>CP136061.1:216893871-218093871 GCA_032622095.1 Siphonodentalium dalli
GGCCTGAACGGTTACTATGATTTATGCTGGTAGTTAAAATGGCAGAAAATTTATAGAAAATTATATATATTTCCTTATGTGCTTGCTTGTCGTGACTGATAGATGCATGGAGTTGGCTAATCTGCATTAGATACATTAAAACAAAACACTTTTAATTGGACACACTATCAGACAATATGAACATGGGAAATCACATGCACAAATGATATGGGATATATATTTTAGAAGACCAGAGATCCCCATGCTATATTTCATTTATTCAAGATATAACCTTTTATAATTTAGTGCCGTGACCTCAACTATGTGGAGAATGCACACTCAATGTATGACGATAATATGATTATTGCATACTGACGTGGTGAAGATTAATCCTATGTACACAACATTTTTTCATACTGGTCTTGTGGGCAATGATATGAGTAAGTCTCACACTAATTAAAATGGATATTTCCAGAGTTCCAAAAGCTGTACAACATAAAATATTGTCATGCCCTAGTAGATCAGGGTGATAATTTGATCACAGCATCATCAAAGAAAGATACATTGGGTTGCTGGTACAATGTAACTGTGCTATGACATTCAATTATCACTCACACACGTTCAGATGACAGCATCAAACCTTTTGTGAGTTTAGATATCAGTATATACCGGGTATCATTGATCATATGACCCTGAACTAACATTTATTCGACAGCCTCTTCATGCATGAAAAACAATATAATTTCTGTGCGCAATACGATTAGAGGGAGTGCCACGAATCCTAGTTTCACGTGTACCAATCTATATGCCTTGTGAACTGACATAGAACAAGCGCCTGAATACATTGCTATTTCATGATATTCATCGAAATTTGGAAGACAAAAATTTCCCAATGAATATAACACATATAATTACCAGATCCCAAAGAATGGCAACTGGTTAATTTTGTACCTGCTGGCTGAAGCATAGTACACAGTTGGTTGAATACAGGCTATTCTAGTCATAGATTTGGACTATTCAGTGAAATAGAAATCACACTATGGCGATTACTCACGATCACTAGCGGTTGACAAATATCAAAGTATGCCCAAAACTGTTGTTGCTTGTAAGCAATATTTGTGGAGAAAATCGGATCACGGTGGAATAAACTTGAAGATACACAGGGATAGGCTAGGATATCAGTTCTCTGAATCAGTTGTTTGCCCATGGCACATCCCAAATTTGGGTGAGCTAAATCAATTGTGGCCCAACACAGGGCATAATAATTATGACACTGGCACCATATGACAAGCTCTCCACTCTGGTAGTATATTTCAATACTCAACGACAAGTGGTTATGGAAAACATTTCCGGAATGAGACTTTGGGTTTAGGAGCGAATGCACTTCTGTGACTTAAATTTTTATTCTAAGTATATATGCCTATAGCAGCTTTTGTTGTTTTCATATCTGAACCTCTGTCCATGATCTTTGTAAAAAATACATGATCCTGACTAAATGATGGTATTTAGTTGTATTGCTCGTCCGGTTATCAGAGATCGCGGTAGATATAACAGACATTTACCAGGAGAAAGCTGGCAACTTTGAAGTTCAACATGAATATACATGTACAGGGTTTTGAATGCCATTGTATATATAATGCTATATGGTCTGTCGCAATAACCATCACTACAGCTGGAGCTGGTCTCCACTATGTATATACCCATGGTTATGCTAAATTATATTACTTCACACTTGGTGTAGATGCATGCATACTGCGTAGATTTGCAAATAACTCTCCCCAGAACTCAACAAATTTATGCATTTGGTGGGACGTATCAGACCCCAGAAGACTTGAGCGCAGATTCAAGACAAAAACTCAAATCGTATGCCCTTCAAGCGAAGCATGAGTTCAGTCGGTTCTACTTCGAAGGTTGGTGATAGTTACTTATGACGGGGTGATCATGTTTGGTGCCATCTCAATGTTTTGAAAACAATCAAATGTGAGCAATAATCATCCACCTAGCATTACTCGGTACAGCTTTCTATGAAATATTTAGCATAATCAAGAATGTTACCAGAAAAAGTTAATTGACTGTTGATTATCTGTTTGGTTGTTTCAGTCGATAGACCATATCACGACTAATAATACACCATTCCCACAGCCAGATTACGTTGAAATTTGACCATTGTTGTATTTATATTTCCGTGATATTTTGAGCTATTTGATGATGATGATTTAATTCCTGATCAGAGGTGCCCAACTGCATTGTTTCTATAGTGAAATGTCAACATTTGCCTCACTGCTTATAAACATAAATGATATCTTAGTCATATAAGGCAAAATACTGATTTTGGCAGCCATTTTGAATGATACTTTAGCTATTAATTTTTTTTTTTCAAGTGTGTATCACCAAGCTAACACTTTTGATACATTTGCTGCCATATTGACTCATCATTGAGTATATTGACCATCCAAATTTTAAAGCACCAATGAGATTGAATTGTATAGGTAATAATAGCCTGTGCTTAACTCCCTCATTTCAGATTCGTTTCACATTGCAATATGGCTAGAAACACAAAGTTATACCAAGAACAATTTGTTCAGGGATTGAAATGGACTGAGACCAAAGAAATAACAAGTATAATGTCTCAAATGAAGATTAGTCAACTTCATGCATCAACCACAACATCTAAACGAATAAGGACGAAACATAGAATTTTCTATAAATTTATCGCCATTTTGATTGCCTTCATAAACCTTGTTACCATTTCACACCCTAATGAGATTGCATTTTGTCAGTAATACGTCCACTGGCTTAACTCCTTCAGATCTGTTCATTTCATATTAAAAAAATTTCAGCGATTGGAAGTAGAGCTGAACACAAATTTCACTGCCCAAATAATCATAGGACATGAATAATAGGAAAACAAACAACAATTTATTGTCAGTTACAAAACGGATATAGCAGATATGAGTGAAAATGTGTCTATTTTCCAATTCAGGTCACCATTTTGGCAGCCATCTTGCTATTGGAGAACCAGTTTTTCCTGTAAAATGTAGTACAATGTAATATCATCCTAATAATGTATACATTTGTATACATTATATAAGATAGTGTCTCCAACAAAATGCATTAAACTGACTCAGTTCATATTTTGTAACACGTCGGTGTCATGTTGGATGCCATGATGGACTCTAGGAAATGCTCAAGGGTGTGAACTCCACACCCACCCATAAATTGAAGCACATGCCATCCAGAATCACAATCTGCTGAGACAAAAACTTTAACAGAGATTTTTTACTTTAATACCCCTAAAATTGGCCCTTTGCTTCTGGACTTGTTCAGATGCTATATGTGGATGACTTGCAAAGAAACCCTGAAAGGATTCATTTGTAAAAATCATCCACTAGCACATGTAAGTTCAAACAAACAGCCTAAAATCTATTGCAATCAAGTGAATAGTCATCTGCGAGTGTTATCTATTATTATCTATGGCTGAGAAAAAGTCACATACCAAATACAACTGTCGCAATCAGATCAGGGACATTTATTAACCCTGTTCTTTACAAATTGGATTCTCTCATTCGGTGTTATAAAAGTATATATTGGAATTGCCTATTATTTGTCTCAAGGGATGTTCAGGAAATATAAAGCAGATAATACAAGAGCAGAAGCATTCCTATCTGTTGGTAGGTAATGTACAGATAAGGCCATCTGTTGATCTTGTTATCTGAACATTTCCTAAGGGAACTGCTCATCAATGAGTATTTGCCAGTTTGGTAATTAAAAACAAAATTACAAACCAAGCATCTCCAGTTGCAAAATCAGCTCAAAATAATTCAAGATATTATCAAGAAATTACTTATTAGATATTAGCCCTATTGTGAATGTTTTTTTGACATCATACAAACACATTCTAAATTCAAACTAAAAAACAAGTTAAATGGAAAATTGACACGAAAGTCTGGACACAAAATCAGGGTTGCAATGGACTCATTTCATCAAAGACAAAAAATATTAGAAGTCACATGTTTGATCCAAATCTGTCACATTTGTCAGAGTAATCACAGTCATATGTGGAGTGGAAAATTAAAACTAAACATCCATAGGACACAACTTTACTAAACAATTTGATCAGATTAAACATTTAATTTGCTACCATGTGGTAGTTCGTAACAAGAAAATAAGGCTGCTTAATTTCGAAAACTACCCATGTGTGGCTAGCATCACTAAACTCACCCCATGGGGACCTCATTCTGCTCTGGAAAATAATAATCTTTGTTATCAAATTAACAAGTTTTTTAGTTTCTTTATAAACCTATTATTTAAACGTTTTAGTTTAGTTTCTCTATATCCCCAAATTGGCAGACAACACACTGCATAATTGAGGTGCCCAATTGATGCACATCACCATATGGGAACTTCAGTCTGAGTCTCCCATAGCAGATGAGGTCCCCAGACGATGAATTTGGTGATGCCAGCCCACTGTGTGGGGTAGCATCACTAAATTTGCCCTCTGTGGACCTCATTCTGCAAATGTCCAGCCCCATATTTTGAGGTCTGAAATTGGTCATGAAAAGGATCTTATCTCAAGATAAGAAGAAATAAAATTAAAATAACATCAGTCATCTTAATATATTTATGATCTGGGTAGTGAATACTGCCAATGTTTAATCTGTACTGTTCTATACTGAAATACTCATTGACGAATAGTTAGGTCATTTGTACACTTATTAGCTGAACATTTCCAACCAATGATTATTAATCATTTACTCTTGTATTATCTTTTCGTATATATCTGTCATCTGCTTTTGTTATCTGAACACCCCTCCAAATAAAAAATAGACCATTCCAATGTATATTTTTATAACTGAATGGGAGAACCAGTTTATCATGATTCCTAGTATGATATTCACTGATAATAAATAATCTATTTGACATTTCTCTTTTTGGACATTTCCAGGAAACAAAAGTTGATGCAGATGGATTAAAGACAAAGGTAGATTTGGGATGCAACTTCTATATCCAGGCCCATGTGTAGGTAGTATATACATTTTTTTTTTTTTAAATAATTTTTATTCGGTCATAAACATGGAAATATAACATACATATCAATACATATCATAAGGGTTGTCACAAATTGCCATTGGTGGTGAATAAAAGTTTTCAATTTGTCTTATATTTAGAGGGGCCAGAGTGTTTATTTTGAATAAAGTGTTTTCCCCTTTTAAACCACATTGTTTGTTTTTTATGGTGAGGTAGTATATATTATCATATGGGATCATTTAATAAGGATGATTATATTACATTGATCATGGTTCGCACTACCACTTGCCATGTTTGCCAAATAAAAATTAATTCATATTTGGCACAAATTATTTTCATTTGGCAAGTGAGTTCTCATATCCACAAAAAGGTTGAAATAATATACTGAGTAATTGGTTGCCTAAACCACTAGTGTCATAAACATCCCTTACCAATTTTCTAGCAGCGGTTAATGCAAAAGTTAACACCTCAATCAACAGGTAGCTAATCTGATTTCATATCAGAATGGTAGGGCTATTTAATCTTTTTTGCTATTAAATGCATGGTTTCTCTTCATTTCCAACTGATAAGATATGGCAGACATTGTTTTCTCTTATTTCACGCCACCACATAAAAAAAGTTTGATCTGCATCCACAACTCTGATCAGGGTGCTAATGATTTTCTTTTGACTCAAAAATAATAGTCTTCCCCATGTTTGAATTTCCATGTCCCATGATACTTTGTGGTGGACTCTGCCAATATCAATTGTAATTGTATTTAATTTCCTTATAAATAATTGCGCTTAAGCGCAAATAATTGTGCTTAAGCGCAAGTAATTGTGCTTAAGCCGGCTCAAACCAAATAATTGTGCGTATGCATAAACAGCTTATTTGTAATTAAGCGTAATTATATTATTTGCGCTTAAGGACAATTAATTATTGAAAGTCAATTTGCCATCCCATAATATCGGTCTTTGAGCACCATGGTTCAAACTATTGTTTGCAAGACACCACAAACATGACAAAAATGTGATGTGTGCAAGTATAGGCAGCTCCAATGAGTGCATTCTAGTTCATATTGACATTAAAGATGCATTATCCAATTAAACACCCTAAATTACTATTTCTTTGGCTTCAGAGATAAAAAATATTTGATTCAAGTCGAGGAACCCACTCATCAAAGCTCAGAGTGATCAGATATCGATATTTGAAATCTGTTATTTCTCGAGATATGTACTTTTTTCCGCCTGGCAATTATTAGTCAAACCAACCAAATTGCAGATGAAAATGGATAACTCTAAAATCAAGTGGTAATATGGCAAATTTTTTGATAATCAAGCGATAATACGGCCATATTTCGTTGAACAAGATGTTGATAAATAACACGTTTTGGGAATTTTATACCATAGTTGACAGCGGTTGTAATTAATCGATTCTGACAACTAAAGTGGATTTTGAAAAATGTTGTTGTTGTAACTTGATATGGGGACCGTCTGATCGGATTGAGTACCTTTACATGGAATCTTGTTGAAGACATTTGTTGAGTTATTTCACTGACCTTTTCTACTTTAATTTCCAGGCCAGATGCATCAAGAATATTTGTTTCTATTGGATACGGATTCTTTGTGGAATTTGAACATGACGAAGCTCTAAGGTTCATTGAGCGAAAATGTGAGGCGCTGAATGCTGCTGCAGATAGTCTAACAAAGGATGCATCAAAAGTGCGGGCTCAGATCAAACTGGTGCTAGAGGTAAGATATCCTAATTTAGGACAATCAGACTGGACTTGATTGGAAAATTATCTTTGATATAAACTGGATCTTAGCTTTTGGGTAGTGACTTGATTCCCCATTCAATCTTTTTAGGGATGTCAAGCTAATAATGTCAACAAATCTGAACATCCCTACACATAAATGGGTAGGCCTTGTTTCATCTGCTTATATTATCATGAACATATCATCAAATGACTAATATTGAATAGTTAACCATATTATTCTATACTAAATGGATTACTACATGAAATTACGGGTTTTAGTTTGGCAGTGCATATCACACGCTGCTGTATGTAACTTGATTCACAGTGAATATTTGTGATAAAATTTCATTAGAATCATTAGCATGTGAAATACGCTTAGGCCAAATAAAAAAGTACCTTCGTTTCCGGTAACGGAAGGGAAAAAATTAGGGTAGGGAGGGGTCGTAAACCTCTTCTTTCTTTTTCTTTTTTTTTCAAATTCCCATAATGCACAAGGTAATAACAGCCCTTAATGTATTGTAGATACAGATATACTATGTAATTATGTATATAGTCTATATAGATATAATATTGTAATGAACTTGCAAGGCACTTTATTTTATATTTTTTTATTAAAGTTTTTATTTAGCATATGACCTGGAGCCAGACTGCCCTTTGTAAAAATCTCGCATATAGGAGGGGTTACCGGAAATAAAGCTATTTTTTTTTATGGCTTAGTGATCACCAATATTTCCCCCATCAAAATTATACAAAGTCTTAACCATCTGTTGTGCTAGGCCATTGTTCATTTAAAAGAACCATTTTCACTTTTTCATTGGCCAATTTGTAACACTTGAATATACTTGATAATTAAATGGTTGGACAAAGTAATTTAAATATATGCCTAATTCTGCCATTTACAAACCATACATGCACATTGTGAATATTAAATTCTCAATAAGACCAATACACTACCAATAATAAAATAATTTGTTTTTGTAATGTCCTGTTTATGCATGTACAGATATCTATATATAAGAGTAGGATATGTCCCAGACTGCTGGTCCGATTTCAGCCAAATTTGATGTGGTGACTCGGAGTACCCTGGCAGAGGTTATAACGGCGTTAATTTAAAAAAAATTTAATAAACAAATTTAATTAAATAAATAACAAAAAAACAAATACGCTCACTATGGGCCAATTTCATCACCAGATGTTCACTCTTTATAGATGTGTTTTCATTGTGGCCTGCACCATCCAACAGAATATTGGATATAAGTCCACTATGGGCTTATCACAGTGTATAAACCGTACAAACATTAAATCGGAAGTTGTTTTCGAAAAATGCTATTTTTAGAACGTAAATGTGACAGAAATATCACAACAACACCACAAAATCCAGATTTCAGGCGGACACACGGTTGCACCACATCTATAAACGTAATTATATATTGTACATACTCATTTGCCGATCGTAAGCGGGCTCCATTTGAGCGAAGGACTCTTCTGTTTAATAGATAAAAAAGGCCTTGGATCACTTCAGAAAATAATTTTCTCGAAAAAATTCCCTCTTCAAATGTCATGTTAACACATATCCAGCATCTGTCGGAAATCCCACTATATATTGCAACGGAAAGGCCGTTATGGTGTAACATATATGGACATGCCCTTGGCTCGAGTGTATTCACAATTTGAACGTAGAGAGTATTTATTTGGACACCCCGCTCTCAGTCTATGTACGCCTAGTTGTTTAAGTTGATGATCACTAGTTGCCAAAAATATGTACGCCAAGTTGTGATGATGGGATTTGTGTGCAAAAACGAACCCATGAATTATGTTTCCATATTAGAGATACTCGGCCTCCCGATGGTCATTATTAACTTTCAATCACAAGATTGATTGATTGATTGGGGTTTTATGTCACTTTAGCCAGGGTTTCCGTTAGTACGGCTCAGCGTCCGTAGGACGGCCTCATTCCCCTCGCATATTATCTGTTTGGTTCATACATATACCAAATGTCAGTCGCAATGTCGTAAACAAATCCGGTTACAACGGGAGTTCGGGTGTTAAATAGAATACTGGTGAAAAAGCGGGTCAAATAGCGACGTTAGATACAGCGTAATGCATGTCGCGGTAACATCAAAAAATGTCGGACTGCTGAATATGCATATTTTTGTGTACGGGATGAAACTACTCATGCTCGAAAATCCCGTGATATCGTAGGATTACATAATTTGATCAAAGAACGCCGAATTTCTTAGTCGGGACATTTTTATGCACGGGATTTTCATGAATGAAACTGCTCCTCTCCGAGATCCCGTGCTATCGTACGGTGGTACATAATAAATGGGTCCCCCTGCAGAGTCCATGAGGTATAGAACGGAGTTTTAGCCAACGTGTTATAAAATATAATTTGGCGGGAGATGTGAACACGTGCGTCGTTGATTGTGCTTGGGGACAACGCAACTATTATTTACCGTCCTTTGACATTATCTCCATATTGGGGAGGGGGTACGTATGTGTTTGTCTTTATCACCCATGTATGTAATATGGTTCAAATGAATGGTGTTGTTAACTTGTCACTATGAATTCCCACTATAAAGACTGATTTCGGGACAGGTTCCGTTTTACTGTGAAATAAATCACGTTGGGATTTTGTTGACTATGCGCATAATAAGCAATTGCGGTTGTCAGTTTATGGACTAATATATAGAGACTAGTGAACAAGCTACGCGTTCCGAGTGAAAGATGTCCCTACCCACAGGTATTAGGCACAATTTTTGTTTTTAAATTTAATAAAAATCTCTTTTAATTAATTTTTTTTGGTGCCAAATACCTGTGTCGCTACCATTCGTATTTTGCCGCTATAAATAGCTCCTGCAGTATGACGTCACAGCGCACAAATAGTTTTACGATTGACAGCGTATATCATGTCAGTTTCATTTTCACAGAAGCTGCTTGCAATTCTAGGAAATACTTTATTCAATTCTCCTTGCTATCTATTATTGGTCAATGCATAGATGTTTTGTAGTGTTTAGATTCATCGGAATCTTATTGTATAAATTTGTAAACAATAACTAGTAGCTTGTTCATTTATATATAATCTTCAATCAGACGGCAGTCTTATGTGCTTAATTAGTTGATTGATTATCTGGATACCATCAACAGAATTAATGCACCCACGGAAATGATTGACTTGCGTAATATATACGTAGCTTTGGTTGCTTTGTGAGACTCTTATGTGCAAGGAAATTGCTACTTTTCAGTGTCAAATAACAAAATTTTCGCCCGACGGGACGAACCATGGTCGTCCCGTCGCGTTATGTGTTTCCCCAATACGGACTCATTAATTTTCCCCTCGCGGAAACCCTGCTTTAGCCACTAAGGCTAATCACAAGAGGAAGGCACTGTTCCGCTCCACATCCATTTTCCTATTCTGGGATAGGGACCCACCCCATCCAAACTGCTTCAAATGACTATTTTACTCAGTTTTCCTGATCTATCTTTTCCTATCAATGTTCCGTATCATGATTATAGAAGCATTCCTACTTTTATATACCAACAGCACTATAAATTTTCAAAACAATTCTCCAATAAATGTGGGCTGTAGGGTATGTTGATGGATTGACATTTAAATCCAAGATGGCTGCAGGTGAGAAATGTGACCTGTAAGGTGTGCTAAAGGATTTGGTCATACAAAGAGTAAAATCCAAGATGGCCAAAATGGCAGCCATTTATTTTACAAAATTTGGGAAAAAATCGAAGGCACCCATCGAGAGGTGCCAACGAAGATCCATATAAAAGGTTGGTGATGATCGGATGAGGGATAAGCTCTGCATTGTGTGTTAAAGGATTTAGTGATGCAAAGAGTAAAATACAAGATGGCTGCCAGTGGCCATATTTTTCATAAAAAATCATTCAAATTTGACAGCTCCCATCTATAGGTGATCCTCGACCCATATACCGAATATCGTTGAAAGTTTGTTTTAACACATTTGTTTTATTTTATTACAGTTTTTTAATAGTCTATTTTTATTTGAAGAGTTAAAGGTACTCAATCCGAAATGTCGCTCGCAAATTACTATTTCCTTGGCATCGGCGGTAAAAGATATTTGATTCAAGTCGAGGAACCGACCCATCAAAGCTCAGAGTGATCAGATCTCGATGTTTGAATTCTATTATTTTAACTTTTGGTGGCCCAGTAAATAGTCGACGAGAAGACTTCTCTGAACAAATTTCGGATGAAGATGGATAACTCTAAATTCAAGTGACTTTTTTTTGTCAGATATTTGACAATAACATGTTTTGGGCAATTTTATACTATAGTTAACTGTGATTAACATTATTTTTGGGCAATTACTCGATTCTTATAACTGAAGCAGCATTTCAAAAAAAAATGTTGTTGTTGTTGGAATCTGATGATATGGGGACCATCGAATCGGATTGAGTACCTTTACGTGAAGAGTTTACATTTATTTGAAGAATATATTATTGTGTTATGTTTTCATTTACATCAGGTTGAATAAATGATTTTTAATAGAACTATTTAAATATGAGCCTTTCCATGTCAATGTGCATTGATAGATCCTTGATGAAAACATTTAGCAAGCTGACATTTTTATTACCCCTTGGTGTCATTCCTCATTATTAACTTCTGGTGAACTCAAACCCCCTACCAATAGTTAAGTGCATACCTATTACATAATAGAAGCATTCTTAAAACCTTTTGTCCCATTATTTTGAAGAAAAATGACTCTAGGAAAAAAATTACAGGGCCAGGAAAAATGTGTAAGCAGAGCTGCAGAACCAACCACCGCCCCGCCTAGTGTCGGAAAACAATTGCAGACCCCACCCCTGATGTATACACAATTTCATCACAGAATACAACATATTTCCTCAACCCCCAAATACAGTTTTGTTACATGCAGAGTCGAATAAAATTAGCTAAATGTTAATCGGAATACCTTGTTTGATTCAGGCAGAGTCTATAAGTTCAATGACGTGACATTTCGAAGACATAGTTATGTTTAAGTGGGTCGAAAGGAACATATCATTACTGTACGATTCCTGTACAATGTCGCAACTGGTATTGTCGTCATACACAACTAGGCGTACATAGACTGACGAGTGGGATGTCCAAATAAATACTCTCTACTTTCAAATTGTGAATACACTCGAGCCAAGGGATTGTCCATATATGTTGCACACATAACGGCCTTTCCGTTGCAATATAGTGGGGTTTCCGACAGATGCTGGCTATGTGTTAAAATGACATTTGAAAAGTAAATTTTTGCGAGAAAATTATTTTCTGAAGTGATCAAAGGTCGTTTTTATCTATTAAACAGAGTCCTTCGCTCAAATGGAGCCCGCTTACGATCGGCAAATGTGTATGTACAATATATAATTACGTTTATAGATGTGGTGCAACCGTGTGTCCGTCTGAAACCTGGATTTTGTGGTGTTGTTGTGATATTTCTGTCACATTTACGTTCTAAAAATAGTATTTTTCGTCTTTTCGAAAACAACTTCCGATTTCATGTTTGTACGGTTTATACACTGTGCTTATATCAGAACAAAATAAGTCCAATATGAACCAATGTAAATATTGAGGTCCAATATGAACCTATTTTCCCAAAGGATATATTGAAGTAGCATAATAATATGATCAATATATATAAAAGAGTAGGATCTGTCTGTCATGCACGCGAATCGCTCGTATGATCCTTTCCTGAATTATCTTGGGTCTTGTGGCCAATTAATCTCACTCACTCATATTACTTGATCAAGATCTCTTCAATTGCAGGGACTCAGAGAAATACAAGGTATAGGACAGAAGAAAGGTACCATTACCAGAGAAATTTGGTCGTAACCTGTCGTAACAGCTTTAAAGAAAGGACAAATAGAAAGCTACAAAGCCTGCGCTCTGGGGATGTGTTTTAATTACCAGCTTCTAGTCCACTAAAATTAAAAAATAAATTATCAAATTGTGTTTAAAGGGGCCTATATTGTTCAGACATAAGCTATATTATGCATTATAAACCTGCTGAAGGAGGCAGCTTCAAACACAGACATATCAATATTATACAATCAAAATGGATAATAAAACATAATACAATGTTTTACTTTATATATTGTATACTTTTATGTATATGGCAGTCTGTTTCAGTGCAGTAGAACCTGATTTCATATTTTTTACGTAAAAGACATGAACATTTAAAAAAAAATTATTGTCTCAGGAAACAGTAGTCAAGTTTACTTCAACATAAACCAGCTAGTGTACATGGTAGGGGTAATACTGGTTTATGTCGAAGTATAATTTCCTTACTCTTCTACATCGGACTTAAAGTGTAAAGTACTGCTCATCTAAAATCGCCAAAGATAGGCAATAAAATATCACAATTGTGAAAGTAACCTGGCTTATTCCAAATAAAACATTACATTTGTTCTCCACAAGAGTTGTCAGCTCGACTCAGCTGTCAAGTATTAGTAATAATGTGAAAAATAAAGTAATATCACAATATTTTACATAATTTCAAAAGAAAACGAACTCATTTGACCTCGCGACTTCGTAACAGTTCGGGTCTTCTCTGAGCGTAAACAAACTTAGATTACACATCAGTTATCCGGCCTTAAAATACATAAAGTTTTTGCGAGAATCAAAATATAGCGTTCCTACAGCGAATCAGCTGCTATTACGAGAATCAATCTAAGAATCATGATTCTGATTCTCGTCAGATTTTAAGCCCTGGTTATTCCACTGAATTACACTGAATATTCTGTGTGTAATTTAACATAAATGATTTTTATAAAATACATAATTTTTATGACCGTAAGATATCACTCTTTCTGAGTTCTGATAGGTGACAAAATATAACTTTTCACAATGTTTCATAGGGCACCCTATCTAAAAAATGACATATTTTCAGAGGTTAACAGGCATTAGCCAACTGGTTAACAGGGCATCAAAATCGGAAAGATTTTTGCAAATTGTTGTACGAATGTAGACACTTAATCAGATTCAACATCATTTTCCTGCTTTCGTTCTGATTTGGTGACTTCATGGTAAAGAATGTAACGAGGCGCGTCAAAAATGCATGGCGATTCAGACAAAGCGTCGTGTGTCAACTCTGTACAAACATAATATATCTGCCAAATACTTCCAAGTTATATACTTTTGGAAATGGTAGGGTATTCCCTATATAAAGATGTTCCTACTTACATTATATCTCTCCAAGTATTGACATAATATACAAAAACTTAACCCTTCCCCCAATTTCACAAATAACCACATAGATGCGTCCATGCAGTTTGTGTCCACCAAATAAATTGACAATGCACAGTTTACCTTGTCATATGGTGTAGAATTGTACGGGGACACTGATAATGTAAAACATCATTCAAATCCTAGAGCAGGAAGGTAATCAAATCCAAGATGGCGTCCAAGTTGGCCGCCAATTTTTATATTGACAGTCTCTACACCAGATGTATGCTAACCGGACTAGTCTCTACACCAGATGTATGCTAACCGGACTAGATCATCGCGAGTGCTTTATATAATATGGCATTTTCTTAGATGGGAGTCTGTATCTTAATACGTATAAGGCAACTGGCTACGTAAAATCGATGATGGAGACCACCGCCAAAATAAACAGAACTGTTCCGATAAAACGATCAACTTCTGAGATGCAAGAAAATCGCATGGTATGAATGTTGTAGCTTATTTATTCGTACATATATGTCATTGCGGCCAACGTGATCCGTATCTGAAGAAACTTGGGGCATTAAGATAGTAACTGTTCATTAATTTCTCCAAATAACGACATCATATAATGTCAAATTGCCTAAATAGGACCGAATTTCAACCTGACATCCAATCATTTGGTGGTATATATGTCAATATTCTGGTACACGATGCTACAACTGCAAACAACCACATTAGTATAGCAATAGTGGAAGCCACAATGCCGAATAAAACATGCCTATGCACTAATAGTTATATATTCAATTATCAATAACTAAAGGAGTTGTTCCATGTTAGTAGCACATTAGACCCGCAATCATAAACCATCTGGAGATAACGGACCTATCTCTATTCCCGATAATTGTGGATATGTTGTTTATACGAAAAGCTTGGGCAACTTTGTTCATATTACCCCGCTAATGTTGTCAATTGCTTACCATCGTAGTTGGTTTCTACGTTCAAAGAAGTGATGTTCCAATGTAATAACGGACAATAATCACCAGCAATTTAGACCGAACTAAAATTGTTTTCTCTACATTTCCTCGGCGTGCCACCACGCACGGAAATGGGTTTTTGCATAAGCAGTTCTAATTCGTATTTGTTTAGTACTTCTCAACTCTAAGGATTTAGATAACAATGAACGGTTACAGGTTCGTTGCAAATACTCATTTTATGAACTATTCGCAGTGGCAACCGATAGCTTAAATCAATTTCCCACCAACGTACTATATTCATGGGTGTCTCAGTAGTGGTTGTCAAGTTAATGTGGTTGACGAATTAATTCACAGGTTTGTGCCATCACTTCCATATTATTTTATTTCACACCGGCAGTTCAAGATTCACGTCGCTGTCGCAATATATTAATACATCGTTTGTTATGATGTTCATCCATTTCGTCAAGAGACGAAGAAATGATAAGTTTCTACCATATCTTATATTGGATAAGGCCAACCCATTCGTAGACAATTTCGTTAGACATTTAACCACAGATAACATAATTTCACCATGCTAGTAATTATCAGCACTAAGTAACATACATCTAGCAGATCTACACAGCCGGGTGACACGATTAAGTTGATATACGGATGATATATGAACATAATCTAATCATTAGCTGTCAACTCGGGGAACCTGTAAAACAGCTGGTTGGCACATGTGCACGGGCATTTATGCCAATTTCGATAAGCCGAGAAGTTGCAATTCATGCGCGGGCTGCAATTGCACGCTTATTAGTCCACTAAGACAGTATTGTTAGATTCAATTGACCTGACCAATCAAGTGATGAAATCAAGTTACTCTTCAGCTGGATACGTGATTGTTCCCAACATGTAATTGATTATCACAAGTAATTTATAAATGGCATGGGTATATATAATTGAAAACTGGACGAATCTTATTAATATTGGGACTAAATTAAAATTATAAGAAATAACTCTGTTTTCGATTTAATGTGGTGAGTTAGAATCGACAATTTTTAAGACAAATTAACTTTAATCGCATAACCTTAGTCGAGACTAGATCTATTTATTAAATGTAACACTTAACTGGTTTTCAAAGGGAAAACACGTTACTTACACGTACCATATTTCAACTCATGAAGTATCTCGATCTAAATTCCTACCAGGTGTACATAAGAAAGTAGAGAGATTTGTAATTAATATGCTTGATGCAAAGGGTGTTGCTACTTTCGAAGTTTCATATGTGTGGTATACTATGTGTAAGTTTACTATATGCCTTGCCATCTGTAGCCGAAGAATCTATATTATGAGCAAATAGGTCCAAACAGCCATCAAATGTCCGACTGCGATTGTCTATATATGCCACACATTCAACGACAATACCTTGACACGAACGTGTGTCATTGTCGAATATAGGACCATCGCCATATGCAACGGTGGAACCTGGTCTGATTGTATGGTGCTCACATGGTAATCTTAGTCAAATAATACCGACCAATTACGGCTTCAAATTCCCCAATATTAAGCTAAATATAAGGATTCAAAATCAATTGTTTTCTGGGTCGTCTACTTAGATGAATGCACACAATAACTACCACACCTATGTACATTATCTGATATATGTGATAATCGCATGCTTGCATATATGCTTTCGGTCAGATACATATAAATGTTTCACGCATATCGTACAATGTATCCTGGGGAGAATTAACAGAATCATGAATATTTGACATACATGTATATCAGATAAATAGGTTGTTCCATTGCAGAAAATTGGCGATCGTGCTAAGGAGCTGCTTCTTATTGTTTGTGTTAAAAGTACTCAACGGCTAGTATATTTCTCGAGAATGTCTTACATACACCTGTAGCGGATATACTCTATTTTGATCAGATAAGCTTTGTGTAGTCTGAGTGGTCTTGTGTGGGTAGTCGCTGGGTGGACCAACTAATTCCGCTGCTATGGCTGGTAACATGTGACCAACGAGTTGTCATCCCGTTGGTTGAAATGGATTAGCATCAGCGAAAGGGACAACTTTAGTATGACAAGCATCATTCTAATGCCTGAGCAACTGAGTATATGGCATTTTGAGCACGTCTTTCTAACTGTGTGGCTTTCTAATCCTTGTACTTGAAATTTCATCTTTGGATAATTGCCTACATTGCTCCATACTGATATATAAATTGGATGATATAGTTTTATCCCATTCGGGTACTGTACGTAATTCTCATAGTTGTGTACGTGTGACGGAGAGTCGTGCGATACCTACAGTGTGAGACCAACTTTCATGCATCCAAAATTCATGGGACTTAGCACAATCAATACCCAGGCCTCACACTTACCATTATCATTTAAAGCATTAGCATTTACAAATAAGCACAAATCCACGTGTGATGGGACCCTAGCAGCTGCGAGAATATAACGAAACATATACTTATTATGTCAGGTTTGTTTGAGATTTGTTTCGGTTATTTCAATGGAACATCACTCCACTGAACGTGAAAACCAATGACCCCAGTACGCATTGACAACATTGGCGAGATATACCATGGGACACCTACATTGGTTATTGAGGATTGAATATGTATATTTAGTCGGCATTGTAGCTTCAATTCTTATTGTACTAATATAAAACTCAGCAGTTTCATCATCAAGTAGAACGTTGACTTGTATACCACAAAATGGATGTCAGGTTGAAACACAGTCCCATTTTGGCATTGCATGTTGATTTTGAGAAAAAAAATGAGCATTTACTTTCTCAATGCCAACACTTTTGTCGGATTAGGATCACATTATCCACAGACATATATGCACGAACGAATAAGGTACAAAACTCACAACATGCAGATGCTATTGCAACTCAAAAGCCGGTAATTTTTATCGGAACATTTTTGAGTTTTATGGCCGCCATTTTGGTCTCCATCATCGGTTTTACGTAACCAGTTGACTTATACATATTACGATACAGCCTCTATGAAATAAAGATCAGTTACAATAAAGCACTTGCGATTTTCCATTCCGGTGTGCACACTAGTTGTGTACAGAGTGCCAATATAAAACTTGGCGGCCATCTTGGACGCCATCTTGGATTTTATTACCTTCCTAATCTAGGATTTGAACGAAATCTTACATTCTCCGTGTCCCCTGATGGTTCTACCCTGTATGATACTATAAAATATGTATTGTCGATGTTTTATTGGAAACAACCTGCATGGATGCATTTAAGTGGATATTTGTGAAATTGGGGTGAGGGTTAAGCTTTTGTCGATTAGTTTACCATTTGGAGATATATAATACAGATATGAACATCATTTTGTAGGGAATACTCTTCCATTTCCAAAAATATATAACTTGGAAGAATATATAAGCTATATTTGCACAGAGTTGATGCACGACACTCTGAATCGCCATGAATTTTTGACGTGTCACGCTACATATTTTACCATGACGTCACGAAATCAGAACGAAAGCAAAAAACAATGTTGAATCTGATTAAGTGTGAACATTAGCCCCATAAATTGCAAATATGTGTTCATTCTTTCCCATTTTGATGCCCGGTTTTCTATTGCCTGTCAAACCGCTGAAATGTGTCTATTTTTCAGTAGGGTACCGTATGAAACATAGCGAAAATGTATATTTTGTCACCTATTTCGGCTCGGCGCCCTCTGAATTCGAAAACTAGAGTAATTTTCCCATAAGAAAATGATGGTCGCATAAATTCCCCCGATGTGCGACAGTCACTCCCCAGCACCGCCTAGACTGGAGATTTGTAATATAACAAACAACAGAATATATTTTCAGCCTTGCCAATCTGGAAATTCAGCTTGGTTACTAAATTGAACAATGAACATCATACGCTGCGTTGGATGAATGCCGATATTATCAAATTCTTTAACCCTTTCATGATGGGGAGCTGTACTGTGCAGCATTAAAGATCCTGTGCCAGTGCATTCTTTTACATAGGGAGCCTCACATATATAAGATAATGAACTGGCTTACAAGGTCAAGGTAAATATTGTTAGGCCAATGTATTCTCTTATATATGCGACACTCCCTATGGGAGACTTGCATATATAAGAGAAAGCATTGGCACATGGTTTTCGCAAAATTTCAGGAAGCTCCAGTCATGAAAGGGGTAAAGAACAAAATCACTTGGTTGTCCAAGTGTAAAGTAATTGGATGAAGTGGTTTCCTGTAAATGCTGATATTAATGTCTGAGAGTACTTGCTAAAGTGCATTGTTACCATTGTTGAAATGTTACATGAAAAATTAAAATATATTGTATTAAATTCCAAACATTTTAATTCCCCCAGTCTCTTCCATCTGGCAGAGCCTCAAAATCTTGTAACATATGTGACACCTGTGAATCTATGTGGGTTGTGTTTGAACAGTTGGCCAAAGTTGATATATAGATTTTGTTTTTTCGACAGACAAAATTGCGATAGGTCATTTGTTGAACATGTTATGTGAACCAATAGATTTCCTTCTTCACTACCCGGTATTATCTTTTCGTCTGCCTGTCATCTGAACACCCCTGCAGATGATTAATAGACCATTCCAATGTATACTTTCATAACTGAATGGGAGAAACCATTTAGTAAGGAAAGGGTTAATATGTTAACAATCATACTATCTGCTGACAATTTTAGTTTAAAAAGTGCAGCTTGTGAAATGGCCTAGAGATCTTAGAAATCTTAGAACTAATACATTCTTCTTCAGTTCAATAGGAACCTGAGATTCTCGTGATGTTGATTGATTGGGGTTTAGCTCTATTTCAGCTGCTGGGCCATATCACGATGTTGTCAGTCGCAGGTTAATGTTATTTACACAAGAATAAACAATTATGAAATTGGACAATGTGGCAGCCCAAATTAGGAAGAAATTCTAGACATGATTCTGAAGTAAATTTATTTATGTTATCTAATGCTTTTAAACCCAATAGAATTCAGCCAATCCTGCTTGTCGATGATAATATCGCCTTGTTGTGCTTCCAGTTTCAGATTTGATGATCCGTCACCAAGTTTACCTGTAAAATTTAAATAAGCACATGCTAAAAATACAGATATTGTCTGATGTCTAAAAATTAAGTTAACATCTTTCACTGGAAATTTGGGGACTTGATTTGAAAAATATTTTTAAATGAAAAATAATGTTTTATTGTTAAAACGTCAGTTTGTTTCGAGCATGCCTAAACACTCTTCTGAGTGTTTGGTTACTTCACTGATCATTACTAAGATAAGATAAAGTTGGATATATAAACTTTTATAAACCATGAGCTCTGAAGTGCATTTGACCAATGAATATGTTACAATGGTGGAGAAAAGAGACCCTTAGTAAAAAAAAAAATAACTAATTCCATCCATTGGACACATGTCCAGGCCACTAAAGTATATATTTTCAGTCCTATTTTAATCCAAGATCATAATAAAAATATTCATAGCAAAGCAACTTTATAAGCTATAATAGAAAACTTTGAGTGGATTCAAGTTCTTTTATTTTATGAACAACTTGTGCATCATGACCAAAGACATACCTGTTATCTGTTTCATATCTCCATGGGCAATCTCATTTTCTGATTTGAAACAGGAAGCAATCTTACTCAAGTCAATTTTTCTGCTCTTGGCTTCTAATTTGGTATCACAGTCTTCTGGAAGTTTTACTGATATATTTCCTGGAAATAGATGACACAGATCAGAGCTACATGTAAGTTGCATTCCAAGTCTATCCCTAACTTATCTCAGGGAGGAATCAATACAGCAGCATATTATTAGTTTTCATAAACGGCAGGGTGCTGGTGAAATGGGCTCTATTTGAAATATTTTATATAATGTTTATATAAGAGCTGATATTACACAGAACATCAATTTCAATTGATAAAGAAAAATAATTTGCTATGTAACTTTTCTAACTTCTATTGGAATGTTCATTTTGTTTGGAATAGATTTAAAGGACTAGAAGAACCAAGAGTTTTGCCAGTCTGAGCACTGGTAGGATACTGCTAAAAAATATTAATTTGTATCCTCCAAGAAGTACATCGACAATCGTGATGTGCTGTCACTTTGCATATCCATACTCAATGAAATTATGTGACAAATCCAACTTGGATCAAAGAGGATGTTATGTAAAAAAAAAAAAAAAACGAAGCTGAGAAACTCCCTGCAAGTAGTGGAAGATGCTCTCTCACTGCTAAATTTAGTTGACTGGGGAAAAGTTGAAATAGTGATCAACTAAAATGTCTTCATTAGCTCAACTTTAAAAAGTAAAGTTTGAGCTATTGCCATGGGTTGGCGTCTGTCATCCATGTGTGCATCTGTGCATCAACAATTTCCTTTGGCACGCCCTACAGGCTGCATCCCTCATCTGATCTTCACCAAACTTCATATGTAGCTTCAGGGTGACCTCTAGATTGGAGCTATCAAATTTTTCCAAATTTTGATGAAAATTATGGCTGTCAGCAGCCATCTTCGATTTCAAATTTGAATCCATCGGCACACCCTACAGCCCGTAGTTATGGCCGGATCATTTTTAGCTCAACTTTATTTTGTAAAGTTTGAGCTGTTGGTGTCCATCGTCCATCCGTGTGGATGGACGGATGATGGTCGCCAACACATGTCAATAGCTCAAACATGATTCGTCAATAATAAAATCAATGAATACACTCATCCAAAATAATTCTCTTGAAAGCACACAATTTGCCGAAACCAATGTGGTTGGGGAGCTCTGTGCTATATAGTGGTTTATAGCGTGTCCAGCTTATTTTTCGCTGTCAACAATGCGAGATGAGGTCGCCATCCACCTGTGGACAATTGAGTTTCCCACAACCGTGTCATATGCTATTCAAATCTCTCGCCAAGTTGTGACCCTTGAGCAAGACCACTCACACTGTGAGTACTCAACAAGGAGTCGATGGATGTTCTCAACATGATTAATCCTGATTCTCAAACATACCTGGCATGCATTGCAGCCTAGATTGCATCCTCCTCAGAGGATGAACCAATGATATTGCCGGCAGGGGGATGTAATAAACTGTGCAGAGCATCTGAGCAAGTTAGTGGAATAAGCGCTGAGTAATTGCGTACCTTGTTTGGTAGAAATTAGCACATTATTGTGTCGTGGTATATAGGCAGATACGTCTCCATATCCCACTAGAACATTGAGGTCACCATCAGCACCATCTAAATGAATACAAACATATTTTATCATAAGTTCTCAATCCACGAAATTCTGTAAAACCATTGGTTGTCGCACATTTAGTCATTAAGGTTATTTCTCAATAACCTAAATTTCTTGAATACTTTCTGCTACAGAAATGACAGCAGGACCGAGTAATATAACATATACTGCATGTCTAAGAATGTTCATCAAAATTATTTGATACTTCCTACAATTTAAAAGTGTATTTCAATGTTGCATCAGAATTCTTTCAGGTAAGACTGACCTGCCAATAACGGTGCTGCTGACCCTCAGTACACATGTACCAAATCAACAATACGAGTGCTAACATTTGCAAAGAACAAAATTAAATTGAAACTAGCAGTTACTTGTTCAGCCAAAATAAATCAGACGGACAAGGGTCATTACTGTGGTCCTCCCCCGGAATGTAGGGGGACAATAATTACTAAAAGATTAAGTCATTAGGATGAATATTAACAAATTGTGTCCATCTGCCATCAGCTATACCCTCGGTTACTATTTTATATACAGATGAATGTTGTATAAATTGAGACATACCTACAGTAACATTTCCTTTCTCAGCAGCTATTATTGTTCCACCGTGGCAGTTCTTCAGACTGATATCTCCTTGTACTACATTGAACTGTGATGTCTCAGCATACACAGACTTTACACTGATATTCCCTGTCCCACAATGGCATTTAACATAGTTGCCTTGCAGCCTATCAGTTTGGATGTCCTGTGAACAGATCCATGCATATACATTGTCGAAGGAGCAGTACTCAATTCTAATGGATGAAGGATTGTTGAAAAATATCAAATTTAGTATGTGGTGAATATAACTGCCTGGTTGGTCTGTGCTAGTAGTATATGTTGGATTAGCAATTTTATGGTATAAACATTTTTAAAGCTGTGATGGTTAACACAATCATATGAAATTGGGTTGCCTAACAAGTTTTTGCATTAGGAGGTACGTGTACCAAAGTCTGAGTTAAAGACATATTATGGATTTGTTCGAGTTCGTGAAACTGATAAGTTAGTACTCAGGTGCTGTGCCAATCTGGGGAATGTAGCATTCTACTAACATCGCCGAAATTTCAAAGAAATCAACTATACCACTCCCAAGAAAACATTGTCAGAACGATGCTCAATTGTAAATATTTACATCACGAAACTATCGGCAATAAACTCACACAAATTATTTCGACACTGAAAGTCGTTGCATTTAATTAATATATAAGAAAGGAAGTGTGTGTTGTCAATTTGGATTAATATTCGTAGAAATAACAACTTTGAGCAAGATTATTCTCCATTTCTATTTGATCACACAATCCGAGTGTTTCACATCACTTTAACTGCAGACCCACATACAAGCCTTGAAATAGTGTGCCTGTCATTTGCAGAATGAGGTTCCCAGAGGGTGAATTTGGTGATGCTAGCCCTGCTCTGAACGACAGCAACATCACTAAATTCACCCTCTGGGAACCTCATTCTGCTGAGTTGTAAGCAGAATGAGGTCCCCAGAGGGTGAATTTGGTGATGCTAGCCCGCTATGCGGGGTAGCATCACTAAATTCACCCTCTGGGGACCTCATTCTGCAAATGACAGACACACTATTTCAAGGCTTGCCCACATATAAATAGTGGATCTGATTACTTGTCTTAGACTTTCTATTTCCCGAACCGTGGGATTCTATGTCATTAGAGCCAATGGCCAATCAGAACTGACACTTAGTAGCCCCAAAAGAAAAGTGTTCAATCGAAGCGATTAAAGTAAAGCGATGAGATGTAATTTGGTGTAAGCCTGCATGCTTCAAAAAAAGCAATGACATTCCAACAAGACTACAATAAATGACTCTTACATTTAATCTATATACAGTATATATGGAATCTGTATATAAACCGTCGGATTATAACAGCCATGCCCACTCAATTTGGCCAGATTTATTGCCATTAATTCACCAGACTCTAGCTTTTAATTTCTTATTTAGGATACCTGTATCTAAGAACAGGTAAATTATGAAACACAACCTCACACAGCAATTTTAATGACAGTGATATATTTACAGCTATTTGTTCACCAAAATCTACTACCTTAATAAATTATGGCTGATGAGGTAAGTTTGAATAAAATCATCGTACTAACTTCACAACAGGTCCTAATGACTGTTCCCTACTCGATGAAAAATCAATAAAAGCACAAGAGAAAGAGGCTATACTTTACCCCATTTTCTGCACTCAGTTCAATATCTCCTTGCAGAACCTTTTCGCTGACAATGTTGCCTTCTTTGCAATCAACTAGTGTTTCTCCAGACTGAAGTCAATATTGAAAGTGACAATGAAACTGAAGCTCAAGCTGACATTAACAAGATACTGTTAGGATTGCAATCATTGATGCACATACAATACAGGAATCCATAATTATTCAATTACTAGCTCACATTCGGATGTCAGATTAATTAACCCTTCCATGACTGGAGCCTACTTAAATTTTGCAAAAACCCTGTGCCAATGCATTTTCTTATATATGCGAGTCTCCCATATATAATAGAAATTATTGCCCTAACAATATTTACCTTGACCTTGTATATGCTAGTGCATTCTCTTATATATGCAAGGCTCCCTGAGTCCCTATGGGAGACTCATATATAAGAGAATGCATTGGCACAGGCTCTTTAATGCTGCACCAGCACAACTCCCACCATGAAAGGGTTAACTATGCAAAGTAATATTAACCCTTATTATACTAAATGGATTCTCCCACTCAGTTATAAAAGTATACATTGGTATGTTGAACTTATTATCTGAAAATTTCCTAAGGGAACTACTTGTCAACGAGTATTTAGTAAACAAATTGTTAAAGGCCCACTTAATTTTCGAGTCACCGATTATTTTTTTTATAGTGACTTGATATACGGTTTTAATAACAATATATGCCATAAAATATGATTAAAATACTATAATTCATCACTATTTGAAACATCTCTCAGAAAATGCCCACAGAGAAATAGAAAACTGCTAAGACATCCCCCCTTTGGCACCCAGAATGCAACAGAATTCAAACTTTTTCAATGGAAGGAGAAGAACTCTATCTTTAATATGTAGAGTTATTCCCCCTGAATTGAAAATAATACTGATTTTTACTTCAATCTTTATGACAAAACGCGTTGGCAACACAACAAAAACAACATGTCCACAGTTTATTACACCGGATATGTTGATAATACAATGTTTTGGAGCTTCCTCTTTCAAATGGTATATAATATGGCATATATTTTATATAATGTAATCTTGGGGTTCGAAAATAAAGTGGGCCTTTAAAGTCTGACAATAACCACATGAAGGAAATAAGAATGTTTCAAATAATTTTCTGTATACAATAACTATCTTTTGCAGCAGACTGCACAAAATTGAAACTTTTATCCATATTTCACTCAGTAAAAGCTTGAGAATTCTTGTGGCTAAGAAATTAAGGCTGAGACCAAGCACGCTAAGGCAACAATCATTTTTCAAACTTTTTTAAGATATGACTAATATAACCTAAATGAATTTCAACATATTTTGAGTGAACAGATATGGCATGTAGGGTATGCCTACTGAAAATGCCTTTATAATATAATATAAGTTCATAGTTATCTCATGGACATCCCACATTATTTGTAGCACTGTATCCATATACCTGGTACAACTACCAGCACTGAACTACAGTGATTAGGCAGCAACAATATACTCGCACAAACTACCCACATAGACTAACGGGAACCAAGGGACAACATTTCTGCAATATACCCACACTCAACCCTGAGACCTCTTCTTTATCAATAACCCCCTGACATCTACCCATTGACCAAAAAAATCCATGCCCAAACAACTTAGAGTATAACGGACAGGCAATATCCGCATCTATACCCACACCATGATGAAGATTTAGAATATTCATATGATTGAGTACCTGCCTTGAGCTTCATCCTCTATAATTTTCTATAATATGTCCTAGTTAGCAAATAAAAAATTATACTATGAACAAATGACACAATTGTGATATAAAACAGTTCAAACTCTACCTTGACATTATAGAGAAAGCAGCTACCTTTCTCCATTTTGATGTTGATATGTCTGTTCTCTGTATCTCGGAGAACAAGGTCAGCATGATTCTCACTTACAAGATCTGTTGGAAAGAAAACACCAGACAACAGTGAGAGACTCCTGAATAGAATGAGTGTTGATGGATTACAATTAATATATTTTATTATATTTTCTACAACTTTTTACATCAAAATATAAATCATATCCCCACTCCCAGAAGACCGAAAGTGTTATCCTACTCTCAAGATGTTATCCTACTCTCAGCTCGCATTATGAAGTCCATTTTTGCACCATTCGGTATCCTTGCGCATTATGTTGACAGAAATGGCTGGTGATGTTGTAGTTATAAGAATATAATTCATTGTGGTCTGGGTCGTAACAGACTGATATAGAAATTATAAAAATTTCTAAGTCGAAAAAGGGGAATAACTCCACACAAAAAATGTCGGACAGACGTCATAATCGCAGGTGCACAGGTTCCCATGGTACTAAATAACAGTGCCAAGATTAAAAAACATTGACCGAAAAATGTAGGAATAAGAGCTCGGACAAAATTATGCATGTTGCAAAAAAAGTTTCTAAGTCGAAAAAGGGGGATAACTCCACCAAAAAATGTCGGACAGACGTCATAATCGCAGGTGCACAAGTTCCCATGGTACTAAATATCTGTGCCACGTTTTTAAAAAATTGACCAAAAAATGTAAGAATAAAAGCTCGGACAAAAGTATACATGTTGCGAAAATTTTCTAAGTCGAAAAAGGGGGGATAACTCCACCAAAAAAAGTCCGACAGACGTCATAATCGAAGGTGCACAGGTTCCCATGGTGGTTGATGTCTGTGCCAAGTTTAACGGAAATTGATAAAAAAAACGACTGAGAAAAACTCCGGACAAATTTGTGTCCACGGACGGACGATGGACGGACAGACAAGCTGACTCCAGTACACCCCCTAACTTCGTTGCGGGGGGTATAATAAACACAACAGTCAACTGTTCTGAGTAGGGTACAGGTTTTCTTTCCTCGTGAGATGCAAGGATTATTTTCACATGGCTTGTGCCTCATAAGAATAATCCTCTGAAATCTCACTCGAATAGAAAACCCATACAACACTCAGAACAGTTAACTAGTGTCTATTTATTTCTCCTGTGATAGCTGAGGCCAAACTGAATATCTTGACAACTATAACAGAAAATATGTATACATATTTATTATTTCATTATTATATACGGTAGGAAGCTTGAGAAATAGCCAAATGTGTACTACACACATACAAAATATATTCATTATGAAATATAATCATCATCTATCTGTGACAACAATACCATCCCTGGCTAAGTGGTCCTGCTAATGTTCTATGATGTTGGTGGGCTAAACTGATGATGTTATAAAAAATAACCGTTATTGTTTGTAAAGTTGTGAATTTCGCAGTGTTTGGCTAATCCAAGTGATTTGACAAAAAGCCAGAGTCTGTATGAAACTTTCAGGAACAAATATCAAATTTTCTATGTAAAATTATTTTAGAGATGGTCTGTCTTCCGGGCCACAAAATAACAACATACTTTTTATAAAACCCAATTTCAAGACTACAAATATACATTTTTTGTGAATAAAACACTGAGAAATTGAAGATTGTGTATATTATTTCATTTGTCTATAAAGACATATTAATAAAGTGCTTTATTCCAGCAGAGTTTGCAGAGTTTCATGGCCGATCTGTTCTAAAAATATACTGTCCCAATTGGCTGCATGTATTATACCAGAAAAATTGAAATAAAATCAATATTAATTGATAGCAGCATTTCCGGACAGGGGCTTCGATTCATATTTATTATTTTATACCCAGGAAACTATATAAAACTTGTTAGTAAGAGATAGACCATCTTTAACCCTTTCTATACTGAAATTATTCTCCCACTCAGTTATAAAAGTATACATAATGGTCTGTTTTTCATCTGGAGGGGGACGTTCAGGAAAAATTTATTAATATTTATTTCTGACTAAATCCTGAAAAATTACCCATAATTTCTGCTGTGGTTAAGGAGTCGATTATTTAGGGCATTACTGTATAATATTATTACAATAGACATGTTTTTGAATGTTTAATACATAACATCTGTTCCTTGATTCATTCAGATAGCCAAAGACCTCGAAAATGACAAATTTAGAAAACATAACGGTACTTTTTCTTAACAGCATCAGATTGCCTACTCAGTACTCACCAAATATCATTGCAAATTAGCCGGACCATTTATCCTGAGGTGAATACACTTACTTGATTTTAGTGGCATCTGAATGAGACAGACTAAAGGTAAGATAACACCATCTGGAAGGGACAATCTAATGTCCAGATGAGATTTATCCTCATTGAATTTTGTTTCTAACGTGTGTATGTTGCTCAGATGGTCCAGTTTCTCTGTTGACACCTTTGATTTGGCTTCAGTTGCATCTTGATGTAGAACATAAATGAACACTCTATTCTGTTCTGGATAGTTATTTGTATCTAACCTCTCAATGATTGTTGGGACAGATGATGTGCACTTTATACTCCCAAAGCCTTGAACCTCCATGTATTTAGACTCAAGTAGATAGTCCGCAAATTGTGTAGCATCTATTTTTGTTGAACATGATATAGAATGCTTCCTCTGAATAATCCAACTTGTCAGGTTATGACTTTTGAATAGAGAACAGTGATTATTTGCTGAGCAGGTGAGGTAACACCTCACTGGATACACAGATAATTTGTTCACCCGTTGGTTATTGATGAGAAGTCTTCCTATTAAGGAGAATCTTCTTAGTACAACCATCATAAAATCACCTCAGTCAGACAGTCACAAACTCTGATAGAGCACAGGTCTGAGGAAGAAAGAAGAATATTGTTAAAGGTACTCAATCCGATCAGACGCTACTAATTTATTATTTCTTTGGCTACGAGGGTACAAAATATTTGAATCGAGTCGAGGAACCTACCCATCAAAGCTCAGAGTGATTAGATATCGATTTTTGAAGTTTGCGATTTCTATTGTTTGTGGGCCAGTTCTTGCCGGTCAAACGGATGATCTTGCAGATAAAGATGGATAACTCTAAACTCAAGTGGTTATTATTACCACTTGATTTCAGAGATATCCATCTTTATCTACAAGACCGTCCGTCTGACCGGCAAGTTCTGTCCCACAAACAATAGAAATCGCAAACTTCAAACATCGATATCTAATCACTCTTGAGCTTTGATGGGTGGGTTCCTCGACTTGAATCAAATATTTTTTACCCCCGAAGCCAAAGAAATAGTAATTTAGGAGCATCTGATCGGATTGAGTACCTTTAAATGACTACTTTTGATGAAAATACTGTATATAGAACTAATTTCGTCAATGTCACTTCGTTTTCTCATGCATAAATTAATACAAATTATATTTTTGCAGAATGTTCTGCTGTTGGGCTGAACAATATAGTAAGTGGCCACACCCCCTCCATGCAACTTACATGTATGCTGCGGCACATGAGAAACATTGTAACATTGACGAAATGAGTTCTATATACGCACGGATGTGGTGACACGCCCCAAATAGAATTTCCCAAGTTAAGGCAATTATTCAAAAGAGGTGCAGTTATAAATTCTAAGTATTACACCCAAACAGACATTCTAGACACGTCCCTGTATATTCATTTTAAATATAACTTTGCTCACCGCAATTCTGATAGAGATGGGTCAGCTCTCTTATCTTCATATATTTGTTCCAGCCACTATCGCGGAATTGGGCATTTTACTGTTGACCGTCCAGGACTTTATTCTCGATAGAATGACTTGCACACTGGCGAGTTCATATTAATCACGTGCAACAAATTTAATTAATCGTTCCGTAACTTCCGTTATCACTGGGTTTATATATACATCGTCTAAATTGGATAGATCATCTCACTCGAGTCTTCATAATTAAGACGGCCGGCGTGCGTCTTGTTTGGGAGTGATAAACTCGAGATCTGCGAGTAGAGTTTATCACTCCCAAACAATACGCACGCCGACCATCTTAATTATGAAGACACTTGTTCAGATCATCTTCCAATACTTAGAACCAGTAACACCTATTCAAGATATAGTATAACAAATGTTTGAGTTTGAAATTTTCAGGCCAGTTTCACACAATGATATTTACCCACGCTACTTTTAAAATATAATGCCAAAACAAGGGTTAAATCAATTTTTTTAATTGGATTTTGTTTTCATTCATTGGGTTAGATAATCTAATTCACTGTACTGTGTACCACACTTATTACACTGGGGTAGCTATACTGTGGATCATTCCATGAATCTCTATGCCAGAGTATAGATAAATGGCATGATCTAACTATACTGCACCTGATGGGGTTGATGTCATAAGTTTTATACATAATTGAACACTGCATGAATTTCTACTAGTATATACATAAATGATTACTAGGCAGTCCAGTCTTGCATAATGTCATATGGCTGTTCTCATTCTTTTTACAGAAATGCACAGATGTTTTATTTATTTTTATGGGCACATATCCACTTGTTAGTCAAAACAAGCATGAAAATCAATTTTAACATCTATGTGTGATCTATGAACAATGAAAATTATAACCATAGTGATCTAAAACAATGTACCGGTAGTTGTCTGCATATTATATCAATAATTATTATCAATTTGCTACTGGTATTTAAATATTCCAATATGAAGATAATATTTATATATGAGTACTACTATTACTTGAACATTATTTTGACTTTTCAGTTTATATATTAAATTTTGTATTATATTCTCGGTTGTCCTCGATAATAGTATCTCAGTTTCCAGATGTCGCTGTATGGCTGGCGGGTGGAACAACATTTATGTCATTTATGGTAGTTCATGCGTATGATGTTACTGTACAAATAACTCCGAAATATATATCATGCAGATGGATATTATTATTATTTACATTGATTTGTGTATTTAATAATGTGGTTTGTAGGATTTATTTTTTATAATAGGCTATTAATGTTACAATTTTACTCAGATTATTTGCAAAGATAAAGTCACCAATGGATATGATGTCATACAAAATGTAAATGACGTACTCACCTGCCAAAGGGTTAATATGTGGAATTAAGGGGTTTCCATGCCTGAGCTACATGTATGTCAAGAGTTGGAAAGTTTAGATGGACCTACACAGAAAACTACTTGATTGTTAAGCTAGTACACCACATGAAGGAACTTATACTATCTGAAGACCACATAAAGCATATTATATAATAATAAAAATGTCAAACGAGAGGCTGATCACAATCAGCAGATGTTTAACCCATCCATTGGCGATAGTAAATTACTATGATCGGAATCATAAAATAGAGTTTTGATGTTCAATTATAGAGTATACTGTTATGTATCAAATTATATAAAAAACACAGCCATCAAGATAAGCCACATCACTGCTGACCCATTAATACAAATTATATAGCAGAGCTGTCATATAGTCATTCGCATTGTTTATACTGAACCTTGGCATCTCTATTAAACCTATACCATTTATAATGACCTCAGACCATCTGTAGAGTGATATACTCAGCTGTGCAATGCAGCAAAGATTGGTCTAATTTAGAAAATTTCAGTTTTAAGACATGAGAAATTCATATTTTGAGAAATGCTCGAAAGTCAAACCCAGGAAATAGAGAACAACATGCTACAATGGAATGGGTGGAATTGTGTTTTTCTCCAACATAAGATTATATACTATTAAATTATAATGAAATATTTGACACCACTTGTCAAGAATGGACATGTACAAGGAAATAAGATACGAAAAAAATGAAGCTAAATATAATTGCAAAGAATGTATATAAATTGCTGGCTATATAGGGTTTCACATGCCATGGTTGAGTGCTGTGAAGGATACAGACCCCTGACCATGTGTCCTAGGTTCGATACCCACCACATTATTAACACCTCCCCCTTAATCCACACACAAGAATCACCAAAGACAAAGTGATATTCGCAACAAATTCTTCAGAAAAGCTAGAAACATTTAACAATGACATAAAAATAATCAGATGTCTAAACCACTATTTCCTTGGTTTAGCCATTGCTTTAGATATAATGAATTGAAAACCAATGTCTCAATGTGTTTTGTATTCTATCCCAAATTCAGTGGTTATCGGTGAAATGTTTGAACATTTTAACAATTCGACTCCATTGCAATTGCAAGAAATTACAGTGAGTAGATATATGTACATGTATATTCATATCCTCATTATTTTTAAATAAGGCTATACATCAGGGGGGGGGTGAAAAAAAAAAATTCCGGCACCTATGCCGGGGTGGGTGGGTGGTCAAAGCCACCAACAAGCAATTTTTTCCGCAACTAAAAAAAATATTTCCTGCTTGTTTTTTAGTGTTTTGGCAATGAGTTGGGCTTCAAAACCACTTTGAATGAGAGAAATAATGTAATTCTAACTGGTAAACTGACTGCAGGCAGTTATCGTGTTGTATTTTGTTGCAAATTTTGAAATCCAAGATGGCCACTGGCAGCCATGTTTTTTGGCCGAATGACCTCAAAATGACTCATTCCTATTTATATGTCCATTTTAACATCCATGATAAATAGTATGCACAGAAATTCATATACAGATGTTTACAGTGAATTCCCCCCGCACATCTCTGTTTTAGTGCTAAAAGGGGGGTGGGTGTCAAAAAATGGTCGGAAAAAACTGCCGAAAACGGAAACAAATTTGGCGGTGGGGGTGGGTGGGTACAAAAAATGATCGAAAGGGAAAAAATGCCATACGTGCCTGAAAATTTTTTCCGACCCCCCCCCCCCCCCCCTGTATACATATCAAAAGTCCATCTTGAATGATCAAGTTTCATTTAATAAACACTCACACTCAGAGTTTGTGACAGCACAGCAGATAAAAAAAAAAATTCTGTCTAAAACATGTTTTTATCCTGTTGGTTGATATTCGACCAATTACTGTGCCCAACTAATTTTCGAAAAATTCTTTAATCAGGTTCTAAATTACAAAATTTATCGGTGTGGTTTATTTGAGCACTAAAGAGGAAAGGACAGCTTATTTATTTGTCTTTCTTTTTAGCGTGAAATCCAAAAACATCTTGAAAGATCGATGTGATTCAATAGAATGAAACAACCCGCTCCAGATCACTGAATAAAGATCCGAATGCAAAATGCCGACTTCCCCCATTACAACATTTATCCAGTTATGTTGTCGTGGGCGCAGTATGCTCTCCGATCGGGCAGACATTAATGGCTGACCCGTGTACACACCTCTGTATGTGAATGTTAAAGAACACTACTGGAGTCACCACATGGTTATAAAGTTACTCAGTCGTGATTATACTTATAGACGCACTAGTCCAGGTGCACTTCAATATCTCCAAGATACAGATCCATGGTGGGATTGCCTTTTTTTAGAATACCAAGTCAGCTTACGAGCGACATCTCGTGGGAGGTAATGTATCTACATATTCCTTAATAACTCCCAGAATCATTCAATTTCAATGTTCTTCATTTACCATAATAAGTTACAACTTACATAAGTCATAACCATGTAATGTATGTATGTCAGTATGAATATATCAATTATCATATGATGTCTATGAGTCTAATATGATTATGTCAGTACGCATGGACAACCCAAAACACGTACGTCCATCTATAAAATGATAAATGTATGTTTCATAGGAGTGCCTGTATTTCTGGCCAACTTGGGATATACGATCACGCCAGTGCGTATGGGCCGTAGGACGGGGACATGTCACTCTATGTCCAAAGGTTCGCTATTCCCAAGGTTCATTATACCGAAGTTTCGCTATTCACAAGGTTCTCTATATTCCTCAATATTCAGAAGGTTTTTATAACTTGTTATTTTGAAGTTTCATTCTATTATCTATATTCTAAAGTATTGAGAGGGTTCTTTATCATAAGACTCTTTTTATGAAGGAAATAACTTAAAGGCACTCAATCCGATAAGACGCTGCTAAATTACTCTTTCTTTGGCTTCGGTGGGAAAAAAAATATTTGATTAGTGTCGAACCCACCCATCAAAGCTCAGAGTAATTAGATATCGATCTTTGCAGTTTGCTATTTTTATTGTTCTGGGCCTAATCGTGCCAGGACGAGGTCAAAACGGACGGTCTTCCAGATAAAGATGGATAACTGTAAAATCGTGGTAATAATAACTACTTGGTATTAGAGTTGTCCATCTTTTCTGGTTAAATACGCCCAGAATAGCATACCTTCAGAATAGCGAACCTTCTTAATAAGAACCTTTGGGATAGCGACCCTTCGGAATGTGGAACCTTCGGAATAATGAACCTGATCCTGTATGAAGAGCCCATGACACGTCCATCAATAAATGTATACATGTGTCATGGGACTGTTTATATATACATATATAATAATATAAGACTGGAGTAAAGTTGAGACCAACATGTCTTTGTTAATATTGGTGCTCAGATTTCAGCGAAATTTGGTGTGGTGACTCGGGGTGCCCTGGCAGAGTGAATAATGCCGTTAGTTTTTCTAAATTTTTATTTAAACAAATTCAAATAAATAAAAAAAATATGAACATATGTGAATATTTAGGTACAAATAAACCTATTTGCACGAGAATATGTGGCAGCCCCAGATATAGAGGAATGTGGGAATGTGGGCCACAGTTAGACATGGGTCAGAGTGAGATATTGCCTCTAACATTTCTCTAATTTCCAGACCAATATCCATGGCGCTAGTCAAGAGATATTAGCCATATAGCACATGTTACTATATTTCTTCAAAATGCAATCGGCAGGTGAAGGTTGAATCTGGCCAAGCAACCAATTTTCAAGGCAAAATTATTTAATTGAATTTTTGCAATTTTAAAGGTACTCAATCCGAATTAACCCTCGCAGATTACTATTTCCTTGACTTCAGAGGTGAAAAATATTTGATTCAAGTCGTGGAACCCACAACATCAAAGCTCAGAGTGATCAGATACCGATTTTTAAAATCTATCATTTTACGTGGCCCAGCAAACAGCAGACAAGAATACTTTCTCTGACCAAATTGCAAATGGAGATGGATAACTCTAAAATCAACTGAGTTTTTTTTTGTGTGTGTCAGATGTTTGACAAACCAGCAATATTCGTTGAGCAAAAAGTTGATAAATTACAGGTTTTTGTCAATTTTATGCCATAATTGACTGCAGTTAGCATTATTTTCGAGCAATTAATTCTGTCAACTGAAGCGGCATTTCAAAAAAAATTCTTGTTGTTGGAATCTGATGATATGGGGACTATTGATTCGGATTGAGGACCTTCAAGGGAAAAATATCTTTATTGGATAAATTTACATATAATACTGAATACATTTTTATGAAAACGGGGATTTAATGCATATTTCACATAGCCACATCTGATTTATTTATAGAGGTAACGTTTATGTATGCTTGACTTTCAGCGATTTACATGGATGGGACACAATGACTCAATGAGACATAATTTATGGCCCTGGTAGGATCCAACTTCAGTAGATGACAGGCACTTCGAAAAGGAATGAGATAATTTGCCAAATGACTATTGTTTTGGGGCTAAATAATTTAGATCAAACAAACTGATGTCATAGTGGTATGTTCGGTGTGTTTCCTATACGGTTACTACTTAGGGGTGACCCCTTCTGTGAAGTAGATGACGAGAAACAAATATTAAGGGTGGTCCCAGCTCGAGATTGCATGCTTGTTCATGACTTTTGTGAGCTTATATCGTACTCTCAGATGTCTAAGCATTGTGATGGTCAATAATAGTGATAGCGGAGACCTAGACTGAAATTAACAATATTGATTGAAATTTAATTCTATTTCAATTTAAAGACACGGTTGGCCTTGGCGGTGGGTATCCTGTGAAAATATTTCCACCCGTCAAAAACCGCCACAAACAGAAAGAACATCAAAATGTAGATAGACTTTGTCCGTATACAAATAAGAAATATCGCATAAACAGTATGTTATGGTCATTTGTTTGACCATTGTTATGTAAACAAAAGCATAAAAGTTACCTTTCTGTGTTTGTTTATATTATGATGGTAAACATAAAGAGCGTTCTCTGTTGGTGAATACCTGATATGGAACTAATAAAGAGCGTTTATGCCATTTGTGTGTGATTAGCCAGTAGCATTGTGCTGTCTTCTGTAACACAATCAGACTCTTGCTTATGTCAAATATAGTAGGTCTTTAATTTATAACATGCTGTTTACGCGATGGTCATGGTATATATGAACGGAACTGTATGCGTTTTAATGTTTTTCTGTTTACGGTGTTTGGAACAAATATGAATATTTTCGACAATTAAGGCCGCACGTGCCTTTAATTATATATATGTCTCTATGCGAAAAAACTTAATGATCGTTGAGAATTTTATCTGAAATTACTAATCATGCGGCACATGCTGACACTATTGTTAGGCATCTGATAGTATATAAACATTTTAATAATTGCCCAGGAGGAATGACATTAGTATGAGGGACGCAAAGGAAAATCCACCACAAAGTCATTTAAATCTTGCCATTTCAAAGTTGGATCTTCACATTCTATGACACACATTATTAATGAAAGGTTCTTCATAATTTATTAACTGTACTAGTTACTTCCCAGTGTGAGTAAACTCATACCTAAATATTCATTACAACATTGAATCTAGATTTCAAATATAGAGTCGACGTTCACCCAGACTGGTTACTTCCCTATCTCAACAGCAAAAACTTTGTACTGGTGGAATATATCATTCTTGATGGGCATAGATACATAGATATTCATGGCATGGTCTGAGAAAATGCTACTAGATTAAACATTTATACGATTGCCTCATTAGTCATGTACATGTATAACAAGAAGGTCGTGACAGTTCAACTAAGTTGGCCTGGAATTATTATATTTAGCATACATATTATTCCAATCCCAATGTGTCAAGTCGACAATAGCAAGAACGCAGGGCTATATTTAATAATTTTTCCACAAATATCCACTCGTTAATATATATGCTAGCCATGCTTGTCAAGCTCCGGCTTAATGCTTAAGGTTTAAATCGAGAACACAGTGTTAAAATCATGAATTATTTAATATGTGAGAATGCTAAAACTAATCACCATGCATTATAATTATTATATTTAACTTGATGTGTCCATCACATGAAACAGAATTCATACACACAGATGGAAAGTTGGCCCAGAAGCATATCCTCTCACCAGTCACTGCATGAACTCTGCAGTGTGCCGAGACCAAGTGGGATTGGGAGATGTTCTTCTTTTCCTTCACTCAACAAGAAGATAAACGACTCACTTTGTTAGTCACCAATTCATTGGGCTTTACATGTTTGTTACATCTGTGTGTTGACTGCTCTGTAGATGGCTAGAATTGAATTTTGACCTGAGTCACATTCACAGTGAGTGGGTGAGGCTGAGCCTGAAGTCGTTGATAACTAAATTTACTAATCTGTAATTACTAAATTGACTAATACAATCCTAATATTATTAGATTAGAAGGCCACATGACCGCTTTCACTGGATACTGCTTCCACAAGTTCCAGCTACGTGCTACGTTCAACGGTTCATGACTGAACTATACTGTCTATACTGAGTAAATAAGTAAATCAGTCAGCTCTAAAATGTCCATTTTCTGATTTCCTTGACCCAAGTTGAGGCTTGACCTGACAGTGTTTGATATATTAACAATTAAATTTACTATTTAGAGAAGTAGTTAGTTAGTAGACTGAACAATTTGCCGCTTGCAGTTGCAACTCTAAGTTTAAGTCTAAGTCTAACCAGTCCAGGTGAAAACAGACTTAAAATTGAACAATAACAGAACAAGTCAAATCGCCGTGGTGATCAGTCTGCACAGACCAGTCCACATTTCACCCCAGTGACCTTCATTTTCATATTTTTGTCAGTCACAGATTCGTCATTGAGTTTCTTTCCGAATGACTGATTTTCACTTTTAAACTTCCAAGTTCAAAACAAGTTCTAGTGTTGTTGTTCTTATTCTTCTTTTGACTGCTTTGACTCTAAAGTCATTCCAGTAATGGGCTCGTTGTGCTATCTTCGCTTGTGCTTTATCGTTTGTTCTTAACGCTTACGTGCTGTGATACCGTTGTACATTTAAAATACGAGCGATAACAATAACAAGCAATTCAATTTCAAATTTCGCAAATAAGAGAGCGCCATCATTTTGTAAAGAAATTACGTCATCATTTCCAACGTTGCTATGGCCTGCCAGGTGACGTAATATTCAAACTTTAACGGTACGGAATCTGGCGAGGTTTGCCGAATGCTATGCGCCCGTGTCAGCTAAATCCACATTAAGCATTTAATTTTGAATAAGGTTGATTTTGTGTTTCAAATTTAATAGTGTTGCTATGGGGAGGCTGATCGTAGAAGAAAAATAAATTCGTTTTATTAATTTGTCAATTCTATTCCAACATGGCGGCCACCATAGGTCTGAATCGCCCGGATGTAAAAACAATTTTTTCATGTTGATGGGGTATAGAAATTACTGACGTCACATACGCAATACCGTAAAACAACCCTTTTGGGTTGTGATGAATATGATCAGGTCAGGGAGAACCCAAAATTGATGTACTAAACCTCGATTTGTGTAAAAAACCTAGATCGAGGTTTTTCAAGACCATATGACCACTGGTGATATAGTGTGGAGTATTTCATCTTACACTTATGGGAGGCGAAATTCACATTTAATAATTAATTGTGCTTGATTGCGCTTAAGCACAATTAATTATTAAATGTGAACTTGCCCTCCCATAGCCTCATAGGTGTTAAACGAAATACTCCACATTATAGTTATACCACTTACACTATAATACTTCCATTAGTATCATATTTGGTTTAGAGTGTTTCCCCTTATATCATGAGTGTATGTTTTGACCAGTGGTCACATGGTCTAGAAGAACCTCGATCTAGGTTTTTTACACAAATCGACGTTTAGTACATCAATTTTGGGTTCTCCCTGACCTGATGATGTTCTGAATTCGTTCGAAATTTCAAAACGATCGGGTAAATAACATAGGAGATACAGGGTATTGAATGAGGGGGAACCAACTTCTTCTTTTATTTGTTTGTTTTTCTCTGGAGTTGTCAAACCATCGATCTATACAATATACGTCGATGGTCAAATTAACACCTCAACTCAGCCGGTCATTTCATGAAATGAGCGCCTTCAAAATACCACCGGAAGTGCCCCGCAACACCTTGTCCTTGAACATGGCACGGAACTATTTTTTATAGTTCCAGTTGACATTGAGATGTTAAGAGTCATTGTTTATCTGCTTATTTATGATAAGTTCTTTATATAAAGTATCCAAATTAATTTTCATTCTAATTTTATTGTAAAAAGTGGTATTAAGCTGTTGTCGGTAATCTTCGACTGCGGAATAATATTAAAAATATAACAATTCGGAACGATAGTTATTTCGCACCAAACACATTTTTGTTTCTTATAAAATTTTAAGGTACTCAATCCGATCAGACGGTCGTCATACCATCAAGATACAACAACAACATTTCTTCAAAATACGCTTTAGTTGTTTAGTTATATACAATTATATGTGAATTTAAGTATCATCTCACTCTGGGTCAAATTGTGTCCGTGACGGAATCACCAAAAAAGTGCCATCAATATGAGGGTAGGTCCGTACTATTGAAGAACCCTGCTCATTCAGCCAAGCTGACCACGAAAAAGTTCTCAATGAGCAAAGTAGATACATTATACTTGCAGAAAAAAAGCCGCATTGTCACACACTTGTGTGTATATTACTAGTTAACTCGGTTTGTTCGCCGTGACGGAATCACACAACGGGCGTGACGGAATCACCGTGCGATTTTTTTAGGTAGGCCCTATAGTTTTTTGTGTAACAAGTGCGGACATTGTCATAAAAGCATAAAACTTGGCACATGTGTATATTAGGTCCCACGTATTATTTTCAGATATGGGGGCAATCACGAAAATACTTTCCATGGCAACGGTTGCTATGCGACTGTTTTTACCTTAGAAACTGGTTATTGGTAGGGGTTATAAACCGTCATTTTACTAAAATATATGTGCAAAAAGGGGATACTATGGTAATTGAGGCAGATTGTGATATGGGAAATGTGACAAAAATAACATTTCCACACATGCCTCACTATTATGGCAAGCCGTTTTCACATTTTTGATTGATTTAGACTTAAGTCCAATTATTTGGACTTAAGTCCAAATAATTGGACTTAAGTCCAAATGAATTGGACTTAAGTCCAAATGAATTGGACTTAAGTCCAATTAGCGAATTGATTTGGACTTAAGTCCAAATCAATTGGACTTAAGTCCAATTATTTGGACTTAAGTCCAATTATTGGACTTAAGTCCAAATAATTGGACTTAAGTCCAAATAATTGGACTTAAGTCCAATAATTGGACTTAAGTCCAATTATTTGGACTTAAGTCCAATTATTTGGACTTAAGTCCAATTAGTGAATTGATTTGGACTTAAGTCCAATTCATTTGGAGTTAAGTCCAATTCATCTGGTTTGAAACGATAGTCCCCTTCTTTGTAATGGTATATTCCTGCAAGTTTTGATTGACAGTCAAACTCCGTACTAACCAGGGCATTCCTGACTCCAAGACTAACTCCGTACGTCCCCTTTGCCACGTGGCTTGTTTTCGGCATGCCGAGATTGAAAATGTTTCAAAACCGAATTGGCATCTTAATAAATGCTAACTGCATGCATGAATGAAGTAAAATTAATTCACGACTTGATTCAATTGTTATTTGACAGCATGTAGTGTAGGCTACACGCAGTTTCGTTTATAGCATTTACTGGATCTGGTCCACATCGAGCTGATTCATTATATATGTTGAGAAAGGTAACAATTAACAAGATCAACAAGAATTAGACCCAAATGTAAACGGCCATTTTCCAACAACTCCGCCCTATGAGCAAAACCAGACCTGCTTAATATCTGATGGGGGTGTTTCTTATACAGATGAATTGGACTTAAGTCCAAATGAATTGTACTTAAGTCCAAATACCACATAATTGTGAATTCGGCGAGGAATTGGACTTAAGTCCAAATAGATGAAAATATCGGTATTTGGACTTAAGTCCAAATCAATTGGACTTAAGTCCAATTCCTCGCCGAATTCACAATTATGTGGTATTTGGACTTAAGTCCAATTCGCTATTTGGACTTAAGTCCAATTATTTGGACTTAAGTCCAATTATTTGGACTTAAGTCCAAATAATTGGACTTAAGTCTAAATCAATCGAAAATGTGAAAACGGCTTGCCATACACTATTAACCTAGAATGACCATTGAGCTGAGCTTGAAAATGATATGTTGACCAAGTTCATGCATTTGACCTTATTTGGCAAAATATGAAAATATGCGTTGACTGCACATGCGCGCATCATTGATCCACAGTCACACAATATCTGGTGTTTAAGAGATTGTATAGTGAGGGCAATGACCATTCGGAAATATATTCATTGGATAGTAATAATGAAATACAGAAGAAGCAACAACATTCCCCGATGACATGCTTATGATGCAAATACCCATTATCGGTATCCATGGCCGCTTTTTCGTGGAATTCATGATTATCACTAAAAGTATAACTAAATTTGACCCTATTACCAATTGATTTTAGAGTTATCCATCTTCGTCCGCAATTTTTTCCGAGACCCTCTGGTTGACCACGTGTACGTGTGTTTCTGGGCCACATATTATTACACATCTCGAGAAATAACATTTATTTAATATATAAGTCTTAAAATACTATGGATATTTGCCAGCATTATACAAATTTATGAGAGCTATAGGTAGCTTACTGGCAATTTGTGATTTAGGCTAATTTGGTAACAAAAGAAGAATACTACATGGATGTTTGAGACCGGGAAATTATTAACTCCTCCCAATGTCCATAAATTGGCGACAATGTTGGGGTAAATCTAAAATAGCTACTCTGCTTTTGACTATTCGGAGATTGAGACGTTCTTATACCACTATAATTATGGAGTCAGCTGTGTTTAATATGTAACCACCATTACCACCTGTGTATGTACTATCATGATGAAATTACTTCAGGCATAGACTTTTCCCAATGTGATATCTTGATTTCCTTCAAAAGTTTCTGGAAGTTTAGAAATTGATTCAGAGTCATTTGCAACGTTCCATTTCAATATCATTCTCTGACAATTCATTATATCACTATACTTTGATATAAAGTATAAAATCGTGAACCAACACATGCATCGTATACTGCGTTCATGTTGAAGTACATGTTGAAGTTGTTTCATTTTTATAAAAACCGCTGACCGTCAGCGGTCATAATTCTAAAGTGTAGGCGGCGGCGCGAATTAGTCGAACAAGTTTCGTTGTAAAGGGAGCAACAAATAAATGAAGGGCCAGGTAGCCACAATTCGTGGTCCCCCTACTTTCTACGCAATGTTTTTTACCCATTTCCATCAAAATACATGGCCAGACTCCCAAAAATAAATATTCGACCAAATTCCATACCGCTGTTTTTAAATATATTTCTCATGGCTCATATGACACTGGCACTGTCGGACTAGAACAATTAGTTGCCATTTGAGTAACTAACTGGTTTATTTGAGTAACTAACCAAGTGAGTTACAATCTGCCTCCATTTCGTCACATCAGAGGATAATGTTCCAGATATATGTAAAACAAATCGACATTTTTTACCAAATTTGGTTGCCATTTTGCAAGGCATCTCGAGAAATATGGTTAATAATTTCTCAGTGCAAGAAAATCAAGAGAGTTCAAGACAAGAAACACTTTTACCAAAGATATTTGTTTTTCTTGAAAATATGGTCTGGACATGAACAATATATTTTGTCAAGTTAGTGTTACCCCCCCCCCCCCCCCCCCCAATATTTCTGGTAAAGTAAGTAATTACAATAGTCACAATTAACACATTAATCAGAAATATTAGTAGTCAATATTTAGAGGGTAGATTAGCCATTATTATTCATCAACCACAACTGCTAAGCTACTATGTTTTAATATTTTGGCCGCCATTTCGGTGGCTATTTTAACCCAACAGTGATAATGTTTATTATATAGAGGTGTGATATTTATAGGTAATGGCATGCATCACTTACATCGACCAGTTCTGTTCATTTCTTGTTGAAATATGAATAGAGTCCAAATGACGATTGTTGTGACATTTTGTACCGCATTCTGTAAAATTAACTTTTTGAGGGGTACGAAGGGACTGGGACTTTAAAGGGGTACTGTACGCCATTTTCATTAAATTTCCGGTGACAACAACGATCTAATATCGATAATATATAGAAACATAAGTAATTTGAGTCGAAGATGTATTCTGTAAACGCTCAGGTTAATAGGCTATCTTAAAATTTAATAATTTAAAAGTTAATAATTTGATATAAATTGAATTTATGACTGGAGCCATAAAATGGCGTTAATTAAATTACGAATTACCGTAATCAAAAATAGTAATTGAGGGATACTGGATTTTTAAACCGAGCGCACACACGATTGCTTAAAATATTATGATGATACGGGGAGAACACTCAAGCCACTCACTGACTAGCGACGATACAATAACTTAAATGATTATATGGGACTAGTATGCATATAATATAACTTTTATTTGATTCATTTGGTTGAAAACTTTACAAAAATTACTCGACAACGACAATTTGTATTTTTGCATTCCTGTAAATTTGTCATCCGTAACATGACTTCGTACTCAACAGACTTTCAAATAATGGAAAAATTGTTACCTTATTCTCCGACTCGGAGACTATAGAAACCAACAACAACATTTGGCGTACAGTACCCCTTTAATAATGTCAGAAATCATTGCTACACTGATCAGTTAACATGAAACATAAACAATAAATCCAATATTCTCCGCCTCGTCTGCCATATTTGACGCCATCTTGTCTGGTGTATACACGGCCACTTTTTATGTTAAAATTGCTCAATAGATGAGCGACATAATAAGAAAGAAAATTACTGGGGTGACGTTAAGTCCTATATGAGGCCCCACCCCCTTTTTCGTACGCCGTATTCCATGCCCTGTTATGAGGTACGCCGTATTCCGGCCCCTCTGTTATATAGGAGGTATTCGGTATTCCAAAAATACCGGTATTCGTACGCCGACCTTCCAAAAAATGAAGTTTTCATATCTTTGTTATGTATTCCATATGGCTGTTAACTGGTATTCTGTATTCCACCCTCTGTGTTAAGTGGTATTCCGTATTCCATGGTGGCTGGGGGTGGGGGCCACCTATATATGTTACAGGGGCACCGTATGTATACACCAGGCAATCAGTTCCCGAACAAATAGCAAATGTTCGAAGATTTAGGGGAGGGGTCAAACTACCCATTCTTATCTAAAAATTCTGCAGAAATCGGCTTCTTAAGTTGGATTTCTATGTTTAGTATATTTCTAAGAATGACCATAGTAAATTTCAATGACGGACGCGAAAGATCGAATAAAAGTGATTTTTAGGTTTTGAGGGTTTCCTTTTAGGGTTTGAGGGTATCTGTCAAAAGACCCCTTCTTATCTGAAAATGCTGCAAAAACATCTCTTAAGTTATGTTTTTATGACCAGCGTGATACCTAGACATGTTTACAGCATATTTCATGCTAGTATTCGAAAGTTCGTTTTAAAGTGATTTATGTGGGTTTTGGTGAGCACCGGGCCGGAACTTAAAGACACATGAATATAAAAATGTATTGATATCATGCTAAGCTGGAAAATGTCCATGATTGTGTTGCATGCCCGAATTCATTTTTTGGTCCGACTGTTCAGAACACTATATAAAGACGTCAATCATTGGGTTCAACTTGCGTTGCAGTGGCCGATAAATCAGTCAGATTGATTGATCTGTTTTAATGATGTGTACTTTAAAAATATATTTAACAACATATAGTCCAGGAGATATTGGTCGACCTCTGCACCCCCCCCCCCCCCCCCCCCCCCCCCCACTGTAGGACTTAACTTCACCCCACTAATTTTCTTCCTTAAGGTCTCCTCTAATTTTTTTCACTTGTTAACAAGAAAAAAAAGTGGCGCAGAGACTCCAGACAAGATGGCGTCCATCATGGCGGCCATTGTTTTTAAATGCACCAGGTCTCTTTGATCGCCATTATAGTAAAGATGATAGCACACGCGGTCCTGTTTTCCGGTCGATTCGTTATGCTAATATACAACCCTTACAAATTAGCCAAAAATCCGACACCAGAATCCAATATGGCGGTCAAGATGGCAGCCGAAATGTGAAAATATGCTATTTTTCTGTCATGATACCACATTTCGTTTGTCTCTGTGGGAAAATGTTAGAATTTTTGCGTCATGTTATACATTTATCATATAGAGGAGTCATTGGCGAACACATGGGGACCATAATATGCATTCATTGCGGGATATTTTTGTCCGATATCACGTTTTCCCAAATGCCGTTATAATAGGTCAAAGCCGAATCTCCGTTAATAACGCGATGTTATGTTTCGAATCAATGAATGTTATTGCTATTATAACAACACCCATGCATATATATTTGCAGGAGATACTCGAGCTAGGATTCCTCTTATACCTGAGTTGATGAATATTTACCCAAATCCAAGATGGCGGCCAAAATGGCCACAAGAAATTAAAAATCGCCGAAAATCGCTGATTTTAACATCAGTGAGCATTATTGTCATGACAACTCCACACCTGCTTACTATTGTAAGTTGGTAACACTTAGGCGAAGAAGGTTCCTTGTACCATATCCAAATAAAAGGCCCCCCAAATCCAAAATGGCGCCCACAATGGCTGACAGATTTTGGAAATCACCGAAATTCCCTCATATTCACATCATTGGGCATTATTGTCGAGACAACTCCATCCATGCGTACAGTTGAGTTGGAAATACTGAGGTGAAGTAATTACCTTACATCTCATGCAAGAAATGGTTTTCCAAATCGAAGATGGCGGCCAAAATGGCGACCGAAATTTGAAAACACGCCTACATTCCTTTACTTTCTTAGGATGGGCGTTATTGTTTCGCGATTTCTACCCACCATTACATGTTGATATGTATGAATTATTCATTAGGGTTTGGCAAGTGATACTCACAGTCAATATGGCGGCCAAACTGGCGGGCAGAAATTGAAAAGAAGCCGATATTATCACATACTAATTTCAACTTTTTGTCATAATATTGATTTGTATAAACGAAACGGTACATAATATAAGCCATCTATTAGTTCCAATGTAAGTCGTAGCCTTTTGGAAGGATGAAAACCCACAATCGCGATGTGGCATTTCAAAATCGATTCTCCACCAAGGGCTCATACTGGCCGTAACCGTATATAGGTGCGCCGAATAGTCATATTATGACTTCCAAGAATCAAAACAACAGTACCTGAGCTTATTCTGAATTGCCACATTCAGCATTATCTAGACTCGTTTCCGTCTCTTCGTCAGATTAATCTATCCCACGAACAACAACAGTTCACTACTCTTCTTTGTAGAAGGGTGCCACTAATCGGAATGTTTCAAACAATACATATGCCGGTGTCCAGCTCACGTGTATGTTTCGAAAGCTTGGAATTCTTAGCGAGCTTCATTCGTGGTATAGCTTATGGTATAATTTATATGCGTCATCTTGTGGGATACACTATAAAGGTATTCGGTCGATGCGTATACTAGCTTTCAGAAGGACATATCTATCTGCGTATTGTCAGCTTTGGTGACCTAATGGGGATAACAACGTGTACACATGGTGATCTTCCCAAACAGCCACTTCTCAATATATGGTTCATCAATTCACATACTCATCTAATGCACTGACGTACCCGGACAACTTCTGTATATGGCTTCGAATGTTGAAAGCCCGACATTTGACGGATGCATTTCTGCTAAGGCGTAGAAGACCATAATGCATAATATACCCAAACTCATTGAACATGATCATAAGAACAAGCTTGTTGGCGTCCAGCAATCGTCTCACCGAACAGATCCAAGCAGATGATAACAATACACACGGTGCTAGTTTGTGGGTATGTATCATGATAGTGAAAATGAAATTGGACCATGACTGCACCGCCCCTTATTTTGTTATGTTTTAGATTCAGACAGGATCTCATGTGTGGCTTTGCTTTCCTTGTATGCTAAGATTGCATATTCCCATCCGTTTGGAAGCCGTTCTTAAACAACTGGACCAGGAGTATGCCATTGGCTACTGCAGTATAAGCCCCACCAAGACTGGGGTGTAGTCTTAAAGGCGATACCTTTGATAGTTGGTTGATATGTCATACTCACGCTGGGTGGTATGGTTCAAGAAAGTACAAATGCCATCAACAAAAGGGTGAAATGTTCAACGCGAAGAACATCCAGAGGAATGTTACGTTGATGATCTCTTGCATTCAGTTCAACAAACGTTGGTACACCAAGTGATTTCTTGGTAACATCACCATTGCGACCATTTTCCTGCATGAGACATTAACTACTATATTCTAAAGTTATATATATATATAAAGCTATATGATAACAAAGGTCGCTTTCCCCAACGTCCACAGCCATTGCCATCGAGACTGTAAATTGTTCTTTAAATACATAATGAAATAAATGCACCACAGTTCCTGACATTTTCTTGAATAATACCGCCCACACACTGACACTAACCCCGAGAGAGGATAACAAAACACGCATACATTCATGCTATAAAGACATTATCCTTTAGTCCATCCGACTGTTTTGAGGGAGGCTAGCATAGTATTATCCAGACAAAAGTGTAACGTAGTTGAATCAGAAAGGCTTCGAAACGGATGTGGAAATACAATCTTACCACACCAAATAAAACAGACACGCATGACATTCGATATCTTAAACATGCACCAGGTGTAGGGATGGTGTATACAGTGGCCCACTTCATTCCCACTATCATGGCGCATGTCCACAAACTAGCACCGCGAGCATTGTTCTTCTCTGCTGGGACATATTCGACGAGACAACTGCGGGGCGTCACACAGTTTGCTTCGGATAATGGTCAAGAAGTGTGGGTAGTCTGTACACTAGGGTCTTCTCCTTAGCAGATAGACATCTGTCCAAGGGAATGAGACAGCTAGCAACCTTCGAAACACTGTCGAAGTTGTCCACATATGCCAATGCGTTCGCTGAGTTTGTGAGTTGACGAACCATCTATTGAGAAGTGACTAGCTAACTGGTTCGCCAGGTGTACATGTCGTTATCCCATGGGGTACGAGACACATACATAGATATGACATTCTGTAAGCTTGTATACTCATCGGTCATATGCCTTCCTAGTTCAAGATGACACACAAATATCATATTTAGCAAATATTTAAAATCGTAAGCTAGACACCGGAAAATGAATTGTTTGAAACGTTATGATTAGAGGGACCCCACTCACAGGAAGTGGTGAATACTTTGTCGGTGTGAGCGACCTAGATTTATCAGACAAAGAAATGGAAGCTGGTCCAGATAATTATGGACGTGACGTGGCAAATCAGAATCTGTTATCAGGTAATTGTTCTGATATAACTATTCGGCGCACCTATGCTTACGGCCATTATCGGTTTACCGCGGAGACTGGATTTCGAAATGCCACATCGCGATATTAATTGTGGTTTTTCATCTTTCCAGAAGGATACGAGCTATGTTATGCGTTTTGATACCTTGAACTAGTAGATGGTTTATGTACATATTATGACAAAAAGTTGAAATTAATATGTGAAAATATCTATTTCTTTTCAATTTCTAGCCGCCAATTTAGCAGCGATCTTGGCTGTGACTATCAATTGCCAAACCCTAATGAATACTTCATGTCACTATTCCATATCAACATGTAATGGTGGATAGAAATCGCGAAACAATAACGCCCATCGTAAGAAAGTAAAGGAATGTAGACTTGTTTTCAAATTTCGGTCGCCATTTTGGCCGCCATCTTCGATTTGGAAAACCATTTTTTGCATGAGATGTAATGTAATTACTTCACCTCAGTATTTCCAACTCAATTGTAAGCATGGGTGGAGTTGTCTCGACAATAATGTCCAATGATGTGAATATGAGGGAATTTCGGTGATTTTTCAAAATCTGTCAGCCATTGTGGGCGCCATTTTGGATTTGGGTTTTTTTATTTGGATACGGTACAAGGAAAGTTCTTCGCCTAAGTGTTCCCAACTCACAATAGTAAGCAGGTGTGGAGTTGTCATGGCAATAATGTTCACTGATTTTCGGCGATTTTTTATTTCTGGTGGCCATTTTGGCAGCCATCTTGGATTTGGGTAAATATTCCTCAACTTAGGTATAAGAGGAATCCTAGCTTGAGTATCTCCTGCACATATATATGCATGGGTGTTGTTATAATAGCAATAACATTCATTGATTCGAAACATAACATCGCTTTATTAACGTAGATTCGGCTTTGACCTATTATACCGGCATTTGGAAAAACGTGATATCGGACAAAAATATCTCGCAATGAATGTATATTATGGACCCCATGTGGTCGCCAATGACTCCTCTATATGATAAATGTATAACATGACGCAAAGATGCCAACATTTTCCCACAGAGACAAACGAAAGGTGGCAACATGTCAGAAAAATAGCATATTTTCACATTTCGGCGGCCATCTTGGATTCTGGTGTCGGATTTTTGGCTAATTTGTAAGGGTTGTATATTAGCATAACGAATCGACCGGAAAACAAGACGGTATGTGACATCATCTTTACTATAACGGCGATCAAAGAGACCTGATGCATTTAAAAAAAAATGGCCGCCATGATGGACGCCATCTTGTCTGGAGTCTCTGCGGCCACTTTTTTTTCTTGTTAACAAGTGAAAAAAATTAGAGGAGACCTTAAGGAAGAAAATTAGTGGGGTGAAGTTAAGTCCTGCAGTGGGGGGGGGTGCAGAAGTGGGGGGGGGGGGTGCAGAGGTCGACCAATATCTCCTGGACTAATATAAGTTTGTAAATTACCAATACGTGTTTTCACCAGATGGTTATCTAATAATGCTTTCGTCGCATAGCGTGCATGGCTTGGAGTTGCGGTTATTTTGACAGCAATTTCATGGCAACGATTACATTATTTTCTGTCCCTGTCACTCTATTCGCTCCCCTAATCTAATTTCACACAAACTGGTATATATATATCGGATGGAGGAGAAAAGCATTCTGGTGTCGCCGATGGGGGATATTGTAGAAAAACTACTTCCCAAGGCCGGAAAATGGGAATTTTTTTAATCCCCAAATTTGTTCAAGACGGATTTTAGCGGATTTGGTATATGTTACAGATGATATATTCATCTTCAAAATGGAATAAACCAACTTATCCAATTTTTTTCTAGGTCAAAGCTTTTATCGACCATATGCAGCTCGAAGACCAAGTGACACGATTAGACTGATCCAATACACATATATGCGTATACACCCTGTTGGCAATATTTGAGTCTAACCTTTCTTTTTATTGTGGAAGTTACTCATTCGCTCTGCTTTAGTGGCAATCCAACTCTACTTGATTGTCACAGCTATACACGAAGCGTGAACATTAATTTTGCATGTTGGAATTTGGATGATGAATGTTAATTGGCTTTCAGTCGCTGTATTACTTAAGCTCGCCAAATGTGGCTGCCATGAGAAGTATCAAATCAATTATAATCAATAATATAGTAAATGTCTCAGCTGTATGGCAAGCCGTTTTCATATTTTCGATTTATTTAGACTTAAGCCAAATAAATCGAAAATGTGAAAACGGCTTGCCTTGTCTATGTTAAATTGTGATCGTAACTGCATGTATAGCCAGCAAGAAGCAATTGATCATATCAAAATTTTCAAATATACGTCTGAGGGTCATAATTAGTATTGATAAATTTCAAATCGCACCGATCACCGTATACGGCAGATGGAGCCATCTGTCATGTCTGTATAATGAAACGCTCTCTGAATTATGTTGACCCCAATATTGGCCGACCCGCCGATATTCAAAAATGTAAACAGTCAATCCCGAAAACGCACATGCAAGGCATACACAATATGAATCCGAATAAGTATTGTTCGCGAATGGTATTTCAAAGCTATGGAATACTGTTAGGGCCAACTCGCAACGGGGCGGGGAATATGAAATCCGCCAGTCGCGGAAACCGCCGAAACCGCGGACAGCGCCAAAATGTCCAGACGCGCACACATATTGTCACGCGAGGGATCCGCGGAAAGCGCCAAAATGAAACGTAATCTCGTTTCATTATCTCGCTTTCGGCGGTTCTGTCGTTTGATTTCTTCGCCCCGCGGAAAGCGAAATAATCAAACGAGATCTCGTTTCATTTTGGCGGTTTCGGCGGTTTCCTCGCTCAAGCCGGAATATGGCCGGAACACGGACCGGAAGTATTTGTTAATGTCAAGGATTTTCTACAACAATGGCGCGAACTTGGAAGTTGATGTAGATTTGAGTTGCAAAACATTGAGTTAAATACAGTATTCGAAGATTCAACAGTCCTGCAGATCGGCTAACTGGATGAACCTACGACTAGTCCGAGTTGAGGTGAGTTTTATTTTCCCGAACTTATATCGCCAACCCCGATTCAGAATGTTGAAATGAGATTGACTCGACAATCGGGTATCCAATAATCACATTTGTTGGAAATTTGTGTCAAATTGCCAACAACACCGAAAACATCGGATATCCCCACCCCTACTAATTATGTAATAAGTAGGGGTGGGGATATCTGTTTTTTCGTTTTTTTTTTTACAAAAATTTCCAACAATTAAAAATAACTACGGATGCCATGGGAAATGAATAATCCATCAAATTTTATTTTAATTTAAGTGAACGTTGTTACGTTCAGACGACCACGATTCAATCGTAAGTGGAAGGATTTTTGTCGTAGGAAGTAACCGGTAGTTAGATTGCGCATGCTCACGTCAAAAAATAATATCAAGTTTGATTTTAGATTCTAAATTGTGGCGTATCCTTCGAATGTCAGCTAACTGGGACCTTGGCTAACTGGGACCTTGGGCTAACTGGGACCTTGGCTAACTGGGACCATGACCAACTGGGACCTTGGCTAACTGGGACCTTTGGCTAACTGGGACCTTGGTTATATTTATTACATATATTAGTAGAATAGAACATGACAATAGAATATTGTTTGTTTTATTTATGTTATTGCTTCAAAAATGTTTTAGATTTGTTTCAACCTGACTTAATAAAAAAAAAAAATATATATATATATATATTGTCAATCTATAAAACTGAAGGTCACTATTTTAATTTCTTATTTGTATCTTATATATTTCTATGAATATGTATTGTTAATAAAGTCAATAAAGTGATGGTTATTATGGGCATTCACAGTTAAGATGCACTTTAACTGGGCATTCACAGTTAAGATGCACTTTTCAGACCCATTTTACTGTCCTTGTAGAATTAGGTAGGAATTATATTAGATTCTAAATAATATTGATAATAATTGCATGATTGTTACTCATGGCATTCACAGTGAAGGTGTGAGTTTGTTTTGAAAGCGATTGTTGTTTTAATCAGTTGGTCCATTTGATCTTGTGATCTAATCATTGTCAGCTTACTTGTGTTCACTTGTAACAACTGACCAGTCATCAGCAGTGAGTGTATATATTTCACAGTAAAGACAACATATGGACAGCTATATAGAGGCCAATTTACTGTCAGACAGCATATCAGCACAATGTCTTCTGAACCTGATGAAACGTGTATTTCGTGTGGCGATGTGGTTAGACCAAGACAAGAGGCCTTGAATTGTGATGGCTGCTCCCGATGGCAGCATCGCAAATGTAAGGCTGGCATCACCAGAGATGTCTATCGACATGCGGTCCGTGACAGCCTGGACATTCAATGTTAGTGAGCAGTGACGGATTCACTTTTGTACACAAGCGCGCCCAGAAGAATGGTACTGTAGAATGGCGATGTAGTGTTAGAGCTCCGACAGCCTGTCCAGCGATCATCAAGCAGACCAACGACAACTTCTCCGTGAATAGCAGAAAACACGTCCATTCGTCTAAACCTGGCATTGACACAGCTACAAAGAAAGAGCAGGGTCGACGTCAAGACAGCAGCCCGTGGTGACATCTTCCTCCCTGCCAGTATCATTGTTAAGAAGAGACCGAATCCACAAACAGAGAATGCGCTCAGTTATTCGCACCAGTTCCAGAACCAGACAGGCGTGACAGAGACTGCACTCAGGTATTCTCACCAGTTGAAGAACCAGACATGCGTGACAGAGAGTAAATACAGCATACCAGTATGGGTATATGCATGCAGATACAGTGCTACAGCCTCCATCGTGCTACACAGAACTGCAAAACCAGTAGACTTGTATAGTGTTTTTACTGTTTTGTTTAATGTTATTTATCTAAAATGTTAACATTTCATTTGTTTTTAACTTTCTCATGACTTAATAAAAATTGATTTTAATGAAATGATTAATAATATATCTGAAGGTCCCAGTTAGCCAAGGTCCCAATATTATTTAGAATCTAATATAATTCCTACCTAATTCTACAAGGACAGTAAAATGGGTCTGAAAAGTGCATCTTAACTGTGAATGCCCAGTTAAAGTGCATCTTAACTGTGAATGCCCATAATAACCATCACTTTATTGACTTTATTAACAATACATATTCATAGAAATATATAAGATACAAATAAGAAATTAAAATAGTGACCTTCAGTTTTATAGATTGACAATATATATATATATATATATTTTTTTTTTTATTAAGTCAGGTTGAAACAAATCTAAAACATTTTTGAAGCAATAACATTAATAAAACAAACAATATTCTATTATCAATGTTCTATTCTACTAATATATGTAATAAATATAACCAAGGTCCCAGTTAGCCAAAGGTCCCAGTTAGCCAAGGTCCCAGTTGGTCATGGTCCCAGTTAGCCAAGGTCCCAGTTAGCCAAGGTCCCAGTTAGCCAGAAGGTCCCAGTTAGCCAAGGTCCCAGTTAGCCTGACTTGAGGTCCCAGTTAGCCAAGGTCCCAGTTAGCCAAGGTCCCAGTTAGCTGGATACCTATCCTTCGATACCTCCACTTGCGATGTAATTGCAGTCGTGTGTACGTAAAAATCGTGACTGGAAAGATCGCATGGTAGTCAATCACATGCTTTACAATATCATCTTGTACGACAACATCGCAATCGTGTGAACAAACTATTCAAAATCTCGTCGGGCCCGATTCATCCACTTAAGATTGTATCCTGGTCGTCTGAACGTTCACTAAATTTTTAGGCACTTCTGAGAGTGAGACACCAGTATTGCCAAAGGGGTCCCTCTCACCTAAAAAAGTGCTGAAGGGTACACATGATTTGTGATTGGCACGAACACCATTACTTAAATTGTGTTTATGAAAGTCTGGCGCCCATTAGCAGTTTGTTTTCAGTACATTTTAATATTCATTGGAATGTAAACAATTATTCTCTAACAGAAATCATTGCAGATACGAAAACTGAATGCCTTCAGAACGACATTTCAAACCCTGTGTACCCTTCAGCACATTTTGAAAATCCTGTGTACCCTTCAGCACTTTTTTTGGTGAGAGTGACCCCTTCAGCACCAGTATTGGCAGTAAGTTGGTATACCATGCAGTCCTTTTAATTAGCCCTCGGCATTCGGCACTGCCGAGAACGAGCCGAGGAGATTTCCAATTTCCGATGTACCATACTGTAAGTGTCAATATTTCTTATCAGGTCAAAGAAAATAAGTGTTTTGGTTTGGGTTTCTCGACCGACCCTATTTTTTGCTTCGACCCTAAACATTTTATTGACCCGCCGGCAAAAATAGAAGAAAAAAAACACTGATCGTCAATACCACGAATCGGCGAAATCGGTACGCGATTTAATAGTACGTTTCTAATGACCGGGTGTTTGGCGTTACACGTTTAGTAGTACATGTATGTACGTTTCTTTGGGTGCTGAATTTATCGATCTCGATTCGCGATATCTTTTGGATGTTTTCACAATGGCATCAGTTTTGTCCTTAATATTAAAGTCATTAGCTTCACTCCCGGTGGGTATATATTTGATGTCAGACAGAACTGTGCCCGATATACCACAAGAAAGGTCATAAAAAACTAGAAAGAAAACCCCAATGTGGCATATTATTAGTGTGGTACTCGCCCTGTATTAAATTGTTGAAAACTGCGATCAGAGTAAGAAATCTTCTCAGATACAAACACATTTTCTGAGCGAATCAGCGCGCGGAGTGTCATGGAATGATATTCGGAGGATATCGGAACCGGCCGAATAACGATGATCGGCTGGCACGCCTGGCTGAGAGAACAGCCAAAAACAATAGCCGGCATGTCGATAACCAAAAGTAGATTCAACAAAAATAAAAAAAATAAAATAATAATAATAGTTTTTGCATTCAAGTTTTCTAAGTAAAATGTCGACAATTAATTGGCAATTGGCAACTAACAAAGTTTTCACACTCTGTATATATATTATATATAGGGCCATTCCACGCAAAGTGGTCCACAACACAAAAAAAATCAAATTGGACTCAGGGTCACAATTTTTTTTTTCTTCGCCATAATGTTGATCCAATTTATCAGGAAAAAATATTTGTATGTGGATTGTACATGTGTATGCCCAGTCTATGTAAACATACACTCAGATTCATACTGATACTATTTTTTATATGTGGGTATGTAGTTTACTCCAGACTGGTGTATGCCTTGCACATCAGTGTTCAAACTTATGGCTACTATAGCCAAACAATTGATCCTATATACATGTTGAAATGCTGATGCTGTCTTGGAAAAAATGTTACGATTAACAAACTGATTCACATGTCATTTTACAAACAATGACCACCTTATTCTGTAGGCATGCCTGCTACTAGTACTTGGATATATGATGCATATCAAGAATAAAAATTGTCAGGAAATTCACATTTGGCTTGTAACACATGTGACAGAATTATCAGTATTTTTTACTTAAAACTGGAAATACTGCACAATGTTTCACATTATTACATATTCAAAGGTAGAAACATTCCCGGACAATTTCGGGAAAAACTTGTTGAACTTGATCACCACCTAATGCCCAAATAAATGCATGGTTTAATTTCTGTAACACACGTGACGTCACATGTGTTACAAAAATGACACAAGGCTTATAGTGATTGAAAACATGGGTCCAAGACTTCTGAAAGCTGTTTATAGATTAATTATGTTGCTATTAATATCTGTAAACAGACTAGATTCACACACTCATTTGGATATGTTAATTAATTTCTGACATCTGCAGCTAAGCATTAGAACCTGTTCTGAACTGAACGCATCACAGGTGTCTGGCTAACACCTCCACATACAGATTATCAATAGGAAATTCATAATATTGATCTCAAAACAGATCTGCAGACTCCTCTATCCCAAAACACATCTGAAATATGATCCTTCATATTGGTCTGACTATAAGTGGACTGTCACATCTTTTCAATGATAGATCTTAGTAATCCAAAATACAATAATTAATCAATATTAATTAGAAAATGGATTAAAATTACACTGATGAGGTGTATGAATCGGGTCTTAATTGTGTATGGTTGACTCATTTTATCTGGTAAAATAGCAAATTGACAAATAATCTTTTACATGTACTTCCAAAAGTTACAAAACCCACTATTTCTGGCCCCCAGTCATGCTCAAATACATCAAATCTACACTTGTACATGGCTCCAGAATATTTACCGGTACTAAAGTGATAGGAATTATTGCATCTGCAGCATCTAGTGTACATGTACTAGTAGCAGTGAAGAGTGTTCTGTTAGTTTCTTCTTGATACAGTAAGAACAAACGCTCATCTGAATTCTCTACAGAACAGTTTTGGTGGCAATGAATTAAGTATGACAGTGTATGTTATACCTTCACAATATCTAGAGGGATTGGTGTCATATGTTGTAAGTCATTCGTGCATTCATAATCAAGCCGATTCTGGAACACGTCAAGGGTGTGCACCCACAGCGTTCAATTTGAAGTTTGAAGCTTTTAATACCCCTTAAGCTTCATTTCAGTCATAATATACCATACATCAGATATATACCAGTAATATGGTCTCACATTTTAGTGGTTTAAGAAAACTTAACCAAAGTATTCTCTGTAGCTATAGCTTTGTTAAACAGTTAAATGGATTGTGAACAAATACTTTCTATCTAATGATGTTGTAATTGTTGTTTACCAACAATGGGCTTTGTTTATGTCTAGTAATGTCATGTTCCCTTGTACCTCTCTTCTTATGAATTGATATTAAATTTTGTTATGTTCTGCTGTAATATGCATAAAATCATCTTTTGAAACAAAACTTGTGCATAAAATTGACAATCGGTTATGAACTGATTGAAAATAGGATACTGGTTTCGCACGCGTAACACACGTGACAGAGTGATGTAACACACGTGACAGTGAATATGCTATCAGGGCGAGAAATACATTCAACTCTCATTAAAAGTACTAATTGCACATTGAAGTACATGTAGAGTCTTTTTTCTTATTGGAAAAAAGCGCCAATTATGTATCTGACAGACAAGTAACTTCGCAGACTTTTTGCATAGAAAACAGAGGTCCTTTTTTTCTCATTTGTGCGCTGTAACACACGTGACAGTCATATACAAGCATGGTACAGTAATACATTTACTACACAGCCTTAAGGACCGATCGCATAGTTATGATGGGTTTATTATCTCGACTATACAGTGAATCATTTTATATTATATTGAATGCACACCAAATGCTGCTTGAAAATATCACCAAAATTTCGTGCAAAATGTAACACACGTGACATGGAATGGCCCTATAGAATGTTTGCAAATTTAGGAGAGAATGAGTACGTATTCACAGTGTGCAAAAGACGATTGGCACACCTCCGAAATTATCCAGGTTCACCAATAATAAACAAATCTGGGAATTCTGCCTTCTAATCTAACGTCAACATATTTGGCTGAATTCAAGGTGAAGTTATCTGCATGCGAATTATTGACTTCTCTAAATGTAAATTATAAGCAATATTTGAAATGAATAGAGTGAACCACCGATCGATCTATAAATCACAATAGACCAATCGTGCTGAACTAGATCGATTGATCTTTCTGACACCGTGGTCACTGTTGTAAGAGATTTCTTGAATATTGAAATTTTGTTTGCTTGAAGATTTGTTCAAATTTATAATGAATATTAATTAATACCAGCAACAATTATACCTTGTCTTTCATTAGTTTCAAAATAAATCAGAATTAATTTTTTACAAAAAAATGGTTGTAACTTGAAAGAACAATTTAGAGTAGGCGTACTCCCTTTATCCAAGATTCATGCTGGCTGTGAAAGACCGATCGGTCTATTTTAGCCCGATCAGGCTGTTATTGATTGATCGGTGGTTCACCCAGACCTGTAGGATATGCGTGCTATAGCATATACCGGTAGATAAGGCGTTTCATGTATGGGAGGCCCATTTCACTTGAAAGAACAATTTAGAGTAGGCCTACTCCCTTTATCCAAGATTCATGCTGGCTGTGAAAGACCGATTGGTCTATTTTAGCCTGATCGGTCTATTTTAGCCCGATCGGGCTATTATTGATTGATCGGTGGTTCACCCAGACCTGTAGGATATGCGTGCTATAGCATATAGATAAGGCGTTTCATGTATGGGAGGCCCATTTCACTTGAAAGAACAATTTAGAGTAGGGCTACTCCCTTTATCCAAGATTCACGCTGGCTGTGAAAGACCGATCGGTCTATTTTAGCCCGATCGGGCTATTATTGATTGATCGGTGGTTCACCCAGACCTGTAGGATATGCGCGCTATAGCATAGCATATAGGGTGGAATAATAGTACAGGTTGGAAAATGTCGCGTAACTGAATAATAGAACAGGGCGGAATAAACGTAGACTGGAAATATTAGTACCGTACCATACATCCCAACAAAACGCATCATCTGACTGGTTTACTGATGCCATGGGACAGAAATAGTTTCGATGGATAGCCAGGTCTGTGAATCTACAGTGTGCTGATCACTGTCAACAATCAAGAGTTCATTTATCTATGAATAACACAATTTAAGATTGGTGAATTATTTCTTTTGGTTAATTTAATAAACGTACAGGACCATATAACGATCGTACAGGTGGGAATTTTACCTCGATTTTAATAATCGTACATGTATGTTTATTAGGCACTCAAGAGTATGAGGGAAGCAAGCCCTCGGTGATGCCACATTCAGTCATTCACACTGTATGACCATAGAAATACTATAGATTTGTGCAAGAGATGCTGATTTAATAAAACAAACTAGAGCTCGAGGACTGAGACACCAAGGCTCCAGGAATGAGACACCAATTTTTTTGGACAGGGATGCTGATAATATGAAAATAGGGTTTTTTTCCCCTGATTTAAGTCAATAAGTAAACCATATGAGGTAAGCAAGCCCTCATGCAGTGACACCACATGCATTCTATAGTATATGACCATCCCTTATCGAAAAAACATGTTTGCCGCAAACATTTGCTGCAAATGTGCGGCAAACCCTTCTGCAAATTTGCAGCAAACCTACCAGCTGCGAACTTTTATCATGCAAATGAGGTTTGCGGCAAACTTTCCGCAAATTTGCTGCAAAGGTTACCGCGACCTAATTTGCATGGTAAAAGATTGCAGCAAACTTTTACCATGCAAATTAGGTCGCGGCAAACTGCAGCAAATTTGCGGAACATTTGCCGCAAACTAATTTGCATGATAAACTTTTTCGCAGCAGATAATTGTTTGCGGAAAGCGTGCAACAAATTACTCAGCTTCCTGCATACTCACTGCAACCAACTCTTGAGCTAATTAAGGTGAATTTCAAACAAATGTACAAAACAAGAATCTAAGACCAAAGAAAAATAAAGGTTTGGGTCAAGTTACATGTCAGAAAAATTGGGGCCAGTATGGTATAGGCAAGCTTGAAATATAATTTTGACATTCTTATGATTTTTCGTCTCTTAATGCATGATTTTCTTTGTATATAAAGCGGTAATAAACACAGTATGCTTTGACAGATACCAAACAGTCCATTCTGAATACACAAATGTATGAGAATTATAATTATTTTAATGTCACACTAGGAAGAATGTGTGCGGGTCAACATATGGCCTGTACTAGTAAATTTATGCCCTGGATAACAGATAAAAAAATAACGAGGCACAATTTAAATAATAATTATATTGGATCTAAATTTAATTCAATTGCAATATTGTTCTACGTAAATAATGTGCACACACACCTGGCTGTACCGGTACATAGATCATGTCATGAAACTCTACTTTGGCTATGCCCGTACATAGAGATCGTATTCCATCATTTGACATATGGGAACTTTTTGATGTTCTGTTGGGGAACTTCATATGCGTAAAACATGAACATGTACCTAGACAAACATCTACTGGAACTTGGATTCTGAACTTTCTGAAGCAGCATGTGGATCAGCAATCTGCGAAGGCGGTCACATATAATTGAATTTGACATATTGTACCATCGTTTGTCCATGTACTAGCAGTAGTAGCTAGTACGTACATATGCAAAGTCGTTTCATAAATGACTACTAGTAAGTACCGGTACTAAGGCCGATGGGGTCATTGTCACAAGGCTCCGGTCACATTCGTAACGGTTTATAGCCAGCTTTTTAAATCGATCACAAATGTAGCCAGCTTTTCAACGGCGATCACATTCGTAGCCAGCTTTTCTAATCGCATGCTTTATATGGCGCAAAATATGACGTCATCGCGTTTGTGACTAAAATGTCGACATCATGCTCCAAAACTGACTTTGTTAATCAACTTAAATTACATTAATGGCATATAATTCGAGCATTCTAACGACATTGATCGGAAACCTCTCAGGTTATTAGACAGAACTATTAAATATCAATTTAAAAGTCAAGTTGTTTTTCATCCACCAATTCAGAAAAATTACCGTAGATTATTTATAACCTAATCGTGTTCACCGATGCTCACATGAATATGAAAAGCTGGCTATAAATGTGATCACCATAGAAAAGCTGGGTACAGTTGTGATCAATGCCTTGTGACAATGACCCCATCAGCGGTACTAACTTGAACTTGACACAGGATTTGTAAGATGAACAATTTTAAAAGAATGTTCCTTGAAGTTTATGACCTTAATCTTCATCAACTTCCATGGCTTCTATGCATGATCCCTTGGGAAAATCAATTCAAGTTCAACTTATTCTCGGCAGCCACCTGCACTGCACTGGAACATCACTGGAATTTCATGGTTGCATGATCAACTGAATCCGAATTTCATGGTCATTGAATTTTCCTATCCAGTCTACACTGTTCATCCCATTCAAAATTGGCGAGCTCGCCGGTTTCCGTGTCAACCTGTGTCAACACACCATTTCACTTCGAAGTTTGAGTTTAAATTTGGATGTAACTGTACATAGTTCAGTCATGAATGTACATGTATAAGTGCGTATCCTTCTGGAAGCATCAATCTCATGAATCTGCGAAAGCGGTCATGTTGACCTATTGTAAACAGTACTATTTCCTTCAAGTTCACATAATAATGATCAAGAATGATTTATACGGTATTCCAATTTATTAGTTTCACGATGTGCATATAGTAAGGGCCCAAATCTGTGCAAAAATACATTAAAAAACATCATACAAAAAATCACCAAAGTTCCGGGAAGGAGACATAAATTCTTTGGATATAGGGATACTGATAATATGTAATTAGAGATTATCATTGTTGAACACATACTCATAGTTGACTGTTGAGTACTCAGGCTAATTAAAACAGGTTAAAAATAGCCCAATGCTCCTCTTGTGTTGCTAGGTGATACACCAGGTCATGCCAATAGTTTATGGGTATGTTAGATAGTAGTCACAATTACGCTTAAGCGCAATTGATTGCGCTTAAGCGCAATTAATTGCGCTTAATTGCAATTCATTACGCTTAAGCGTAAATGCCCTATTTGTGCTTAAGCACAATATGTGGTATTTGCGCTTAAGCGCAATTATTTGTGAGCACAATTCATTATTAAATGTGAATTTGGCCTCTCATAGAAAGCTGAACTTTACAACCAGGTGATTAAAGGTACTCAATCCGATCAAACGGTCCCCATATCAAATACAAAAACAACAAAAGTTACATTTCTTCAAAATGTGCTTTAGTTATCAGAATCGATTAATTGCAACAAAATAATGCTAACCACTGTCAACTATGGCACAAAATTTCCCAAAACGTGGTATTTATCAATATTTGTTCAACGAAATATGGCCGTATTATCACTTGAGTGGCGCAAAATATTACCACTTGATTTTAGAGTTATCCATCTTGATTCGCAATTTTTTCCTGGACTGTCATTTTGAGGACAATTTTTCTGGGTCTCAATTTCTTGCACATCGAGAAATAAAAAACTTTAAAAAATTACAAAAATCAATATCTGTTCACTCTTGAGCTTTGAATGGTGGGTTCCTCGACTCTAATCAAATATTTTTTACCCAAGAAGCAAAAGAAACAGTAATTTAGGAGCGTTAATTCGGATAATGCATCTTTAAAATGATACAGGTTGATCAACTCAATTTTCAAAATTAAATGTTGCAGAGGGTGACTACATCACAACAGTTCTGTGCAATTATGTATGGAGCACAAGCAATCAACACAAGCAATCAACACACAAGTCACAACACTTGGCTTGAATGAGATTCATGTTTCATTTCCGTTCCAGTTTTAAAAGTATTACATTGAATGTTATATTCATCACTTGGAAGAATGTATTAAAGGCAAACAGCTAGCAGACAGAGAAAATTACTATTGGATTTCCCATTCTCCATTTGGATGGATGTTCAAATATTAAATGTATTCAACAAACTGACATATTAAGGATTTTTGTTGAATGGGCAAACCACATGCTAGTGTCATATCATCCAGTTAATACACAGGCCGTGTAATAGCGGCCTACATTGTATCCATAGGTACCGGCCGCCTATAGGCTACATTTTACTTTTAAAGCACCACAAGCCATCTCTATATTATTCATTAATAAAATCATTATTATAATGGCTTCCGATGAGAACGGACTGTGTTTTTAAATGCCATGTAACCTGGATGTAACACGATAATATAGCTTCTTTCCGAGATTCACAATTATCTAGATGGCTAGGGCCGCTAGGCATGTGTATGCATCTTGTAACAGTGAATGTCATTATACATAAACATAAATAGAACCAGAAGATTGAACCAAATAACAAGAGTGATTTTTTTTGTCATTTACGATAAATAACAAAGATTGATTTTTTCGTTGAATCAAGTTGTGCAACAGAAGCCATTATAACTTCAATATTATATATTATCTAATATTGAAGCAACGCTAATAGTTCACAGCTTAATGAAATATGCCAACTGGAGGTGTACATGGGTTAATTATCTATAATCCCTCTTTTGTCGAACAGTCTGACCCTCATACCGCTATACTTAAAGTAATTGACCACCAATAACGTGGTGTCACCCCGTTAATACCGCGGTACTATACCGCGGTATCCTCCAATACCGCGGTACTGATACCGCTTGTTAATGCGAACAAGTATGTGGGAGTAAATACCTCCCCTCAAAGAGTTCCATGAAAATCACCGCGGTATTCAAAAAAATTAATGCAGTGCCCGCTAAAAGACCGCGGTATTCAAAAAAATTAATGCGGTGCCCGCTAAAAGACTGCGGTATCATCGCCCAATACCGTAACTCCACCGCCGTGACCATCTCGATACCGTTACCGTTTATTACCGGTATCACCGCGGTCATGACCGGGGTATCACCCCGTTTTTCTGGTCAATTACTTTGAGAATAGCGGTATGTCAAAAATTTAACCAAAGTGGGTATCCCCAGTGTTGAGTGTTTATGTTTATCACACACTCTTTGCGTAATATTGTTGGCTACTGTATCTTATTACATGTAATATGGCTTTTGTTTACCAACACAGTGTACGGTCTTGACAATAACATGATATTTATGCGATGTGTATGATTGGTATAAGATTAAGAACACAATCTGTCTTTATTTTAATATTCTTTTTGTTTATGGCGGTTTTAACGTATGTGACTAAGTCTGTAATTTAAGTCCATCCTTATCTTTAAAAAAAATAATTTAGAAAATTTATATTAAAATCATGGCAAAATCACCCAATCAGATCTAGTTGGCAAACCCCATGTAGGCCTTAAAATTCATAAATTTTTGCGAGAACCAAAGCTGATTCACAAGTTTGATGGTACGAGAATCAAAATCAAATCCTGATATGCCAAATGTTGGGTGGGAGGGGGTATGCTGTATCAATTTCTCAACAGTAATATCTTACTTTGTTTACCCTCTCCCTGTATTATATCTTCAGTCAAATTAGTTGATGTTATTGTGAATTTGTGACAGGAATGCAGCATTGCAATATTTATTGTACATTCATCCATGTACATGTAGCTTTCATTTATTGAATGATTTAAGAAATAATTCTTGTGTCGATTAAGGTTATGCAGTTATAACTGAAAAGTTTGAAGATAAATTCGCGTAGTGCATTTATAGAAAATTTATGTTTAAAATTTTTAGATATAACTCCTAACCTTTAATTATCGAAACAAGAGTAATTTCTTATAAATTAATCCATCATATCACAAGAGAGCCAACAAGAAGTTAGAAGTATAACGAGTGTACAACATTGAGACTAAAAAGACACGTGAAGTTGAAAGAGACACGTGTCACTCAAAACTTGTGCTTATCGTTGATCACGTTGCATGGACAATTCAGCGATTTTGATTGGCTTGTCGCAGAGACGTTGGTGTTTTGCAGTGATTCTCTGATTGCATGTGATTGCCAGCAAGTCTCTCGGACATTTGTTTTAGTGTTGAAATGATTAGTCGAAGTCGACGCGATTATTAAATTAGTCGATCCCGAAATCTGCTAGTCGATTAGTTGGGAAAAAGCACTACCTATGTGCTAGCATGACAACAGTGCCATTGCACGGCCATATTTTCATGTAATCTGTGGCATTCTGTGCGTTGTTCCTTTAACGATGCCACTGCCATCAGTCATGCATGAGCAGTGAACTCCATGACCTGAACTGAACCCAACGTACATGTACTGTTATGCCCTAAGTAAATGACCCATTAACTGCAGTTATAATCCGTTTACAACTGCGGTTAAACCGTAACCGCACCGCAGTTATTTGCCGTAACTGCGGTGGCATCGCAGTTACATGCGGTAAGGTTACCGCAGTTAATAACCCTTAACTGCGGTTATACCGCACGTAAACGTTAACCTTCCGGTATTTGAATATTTAATGGGAAAGAGAGGGGTACTACCCATGCATCTACCAGTGTATGTTATCGTTTTGTGTTTTAGCGATCACGGCAAAGTGGTAACTTCATAATCGACCAGGAGTTGATTGTATGTTTTTGTTGTCACCATCGGTACTCAACACGATATATTTTATGTTTTAATCCCCAATTGTTGAAAACTGTATAATTTTGACGTATATGTTCTAGTATACGTCCGTTGTTCGGCTTGAGAAAAAATACATGCTTATTTTTGAAGCAAAGTAGAGTGCTGAATTTAATACTAGTAATAGTACATATGCAATTAGCGAATCTAGCTGGCGTGTCACGTTTGTAGTTAATTATGATTATATAGCAACAAATGCAAGATCGGAAGACTTAAATATCGGTTTCCGATATCCGAATAATGCCCGACGTTTGAAGAGTGCGGTTGTTCCGTTTAAACGCATTTTTGTTTCCCTCACTTTACATTTATGATGCATGTGTGGGACTCTAACCCCCACTTTATATTATTATATAATTATCCACTCGAATCCGTTTGAAATTCAGTGGCCATTTGATCCGTTTGAATGCGTTTTTTCCCTTTTGCGGTTGTTCCATTTTAAACGCGTTTCCTTACATTGAAAGTGACCGGCACTCGTCAGCTAAATTGTCGAATAATTATATTTATATATAATTATATAAATATTTATTTTATCGATGGTTAAAGTCGAAAATGGGACGTAAGAATTCCGATTACCCGTATGGGTTAGCCCAACTGTTATTTTCACCAAAAGGCTACTATAAAGTATACAACATTATTATAAAAAGAAATCCAAAAATAAATAAAACACACAAAAACGCTTTTATTTTTTCACACCATACATCACAATCTTCCGTTTACCCAAAACATAAAATATTGGTATATGAATGTCTGTTCTATTTATCCAAAAATAAATAAAAGATCCACAACAAAAAATATTGATATTGAAAGGGACACTGGCATGTTATTTGTGCTAACTTGTTTAACGAGCATGGCAACTAAAACATGACACGCCATATGGTATCTGTTCCATTAAGAGCGACATATACCGGTTTAACCGCGACGTAACTGTTTTAACCGCACAATTTATTCGGTTCTCTTGCGTTTTAAACGCATCTTATAACCGCGGTTAGGTTAAAACGGAACACAGTTAAACTGGGGTGCCACTTCAGTTAGATGGGCCATTTACTTAGGGCATAACAGTATGTACGTGTAGGCGCGGTTTCTTTTATGTTGATCATCAAAGACATGAAGTGTCGCTGCTGACTTAACACTGTCTAGTTCGATGTGACGCAATAATGCCCTTTTCACATTTATGATATATGATAAAGATTGCAATGAATTCAATTCAGGGGCCGCAATGGAATTAAGTTCTCATTTAGAGAACTTTTTGCGTTATCCCTGATGGTCTCAGGTCACATGAGTATTTCTATTTTTATACAGATTTCTGCCACATAATTTACCTTATATTCTGACGGCAACCTCTATAAAATGAATTAATTCTTGAGAAAATTGATATATTCTCTTATATATCAATTATTTACACAGTCTGAACTCTATCTGTCTCATCAGAACCCTACATATAACATGTATATTTAATATAAATTATTATAATTATAATATATATACCGTTGTGTATTATATTTATTCAACTTGTAAACATACCCATAGTATGTATTCATGTACACATGTATAACCTGAACTATCAAAATAAATCTAATCTAATCTAGTCCAGTAAAGCAATTAGTATTACCATGGATAGTCAACTAAACCTTAAAGAGGCATAATCTGATTAACGCTGCTAAATTACTACTGGTATTTTCTCGGCTTCGGGGGTAAAATAATATTTGATTTGAGTCGAGGAACCGACCACTCAAAGCTCAGTCATCATATCTAGAGTTTTTAAATCTGTTGATTTTATCTTTGGAATATTTGATCTTACAAAGTTGGTATGTGTATTTCCCAGTTGAAAACACAGGCCACGTTCGAATATGGGTTCTGTACAATTATTTTCACATGAGTTACAGACCTTTTTCAAACTTAGATTTTGACCGCATTTTGAAATTAGGGTTATATCAGATTTATATTGAATCTAATTTAATACTGGTTTTAATGATATTTCATTTACACAATAACCTCTCTTGCGCGAAGAATATTTTCATCTCAAATTTATTATTTTTTCAGATGCGGCTGGCATGTTTCATTTATCGATTTTGTGTTGTTCCATTAGACTCATCAACACCATTAAGAACCTGTAGTAAGTATATCCAATCATCTTTTTCTCCTTCATTCAACAATTAAATTCTGAATTTTTTTTTTAATCTTTACAACACACCCCCAACCTCCAATCCCACACCATCCTTTCTCATGGTTCCATATAATCACTCACTTACCCACAAAACATTCAGTTCATTCTTCGCCACAAATTCACATTTGTTTTCAGAGTTCGAGCATTACATTTTGATGTTCATCAATAATTTTAAAAAATCTCTCAGTCATATGCGAACGTTAAAGTACTAGACTACTAGTATCCATACATAGGACTGAAAATGTAGTATATGGTTTTTTACTTCAGACCCAAATTACAACATACGAGTACAGGTACCGGTATGTACTTAAATTTATAACACAAATTTGTGAAGAGTCTTTAATCATAATATACATGTATATGATACCGGCACTCCGGCAGTACATATATGTATCTCAATCAATAAATAATAACTCATAAAGTTTTACTTCAAGAGTTAATGTACCGTATTTGAGATCCTTTGAATAAACGGTCGTATTATGTAAATGGGTTGTCCGTCCGTTCGCCTTTGGTTTCCAGATGATAACTTTAGATTGAATCGAGTGAACTGAACCAAATTTGGTTATGTTAGTTTACCACACCAAAATACAGATCAAGTTCGAATATGGGTTTTGTCTGCATGATTTTGACGGAGTTATGCGCCTTTTTGTCCCCCAAAAAACCTAAATTCGGGGGACTGTTAAAATAGCCGGTGTCCGTCCGTTCGTCCGTGCGTGTGTGTGTGTCCGGAAATGGTTTCCGGGTGATAACTTTAGTTTCGGTTATTAGATCAAAAGCAAATTTCATAGGTGAGTTTATCAGACCAAAATACAGGTCAAGTTCGAATATGGGTTTGCTCTGTCAATTTTTGCGAGAGTTATGGCCCTTTTTATTTTACTTAGAATCTTGTAATTTTCTGGTTTCCGGATGATAACTTCAGTTTGTGTGTTCATATCTGAACCAAATTTGGTATGTGAGTTTATCAGCCCTATATACAATTTCGAATATGGGTTTGCTCCGCCCATTTTTGCGAGAGTTGTGGCCATTTTTCGACTTGGAATCCTGTCAATTTTTGGTTTTCAGATGATAACTTCAGTTCGAAATACATGTACAGGTCAGGTTCGAATATATTCGAAGGTTTTATGGGTTTGCTCTGCCCATTTTTGTGAGAGTTATGGCCCTTTTACGACTTATAATCCTGTCACTTTCTGGTTTCCGGATGATAATTTTAGTTTGATCATATCTGAATCAAATTTGGTATATGAGTTTATCAGCTCGAAATACAGATCAAGTTCGAATATGGGTACGATCCACCCATTTTTGTCTGGTTGCTCTCAAATATGGAATATTGATTTCTTATATGAAAATATAATATGAACTTTTTTCCGATGATTTCTTGTTTATTCACTGAACAGATTATCTGGTAACAAATAACACAGCCAGCATTAATGATGGTAAAATTAACAAATAAATATCTAGAGTTTGCCGTGTGCCATTTCAGGGGACACTGGTTGGATTGTTCTGAAATTTAGTATTGGATTTTGGGTCCTTGTTATTTTTTTTCAGAAAAGCTGATGCCCCCAATAAAGCCACTTTTTCGGGGGACACTGGCCGGACGGCCTTTTATTGTCCGCCGATCCAACGGGTTTGGAGGACTATTATAATCAGTCTGTGTGTGTGTGCGTCCGAGGTTTCCGGATGATAACTTTAGTTAGAGTGAACCAAATTAAATTAAATTTGGTATGTGGGTAGCAGAAAAGACAGGTCAAGTTCGAATCCTGGTTCCGTCCGCCAATTTTCACCAGAGTTATGCCCCTTTTTCGACTTAGAATTTTACCGTCTGTTAACATTTTTGGTTTCCGACCGATAACTCCAGTTTGGATTATTTGATATCAACCAAAGTTGGTATGTGTATTTCCAAGCTAAAGATACAGGCCAAGTTCGAATATGGGTTTCGTCCAATTATTTTTACATGAGTTACGGCCCTTTTTCGACTTAGAATTTGACCGTCTGTTAACATTTTTGGTTTCCGACCGTTAACTCCAGTTTGGATTATTTGATCTGAACCAAAGTTGGTATGTGTCTTTCTCCCAGCAAAACACAGGTCAAGTTCGAATTCGGGTTCCGCCCGCCAAATTTCACCAGAGTTATGTCCCTTTTTTTACTTAGAATTTTTGCCAATTTGAGGTTTCCGGATGATAACTTTAGTAAATGTGTACTGAATGAAATTAAATTTGGTATGTAGGTTTACTAGCACCAAAGACAGGTTTTTATGCGCAAACAACGGTCGTATCAAGCCAACGCTTAGAGGCGGACATGTATGAGGTCTACCGACCTTTTATTCAACTTAGATTTTACCTAATTTGCGGTTTCCGGATGATATCTTTAATAGATTGAATCGAGTGAACTGAACCAAATTTGGTATATCAGTTTACCACCCCAAAATACAGATCAAATTTGAATATGGGTTTCGTCCACATTATTTTGACTGAGTTATGTCCATTTTTGTCCCCCGACGTTTCCGTCGGAGGACTATAGAAATGACCCTCGTGCATCCGTGCGTCCGAGATTGGGTACCTTCATGGTGTAATCAACTCCTCCTACAGTTTTAAATGTAGAGATTTGAAACTCTGGGATATTGTTCCTAACATGTTGGTGATTTGCAACATCTATATAGCTAATCAAAAATATCATTTTTTCCATATTTTCGGGGGGTTTTTGACTTAGAATATTTGGAACATTTTTGCCTTTTGGATGAGATTGGGTACCTTCATGGTGTAATCAACTCCTCCTACAGTTTTAAATGTAGAGATTTGAAACTCTGGTTTAATTTCTTTAACAAAGCGGCAATCGACATTTAAAAAAAATTCTTTAACAAAGCGGCCATCGACTTGCCACGTTGTCGGGGGACACTGTGGTCGGCCGACCTTTTATTCGACTTAGATTTTACCTGATTTGCGGTTTCCGGATGATAACTTTAGATTGAATCAAGTGAACTGAACCAAATTGGTATATTTGTTTACCATCCCAAAATACAGATCAAGTTCGAATATGGGTTTCGTCCACTGATTTTGACTGGGTTGTGCCCCTTTTTTTATTTTACCTGACATGCGGTTTCCAGATTATTGTGTTTTATTTTTATTTCGTCTTAAGTCAAAGGTTTCTTGAAAACAAATGAATTAAACCTTGCTCCACTCTACTCCAGAAATGGGCGTATTATGCCACGCCCCAAGCCTGGAAAACTCAAGGCGGGCTGCTCGCCTAGAGCCGGCCCAGAATTTTCCAAGGCGGGCTTTTTATAGCCCGCCTCGTCTCGGATAGGAAATTTATTTAGTTATTTTATTGTGTTTTATGAGAAAAATACTGCCTCGAAATCGTAAAGAATTATATTGTATAATGTGCGCATGCGTGACTTCGGCAACTGATGGTAATGTCAAATGGGCATTATGGCGGAATCATCAAATTGCGGAACGAACTGTTCCATAAATCATATCTTTTGATCGATACTCACGCATTTTAAGAACAAAATAAATTATTTCTCTTCATAAGATTGAGCTTACAATATATTTCACTGGATAAAATCAACATATGTTTGCGGATAGTGAGAACCACTGTCTTGATTGAGTTTAACCTTTCGTTCTCTTTCCGTTTCCTATCAGTGAAAAATGTATATCACTGAAATTTGTAGTCGTCGTTCATTTTCTCGCTTTGATTGACAATCTTTTAATAATGAGCTAATGTCCCCAAGTTATCATTCACTGTGGTGAATATTCTTGTTTACAATGTTGTTCACTTGAGAAACTGTTCTCTATGTCCCCAATTGTAAACACCCAGTAAATCTATACAGAATGACTTGACCGCTAGAAGCAGCAATCTGCAAAAGTGGTCATGACAACTTGTAATCGGTGATGGAATATAGATTACTTTGACAAATAAAGCAGTCATTTGTATTCAAGTGTAAATAACTAAATATACTGGATTTATTATGCTACTTGATTGTGTACTGACCCAATTCCATTGCATGGGTTGGACACCAACTGACAAATTGTTGAGTACAAACACTCTTACATTTTGTCTGTGGTTCATATTAATTATCATAACATATATTATTATAAAAACAATTAAATATTCACCATATCATACTGTGGGGGGTTTGACATTGACAACTCTGGACATTTTGTTTCCACATAACAAAATTAATTTAGTTAAACAACATCAAAAATAGACAAACTATAGTACTATTAATAGCCCTCCTGGATTTTCTAGACCGCCAGCCCTGACGCCCCAACGGCATGCTCTTGTTAGAACTTGTGCTAATGTGCATGTTATAATCAATAACCATATTTTCACATTGCATTATTTGTCTTCTTTTAATAGTCCTGAGTGATCTTGTTGCCAGACTGAGACAGTGTATGTAGATGTAGCATGCTGGAATCAACCACAGCAGTAAAATTTGACAATGAACATGAAGGATATATTTGGAGGCAGGAGACCGGTGCCATCTGGTTCTTAAGATCAAGATTCAGGGTGTGAGTCAAACAAAATTTATTTAACTTTTGAGAAAAGAATGTATAGATTCAGTCTAAATATAATTAGAACGTGTTTCATTTCAATGAACTTACGGTTTAACCTCTTCGCTGCTAAATAACGTTATGACGTCGTGTGCTGGGCTGTTGACGTTATTGCCATTTTCCAATGGGAAAATATAACGGGAATATCAAAAGAACCATAAAACTGACTCAGTTAAAAGGCTACCATCTTTCACAATCGTGGAACACCATACACTGTTTGAAACTTCGAGATACAGTTATTCCGATGCACCAATCTCTGAGTTCCAGTTATGTATAATGGCCTGCTGCTAGTGTGTTGAAGTAGGTCCGTAGTACCTACGGACCATATAGCACACGGCGTGCACTTATAAGTCCGTAGTATTTACGGACGTCATAGCAGCGAAGAGGTTAAAGACTCTCATGGTTAAAATTATTTCAAACGGGAGAAATCAAGCCAATGCGCAGTGAGCGATACGTTGCTTGACCAATGAACAGCTTCTTGCAAATTCAATTAATATTCACTTATTCTTACAAGCCACCCCGTGGTATTTGATTGCAATCTCATGAAGTTGTCGTATAAACTACACGTTAGTGTCTCGTATCTTAACTGATCAAACGTAGTATATTCAAAATCAAAACTGACGTACATTTATTCATAATTGGGGAATATATAATACTGTATGATAATAGAATTGTATTCCAAAGATATTCCAAAAAATGGTATTCTCTCCTAACCTATGGATATTACGTTACGTGCCAAATAAGGATCATTTACAACTTCTAGTAATCATATAGTAAATGCCAAGCTCATATTCTAAATAAGGTATTAAGGAGATGATGCAACATGACCATGGTACAGCTCAATAACGTTTATTATAGCATGCTTATTGTTATATTTTCATTACTTGGTTCATTATTATATATCTGAATGGCGAAACTTGTATTTTGCATGTACAGTAAAACTTCTACAAAACGAACACACTTTGGACCGGCCCTTCTGTTCGGTTCAGAGAGGTGCTCGGTTTATAGAAAATATCTTTTAATAGGCGAAATAATAGAACAAAAATCAACAGTTCCCCAAAGTTTTAAAATTGCACACAAAAGTACCTTTGATAATCGTAACCAAGAATAATAGAAAAAATGTGCAGCAGTTATAGGTGTTATTTTGTGTAACATGTGATATTACAACCACACAAACTCACTCTTAGAGGGATAATGAAATACAAGATGACCTCCCATGATGTGGCTGTCATTTCAATTTTACGAAGTACAAAAGCCTGACAGGACAAGTCCCGACTTTTGTGATGCTTTGCACTGCATTTAGAAAGGTGTTGTTGAAGTGCCAGAAGTCTTCAACAACCCTTCAAATGGTTTCATCTTGTTCGCTCTAGTAGTTGATTGCAATAATTTAGCTTTTCAATACTAATATTTTGAATGGAATAGCATCGACATACATTTATCTACATATCCGTGTTACATTATTAAATAGTTACTATGATTTGCGAACTTTGATTGATTGTGGACTCATATCCCACTTTCCCAAAGCCAGAGAATGATTAGACCTCTCATTTGCTGGATTTCAAAATGTGTGCCATTTTCGCATTGCTACATATAAGATAGATATTGATTCTGTTAATTAATGTTTCTTTTGGCCAAAATAGTTGCAAGGCTAGTTAGCGATGACCTCTCTGAAAATGTTGGTGGAAAGTCAAAATTGCATGTTAACGAGGACTGCACATTCTAGACCATCACCATATATTAATGAAAGTGATATATTATTACTGAACATTAACTGGTTCGCTGCTAAATATCCTACATACACGTAATAAAATGTGTATATATTTTTCAACAAACAGAAAATTATTGAATTTTATGCTCGGAGTTGATAATTTGTACTCTTTTCTCAAATTTGACCCCCATATATACATTTGTGATTATGTTATGAGCCTGAATGTCTCACTAGGCTATGGTTATGAGCTTGGATGTCTCAATAGGCTATGGTTATGAGTCTGGATGTCTCATTAGGCTATGCCCGTGGGCCTGGATGTCTCATTAGCCATTAGGCTATGGTTATGAGCCTTGATGTCTCATTAGACTATGGTTATGGGTCTGGATGTCTCATTAGGCTATGATTATGAGTCTGTATGTCTCATTAGGCTATGGTTATGGGCATGGATGTCTCATTAGGCTATGGTTATGAGCCTGGTTGTCTGTTTGTCAAAGTAGGTTATCGATATGAGCCTGCATGGATGTCGGATATGGTTATGGTTATGAGCTTGGTTGTCGGCCGCCTTTAGGGCAAAACATTTGTAATTTTTCTCAAACTTTTCGCGATATAAGTACCTTTTCTGACAATTTTATTGGTCGGCATCCATTCAAACTTAACAATGTCCCAATTTAATTATATATGTAACAGTATTTCTGAAATATTACCTGACAAATGCTATTTAAATGATTAAACTAAACAAGAGTTGGCTAAACAAGACAGTGTCATTGCCAAAGCCCATATCTGGGCTTCCAGCACTCTTGCATAGGGTCCAAATATGGGCTTTCAGCACTGAACCAGTTAATACAATGACACTTCTTATCGTGCCACATGCATGTTTACTTGTAACGGTTGATGACACTAATACTGCCAGATGCCTGCATATTGTTAATGCTTTACCATCTCTAAATGACATCAAATATGTCAAACAATAGTCAAAATGCGCACTGAGATCGATAGATGATAATTCTATTTATTACACATCTATTGGCTGGCTGCCGTTAATGCGGTAATTCAGCCAATTGAACTATTGAAGTCATTCTCGGAATTTCGCTGAGTGATTTTTATTTTTGTTGGTTTGTCTTTCTCCAAATATTTTAAACAAATTTCCTGATAATCAGCAGCAAAACAACCTAAACATTCAACAACTAAAATATCCATCCAGTGCTAATTCTGGCGGAATATAGTGCACAACATCCTTGTATCATCTGTGTCATAGCTGAGAATCTGACATTTAGAACCTGATATAGGATACTACCAAACCAAAGGCAGAACGAGAGACACGGTTTATGCGCCCATACAAAGCTGATCGATCAAGGTATAAGAAAGTTAATTTGAGATATGACAAATCGTCAATCAAACAACATATCGGCATCTTATATAAGCACACAATATAAACAATATGTCGCTACAAACTACCATATGAGACATTTTGTCCAGCTTTCGTATTCGTTATTTGCAGTGTTGACATTAAAATTAGCTGCCACATTGGGCACCATCTTGTATTTTGATTGTCTACTAAGACGAGACATGGATATAAATTTCACACTTTTTGTTTCTTCTTTGTATTCAGCACAAAGTAATTCCTAACGTTTGCTTAAATCTTTTCATTCTGAACTACATGTACAGTCCTCACCGCCACATTTGTGTGGATGATTTCGTCTTAAGTTTTTGTTTACTATTTCTCCAACTGATAAGATGGACTAATGAAATATCCCTCCATGTAGTCATTACAATGATATACTATATATACCACTGGGGATTTCCCTTTCTTGTTTGTGTCATTCTTTGATCCAATCCCCAGTGATGGCTTTATTTCATATTTTATAACATTGGGGGAGGGTTATGTTTTTGACTATTATTCAACATTTGTACGGACAGGATAATAACCTGCCAGTACTAAATACTCCACTCTTTCCATATATGACATGTTGGGCTATGTCCAGCATACGGGCGACAGTTACACTGAATTGTCATGATTTTTACATTCTCTGCCATGACGTCGCAAAATCTCAAACAATTAAACCAGAAAAAGTAAGAACAACCAAATCTAGTATCAACATATGCCCCATAATAACAAACAGATCGTTCTGTTTATTGTGATTTGATTATCATTTAACCAATTGTGTATTGCTGGTCAACTGCTGAAAATAGGCTAATAAACATCTGTCACATACATGTACATATGATGTCAATAAATATACTGTTCCTATTCATAGGGAAACCTGGGGATAACTGTTAGTGGGCATGATATATATGTAGCAAGCTCAACCACTGGACAAGGACTCATTTATACAATAATTCATAATGTTTTCTAAATTACTGCATCCTACATGTAATTGATATTATATATACCAATGTGATTCTATTGTAAAGTGGTTTAGATATCATTTGAAACATCCCAATTTTGTTCTACAACCCAGGGAATGGGGTGTTTTACATATATATTCTAGGGTTCAAAGGGATAAAATGAAAACTATTGAAGGTTTAGAAAATAATTCAATAAATAATATTTTAAAAACAACTCAGCTGGAAACTTAGAAAATAATAGCAATATTTCTCCACTTACTGTGACAGCTAGTAGGCCTGTAACGATACGCTTGGTCACGATACGATACGTATCGCGATACGGGGCCAACGATACGATACGTATCGCGATACGCAAAATTTGATTCCATGAGTAAATAGCTATTCAAGTTCAACACTCCAAATTTGCACAACTCTCAGGTGTTAATCGTAGAATGATGAACTATACTAAATTTAGTGAGCAGTATATCATTTCACAGTTGATGGTAGTCAGTTGCTGGAGTTTCTGACTGAAAATGAGCTTCTCTGACAATATACTCAGATATAACTATTGACAATTCGCCATGCACCATTAAACTATATGCCTAATAATGGCACATGACGAAATGTCGCTGGGCAGCTGGGCTCTTATACACTACTTTGTATTATGCTCATAGTTATATCTGAGTATAATGTCAGAAAAGCTAATTTTCAATTCGAAACTCATGCAACATTGATTCAAGTCTTATTTTTTTAATTCATTTCATATTTTAATCAACAGTAATTCAACACAACAATGTGACATTAGTCACAACTCACAACATGTAACAGATAACACTGTCACTGTCAGAACTGAACCGAAGTGGCGAGCATGATGGAGCATCAAACATTAACTGAGTGTTTGTAAGTAAGTTCACCCGAAGTTGATGTTCTTAATCATGAGGCCTTGAAGTTATGCTAGGTTTTTACATGTTGGTCGTAACACCAGTTTTGTAACAGGTTGCCGTCGAACATAATTTGCAGATCGTTTTAGTTCTGTCTGCCTTAATGCGTCCATCCTCTTCAAGTTGAACGGTGTACGTCCCAAAACCGAAATATTGCCAGATTTCGACCTGTAGGCCGCTGGCGGATTGACAAGTTTTAAGCTTTGAGCAGACATCTTTCCACGGCCCACGTGTTGTTGTTTTGCCGCAGACGATATATCCAATATACTAGTATTTGATTGGTTGAAATCAGAGCAGTTCATCAAATTAAACCAATCAGAGCATGGCTTACAGTCTGAGGCTAGGTTACAGAGGTCAGTCATTTCACTTCCGCCAACGTTTGTGTCAAAGGTCAAAGTGCGAGCTCACGGAAACAAACGAAATTTACAGATTCACTTCCGATAACACTTTGTAAGCATTCACAGCTTACGGAAACGAACGAGGGGACCCGATTGACTTCGTATGGTAACTGCATAATAGCGGAACTGTATCGTAGTGTATCGAAATTACAGTCAAATGAATCGCGTATAGAATCGTGAATGACGAATCGCGATGCATCGAAATCGCGATGAATCGTTACAGGCCTAACAGCTAGGGTTGTGTGAGCAGAAATATTGGGGGAAAATGTTGTTACCATAATGCAGATCACTGGGACCAGGAGCACAACTACAGAGGCCTATGTTATCTTCCTGGGCAGGACATCTGTCACACTCTGGCAATGGGCTGATCATGTCCTGAACAAAATGAAAATATTTAATGTTTAAAGTATCATCTTGTTATTTAGATTCACAAATGAGTGCCAAAGGAGATAAGCTGCTGCCAAATTTGGAGTTGCCTACCAGATAAGCTTCAACTCATCGCCAAGCAAAGTGATATCGACATATGGGTCTGGGGTCAGGTCTCTAATGTAAGTGCAATATACATGAGGAAATTTGTCTCTGAACATAACTCTGACCAACCAGTTTTAAAACTGTTACCAATCATAATTTCAGAAGGGATGTGGTGAATCCTTGTTACATTGTCAATACTCGATACATATATGTTTTAATCTCCTGTTCCAGTTCCTTGATTCATTATATTCTGTGTCTTAAAGCAGCTAATAATCTTCCAACCTCAAATTAAATGTTATTTGCTAGTTGTTGTCATGTACCGGGGATCAAAATAGGTTGATCAATATGTGTATTATATTTAATTTCCATTTAAATATTAAGAAATTTTGCTGAATTCCTCTGTAATCAAAACTTACCGATAAAATCAAAATCAACGATATAGATGCTGCGGTAATATCAGTTCAATTTAATCCTGGTCATGGAATTAGTATTTATGAAATTGTCAATGGGATTATTTGGGCAAAAAAACAAACAAGATTGTATGTTTCCGCTAACGAAGTGATAAAATTAGGGTAGGTACGTAAATTTTTACATGATATTTTTTATGATATGATATAGTATGGTAAACATAGTGTCGACATCCGGAATGACCACTTGTCGTCCATCCGTCCATCCACGTTTAAAAATGACTACTTTAATATGTGGCTATGATTTTGTGAAATGGATATGTATGTGATTAACTTCTGTTACGTGGCTAGCCAGGTAACAGAGTTTAGATGATCCTTCAAAAATGATCTATTTCACCTAATCAGCCTATTTAATTTTGAAGTCACTCAAAAGTGGGAAACTAAAAGTCCATTGATTTAGACTCCATGATTTGTCAATAGGAGGTGTTCGGACAGTTATGTGGCTAGTCACTCACTCAATCACCAACCTGTCAGTTTCTCCTATTCCACTGTCCTAGTTGCTGTGAGCAAGTTTTTGAGTTTTAATCAGCTTCTGCTACAATTCCCACATTTTATGATTCCATAATATGAAATTTTATCACTATCAACTACTTTATAGCCACATAAAATTTTATGGCTACTTGAGAAGCCACATAAAAATTAGAGACACATAATTATTTTAGCCACATAACTCATAGCCACATATCTACCCATTTGTTAGTCTAGCCATCTGTCTGTCCATAGACACTTTACACTTGGTGCCATAATTTTTGATCGGAACCAAAATTTGTATATGAATTTCTCAGCCCAAAAGACAGATCGAGTTCGAATATGGGTTTGATCCTACTATTTTTAACTGAGTATGGCCCTTTTTCGAAAATATTTACTCTTAAAAAGAAAAAAAAATCTAGATTGAATGTCTTGCTCAATAAAAAAATATATAATATATATATATATATATATATAAATAAATAAATAAATAAATAAATAATTTTTTTTTATAATATAATACATTGTATAAGGCAAAAAAATGGTTTTGATTCTCAGGCATAGCCGCATAGAAAAAAATGGCCTGCGTTGGACCATTTTATTACGATTTGGATATCATCGTAGTTGTAAACTGGGTAACACAAAATTAGGAAATATGTTTCAAATATCAAATAGGAGCTACATACAACGGTGTATGTGTGGATATTCAACAAAAGACCATTGGCAACGATAACTATCAGGTATATTGTCACCACAAGCTGTGCAAACCCCCTTAGTTTATTGGTAAAATGTGTTCCAATATTCAATCTGCGGACAGCAGGAAGTTGGATATTGAAAGATCAATCAAATTCGTGAACGCAAACCAGAACGCAATAAAAAACTCAGTTTGATAATTGGTGTTTTTTTTTTAGTTTTATGGCCTATCATTAGAGTTAGTGCTGGGCAGTTTCCCTATTAATCAACAATACCCAGTTAAAATTTCCATATCGTCACTAATATCGTCTAAAATAAACTAATTGTAATGTCCTCGGCAATCAATGGGTGCCAGCCAATCAAAAGCGTGTACAAACAAATAATTTAACTCAAGCCTAAATCAAGTTATTTAAGTGTTTAAATCCAAGCGTAACATCCATGCGTGCAATCAAAACACACAGAAAGCGTGTGGTCGTGCGGTTTATGTTACTCAGTGTACCCATGTGTAAATATCGTTTTGCAGGCTCACATTTTGTTCAATATTCAATCATCATATTAAACAACATTTAGAACAACTAACGGAATGAGGGAAGGGAATATGAAAACCCAGGATACGTCCCCCTTTCGCTCACAATATTACACAAACCCTCCGACTTCCCTGCGTATAATAGTATTGCAAGAGAATGCACCAAAATGAATCGACGACTGATCAGGTGATAGATCGATATGAATGTCAGTTATGCCACGCCTCTTCCTTCAGCGCAATGATGCACGTGCACCGTAAATCAAAATAACCAATGGACAAATACACTGCCCTCTTCTTGTCTAGAAGAAACCACTCACTGCGATTGGTTGAAAAAATTGTATAGAATTAGAGCTTAAAACCCACCCAAAAATACATGGTGTCCTTGCTTGGCCAAATTCCAAAGATTATGTACTACATGTTTGGACTTCATTGAAAGACTGAACCTCTTTGTCAAATTTGTCTTGCTGTTAAACCACATTTCCATTTGTCAAGCGACTCAAGTGTCATCGGGAATAACATATATTTACTCAACATACCGAGAAATATTCACCAATCCGCAGATTTATTGTCCCCCGAAAAATATATTTTTCGGGGGACTATAGAAACGGGCTCCGTCCGTCTGTTCGTCCGTCCATCACACTTTTGAGTACCTTCATGGTGTAATCATCTCCTCCTACAGATTTCATCCCAGAGATTTGAAACTTCAGAATATTGTTGCCGATATATTGAAGATGTGCAACATGTATATATATAGATGACGGAATAATTATTTTTTGATGGAGTTATTAACCCTTTTCGACTTCAGTATGAGGGTACCTTCATGGTGTAATCAACTCCTCAGATGGACTACAGTTTTGTTCGTAGATATTTGAAACTTCAGAGTATTGTTACCCACATATTGGAGATGTGCAACATGTATATACATGTAGATGACGGAAAAAAAATTTTTTTTACCGAGTTATTAACCATTTTCGACTTAGAAAATTTCAACATTTTTAGTCGAGTTTTTTTCCAAAACTCGACTTATAGTTTGATGAGGGTGGGCGGGCTATCGGGCAGGCGGCCTGTTTTGCTTATAACTCAACCGTTTATTGACGGATTTAAAAAAAATTGGTGTGTGAGTACATATCCATGCAAGTAAGCTGCAGACAAACAATCGGGTTCGTCCGCACATTTATTACAGAGTTATGGCCCTTTGCCATTTTTCACTGATTTTAGGCTCGTTAGCGCAACAACTTCAACAAACGTTATCTGATTCGATTGAAATTTGTGATATAGGTGTCTCCCAAGAATATCTCGGACGAGTTCGAAAACCGGCCTGGTCCGATAAAATTTGATAAAGTTATGGCCCTTAATTAGTCATTTTTCACGAATTTTCAGCTCTTTAGCGTGATAACTTCAACAAACGTTATCCGATTTGATTGAAATTTGGTATATAGGTGTCTCCCAAGAATATCTCGGACGAGTTCGAAAACCGGCCTGGTCCGATAAAATTTGATAGAGTTATGGCCCTTAATTAGTCATTTTTTCACAAATTTTCAGCTCGTTAGCGCGATAATTTAACAAACATCATCCTATTTGATTGAAATTTTGATATATAGGTGTCTCCCAAGAATACCTCGGACGAGTTAGAAAACCGGCCCGGTCCGATAAAATTTTATAGAGTTATGGTCCTTAAGTAGTCATTTTGTACGAATTTTGAGCTCGTTAGTGCGATAACTTCAACAAACGTCATCCGATTCAACAAAAATTTGGTATATAAGTGTCTTCCAATAATATCCTGGACGAGTTCGAAAAAAAATTGATAGAGTTATGGCCCTTAATTAGTCATTTTTCGTGAATTTTTAGCTCGTTAGCGCAATAACTTCAACAAACGTCCTCCGATTTGTTTAACATTTGGAATAGCTAGACGTACTTGCCAAGAATATTTCGGACGAGTTCGAAAACCAGCCTGGCCCGATAAAATTTGATAGAGTTATGGCCCTTAATTAGTCATTTTTCGATTTTACCTATTAATTAGTCCACCGATACTGATGCACACCAATTGGCGGTAGCCACCGGCGGTAGCCACCGAAAACGAGACACAGCATCTCTGATGCCACCTCTTGTTTCACCGTTAGCGCGATAACTCAATTAAATATTAACTGATTCAAACCATATTTGATATATGAGTCTCTTGCAACAATATCTCGGACGAGTTTGAAAACCAGGTTTTTTAGAGTACGGAATGTAAACAGACGTTTTTATCATGATTAGCTTGGTCGACGCTCTCTTTTGCCTCAAAATAAATAATCGTGATTACCTGCCAATTAAACCAGAAATGAATAAATGTGACGTCATGATTAATAGGCAGGTGAGAATATATTGGATTAAATCCATCCTGATGTCTTAGACATGGGTTGTCAAAAATTTTATGATTGTTAGCTATCAGGAGGCCTTTTAAAATACGGGCCAATAACATTGTTCACGTTTTCCATTCTAGAGTTATCCTTCTTTATTGTCACCCGACATTCCGTCGGTGAACAAATGTAACGACCTTCATCCATGTGTGTGGGCTTCCATCCATTGACTCCATCCATCTGGAACATTGTCCGAGTCTGTATTCTGTCATTTTATGGTCATTTGTTGTTAAACTTGACACATATATCAACCAGCATGGGAACCTGCACACCTGCGATTTTGAGTTCGGTCAGACTCATTCTGATGGAGTTAATGCTCTTTTTTGACCTGTGTTTGTACAACCTGAGGCACCTCTATTGTCAGAGTCTGTATTCCGTCATTATCCAGTAAATTTGGTTACAACTTGGCACAGACGTCGGCCAGCATGGGAACCTGCACACCTGCAAGTCGGAGTCATTTTGGTGGAGTTATTGCCATTTTTCAACATAGAATCGTACATCATGGGACGCATCTTTTGTCCAAGCTTATATTCCATCATTTTCCAGTTAATTTGGCAGAGTTATTGCCATTTTCGACCTAGAAATGTTTTATGTTTTTTATTTTAGAGTTATTGACCCTTTCTCGACTTATTCAAGATGTGCAAATATTTTGTGAATATGCACTTTGTATCATATTGGTAGTGTTGAAACGACCAGTGAATTTCAAAGTCGACTAGTCGAGGCCCAAAAGTCGCGTTGTATCGACTAGTCGGTACCCGATATTAAAACTTTCAAACATAACATGGTACGGAAAATTCATCGTACATGGCGTACACTGATGACTGAGTCAATGACGGTCTATTGCGCAGCGCATTTCCCTGCATAGACACCAATTTATTTGGGAAATAATACAGTAAACATCTTGATATTAATTTTATCCAACACACTGAATGTAATTATATAATTAGAGTCCCGATCAAGCGCTGTCAGTATCATTTATATTCGGTAGCAACGACCTTCACACAGCGTCGCATTATAACCCGACGGTGCGAGATCAATTGAAATATACACAGTGTCTAGATCAAAGCGGTCTCCGACAAACGATAAAGCCACGTCAATCATTGCCATCATGTCACAGTGATGTCTTTGACCTCAAACGACGAGTGAGACATTGTGTTGTCAATTTCATTCTTTCAATTAATAGTCGGGTCACTATGTGTGTCTATACTAGTAACACTGTCAATTCCGGGTGCCACCAAACGTTATACTTACCGTAACTTACGCGCAGTTAACACCGTTTATGCCGGAATCGATCTTGAAAACGTTATACATGTAACTATGTAACATACACTATTTCAGCGTCGACTACAGCTAGTCGATTAATCATTTCAACCCTACATATTGGTGTAATCAATTCCTCCTGCTGTTTGTAGTATTGGGATCTGAAACCCATAAATCCTTCGTCCTTTTTTGTCCATCTGCGTAGAAAGCTCAGCGATGGTTGTCGTAATAAACTAGTGATGAATTGATATAGGGAAACCACCATTGGCCATCTTGTTAAAATTTAGCAATTGGCCAATGCTGATTATACCATATATAGTACAAAACGTGATGCAATGTTGACACTTGTTATAAACAAAATTCACCGTAACTAATTAGACACACAGTAGTAGCAGTACATGCAATAAAACTCATTATCTCCTGATCTCACTGCACAGTGTAGTCACAGTTACCGAAAAATAAATTAATAATGTGTTTAGTTGATAATACGTTGAACATTTATGATCAAGCAATGAAGACTTTTATCTGCTGGTAGATTTAAGATTGCCTGTGAGGCAGCCAAAATAGAATGGAGAATTAATGAAGCATATCTGCATATGCACCGCATTCTACTTTTACATTCTGTTGCAATAATGCAGCGCTGTTTTAGCATTTACAATGACATGATTACGGGTTCAGTTCTTCTGATTTGTCAATGATTCTAAAACTCATCTTGAACTTTATGATCATGCATCTAGCATGCTCTATAAAAAGTCTACAATGTTAGAAAGGTTTTCATTTTTGGTATCTATAATCCCCTCCGGGTGTTCGAGCACATGGCTGCGAATATATTCCCATATTGCCCATTTTGTGTGAATAATACATCAACTATTTTCGGTACACACTTTAACTTATCTCAAATTCACCCAATGTGTTGTTACGTTTCGGATGTTTGTTCACCATATTAGCCACCACCGACTGTTTTAAATATAATTGAGTGACCATTATAGTTACCAATATTTACTGTACAACACATTAAAAAACTGCATTTGAACATTCATTCACTGTTTACTCCCTTCGCTGTAAAGGCGAAAACAATCAGAACCTCATTGGAATGGCAGAGTTTTTTGCCGATGCCAATTATAAACAGATAACCCAAATATCTACAGATTCCGATTGCCGTTCCAGTTTATCTGTTCATCACTAGAATAAACAGACCATTTTAACTTTCAAAATTCACAATTCAGTTATACAGGTTGTAGTAATAAAGATAAGAAAAGTCTTCATAGAATGTTATTATATGATCATAAACTTTCTTCTAAAAGTCCCATACTAAATAATGGGCAAAAGAAGTTGATAAATCACGATATATACCTGGTTGTTCTATAAATAGGCTAGATGAGTTAATAACAAGATCACGTGACTCATGAGTTATTAATATGAAGTATGTTCATGACAATGTAGTGATGTTTGGTAATATTTATCATCATACATGTATTGTTTATTATTTTGACTTGTTGAAAAACATTGTGCATTTTATGGATTTATATAGATGGGTCAGTAAGGTAGTTCAGGCCTAATGGGCTTGATACCATTGGTGGATCATATAATAAAACACTTATTGCATGGTTTTGAGGTTGACATGAGGATTTATCAACCCTTGGAAGTTAATATTCACCTCGGCCTGTGGCCTCGGTGAATATTAACTTCCTCGGGTTGATAAATCCTCTTGTTATCCTTCATCCCATTTCCCTCTCTTCTGATTGGCTGAGAGTGCGTCACATGGCGGGCGATAAATCACCATATTACCCTCGAGGGTAACATTGTCTCAGTTATTGACCGCTCAGCTGTTACCAGTAAACATAGAACTACGAAGAACTCACCGCGCAGAGATTCTCTGACAGCTCTCTGATAATTTCGAAAAACACTGTTTTTATAAACCCCACTGTTTCATAACAACCGCGAACTGTGGTGTTTGCTAATTTGTATAATTGTGTGTTTTTTTATTTGCAATTAAAGCACGCTATGTATAATGGTGTTATCATAGACACATATCTGTTATAAGGTGTAATATTCATATTGGACCTTTTGATATCAATAATAAAGATCGTGGGACAAATAGATAAACCTTATTATGTAGTTGGTATGCTGCAGACAATTGCACATACGATGTACATACGTTACAACTACGTTTATGTAATATAGATCAAATGGCCACTCTTTGCTGTTTATCAATTGATTATTTCTTTTCTTCAATACATTCATCAGACTTCAGAGAATACCCGTATGTTGCGTAACGATCTGTGACAGATGTCAATTTCTGTTTGCACTACTACAACGTGTTAGTTCCACATTTTAACATTCTGGAAATTAACACGTCTGTCGGCGTCTTCACGCTCATTTGAAACGAAACCGAACATTTCGCTGCATGGCTACTCAACTTCGAAATTGCTTTACTCCTCTTTCCGTGAACCGATTTCCACAATGCAACCAGCAAACTGACCGGAGAATATCTGCGCAAATGACGGGTCTGTTAATTAATCCAGATTATGAATGTTTTATTTTCTAAATATCGATGATTCCAACATAGAATTAACTTTTCGAACTGGATTAAATAATATATGCGCGCATTTATGCCTGCTATTAACCCTTTGAACCCGAGAGACCGGAATACCGGTCCAATCCTTATATTCCTATATCCCGGGAGACCGGAATACCGGTCCGGAAATCAGACTATATTTGACACGAAATTACAGCTCAATAAACGCACATATCAACTAGAGTTGTACTTCTACTTTGCACACACGTGTCACATGTTTACCCAAGTGACTTTGATCGACAAACTGACAACAGAGGGTTTGTTTCTTTGCGCATGCGCAGAGGCCTATTTTGAGGGGGAAAAAACCCCCGCTTTTTATCGTCGGAAAAGGGGAAGTATTTCGTTAAAAATTTCGCGATCAAAGCCCAAATTAACTAGAATAGTGCTTCTATACTTTGCGCGAACGAGTGACATGTTCATACCTCTGACTTTAGCAGCCAAATTGGAAACAGGGGGTCTGTTTCTTCGCTCAAGCACACAGGTGCATTTTGAGAAATGCGTTATATTGTAGGCAAAGTGTAAGAATTTCGTTATAAATATATAGTGCGACCAAAGGAAGCCGCAATATATCTATATACATGTACATGTATATTGAACGTGGAATAGACTGTCTCGTTGAAATACATTGTGACATATTTCACCGCACACTAGTCTTGTTCAGTTAGCATAGTAGATTGCCGTATATACTGAGCGTGTATACATGTATATATACGTCCCAATTAAGAGCTTTATGAGTTACGTCGTCGGAACACTATTTAACGTCAGGCGCCTCGGGTTGGGGTCATTTAACGTTCAGGACGTCAGGGTTCAAAGGGTTAAGGAGGTTCGTGTGTACTCCATTGTCAGATAACAAAACAGTTATCACCCTTGTTTTCGTGAGACACGGGGATTTGTCGCCGCTCTCGACCTGGAATGTCACCCTCGGGCCTGGCGGCCCTCGGGTGACATTCCAGGTCTCGAGCGGGCGACAAATCCCCGTGTCTCACTCAATCGCGGGCGATAACTGTATAATGTCAACCTCAAAACCATGCAGTAAATGTATATTATCACCTCCTTTGTCCATTTCTCAATGACATGTTGATCCCACATACAAGTGTACGTGGGAAATAAGTAGAAATTTTAGAATATTTTGAGCCTTTCTTTAATCTCGAGTTGTTTGTGTTTAATGTTGGAAAATACTTATTTGCCAGTAGTTTGATGTATTAACATTCAGCTTTACTATGACATCGGTGACTCTATTACAACGATGTTTTCTCTAGCCTTCAGAAATGAAAGTCCTTACTTTTAACACTTCGTCGATTTTGAATGGAGAATATTGTTCTCTGTGCTGTTTATGAAGTTCTCTTAATAACTCTTAATCATTCTATATTGCAGCGGACCAGAACCAACGTTGGTACCAGCATAGCTGATATTACAGATAAAGAGAAAAAAGAACAGTTGTCAAGCAAAGCTCATGAGAAAGGATGGCTATTGCTTATTGGCATAATAATTTCTACACATCGAATCAATCATTAATCTTCAAAACCAAAAAAATTATAATGTCATTGTATGCATGTCTTTGGGAAAAATTTATGAGAAAACAAATGACAATTTTCCTTCAAGTTCATATGCACCCCTCTTAACTTGTTTGGGCAATAGGGGCCCATTAGGCAATAGCAGCGCTCAGAGTCCGAATATCAAACAGAAAAATAAAACAATAAAAGTAAGGCATATATGTATCTTTAGTTTAAAGATATGGGCGGCGTTGGCGGTGGGTATGCTGTTAAAATAATCACCTCCGTCAAAAACTGCCATAAACAGAAATAATAGTAAAATATAGACATACTTTGTTCTTATACCAATCACAAATATGGCATAAACAGTATTTTATTATCAAATGTTTTTCCTTTGTTGTGTAAACAAAAGCAAAAAACATTACGGAATCTGGCTTTTGTTTAGATCCGGATATGGTAAACATAAAGAGCCTTATTATGCCCCCGATCTCCGATGGAGATTTGGGGGTATATAGTGGAGCCCTCCGTCCGTCCGTCCTTCCGTCCGTCCTTCCGTCCTTCCGTCCTTCCGTCCGTACGAACGTTTCAACTCATAACTTTGGTTTCGCTAACTCAATTCAGTTGATCTTTGGTATGCTAATAGACCAGCCGGGGGGACAAGATTTCCCCATAACTGCGGTTTCGTCCGCCCATTTTTTCCAGAGTTACGCCCCTTTTTGGACTTAGAAAATTCAGTTTTCTGTGGCATGCGAACGTTTCAACTCATAACTTTGGTTTCGCTAATTCAATTCAGTTGATCTTTGGTTTGCTAATAGACCAGCTGGGGGGGACAAGATTTCCCCATAGCCGTGGTTTCGTCCGCCCATTTTTTCCAGAGTTACGCCCCTTTTTTGACTTAGAAAATTCAGTTTTCTGCTACTTTTTTTGGTTTCCAGATGATAACTTGATTTTGGATTGTTTATTTGCAAAACCCGTTTTTTTGTGTATTACCAATATCGCAATACAGGTCAAGGTAAAATTTCGGTTCAATCGGATAATTTTTGTGAGAGTTATGACCCTTTTTCGACTTAAAAAATTCATTATTTTTTTTAGAAAATTCAGTTTTCCTTCTATTTTTGTGGCACCAGACCAAATTTGAAGCTAATATAGAACAACATGTGGCATTTTTATAGCGCTTAACCAGAAAGTTTCTCTGATTGTACAGTCGGGGGCGTTACCTCCGCCTAGCGGTGCACTTGTTTGTTAATGTTTTCCTGATATGGAAATAATAAAGAGCGTTTATATCATTTGTTCGTGATTATAAACCAATAGAATTGTGCTATGTTATGTAAACAGAAGCAAAACTTCTGTAACACGAGCAGGCTCTTGTTTACGTACACCATCGTACGCCTTGATGACAATATACTATTTACGTGCTGATTATATTTGGCATATGGACAAAACTATATATATTTTAATATTCCTTCTGTTGATGGCGATTTGAACAAATATGAATATTTCTGCAACGAACGCCGCCCGTGCCTTTAAATATATTGTATTGCAAACAATGTTTACATACAATTGACAAAGAGTGCCCCAAATTTAGAATTAATTTTCTCTTCCCTAAATCTTGATAAAACAAAATGTGGTCAAAATGGCCGAACTTGTCGCAACATAATGACCTTTACCCTCTATGGAGTTGAAACAAGATTTGCCACAATATTTCTTATATTTTCTTGATCGACTTATATAAATTTCAGCTTAACATTTGATAAAAGCTCAAAGATGGTCACCAAGATGGCGACTTAAAGACGCCAAAATATTAGTTTTGACCAAATTCCCAAATGAACGTCAGTATATGGAATATGGATTTATTATCATAAATACCTATTCAAAAAACTAGTTCTTCATTCCAAAATAAATAGAGCTAATAAATCTGAACCTTGAGGTGAGAGAACCTGAGTGAGGTACCGAAGGTTACATTAGGTGGCACTCCACAGTTTCTGCAGGGATGAGCGCAGAAATAAGGGGGCATCAATTCATTGAAAATTGTAATACGACCCTGCCTAAAGATGCAGAAAAGCCTTGTCCCGATTGCATGGTCAGTACCTCGAGTTACCATGGATATCTCGATACAGTTTTGTGGTGCAATTCTGCTTTCTCAGATTGTATTGAGATTGACGCACACGACTTTTCCCATTTTTAGCTCAACTTTACTTTGTAAAGTTTGAGCTATTGCCATGGCTTTGTCGTCCGTCGTCCATGTGTGCGTGATTCGTCAACAATACAGGCTACAGGTCGTACCTTTGGTCCGATCATTATGAAATTTGTCATAGCTGTTGACATCAACATTTAGACCGGAATGATTCATTTTGGGTCATTCGGAAAAAAAACATGGCTGCCAGCGTCCATCTTGGATTTCAAAATTCAATCCATTAGCACGGGCTACAGGTTGTACTGTTCATCTGATCATCATGAAATTTGTCATGGATGTTAATATTGACATGTAGATGGGAACAAGTAATTTTTGGGTCACTCGGCCAAAAAACATGGCCACCAGCAGCCATCTTGGATTTTACTCTTTGCATGACTAAATCATTTGGCACGGGCTACAGGTCGTGCCTTTGGTCGGATTATCACAAAATTTGTCATGGATGTTAACAATGACATGTAGATAGGAACGAGTCATTTTGGGGTCATTTGGCTAAAAAACATGGCCGCCAGCAGCCATCTTGGATTTTACTCTTTGTATGACAAAATCCTTTAGCACGGGCTACAGGTCGTATCTTTAGTCTTATCATCATGAACTTTGTCATGGCTGTTGAAATTGGAATGTAAATGGGAACGAGTCATTTTGGGGTCATTCGGCCAAAAAACATGGCCACCGGCAACCATCTTGGATTTTACTCTTTGCATGACTAAATCCTTTGGCACGGGCTACAGGTCGTAGCTTTGGTCGGATCATCATCAAATTTGTCATGGATGTTAACAATGACATGTAGATGGGAACGAGTCATTTTGGGGTCATTTGGCCGAAAAACATGGCCGCCAGCAGCCATCTTGGATTTCAAAATTCAATCCATTAGCTCGGGCTACAGGTGGTAATTTTCATCTGATCATCATGAAATTTGTCATGGATGTTAATATTGACATGTAGATGGGAACGAGTAATTTTGGGGTCGTTCGGCCAGAAAACATGGCCACTGGCAGCCATCTTGGATTTTACTCTTTGCATGACTAAATCATTTCACACAGGCTACAGGTCGTACCTTTGGTCAGATCATTATGAAATTTGTCATGGCTGTTGACATTGGGACATAGATAGGAAACGAGTCATTTTAGGGTCATTTGGCCTTAAAACGTGTCCACTGTCAGCCATCTTGGATTTTACTCTAAATCCTTTGGCACACCCTATACAGTCCACTTCCCTCATCCGATCATCTCCAGACTTCATATTAATCTTGATATTGATCTTACTAGATGGAAGCTATCAAATGTTTTTGAATTTTATTGGAAAACATAGCCGCCAGCAACCATCTTGGATTTTACTGTTATATAATTATATATCTCTTCATGTTGATAATCTAGTATTACTTAGACATTTCAACTTTCTGCATTCCTAATCGCTCCATTGAGTGTAATACATTAAATTATACCCTTTCCAAGTTGAGCTACAGTGTCATTGACACTTTCATTTTCTAACTCTGTGCATACGATGCACCAATGGAGTACACCGGTAACCCATTTTCTAATGATTCATCGTTTGAACGAAGCTATGAATGCAAACGTATATGGTGCAGATGATGTTATGCATGGTATTTGATATATGCTACGACCAAAGGAAGTTACTTAATAAGGCCATATAAAATTAATAGGTCGTTTCTCATGGAATGGTTTATTCAAAATGACGAGGGAGGCAGTTATTTGTATATACATGTATTATTTATTTGAAAATATATTTTGGGAGGAGGCAGGTATTTATATATAAAATATTTATTCAAGTCTTGTTTGAACATATTTATTGTGACCCACATATACATGGAATATTTAACATAACACAGAATATATGAATAATGTTGTGGGTGCACAGGGGATCGGAGCACAAGTCTTGTATATGTGCAGTTCCTAGTATCTGGTTCTATTACCCACCTGCATGGTACCCTGATTAATCAAGGTTTTAGTCCTCAGTTCAGGTTTAGAAACCTTTGTTTACCCTGCCCTACATGTACTACATAGTATTTAACTTTAAAGGAGGGTGTCGAGTGAATATTGAATGTGGATTTCCATGCTAGTGCTGGGCGGTATACCGATTATAATCGGTATGATTTTTAATACCGTTACCGTAATTTTTTTCCATAATCGGTAAACCTTGGAAGACGGTATTATCGTGGTTACAGGTCATACCAGCCTGTTACCGGGTACATTGTGGTTTACCTTTATTGGAATACAAAGAAACTACTTGGTTTCTCTTCACCATAGTTATCTTTCAGTTGAAAGAAACTGTTCATTCTACACTTCTTTCTTGATGACATTTGCCAAAAAATGCATTCCATTGCTACCGGGGACAAAATCCAGCCCAATATTATATTGCAAGTTATGATTGCATCATTGCTAATTATTTCCCTGGGTGCATGTTATCGAGTGGGAATGATTGATCATGTTCATAAACGTGGATTTATATGTATCATTTATAATAATTCAACCGGAAGTGAATAACAGTCTACAAGTTAAATACCTTGAAAGTAATACACTTTATTTCTTGGCATTTAATAAAAAACATACATATTCACACCCGTGCGAGTTAGCTGGCTTTATTTCAAAGCTCTTGGATGTATCCACTGAATGATGCTTCCATAACTCACAATTATTACCTGTATTTGAGATCGTCATACCTTGTCATGAATGCATGCAAACAAATGATACATTGCCACTGTTTGTTAATCCATAATTTTTTTAAACGGAGATTTGGATGTGTGTGTTTCCTCATTTATTGTAAGCTATTCGATTTCCTCAAAAAAACAGTTGACTTGTGTACCAAACGATCACTACTCAGCGGGGGTTTTAAGAGATTAGTTGAAATAATCGGTAATACCGTATACTGTGGTATGGTTTTAAGATTTAATACCGCGGGATTTTTATGCTTAAAAACCACCCAGCGCTATTCCATGCGTATCAACAAAGTTAAATTGGCAAGTGCCAGTGGTTCTGGGTGTCACTGATATAATATTGAAAACAATCAATAGTGTACTATTTAATACATATGTGATGCTTTGTTGGCATGTTTGTAGATTTACCTATTTGTTGAGATTTTTCAGAAGTAGATAAATTGTTTCAACTCCAGAGAACAATTCTAAAAAACAAATTTATAGCAAGATTTAATCATTTACCTAAACAAACCACCAGTCAAGTTCATGACTTACAATGATATACCGATACCTGCCTTAGCTGCCTCATTTGATCAGGATATTTGCAAGGAAATCCCCATTCAAAATTGGTCACTTGACGGTGACCTCTCATAGATAGAATTTAGATGGATTAGTATAAATAAAAAACAATCATTTGTCAAATTATGATTTATTTTCATACAAATAGGACATTGGTGTTTCTCTTGGGCAGCAGTTGTAGTCCAAACACTTGGCACCACGTTTGAAGATTTTCAAAACATGAGATAGAGAATGATTGAGTCCAGAGAATTTGAAATCGGCCAGTTTTTTATGCCCTCACGTTTTTCAGGATTTGGTTCCTCTGACATGAATTAATTTTCTATTTTGTTGGACTGTGTTATGGTCATCGACCGATATTGTGTCCATATCATAAAATATTTACATATCACAACTAAAAAACACCGCCATCCATTTTGCGACAGAAACTTTGCCCAAATTATCTGCCTTCAGCCCAGCGAATACCACGAATGTATTGGCCGTCTAACTGGATAGATTTGCACATTGTTTGTGAGAACTTTTTAGGTTCAGTCTTGCTTCCAATGAATCGGGGGGGATGGGTGGTATTTATATATTTATTTATTTATGGAAGGTCATAAATATGTTCGAGGCGAAAACATTTTGGTGAAGCGGCAATCCCTGAGAAACAAACTATTTTTGTGTACTCAATAATAAAACAAATAAATAAAATAAAAAATAATAAAACTAAGTGTATTCAATAATAAAACAAATCTAATTGTCCACCCTCCGCATTCATCTCAGTCGCCATTTGTCTTTGGTATTTCGGAATCAAATTAAAAACATTTGAGATGATAATCCAAATTAACACTCCCAAATTACTATTTCTTTGGCTTCGGGGGTAAACAAATATTTCATTCCAGTCGGAGGAAGAAATATTGTTTTTGTTGGCACTTAATGATTATGGGGACCGTCTGATCAGATTGAGTACCTTTAAAGCCTGTGAGTTTATTCAGCTCCCAACCCAAGTGGGCGAATAAGATGAAAGTATAGTAACTATATCATTTAGGTAAATAATTTTAATGGAAACGGTTTATAATGGGTGATCATAGTCATGTTGTTCCAATGTTCAACACAGAAATTGTGAATTCCTTTTCAATTGAGATGAAAGACACGGACACTGCTGAAAACACATTAATTTTGGCCAAATATTTATGGAATGCAAGTTACCTGAGTACTCCATGCAAACAAATTGAGTGCGCCAAATGCGAAATACACCACAAAATGTTTTCTCACCTGAGACTATCTATGACATTCCCTGCAGTATTTCAGACTATTCAGTTGAAATTTCGCCCCAAACATTCAGTCGTATCACAAAAAGAATAATTAATTTGTTGTGTAGGTATGGGGGCAATTTCCGTAGAAAAACCAGCTAATTAAATCGGTTGGGATAATGCTGTTTTACGTCGAAAACCTGTGTATATATCTTTCTATATAAGATTTTACACCCAGATCCAGTGGCGGTAATTTTTGTCAGTTTTAATTGACATTGGCCTACAAATCATTACTTGATGCTATATACATCGAAACGGGTGACATTGTGGTCATAATGATATATGATAATCTAACTTTCCTTTTAAATTGCACATAGAATATTATATGTAATATAATTACCACTAACCTCTGTGTATTTACATTTAATTCACAATGTCAATTTGTGAGGTCAAATGAGTTTGTATTTATGTAAACAGTGTGATAAAAAAAATATTTTTGCATTAATACATTACTACTTTCAGTTGGCAACTCTTGTGGAGTTCAGAACAAATATAATAATTTTTATGGGGAAAAAAACGGTTTTCTGTCATAATTGTTATATTTTATTACAGTTGTTTGGGGGTTTTATATGAGCTGGTTAACAACGCTAAACCCCGATATAGAAAGATATCTGCATGGGACTTCAACATGAAACAGCATTATCCCAACTGATTTCAATAACTGGTTTACGTTTACGGAAACTTGAACTAGCTCTTGTTGGGCATGGAAAATAGCAAGATTTGAAATCTGAAAAGATTTTTATGTGTACCCATAACATGTATGGTACACATAATGCTGACATCAGGATCAACCATCCGTCATTCGTCTGTCACTCTGTAGACACTTTCTATCTGACTGATAACTCAAGTATTTTTTATCGAATTGATTTAATATTTTATTCGCAATCACTGCTCACCTGTATAGTTTTTGGTGTTGATTGGGTTTGGGAATAATTAAAACTTTCCATCCACCAATAGACATGTTTTATCGGATGCTATAACTCAAGTTTTTTTTATCTGATCATGTCCATATTTTATGTGCAGGTTTATGATGACACTCCCCTCACCTGTCTAGTTTTTATACGACCTTTTGAAAAAAAAATTGTATTAATAGTTATGGCCATCCGTCCATCAGTCATCATTTTTGGTTTTTCGATCGATAACTTCATTTTGGATTATTTTATCTGAACCAAAGTTGCTATCTGTATTTCCCAGCTGAAGATACAGGCCAAGGTCGAATATGGATTCCGTCCAATTATTTTTAAATGAGTTACAGCCCTTTTTTTACTTAGAATTTGACCATCTGTTAACATTTTTGGTTTCCGACCGACATCTCCAGTTTGGATTTTTTGAGCTGAACCAAAGTTGGTATGTGTATTTCCCAGCTAAAGATACAGGCCAAGTTCGATTATGGGTTCCGTCCAATTATTTTTACATGAGTTGCAGTCCTTTTCGACTTAGAATTTGACCATCTGTTAACATTTTTGGTTTCCTACCGATAACTCCAGTTTGGATTATTTGATCTGAACCAAAGTTGATATGTGTATGTCCCAGCTAACGATACAGGCCAAGTTCAAATATGGGTTCCGTCCAATTATTTTTACATGAGTTACGGCCCTTTTTCGACTTTGAATTTGACCGCAATTTGGCATTGAAATTAGGAGTATATCAGATATTCTTCAAATGTAAGCTCAAAATGTTATTTTATTTTTGGTAGTACAATTCAAAATGGCTAAAGGGCATATTTTGCCATGCCCTAGCAATGTTCTTGTTGGTAATGATTGGTTGAATAATTAACCCTTCCCAAAAATTTCATAGACCTTTGTTATCTGGTGTAAGTACTCAGTTATTTTCAATCTGATCATTGTCATATCTCACCTAGGTTTATCAAGGCCAACCATTAAATAGACTATATGCTAGCAATAATTAAAAATATTGTCTACTAACAAATGTGAATAATCTACATGTCTCAAACATGACTATTGATTCAACAGGGCAGAACATGTTAAATTAACCATTCTACTTTTAAACAGGTTCATCATTAAAGATACGGGCGGTGTTGGCAGTGGGTATGCTGTTAAAATATTCACCTCCGTCAAAAACCGCCATAAACAGAATAGTAAGATATAGACAGACCTTGTATGCCAATCAGAAATATGGCATAAACAGTGTGTTATTGTAAATTTTCCCCCTTTGTTATGTAAACAAAAGCAAAAAACGTTACGTTACCTGGCTTTTGTTTAGATCCAGATATGGTAAACATAAAGAGTGTTATTTGTTAATGTTTTCCTGGTATAGAAATAATAAAGAGCGTTTATATCATTTTTGTGTGATTAACCAATATAATTGCGCTGTGTTGTGTAAACAGAAGCACAATTTCTGTAACACGAGCAGGCTCTTCTTTACATACACCATCGTACATTTTGACGACAATACACTGTTTATGCGCTTATTATGTTTGGCATATGAGCGGAACTGTATATATTTTGGTGTTCCTTCTGTTGATTTGAACAAATATAAATATTTCTGCAATGAACGCCGCCTGTGCCTTTAAACACGATAAAACACCTTATTATTAACACTTTCCATCCATCACATAGACACTTGTATGTTTCCGATTCAATAACTCAAATATTCATCATCTTATTGATTGATTGATTAGTTTTCAAAATTATGAACTCTTCCCAGTAACACATATCATTAATTCAGAAGTGGTTTATTTAGTATTAGATGTCATGTCCTGTTTTGAATATGCAAATCCTTCATTTGATCAAATTATTCTAATGATCAGCCACCAAAGCCCTTGGAACAATTCCAGTTTATATATCTACCATCAGGGGTGCCGGAGAAGGGGGCATGAAGGGGGCACTTTCCCTCCTTTCCGTGGCCCAGGGGAGTCCACTGGGCACCCGAAATGTGCCCACCTTTTGAAGTACTTACCACTTCTGAAATAAATCGCCAGCTGTTGTAGTAAAAAAAACCATGTCTCAACTTTTGTGATAACAAAATTACAGCTTTTGAAGTAGATCGACTCAATAAATTTTAATGGGCGCTGGACAATTTTCATGACAAAATCAACCCGATAATCCATAGCGGCTATTGCCCATATGAGTGAGTTGTGGCCGAAGGAATTTATTTGAGTCTGGTTCCCTGACAAAAGAATACCAATACACATGAGAAGTAACAACAGTCCCTTACAAGTATGACGTGTACCATGAGGCATTTGGTGAGTTTGGTTCCCCACCTAAGCATAAGAGAACACATAAATGATCAATCATACGAGTATGTAAGATTGTTCCCAGTCAGTCCGGCAACCCGACAATCCACACTGGTGAACGCCCTTATAGGTGCGATTTTTGTCACAAGAAGTTTGGTGTGATCTTGAGTCTGACAAGACATAAGAGAATCCATGCTGGTGACCCGATGTGTGTCTGAAGACAGATGTGTCAGTTCCAAGGGAAATAATTGGTCTAGTTGGCCTCATCTTTGGAGGAAAGGCCTATGTCAAACTTTCAAGTCAAAATGTTCGTGTGTCAAAATGTTCGTGTGTCAAAATGTTCAGTCTCATTTCAAAATTTATTCAATGATATATATTAATACAAATAATTTTATTGTTGATTGTCAGGCAGAGCAATAAAAAAATGAAATTATGAATTATACTCATATGATTGATCACCTATGTGTGTTCTCTTATGCTTAGGCACGGAACTGGACTCATTAAGTGCCTCCTGGTACACGTCACACTCGTAATGGCGATAGCTGCTATGGGTTATCATTGTGACTTTGTCATGAAAATCATTCCTCGCCCATAAAAACTGAGTCGGTTTACTTCAAAAGCTGTAATTTTGTTATTACAACAGTGGAGACAAGATTTTTTTATTACAAAAGCTGACAATTTTTATTACAAATGCAGAGACCTCACTTTACTACAAAAGCTGGCGATTTTATTACAAAAGTGGTCAAACAGGGCCAAGATAGATGTTTTAACCCCTTTTAACAATGCCATTATTAAATAACTATTATTTGTATATCTCACATGGCAATTTGCAAAAACATAAATAGAACTGCTTACACGATGATAGTGGTGACAGGCTCTATAGTTTAGATGTTATATTAACCCTTCTCTTTTGACCCATAAATTCCAATAATTATACCCCCCGCAACGAAGTTAGGGGGGGGGTATACTTGAGTCAGCTTGTCCGTCCGTCGGCGTCGTCCGTCCGTCCGTGGACACAAATTTGTCCGGAGTTTTTCTCAGTTGTTTTTTGATCAATTTCCGTGAAACTTGGCACAGACATCAACCACCATGGGAACCTGTGCACCTGCGATTATGACGTCTGTTGGACTTTTTTTAGTGGAGTTATCCCCCCTTTTTCGACTTAGAAAATTTTCACAACATGTATACTTTTGTCCGAGCTTTTATTCCTACATTTTTCAGTCAATTTTTTTAAAACGTGGCACAGATATTTAGTACCATGGGAACTTGTGCACTTGCGATTATGACGTCTGTCCGACATTTTTTGGTGGAGTTATCCCCCTTTTTTTATTTAGAAACTTTTTTTGCAACATTCATAATTTTGTCCGAGCTTTTATTCCTACATTTTTCGGTCAATGTTTTTTAATCTTGGCACTGATATTTAGTACCATGGGAACCTGTGCACCTGCGATTATGACGTCTGTCCGACATTTTTTGGTGGAGTTATTCCCCTTTTACAACTTAGAATTTTTTTCGCAACATACATAATTTTGTCCAAGCTTTTATTCCTACATTTTTCGGTCAATAGGTTTAAGATTAGGGTTATGGTTGTACACCTACAATGGGAACTGTTATTTTATTATTTTAACTAAATGTTTACTGACATGTGAAACATCTTAGTATTTTAAAAACAGGGGGGTATCCGTAGTCCCAATGGGACAGTCACACCTCTAGTTATACCCCCCGCAACGAAGTTAGGGGGGGTATACTGGAGTCAGCTTGTCCGTCCGTCGTCCGTCCGTGGACACAAATTTGTCCGGAGTTTTTCTCAGTCGTTTTTTGATCAATTTCCGTGAAACTTGGCACAGACATCAACCACCATGGGAACCTGTGCACCTGCGATTACGACGTCTGTCGGACTATTTTTGGTGGAGTTATCCCCCCTTTTTCGACTTAGAAATTTTTCGCAACATGTATACTTTTGTCTGAGCTTTTATTCTTACATTTTTCGGTCAATTTTTTTAAAACGTGGCACAGATATTTAGTACCATGGGAACTTGTGCACCTGCGATTATGATGTCTGTCCGACATTTTTTGGTGGAGTTATCCCCCTTTTTCGACTTAGAATTTTTTTTTGCAACATGCATAATTTTGTCCGAGCTTTTATTCCTACATTTTTCGGTCAATGTTTTTTAAATGTTGGCACTGATATTTAGTACCATGGGAACCTGTGCACCTCTGATTATGACGTCTGTCCGACATTTTTTGTGTGGAGTTATTCCCCTTTTTCGACTTAGAAAGTTTTTCGCAACATACATAAGCTTTTATTCCTACATTTTTCGGTCAATAGGTTTAAGATTAGGGTTATGGTTGTACACCTGCAATGGGAACTGTTATTTTATTATTTTAACTAAATGTTTACTGACATGTGAAACATCTTAGTATTTTAAAAACAGGGGGGTATCCGTAGTCCCATTGGGACAGTCACACCTCTAGTTTGGATTATTATGCACATTTGTCTATACTAATTTAGATCATAACATATAATTTAACATCAAAACTCTTGATTATGATTCCCATCATGGCAATAAAATACTACCGACAAGAAATGGGTTAAACATCTGCCAATCGTGATCGGCCACTCGTATATAGTGATAGACCAATATGAAGGAAATAGTCAATCCCTTTGCAATGGGTTTCATGTTTATGAACGTCACAAAAGTCCCCTAAAATCAGAGTTGAGCTTTCTGAGATATCTTGATTTTTCGGAGTGGTTCAAATTCTGAAGCATTTCCATCAGGCCATATGCGAATGCAGTCATGTGTAGATCAATTAATTCCAAATTCATAATACATTGAGGTATATACAAACAATGCTTAGTCGTGAACCATATAAGTAGAATGTACGTCTCAAAATGGCCACCAAAATTTAATAGCTAATCGCATAAGAGTGACAACAGCTCGAAATATGTGAGGGAGAATTATTTCAGAGTATAAGAGAAACATTTAATCGTGGATGTACGAATTCTCTCTAAAATATCTTGCGAGATATACAGCGAAAAGCAAGGTCTCATACAATGGTTAGAAACGGAAGAATAAGGCAATTTTTTCTGAATTATTTAACTTGGCCCGACTAAACAGAACCTGAACGTATATTACTTGTATATTACTCATACGTATTTTACCTACTAGGTAGTTATCCAGTATGTTGCTTTCATCTTGGCTTGGCTTGTTTGTGGCTATTTATGACCGCGATTGTATTATTCTGATCGTGTCACTATATTCGTTCTCGTACTCACATTTCACATAAACTGGAATAACTGCGTAATTCATATGACTAGATTAGACAAAATAGAACAGCAAAATACGACCAGATCATTGATAACCAGTTTTGGGGGGTAGGGTTATGTTTTTAGAAGTTTTGACCACTTATGATACGCATACTTGCTAATTCCTATTATAGCGATGGAGTGGTGTCTGTGCAGTTTTTAAAATAGATAGCTCGCGTCTATGTTTTGAGAAGCCCGAGAAATCTGACATCGAATACAACAGTATGCCCTCAAAATCGTCATTGTTTTGGCTCCGTGTTTTATTTCATATCCATATCTGCAAAATTTATTTGAAGTTTCCCTTTGAATGGGTGTCTTTTGTTCAAGAACTGTGTATCGAACAATATTGAGTGCCTTTTGTATAATTATGTTTCATGATTGTGAAAAATATTTTTTTTTTTTATTATATGGAAAAAATAATGTAACTCAAAAAGCTCAACTTGGATTTTAGGGGACTTTTCGTGACTCGTCCGCGATGTTATGGTCTAAATAATATTTTTAAAATCAGCTTTCCCTGATTTATTTCCTTACTTTTCCACTTTCATGTCTGATGTGCCTGGAGTATTATAGCTTAGCTATACCCACATTCTAAACTGAGCATATTCCATGCTTGGCACTGCACTTGTTTTTCCTGTTTTCCGAATTGTGACAAAAACAACACAATTCAATAGTTATTAAAGCCATTATTATTACATTCATCGCCTAGATTAATGAGTTAGCTTACCTCATATTAAAGTGGCCTGTATATTTCAAATGTTCTCTGATAGTCTGTGGAAGTTTAACATTTCAAATGATTTGAAATTTTGTTTATATATTTATTGTAGAAATAGGACTAGAGTCTAGTTCAATAATTAATATTTTATATCTATTTATATATATTCTACAGATAATTTCTATATATTCTTATGTTTGTTGTCTAATGTTTAATATACATATGTAGAGTTTTGTATTGATAAATGTTTTGTTGAAAAATAAAATAATTTCAATTCATCTTAATTTTTTGACTTTTTTTCATATTGCAATTTGGTGGTCTACAGGAAGAATAAGATTGATACTTCATGAACATAATTAAATAGTTAAAAATTAGATACCCCTAGGAAATTGTAGAACAAAGAATTGGAACCACCTTTATGTTTTAAATTTATGTTCCACAAAATTTTATATTGAAGACAGGTCTATTTTGTTGCACATATTATTTTGAATGAATTCTCATAGGATCTAATTACAAGAATGGGATTTACATAATTCTCAACACTAAAGATGCTCTATTCCCAACAATAGCAACAACAAAACATATGGCTTGAAAATAGTTTTGAAGTCAAGTTTGCATTATTATTGCCAAAAGCACAGGAGAAACATGGTGGAGCTATAGTCATTACGTCTGTCCGTCTGTCTGTCAACTTTTTAAAAAACATCTTCTCCTCTGAAACTATCATACCGAATTGGTTCATATTTGGTGTGGATGTTCCCTAGGTGACTCTCATTCAGATTTGTTCAAATGAGGTCACCAAGTCAAATAGTTTTGATGTCAGGACCATAACTATTTTTCCACATAGTAATTCTTAAAACGACTTCTTTTCTGAAGTTGTCGGGCCGAATGGGTTCATATTTGGTATGAGGGTACCTTGGGTGACTGGTTCAGATTTGTTCAAATGAGGTCACTGGGTCAAATGTGGGTGGGGCTATGGACATAAATCTGAATTTTTGAATTTTTTTTTGAATTTAACTTATTGCTCAATTTAACCAAAAAAAATATATATATATATATATATATATTTTATTTTTAATAAATAATTTTGTTTTTATTAAATAAATTATTTTATTTAAAAAAAAAAACTCATTAAAATTTTGAAGAACCTATGACATTACATCTTTGGGAGGGGAGGGGAGGTACCTCTAGTCACTCCACTATATTTGGTTGAAATCAGGGGTTTGGGAGAAATCAGGAACAGACAGATGTACAGAAATGTTCAGTAAATGACTTTAAATCCTTGTATTCTCTACTACAGCAAGCCACCCATGTGCTCTGATGGACACATATTTATACAACTGGCAGATGGGTAGATAACATCTGCTGTGCCATAGTGCTTTCTATGGAGCCCGGGAGGTGACATGGTAAATATATTTTATAATCCGTGCGCACGGATTAATAATCCGTGCGCACGAAATAGTAATCCGTGCGCACGAAATAGTAATCCGTGCGCACGAATTAATAAACCGTGCGCACGAATTACTAATCCGTGCGCACGAATTACTAATTCGTGCGCACGAATTAATAAACCGTGCGCACGAATTAATAAACCGTGCGCACGAATTAATAATCCGTGCGCACGATTTAACATATATAAATACTGTCCTATCGGTAATTCAGTCAAAATGGCCTCACGCCTGCGGACTCCTTTACAACGCAGTTGCGACAACAAACTATACATGAAAGTATGTTTGATACGTGGATGCTTCCCTGGGGGTATGCGACCGTATGCCAGTAGGGCTTACTTTGTTACAAATTATATTAGGCTGTGGTGTCCACGTGGGCTCACGATTGGAGTATTTGCCCATATGGACCGTGGTGACTAGTTAGTGTGCCCCCGCTCGTGTGTAAGCGAGTTCCGGACTGCACATTCATGTACATGTATACATATATAAACCGGGATGCTATGTGATGCTCACGGATAGTATGCCAGTATATTTCACTCTAAAGTATACATGCATATAATGGATCGTTGCGCAGTGACGACTGCACAATACCGATATGATATCAGGAATGGCCTAAATGGAGTGTAAGATGTATTATACCCTCTTCAGCAAGACTAAATACTGAAGACATGCATCAGTATTTATTTTTGTGGAAGATGGAATGAGGGTCAATTGGGGAAGGGGGGGGGGGGGGGGGGTAAAGTGCCTTTCATGTGCTGAATTGAATATAATAGACCTATATGTAAGCCAGTTCCGGACTGAACAGTTTTTACATGTACGGGCATATAGATGTGACCCGCGGTGCCTTATGGTCACGGGGAGTATGAGTATCCCATTTTCCTTAACTCTATAATATAGATACTCATATGGATCGTTGTGCAATGATTATTCCACCGTGCAACATGGCAGGTATGGCATTGAAACAACAGCTTTTGGTCCACCCCACCTGTTATCCACACCCATATATTTACCACAAACATGACATGTTAGGAGCTCGCCAGGTAAAACTCATCATAGGGCGACGACGGGTTATTAGTCAACAATGCATGGTATTATGTTCAGTTCAACATATAACGAAGACACTTTATCCCCATTGACATTCTTTGGGAAATGCAAGGTGGATTGTTAATCCGTGCGCACGGATTACTATTTCGTGCGCACGGATTATTAATTCGTGCGCACGGTTTATTAATTCGTGCGCACGAATTATTAATCCGTGCGCACGGATTATAAAATATATTTACCATGTCACCTCCCGGGCTCCATAGCTTTCCATCCCCAGAGAGTGTAATTCATGTCATTTGTAATTTAACTGAGATTAATGGTGTTATCAATGAAGCACCCTTGTTGTTTACATTATCACTCAGTGGTCATTAAAATCAGATTAATTTCATTTTCTCCAAGTTTGAATTAAGAGTGTCTGGCATTTGTAGAATGAGGTTCCCAGAGGGTGAATTCAGGGGGTTGCTCCACACAGCAGGCTAGCATAACCAAATACACCCTCTGAGAACCTTATTCTGCTTAGGCCTCATCTTCTGGGAAGTATCTAGAGTCTCAAGATCTCATTCTGCTTAGGCCTCATCTTCTGTGAAGCTGTGCAGGATAGCGTCACTAAATTCACCCTCTGGGGACCTCATTCTGCAAATAACAGACAGACTATTTCAAGGCTTGATTGTATAATACATTGTGTTGCTTGAGGCCAGACATGCACAATGTAGGAACAGACATGCTTTTAGTGATGCTATCCCACACAGCGGGCTAGCATCACCAAATTCACCATCTGGAGACCTCATTCTGCTTAGGCCTCATCTTCTGGGAAGTATCTATAGTATCAAATTTACATTGTTGTTAGTTAAATTTCCCTTCTAGGAAGTTTCTATATCCCCTAATTTGCAGAAGATAAAATTCATAATTTAAGGGCCCAATGGGTGAACATCACCAACTTCAACTGGGGAAATTCAATTTTATTCTAGATCTTCCATAGCAGTTGAGGGCCTTATCAGAATGAGGTCCCCAGAGGGTGAATTTAGCGTCACTAAATTCACTCTCTGGGGACCTCATTCTGCAAATGACAGACACACTATCACACTATTTCAAGGCTTGATTGTATAATACATTGTGTTGCTTGAGGCCAGGCATGCACAATGTAGAAACAGACACGCTTTTTGTGATGCTATCCCGCACAGCAGGCTAGCATCACCAAATTCACCCTCTGGAGACCTCATTCTGCTTAGGCCTCATCTTCTGGGAAGTATCTATAGTATCAAATTTACATTGTTGTTAGTTAAATTTCCCTTCTAGGAAGTTTCTATATCCCCTAATTTGCAGAAGATAAAATTCATAAATGAGGTGCCCAATGGGTGAATATCACCAACTTCAACTGGGGAAGTTAATTCTTATCCTTTGTGAAAATGGGATCACAAAGTCAAATAAGGCCAGAGCAAGAGACTTAACTATTTCACTACATAGTAATTCTTAAAATATGTTTGCAAGAACTAGTTGGCTTATATAGAATGGAATGTTCTTCCTTGACTGCAATGCAGATTTTTTTTAATGGGGTCACCTGGTCAAATAGGGGCCAAGCGAGGGACAGTTTCCCTCTTAATATGCTTCCTTCACAAGGACCATCAGGTCTATTTTACTGATATTTATGATATGTATGAAGGGTTCTTTGGTGTCTGGGATTCAAATTTATTCAGATGGGGTCACCAGGTTAAATAGGGTGGGAGAATTACTATAGAGACATATAGTTATGTCCCTGGTCCCACCGTGGGACCAGGGACATAACTATATGTCTCTATAGTAATTCTTAAAATGTCTTCTCAAGAGAGTTTGGACTATTTAGCTTTAATACATATAGTATGGAGGAATCAGGAGGATCCTTTAGTGACTGAGATTCAGATTTGTTAAAATGAGGTCAACCTGTCAAGAAATGGCAGGCTATGGGGAGTTAACACTTTTGTGTCCAATAAAATCATCGAAATACCAAATTCATTAAAACATCTACCTTGGAACCACCTGACTGATTGGTCTGACATACATGTATTGTGTTTTGGGTCCATGGATAATTGGGCTTCAAACATGTTTAAATGGTTTTAGAAAAAGGCGCTTGTGAGATTGGAAATTTCCAACAATTGAGAAAGTTTGAGGTGTCGGTTGTGAAATTCCAACCTAAGACTTGGGAGTCTGGAGCCCGGTCGGGAGGGGACTTGTTGAGCTGGAGGAGGGGGGTGATCAGTAGTGTACAGTTGGCAATTTCAAGGTGGATTTTCACCAAGCTACATACTTGAAGTCTCTCTAGCCACATATCCTGTTTAAATCTACTTCTTTTAAAGTGATTATGAAAAGTGCTGACTGTTTTGGTCTCCAGAGTCCCAGTCTTATCAGTCTTTGCAGTCTGGTGAGCGACCCCACAGTCATTGACTGTCTTGTTAAAATAGATTTTCAATAAATATTTCTCTAAAAATATTAACATTTCTGTCCCAGTTTCTTGAAAATGTTAGGGAAAAAATTATTTACTTTTGCCACAAGTTCCTATTTATTAGAGGCTGTGTTAATAGATGTCTTATTTAATGTCACCAGTTTAAAATGTCATTAGCCAGGTGTTCAGCAGGAACACTGCAACAAATGAAAGAATTTGAGGATGAAAGCAAAATACAAATAATATTATAAAATATAGCAGCTAAAATTTAACTTTGTAAATGGCAGACGTTTTTCTTACTGAGTCTGTTATTATACTGGTGAATATGGGTGTATTCAGATATCATTTATTCACCTTCATTTCAGTTACACATTTTCCAACATATAGTATTGAAGTTCCATTAATGTAATATATGCAAAGGCTCTGAGCACACACACTAAAATTTAAATTCAAGTAGTTGAGATTGATTCAATAATATAAAATTCAAATTTGTATGACTGGAACTATGATATTATTACTTGGGGCGCAGGGACTTGCTAAACCCACCCACTCCACACAGCCTTTAAGCACTGTTCTTACATGTATATATATCGGCTATAAGTGATGATAGCTTACAAGAGTCTCTTGTATACTACCATTATGTATAGCAGCTCAAATATAGGAGCATGTCGTTAGACCCCACCCCTTCCAGTGAATGGAATTAGTTGAACAAAGTGTTAATTGTTTATTTTTTGCTCATTTGTACTTGTATGAATCTGTTTTCCCCAAAATAAAAACTTTATCGGCATGAAAACAAATACAATTTAAATAATAAGGAGATGTCTGTAATTGACCAATTTTTTTCTCCATATTCTCAAAGCCACATGGCGTTTTGCGCTCCAAAATACAGATAATATTATTTGGTTTTGACTTTTTCTTGGTATTGAAACAGGTTGATAAATATCTGAACCACCTTTCTATGAGCATGCTGTAACCCTGGTGAAAAATGCAATTGTGAACACGGTGTTTGGAACCCCCCAAAAAAAGAAGCCATTTGCACAACATGGAACAGAAAAGTGCATTCGGTGTTAATCTATTCCTGATATGGTAGAAATAAAGAACGTATGTCTGACTTTTGGAGAAAATTTGAAAATGGCTGTGACTATGGCAAGTGCCATTCAGACCATAATATGAAGCCTATATGTCAATATTTTGTTTTCATTCCCTCCAAATCTGAATGAGCCATGTCTGTTTAAATTACTCTTTCTTTACTGAATGAAGTATCCTGCTCAGTACTACAATGTAGATTGGAATGGTCTATTGGAGGGCGTCATCCGGAGGGATGTTGAAGAAATAAGTAAGCAGATGACAGAAACAAACAGATAATAAAAGTGCAGGATGATTCATATTCTTTTGTTTACAGTAATCACTTGGTAACATTTGAACATAATGTATATCATAAGGGAACTACTGGTCAAAGACAACGGGTTAAGTTTAACAGAGGTTGGCCATTGATGTTGTATTGAATTTATCTGAGTAGGTGTCGACCCTATAAAGTTTTTGGTTCTTGAATGGTCTTCACCTAGACCTGGTTACGCACTGTATATCCAATACGCAGATGGCGAGCAGAGAAATGCTATGGAATCCCATTCATTCATATAGGGAAATTCGACAAGAAGTCAGAATGAGTAGGACTTATTAGCTGAACATTCGTTCAGATGAATGGGTAGGCTTAAACTAATACATGGGATTAATCATCCAGTTAAATACATGGCACATGTACATGCACCCTAGTGACCCTACAGCCAAATCCATTTAGGGTAACGGAAGTAATTTACAGTAATGTTATATAAAAAGTATCCAAACTCTTAGATCATTCATGCCATGAATCTCTACTCCAACTACATATTACACCAGTTCCCTGTCAGACATCAAAAGGTTCACAAAAAACTTGTGAACATTTTGATGTTCTGACAGGGAACTTTATAATATAACATTGAACAAACAAGGTATAGAATATATGTCTTTGTTAATACTTGTTCCTTAATCTACTTCAAATTAGGGGGTGGTCCCAGCTCAAGATTACATGCTTTTTTTGTGAGCCGATATCGCAATAAACTTTATAAACAAGTGAATTAATTACCTGGGATAAATTCCCAAAATTGTAAGCAAAGCAAAACCAAATCGCTCACAAATAATTAAGATACTTAAATCATGCAATTTCGAATTACATTATTAAGGAACAGGTAATAACTAAGAAATATATTACCTGCACTGCCTTTTCAATGTTATAAACTTCCCTGTCACAACATCAAAACGTTTCCAGGTTGTGTACTAGTGGAGTATGATCTCTATATGGGCGTAGCTAAAGTAGAGATTCATGGCATGATCTACCGAATTCTCAGATTTTCATGATTACTGGCAATAATCTTACATTATGTGTCGGCTACACAAATGATTTACATTCCATTTCCATGGAATAGTAAATATATAACCTATTCTGTCGAAGTAGATTGAACCACAGGTCCCCTATTAAGTACTATCAATATAAGACGTACTCTCCTGACGTATAGTACTTTAGGTATTGAGATGGCCATCTTGGTGTGCTTTTGTGTCGATCAGAAGCTTATGTATATTGCCCCTGGGTCTATATACTATTCACTGATATTTGGATTTCAGATCCTATAATAGATTATTCGTCAATTATGATCACGCCACATATGTGGTATATTCATTCACAAGTATTTTAGAGATGAGAAACTATATGCTTTAATATTCAACAAGGAACTCTAATATAGTGTCCTCTAAATATGGGCCCTGTATATGAATAAGGAAACCTGAGAGGCTCCAAGAATATATATAAACTCAACCATAATTATTTATTATTGCTTGATTCGATTGTGGTAGATGATGCTGTCGCTCAGATTTCCACGCACACACCCTGTGCGGCAACAACAAAGAGCTCGTGTTCAGTATATACGATATTGAAATTGCGATATATTGTAACCAACGTTCGAAACGCAAGTAAAAGCACAAGTAATGCAAAATTCCAGTCAATATATACTCACAAATATAAGCCCATTATATATGAAATAAAACAATGAGATTATGAGGATCGAAAGGCCTGCTAACAAATATTTCGGTTTCCCATACCAAATAATGGAAACCACGAAATCGTTATTTACAGGTATCGCAATTAACGTATGTCCCCAATAAGTTGCAACGACCGTTAATGAGGGAATCACTCCCCTATTTTCAGGCCAATTTCAAGATGTACGCGGAATTCATATACCGGTATAGTAATACCCCTCTGTTAAGTGGTACTTGTGAAAATTGTGATATTAGTATGAGATAACTATCGAACAGTATTCTATACTACATGTATATAGTTTCTTAACTGCATGGTACGTATAGTATTCGCAGTTCTATTCTATCTTGTATTCAAGATCCAGGGGTAATTAAGGGATGACACCCACTCATTAATTATTACTGATTCATGTGAATGATCATCAGCGTATTCGACCATATTTTCTCACCCTTCCTGAACATCGTTGCCAAAATTGAATAGCGGGCCCTTGAATTCATACATGGGCATATGGGGCGCCATCCCTGCAAATATTCGTTTTCGGAGATATCTCCTTGGGTCCAAGCAGATATCTGCTCGCACATATGGAGATATCTCCTCGGTTTCAAGGAGATATCTGCTTGGAATATGGAGATCTCGTAGTTGCGAGGAGATATCTCCTTGGATCCAAGGAGATATCTCCATAATCCAAGCAGATATCTCCTTGGATCCAAGGAGATATCTCCATAATGGACCATAGTCCAAGCAGATATCTGCTAGAATTGCAATTCCAAGGAGATATCTCCACGAAAAGGAGGAGATATCTCCGAATTACGAGGAGATATCTCCGAAAACGAATATTTGCAGGGATGGCGCCCCATATGGGCAAGCACCCTCGCCCCCCGTTTATAGACATACAGTCTACCCACTTATCGCAAGGGGTAACTTTATATACGTCCCTTTGGGGTTCCTGTATTTAGAAAGTTAAAATTACACTAAAGTCTACTTATCTCATTGAGGGGAAAGTGCCAGCTTATTCGTAGACGTACGCATATTTCTAGAAACTGCATGTTTTATATCGATTTGATTTATTTACTAGTATGATATTCCCATTCGTTTTAATACGAGACACCGTTTATAAGCCGTGATTTCATATGCTATGTTTTTCTTTCAGGTGCTACTGCGTTGCATCTTCATTCGCTAAACTGGTCGGTTTACCGGCATGTTCCGGGTGTCGCGACGAAACCGCCGAAACCGCCAAAATGAAACGAAATCTCGTTTGATTATTTCGCTTTCCGCGGTTCCCTCGCCACGAAATCTCGTTTGATTATTTCGCTTTCGGCGCTTTCATCGAGGCGAGAAAATCAAAAGACAGAACCGCCGAAAGCGAAATAATGAAACGAGATTTCGTTTGATTTTGTCGCTTTCGGCGGTTTCGGCGGTTCCCTCGCGTGGTGATCTGTGTGTGCAACAGGTGTTTTGTCGCTTTCGGCGGTTCCCGCGGTTCCCTCGCGTGGTGATCTGTGTGCGCAGCCAGATGTTTTGTCGCTTTCGGCGGTTTCCGCGACTGGCGGATTTCATATTCCCCGCCCCGTTGCGAGTTGGCCCTAACAGTATTCCATAGTTATCATATATCGATTTTTGAAGTGTGTTAATTTCTCGAGATGCGGCCAAGAAAACACGTGGTCAAACGGACAAATTGCGGATGAATATGGATAACTCTAAAATCAAGTGGTAATATGGTAAAATTTCGTGATACTTTAGTGATAATACCTTTAACCCTTTACCCAACAGAACGGCCCTGTGCCAATGCATTCTCTTATATATGCGAGTCGACCATAGGTCGCCTCGCATATATAAGAGAATGCATTGGCTTAACACATTAAAAATTATAAAATTGTTAAAGAATGTAAGAAAAAATGGTAAAAAGTGTTAAAATTTTTTTTTTTTTAGGCCAATGCATTCTCTTATATATGCGAGGCGACCTATGGTCGACTCGCATATATAAGAGAATGCATTGGCACAGGGCTAACTGTAACTATCACAATGTGGTCAAGGAGCCGGTTCCAATGCTATCCATATGTGTATGGTTTTATTGAGACAGACCGAAGATATTTTAGGCTGTTGAAGCTTTATTTGGCCGGTTTTGGCCGGTTTGTTGGGTAAAGGGTTAATTAGAACACAGGCGCGGCGACAAGATAAGATATTTCGCGGCATTATAATGTTCACTTACATCCGTCTTTGGGTGCGTATCTATAACCACAACTGACGAACTTGAAGAACTCGCACCTTTTTCTCTCTGCTGAGTACACCATGGGGTAACTACACTCGTCGAGGTGCTGCTCGCCAAAGATAAGAGGATGCTGCGTCAGATCCCGGATCAGGCTACAGTTGTAAAACCTGGCACATTGTGTTGGGTGGGCAATAAGATCGTGACCTGCCGCACACATCTCATCTATCGTCATATCTGTTTAAAGAAGAGGGTATAGGAATTATAGCAGAACACTCACACAATCATCAGTAGCAACATCACCATCATCACCACCACCACCGCCACCACTATCCAACCACCACCACCGCCACCACCACCAACAACAACAACAACAAAAATAAAAGGTCAGCCGACCACAGTGTCCCCCGAAAACGTGGCAAGTCGACGCCGCTTGGTTAAAGAAAAAAAAAATGAAATGTTGTAAGTCGAAAGGGTTAATAATTCCGTAAAGAAATAATTTTTCCGTCATCTATATACATGTTGCACATCTCCAATATGTAGGTAACAATACTCTGAAAGTTTCAAATATCTACGATCAAAACTGTAGGAGGAGTTGATTACACTATGAAGGTACCGGCCCTCATACAGAAAATTAAAAAAAATGTTTTTCAAAGTCGAAAGGCCCATAACTCTGGGAAAAATCATTGGATCAAACTCAAATTCGAACTTGACCTGTATTTTGATATGAACGACCCACAAAAAAAACTTTCCAACAAAGAATTTCCAATTAAACAATCCAAACTTGAGTTATCATCCGGAAACCAAAGAAAAAACAAGCAAAATTTATAATTTATAACTCCAAGAAAAATCATCGGATCAAACTCAAATTCGAACTCAACCTGTATCTGGATATGACATAAAAACGGTATTTGCAATTAAAGGATCCAAACTCGAGAGAACATCCGGAAACCGAAAAAGTGCGAAATTTTCTAAGTAAAAAAAAGTTGAAACAATGGAAATAACTCCATAAAAGAACATCGGATCAAACCCAGAATTGCAGAGCACATGTGTTCTTATGGTGGGTTATTAGGGTCACAATCCTAACTTCACATTTTAATTCTAACTTAACATTTGAATTCTTATAGTTTAATTCTAACTTAACATTTTAATTCTAACTTAACATTTTAATTCTTATATTTTAATTCTATTTACATTCTATTTACATTCTATTTACATTCTATTTACATTCTATTTACATTCTAGAAACATTCTAGAAACATTCTAGAAATATTCTAGAAACTCTAACTTAATCTTTTAATTCTTACTTAATATTTTAATTCTAACTTAACATTTTAATTCTTATATTTTAATTCTAACTTTACATTTTAATTCTAACTTGATATTTTATATTTTAATTCCAACATTAGACCTTTTTGTAGTAGATTTAAAATATTAGAATGAAACTATGAAGTAAGAATTGAAATATAAAGTTAGAGTTACAATTAAAATATAAGAATTAAAATATTAAGTAAGAATTAAAATATGAAGTTATAATTAAAATATCAAGTTATAATTAAAATATCAAGTTAGAATTAAAATATAAGAATTAAAATGTTAAGTTATAATTAAAATTTTAAGTATGAATTAAAATATTAAGTTAGAGCTAATAGAATGATTTCTAGAATGATTCTAGAATGTAAATAGAATGTAAATAGAATGTAAATAGAATGTAAATAGAATGTAAATAGAATGTAAATAGAATTAAAATATAAGAATTAAAATGTTAAGTTAGAATTAAAATGTTAAGTTAGAATTAAACTATAAGAATTAAAATGTTAGGTTAGAATTAAAATGTGAAGTTAGGATTGTGACCCTAATAACCCTCCATGTGTTCTTGGTTGAGACACCTACATACCAAGTTTCAATCAAATCGGATGATCATTACTGGAGTTATAACTCCGGACGGACGCACGGATCCGCGACGGACGCGGCTGATTACAATAGTCCTCCGAAAATTTCGGGGGACAAAAACTACATCCACAACAACGATCACAAAAGATATATTATGAACTTTCAAACCGCCGATGTTCTTTTTCTCTAATATGTAGTCATAAACTGGTCATGATAGATAGATAGATATGTTTAATCTTCCAACCAAGATATACATGGTACGAAGAAAAGAAAAAACAAACAAAACTGAATGACAATAAACAATACCTATCCTTAGCCACGCGCGGGGAAGTGGAGTCTCGATTCTTATTGTTGCTTTTATTTTGGGAGGGTAGTGGAGTAGACCAAATTATTGGCACTGGCTAAATTTGACAATTTGATTAGTCTTTTCCCGCTTATATAGGGACCCACTTGTCGGCGCATGGCATAGGATTTAACAAACTAGTATATGGAACTGTATGATATGTCAGATTAGGCATGTACAGTATACATACCTGAAGTCGCTGAACAGTCGTCATGCTCAGTGCCAGGATGGACACACACTCCGAGCTGCAAACTATACACCGAACCTCCAGTACATTGACGGTCATACGCAACACTGTGTACACAAAGCACGTATTTTGAACAATCATCCGGATTTCTAAATATTTCTATTTTGTCGGAGCAAACGACCTCAGTGCTAGAAGCTGAAAACAGTATACGACTGAAAACAACAGACACTATACCGACATAGTGTACAAATCGCGACATTGTTCGTATGATACAAAACAAAGTTGTACTTTTCAAATTAAGACTCTCATTTATATCATGATCTAATGTCGTGCATGCGTCATTGTCCTGGTGTACGTTACATTTTTATAGAACGCAATAAAATGCATGGTATGTTCGGGAGCGAATAACCAGGATTATTTACACATCGAATATCATATAGCCGAACAATGTTTTGCGTTCAGTTTACCACAAACAAGTTATTTACAAATGGTTAAAATAAAAAAAATAAATCATTTTGACATATCAAATGAATATGACAACCGAAGCCTATCATCGTGTTTGCATAATAGTGCTGATATACGACGTATTCCAGTAGCCGAAGGACATAGTTTCGCATGACGGGACTCTGAAATAATTTAGAATTGACCTGACGGTGTTACACAGCCCAGTTTCACTTGAAGAATATGCAAGAACGTATAATACCTCGGTATGTTATATAGGTATACATATTTCGTGAATTCACTAGATTCCATGCGCGCCTATTACAACTGCTTTGTGTATATCTGCAATGTTATCTACAGTATACTGAATGGCGTCATGCACCTATACACTATGCCTCCGACAAAACCCATGATTTTTTTCTGAAATATAAAGATGATATGGTTGCTGACCTTTTAGCTATTTAGACTAACTGAGAAGAGGTGATGGTACGTCTCATTACGTTTCGTGTTAGGCAGTTGAAGTTAAAGGTACTCAATCCGATTCGATGGTCCCCATAGAATCAGATTCCAACAACAACATTTGTAGAAATGCCGCTTCAGTTATCAGAGTCGATTAATTGCCCAAAAATATTGCTAACCGCTGTCAACTGTAGCATAAAATTGCACGAAACGTGTTATTTATTAACATGTTGTTCGACCAAAATCGGTCTTATTATCAACAGAAAGCCTCTTGATTTTAGAGTTATCCATCATCGTCCGCAATTTGGTCCGAGACCGTCGGCTTGCCGACTGTTTACTGGGCCACTATTAATTCTCGATGGTGAAAAATAATAGATTTCAAAAATTGACAATTAATAACTCTGAGGTTTGATAGGTGGGTTCCTCGACTCGAATCAAATATTTTTACCCCCCCCCCCCCGAATCCAAATAAATAATAATTGAGGGGCGTTTAATCGGATTACGCATCTTTAAAGGGGTACTCTACGCGAAACCGACTCCACTTCATTCAACGGAAAATATGCTACAAATGAATTAATTTGAGTCGATGATGGATGCTGAATACACACGCATACTTGAAAGAACCGCAAGTATACACAGGCCCCTGGGGAAAATTACTAAAATACCAATATAGGTATTTTAGTAATTCCCCCCCAGGGGCCTGTGCAAGTATACATATCAATATGAAAATTAGATTAAATAGAGTTTAAGACTCGAGCCATAAACTCGATTACGATATGTATATAAGTTTCATATTTTTGCGACGTATATATCCACATCGGACCGTGGATTGGGATAAATAGAAATTAGCACACGCCATGCATTCAGAAAAAAAACAATCACGTAATATACGACATCAAATTCAAGACACTCGCTTATGATTTATCAAAAATGTACTAATACCTGGATGTGGAGACATAAAAATATAACATTTTATTAGACACATTCGTCTGGAAATATAGTATGAGAAGAATCAGAAGATATTTTGGGGATCGTATTCCGGTTTTTTGTTCCACCTGTAGATTGTTATCATTAATTAAGAGATTCGAATATCGTATTCAAACCATAGTGAAAGTTGATATATCAACAGTTACAAACAAATTTCCTTGCAAAACGATGTCCGCGTTCAATCGACATTGACACAATCATGGCGAATTATTAATGTTCTTGTTGTTACTTCAGATTAAACACATTTATGCTCAAATACTAGAAATTTAGAAATTTACACAGTTTGTAAGCAACTATAGCTATATACACATGTCTGTATGTGACTAAGCCTATAGGCGACATATTGGTTACTTATTTTTTTCGACGGACACGCCCATCTCATATATATTTTTGAAGACCTCTGTCTGTATGTTTGTCTGTCTGTCTGTATGTTTGTCTGTATGTTTGTCATTAATACAAATCTACGATTCTCGACCGATCGGGACGAAACTTGGTGCGTGTGTGAAGTTTGACCAGGCGGTGGACGTTATCGTATTGGCGAGCCCGTGCGGCGCCCGCTTCGCGCTTGCGCAGACGAGATATCGGAAACGGGTGGAGCTATCGACTTGAAATTTGCTATGTGAATGTATCTTGCCCCGAATACGAATTTTATCGGGTCGCCGAGCCCGTGCGACGCCAGCTTCGCGCATGCGCAGACCAGATCTAGGAAACGGGTGGAGCTATCGACTTGAAATTTGGTATTTGAATGTATCTTGCCCCGGATACGAATTTTATCGGGTCGCCGAGCCCATGCGACGCCAGCTTCGCGCATGAGCAGACGAGATCTCGAAAACGGGTGGAGCTATCGACTTGAAATTTGCTATGTGAATGTATCTTGCCCCGGATACGAATTTTATCGGGTCGCCGAGCCCGTGCGACGCCAGCTTCGCGCATGCGCAGACCAGATCTCGGAAACGGGTGGAGCTATCGACTTGAAATTTGGTTTTTGAATAGCCCGGACAACGTCGGGCTCATCGGCTAGTCTCATATATATTTTGAAGACCTCTGTCTGTTTGTCTGTATGTTTGTCTGTATGTTTGTCATTTATACAAATCTACGATTCTCGACCGATCGGGACCAAACTTGGTACGTGTGTGTAGTTTGACCAGGCGGTGGACGTTGTCGTATTGGCGAGCCCGTGCGGCGCCCGCTTCGCGCATGCGCAGACGAGATCTCGGAAACGGGTGGAGCTATCGACTTGAAATTTGGTATGTGAATGTATCTTGCCCCGGATACGAATTTTATCGGGTCGCCGAGCCCGTGCGACTCCAGCTTCGCGCATGCGCAGACGAGATCTCGGAAACGGGTGGAGCTATCGACTTGAAATTTGGTATGTGAATGTATCTTGCCCCGGATACGAATTTTATCGGGTCGCCGAGCCCGTGTGACGCCAGCTTCGCGCATGCGCAGACCAGATCTCGGAAACGGGTAGAGCTATCGACGAGCCCGTGCGACGCCAGCTTCGCGCATGCGCAGACCAGATCTCGGAAACGGGTAGAGCTATCGACTTGAAATTTGGTTTTTGAATAGCCCGGACAACGTCGGGCTGGGTAGAGCTATCGACTTGAAATTTGGTTTTTGAATAGCCCGGACAACGTCGGGCTCATCGGCTAGTCTATTATATATTTTGAAAGATCTGTGTGTGTGTGTGTGTGTGTATCTGTCTGTGTGTGTGTGTGTAATCGATGAACTCAAAAACGACCGACCCGATTTCGATGAAACTTGGTACGTGGGGGGATTTTCGGCCGGGGGTTAACATAGGCCTATTGATTTTAAGATCCGAGGTCACACGCCTGTGTACGTTTAAAGTTTCTACCTTAATTATCGGGAAGAACGCAGGACCATGCTTCGCTCATCGAAAATCATTGCGTAAATATATTACGCCATCAACATATTGTGACGTGATCGCGTTAACTCTTGACATTGGGCTATATATCTCGTAAACGGGTGGAGCTATCGACTTGAAATTTGGTATGTGAATGTATCTTGCCCCGGATACGAATTTTATCGGGTCGCCGAGTCCGTGCGACGCCAGCTTCGCGCATGCGCAGACCAGATCTCGGAAACGGGTGGAGCAATCGACTTGAAATTTGGTTTTTGAATAGCCCGGACGAAGTCGGATCACCTTCTAGTTATCTATAATAATAAAACTCTAGTGTTTTTGTTTGTTTGTCTGTCGGGCTATGGACGACTAAACCGCGGGGCCATCGGAGCTGAAAATTTGTACACAGCGGTCAATTGACCCGGGGAGTGTCATGGGATAGGTGCTGTTGACGTCAGATGTCTTAATTAACCAAATAGTTAATTAATTATATGCCTAAAATTGTTTAAATATTGTCGTTGAAAATTGATTCACTGGGATAAACTGACACAATGGATGGGTGTTTGTTGAACTCCTACGATTTAAAAGGACACTAATACAAATTTCTAATAAATAATTAATCATATACCCAAAATGGTTGGATAATTAATGTTGGATGGCAATTTGTATACAAGAGTAAATTTACCCGGGGTACCATTGGGTAGTTGCCTTTCATGGCTTAAAGGGGGACTAATAAATTATATAACATGTATGATCAATGAAGAGCTCATATTATCAGCTAAGAAAATATGTAGGAAAATTGGCACACAGTTACAGAGGTAATTTGACACGAGGAGTGTCGTTGGATAGGTCGCGTTGACATTAGAGGCACTACTCGTTAGCAATAAAGGATATTTATACCAATATCGCCTATCTTACTATATAAATAAAGCCATATGTTTAAATTTTACATTTAATCAACACCTGTTGATTAAACGTGCCTACTGTTGATTAAACTTCGCAGAGTGGATTAAACTTTCTCCATACAATTTGAACGGAAAAGTGTTTATCCATCGCATTGTAAACATCGTGGAATAAACTTCGCAGAGTGGATTAAACTTTCTCCATACAATTTGAACGGAAAAGTGTTTATCCATCGCATTGTAAAGATCGTGGCATAAACAAAATATACGCATAGTGTTTCTGAATAACAAATTTAATCCACTCGTGTCGTGGATTAAATTTGTTATTCAGAAACACTATGCGAATATTCTATATTTTATCAACTTAAAATATAGAGGTAACATTGTCCGGGGAGTAATGTATAACATGTTATGTTTACCTCAGGTGACTAATAATTAATTTAAATAACATGAAGGGTGAAGACAATCATAAAATGGCATCGAATATCCAACTAATATGGCAACGACCATGTGCCGAAAAAGTTTCATAAAGGTTGGTTAAAAAATCGACTCTTCCTATACGCATGTCATGTAATGTTGTATATGGCTGGATTGTTTCTCTCGGACAAGCCAATAAGGTCCACCTGCACCCCCCCCCCGATGATTACAAATAACCTTATTTTTATTGTTCCCTATGGTATCCAGATAAAGAATCCGGAATTCTCCGAAAAATAAAGGTGGCCCTACTAGGTGCTAGAGCCATTTGAATCCAAGATGGCCGCCATTTCCTCTAATTCCGACCAGCTGTATTTAATCGTTGTAATAGATCGGTTGTTAGCAAAAGACACAGACAAAATATATGCCATTTGTTGGTATGATGTCCTTCTTCAAAATGACGGCAAAAAATTTTGAAAAAAATTCAAAATGGCCGCCGAAAAATGACGTCATCTGCACGAAAATAGGAAATTTAATTAATATTTCACCATATCTTCCATTTTTCTTCACATTAATCATTAGTAAATGGCAATGTTTTTGAGACAGTCATCAAGCGTGATATAATAGCGTCATTTTAAGACATTTGCCATTGACGAGGGTTCCGTAATAGATACAGAAAGAGGATTTGAAAAAGAGGGGTAAAATTTTCGATTTTTTGCAAGACGATTTTGATAGTCATTTTATCGACAAACCACACAGGCTGTTAATAGAATGTCAACAACTATGTGCTTTATTTTATTGGACGGATGTTTTACTTCAATGGGAATGAAATTGGTGTAGAAAATTTCCAAAATGGCCGCCGAAAATATGAAAAATGGTAAATATTGCCCCAGGGTGTCCTGCAATGGCTTACAAGTTGTGGTTAATATATAAAATTGGCTAATCTGTATTATATACATTGCATACTAACATGTCTGATGCACCATGGATCATTGTTTCTATTGTCACCACTGACATCACCAGAAATATTGGATTTTTCTCTCACAAACTTGACATAAATTTCGACAAAAATTCACTTTTCAGGGTTGGACAATTGTTTTAAGTAAAATGCAACTATCATTGGTATCAAAGGTATTTATTGTATTGGTCTATCTTAAATGTGTCACACTACGGTGTTTATAGACCAAATTGCTCAAGATGGCTTCCAAAATGGCAACCAAATTTGTAAAAAGTTAATTTTTTACATATATCCCGAACATTATTCTCTGCGTTATCCGACAAGGTAGTAAATTGTGACTCACTTGGTTATTGTACGTGTTAGTTAATTAACTGACAACTACGTTCTATTATGTTTGTCCCAGTTCCGTATGGGGCATGACAAATTCATTTTAAAGTTGCAGTATGGAATTTTGCGGAGAACCGCTTTTGTGTTTCTTGCCATATTATTGAAAGGAAATGGGCAGAACTTTGAAACGGAACTGAGATGAACCATAATATGTGGCTATTCTGGTCCATTATGATAAAACATATCAACTGGATACAGGGTGGATGCCAAGATGGTAGCCAGGGACTTACTATATTATCATAGGTGAGGTGAATAGGTATACAGGGAGTTATTGTATGGTCAACGGTGAGATGAGTACATGTATGTATACAATTAGTGACTGTATGATCATAAATGTAATGAATAGCTATACAGGGAGTGACTAAATGGTCATGTGTCAGGTGTATGAGTATAACCGGTGTTCCTGCTTGGTGATGTGGCGGTATGGTCATGTGTAGGTTATACGGGTATACACATGTGTTGCTATATGGTCATGGGCGAGGGGTATGTGTATATAGCGAGCGGCTATATGGGCATGGATGATGTGCATATGCATACATGGAGTGAATATACTGACATGGCTGGGGAGTATTAGTATATCTTGAGTGGCTATTAAGCTATGGTGTGACAATAGGGATACGGGGAGTGACATGGTCAAGGGTGAGGTGAATATATGTACAGGGAGTTACTGTATGGGCATGAATGGTGTGAATATGTATACAAGGAGTGACTATATGGTTATGAGTGGGATGTCCATGGTGAGATGCATAGGAATATAAGGAGTGGCTGTATGGGCATGTGTGAGGTGAATCGGTATACATGTAGTGACTGTACGGTGTATTGTTGTGTGTGGCCGTTGTGACCGTATGGGCATTGCTGTGGTGTATATATATAACGAGAGTAGCTACATGGTCATCTGTGAGTTGTTTATGTATATATGGAGTGACTGTAATGTCGTGGTGGGATGTATATGTGTACCGTGTGTGGCTGTATTGTGACATGTGGGTGTATATGTATATTTGTGCTGTCTGTATGATCATGGATGGAGTGCGTAGATAAATAGGGAGTGATTTTATGGTTATGGGTAATGTGTATAGGTGCACCTGGTATGCCTGTACGGTCAAGATTGAAGTTATATGCATACCTGTGGCTATATAGGGAGTGCCCTTTTGGTAACGGGTGGGTCGTATATTGATATATGTTGTGGATGTATTATCATCGGTGGTGTATAGGGTGTAGATGAATGATCATGGATGGCGTGTATAAGTATACATTGAGTTGCTGAATTGTCATGTGCGAGGTGTATATGCAAGTATTAAACTTATGAGTGGTCGTGTGTGCGGGTATTGGTATATTTGGAAGGGCTCACCATTGATGAGGTGTATATGTATATCTGGATTGACTCTATGGTCATGGGTATGGCGAATAGATATACATGTAGTGGCTGTATGGTCCACGGTGAGGTGAATAGGTATACAATGAGTGACTTTATGATCGTGAATGTGGTGAATATGTATACACATAGTGACTATATGGTCAGGTGTAGGAGTATACCTGGTGTTCATGCATGGTGACTCATGGCTGTATCGTCATTTGTGGCATGTACCAGTATAACCAAATATGGCTGTATGGTCAGGTGTATGTGTATAGAGTGGGTGACTATATTGTCATTTGTGTGGTGTTTATGTACATATGAGGTCATGGTGGGTTGTTCATTTGTAATTTGGGTGGCTATCGCTTTCCACAATAACGCAAGGATATGTTAATCAATAGAGAGGTCATATCAAAGAGTTCTCCACCATGATAGTGTTTGTGTACATGGGGGAACTTTAAACGTGAAAAGCGATAGCCACCCATTACCACACAGTCATTCCATATATACATAAACACTACAGACATAACAATATAGTGACCAACTGTATAAACGTACACCTGACCCATGACCATGGATGGCCATACAGCCATGAGTCACAATGCAGTCACACCGGGTATAATCCTAAACATGACCCATAACCATAGAGTCACTCCTTGTATACCCATTCACCTCACTATTGGCCATACGGTCATCCCATGTATACCTATTCTCCACACACACATGGTCAAATAGACATTCAATATATACATCAACACCACAACAATGACCATAGAGTCACCCCGGGTATACATATCCACCTCACCAATGGTCATATAGCCACTCGCTTCATACACATACCCTCACCCATGGCACCTGGTATACTCCTTCATCTGACCTATGGCCATATAGTCACACCGTGTGTACCTATTCAAAACATTCGTACATGATCATGGTCAATCATTGTATATATATATTCACCTCACCCTTGGCCATGTCACTCCCCGTATCCCTATTTGTCACACCGTAGCAGAATAGCCACTCAAGATATACTAATACTCCCCAGCCATGTCAGTATATTCACTCCATGTATGCATATGCACATCATCCATGGCCATATAGCCGCTCGCTATATACACATACCCCTCGCCCATGACCATATAGCAATACATGTGTATACCCGTATAACCTACACATGACCTACACGTCACCAAGCAGGAACACCGGGTATACTCATACACCTGACACATGACCATTTAGTCACTCCCTGTATAGCTATTCATTACATTTATGATCATACAGTCACTAATTGTATACATACATGTACTCATCTCACCGTTGACCATACAATAACTCCCTGTATACCTATTCGCCTCATCTATGACCATATAGTAAGTCCCTGGCTACCATCTTGGCATCCACCGTGTATCCAGTTGATATGTTTTATCATAATGAACCAGAATAGCCACATATTATGGTTCATCTCAGTTCCGTTTCAAAGTTCTGCCCATTTCCTTTCAATAATATGGCAAGAAACACAAAAGAGGTTCTCCGCAAAATTCCATACTGCAACTTTAAAATGAATTTGTCATGCCCCATACGGAACTGGGACAAACATAATAGAACGTAGTTGTCAGTTAATTAACTAACACGTACAATAACCAAGTGAGTCACAATTTACTACCTTGTCGGATAACGCAGAGAATAATGTTCGGGATATATGTAAAAAATTAACTTTTTACAAATTTGGTTGCCATTTTGGAAGCCATCTTGAGCAATTTGGTCTATAAACACCGTAGTGTGACACATTTAAGATAGACCAATACAATAAATACCTTTGATACCAATGATAGTTGCATTTTACTTAAAACAATTGTCCAACCCTGAAAAGTGAATTTTTGTCGAAATTTATGTCAAGTTTGTGAGAGAAAAATCCAATATTTCTGGTGATGTCAGTGGTGACAATAGAAACAATGATCCATGGTGCATCAGACATGTTAGTATGCAATGTATATAATACAGATTAGCCAATTTTATATATTAACCACAACTTGTAAGCCATTGCAGGACACCCTGGGGCAATATTTACCATTTTTCATATTTTCGGCGGCCATTTTGGAAATTTTCTACACCAATTTCATTCCCATTGAAGTAAAACATCCGTCCAATAAAATAAAGCACATAGTTGTTGACATTCTATTAACAGCCTGTGTGGTGTGTCGATAAAATGACTATCAAAATCGTCTTGCAAAAAATCGAAAATTTTACCCCTCTTTTTCAAATCCTCTTTCTGTATCTATTACGGAACCCTCGTCAATGGCAAATGTCTTAAAATGACGCTATAATATCACGCTTGATGACTGTCTCAAAATCATTGCCATTTACTAATGATTAATGTGAAGAAAAATGGAAGATATGGTGAAATATTAACTAAATTTCCTATTTTCGTGCAGATGACGTCATTTTTCGGCGGCCATTTTGAATTTTTTTCGAAATTTTTTGCCGTCATTTTGAAGAAGGACATCATACCAACAAATGGCATATATTTTGTCTGTGTCTTTTGCTAACAACCGATCTATTACAACGATTAAATACAGCTGGTCGGAATTAGAGGAAATGGCGGCCATCTTGGATTCAAATGGCTCTAGCACCTAGTAGGGCCACCTTTATTTTTCGGAGAATTCCGGATTCTTTATCTGGATACCATAGGGAACAATAAAAATAAGGTTATTTGTAATCATCGGGGGGGGTGCAGGTGGACCTTATTGGCTCCCCGACTAAAAGACATCCACGTTATTGCTCGCGGATATATACATCTAAGATGTAACTAACATGTTGCCAATATTTAAATCCCGTTCAACAAACATTTATGTAAAAATCGACTTTTGCAAGAAATAATATGTGTGAATATATTTGTTTTCGCCGGGTGCATGACGACTACCTTATATGGTGAGTTCTCATTATACATATAGTCCAGGAGATCGGGAGGTACTGTTGCTCATATTGACGGACAAGCTGCAACCATGTTATTTTTAATGTTTTAGGTATGGTAATGAAGAAAAATTATGATAGCAAGAACAAATTTGTAGCCTTCTTTGGTTTTTGCGATTTTTTGGGCATTTTTCTACGTTTTTAGCCCAAATTTTTCAATTTTTTTTCCAATTTGTAACCATTTCATTTTAGTATGATTTTGGTGATTAAGTTGAATAGTAATTGTGTTAATAATGTTAAATAACTAATCGTGCTAAAACAAATTGAAGAATTTAATTTTTTTTTTAATGTTTTACCATTTAAAATTTTTGTTTTATGCAAAATCGTCCAAATTGCAACCATTTCATCTTAGTATGATTTTAATGGTTAAATTCGCCATTAATTATTTTAATAGTGTTAAATAATTTACAACTTGTCTTCTACAATGTTTTTAAATGGATTTAAGAAGGTTTCTACTTGTTTTCTAAGTTGAGGGGGGTTTAATTCAAATCCAATTAAACATTGTACTGTTCAAAATTAGATCAATTTCTTAAGGCGTATGGTAGATATACGTAACTAGTTTTCAAAACTTATACATATGCCTTTCTATCATGTGCGTTATGTACGCGAGTCGGATTTTACAAATTAAATTATGATGAAAAATCATGAATTTTGGGTGTGATCACATTTGTGGTCATAATATTCCCATTAGAGAGCGGATGGACATGGGGCATGCGACACTGTGCAGTATATATGTATATGACAAGCATGACATGAGACATTAGTATCTTTCTACTAAAGTATCGGTGTTATTTCTTACCCAAATAAATTTTAAAACTGGGTATGTGGGTTAAAGGACCACTGGGAGATAATAGGATGTCCAATGACTCCTATATTTCTAAGGTGTGTGAAGTTGGTTTGACATTGGACGTTGGACGTTGGACGTTCAACAAAAACGATATAAAATCCGCATATTTGCAGATGAAAATTAGTGTGAAGTTGGTTTGACATTGGACGTTGGACGTTCAACAAAAACGATGTAAAATCCGCATATTTGCAGATAACAATTACTGTGAAGTTGGTTTGACATTGGACGTTCAACAACAACGATCTTAAAACCCCTTATTTGCAGCTGAATCGAATCGCACATATATAGGCACAGGTCGAACCGCTTTGTTTCGGTCCAAGCGGTATTGCGTGGGAATAATCTATGCTCCATAGGATTTCCCTACCGAAATTTCAAGGTTATTGATCCACTGGTTTTGCCTCTACCCTCTGCACTCACGGCGAACTTTAGACAGAATTTTCTAAGTCGAACGTCCATTTGTTTACCTTTCGAAAGACATTCAAACAGACATTCAAATATATGTTTCTGGCCCAATTATAGGGCACGTTTCGGGTGCCATGGGCGTACCCGGATGTGTAACGAATGAAAATCATCGGCATATCATAATGCTTGCAGTTTGTGAGATAATGGGGGTGATCAAATATTTGGGAATATCGCTGTGAAGTTGGACGGACGTTGGACGTTCGTGGACATTCGCGACACGGTCTGTTTCAATGAAATACCATAGACTCGCATTTGTTGATATGACTAACAGCTGCCTTGTGCCCACACAACTCTTATTTAAAAAAATCACCCTCCTTGCAAACATATTTCCATGCATATAATCAAATTGTTGAATGTCCACGAACGTCCAACGTCCGTCTAACTTCACAGCACAATTTCCACACCAAAAAAACGCAGTTTCCAGTTTGCACAAGGAGACTTCTCTAGACCTAATTCGCGCTCTCCAGTTCACAAATTTTAAACTTTTATTTGTTTACATAATTTTCCGAATGTTCCTTTCCCCTTTGAAAAACATTCAAACTGAAATTCAAATGTGTACACAGGTAGAACCGCTCTGTTTCGGTCCAAGCGGTATTGCGTGGGAATAATCTATGCTCCATATGATTTCCCTACTGAAATTTCAAGGTTATTGATCCACTGGTTTTGCCTCTACCCTCTGCACTCACGGCGAACTATAGACAGAATTTTCTAAGTCGAACGTCCATTTGTTTACCTTTCGAAAGACATTCAAACATACATTCAAATATATGCTTCTGGCCCAATTATAGGGCCAGTTTCGTGTGCCATGGGCGTACCCGGATGTGTAACGAATGAAAATCATCGGCATATCATAATGCTTGCAGTTTGTGAGATAATGGGGGTGATCAAATATTTGGGAATATCGCTGTGAAGTTGGACGGACGTTGGACGTTCGTGGACATTCGCGACACGGTCTGTTTTCAATGAAATACCATAGACTCGCATTTGTTGATATGACTAACAGCTGCCTTGTGCCCACACAACTCTTATTTAAAAAAATCACCCTCCTTGCAAACATATTTCCATGCAAATAATCAAATTGTTGAATGTCCACGAACGTCCAACGTCCGTCTAACTTCACAGCACAATTTCCACAAAAAAAAAAAAAACGCAGTTTCCAGTTTGCACAAGGAGACTTCTCTAGACCTAATTCGCGCTCTCCAGTTCACAAATTTTAAACTTTTATTTTTTTACATAATTTTCCGAATGTTCCTTTCCCCTTTGAAAAACATTCAAACTGAAATTCAAATGTGTACACAGGTAGAACCGCTCTGTTTCGGTCCAAGCGGTATTGCGTGGGAATAATCTATGCTCCATAGGATTTCCCTACCGAAATTTCAAGGTTATTGATCCACTGGTTTTGCCTCTACCCTCTGCACTCACGGCGAACTTTAGACAGAATTTTCTAAGTCGAACGTCCATTTGTTTACCTTTCGAAAGACATTCAAACATACATTCAAATATATGCTTCTGGCCCAATTATAGGACAGTTTCGGGTGCCATGGGCGTACCCGGATGTGTAACGAATGAAAATCATCGGCATATCATAATGCTTGCAGTTTGTGAGATAATGGGGGTGATCAAATATTTGGGAATATCGCTGTGAAGTTGGACGGACGTTGGACGTTCGTGGACATTCGCGACACGGTCTGTTTTCAATGAAATACCATAGACTCGCATTTGTTGATATGACTAACAGCTGCCTTGTGCCCACACAACTCTTATTTAAAAAAATCACCCTCCTTCCAAACATATTTCCATGCAAATAATCAAATTGTTGAATGTCCACGAACGTCCAACGTCCGTCTAACTTCACAGCACAATTTCCACCAAAAAAAAACGCAGTTTCCAGTTTGCACCAGGAGACTTCTCTTGACCTAATTCGCGCTCTCAAACAGACAAATTTAAAAAAAAAAATTAAGATAATTTTCCGAATGTTTTTTACTTTGAAAAACATTGGACGTTGGACGTTCAACACTGTGGATCTAAAATGGGGTTACCGGCAGGTGACTCGAATCGCACATATATAGGCACAGGTAGAACCGCTTTGTTTCGGTCCAAGCGGTATTGCGTGGGAATAATCTATGCTCCATAGGATTTCCCTACCGAAATTTCAAGGTTATTGATCCACTGGTTTTGTCTCTACCCTCTGCACTCACGGCGAACTTTAGACAGAATTTTCTAAGTCGAACGTCCATTTGTTTACCTTTCGAAAGACATTCAAACAGACATTCAAATATATGCTTCTGGCCCAATTATAGGGCCCGTTTCGGGTGCCATGGGCGTACCCGGATGTGTAACGAATGAAAATCATCGGCATATCATAATGCTTGCAGTTTGTGAGATAATGGGGGTGATCAAATATTTGGGAATATCGCTGTGAAGTTGGACGGACGTTGGACGTTCGTGGACATTCGCGACACGGTCTGTTTTCAATGAAATACCATAGACTCGCATTTGTTGATATGACTAACAGCTGCCTTGTGCCCACACAACTCTTATTTAAACAAATCACCCTCCTTGCAAACATATTTCCATGCAAATAATCAAATTGTCTAAAGTTCGCCGTGAGTGCAGAGGGTAGAGGCAAAACCAGTGGATCAATAACCTTGAAATTTCAGTAGGGAAATCCTATGGAGCATAGATTATTCCCACGCAATACCGCTTGGACTGAAACAGAGCGGTTCTACCTGTGTACACATTTGAATTTCAGTTTGAATGTTTTTCAAAGGGGAAAGGAACATTCGGAAAATTATGTAAAAAAATAAAAGTTTATAATTTAACTGGAGAGCGCGAATTAGGTCTAGAGAAGTCTCCTTGTGCAAACTGGAAACTGCGTTTTTTTTTTTGTGGAAATTGTGCTGTGAAGTTAGACGGACGTTGGACGTTCGTGGACATTCAACAATTTGATTATTTGCATGGAAATATGTTTGCAAGGAGGGTGATTTTTTTTAAATAAGAGTTGTGTGGGCACAAGGCAGCTGTTAGTCATATGAACAAATGCGAGTCTATGGTATTTCATTGAAAACAGACCGTGTCGCGAATGTCCACGAACGTCCAACGTCCGTCCAACTTCACAGCGATATTCCCAAATATTTGATCACCCCCATTATCTCACAAACTGCAAGCATTATGATATGCCGATGATTTTCATTCGTTACACATCCGCGTACGCCCATGGCACCCGAAACGGGCCCTATAATTGGGCCAGAAGCATATATTTGAATGTCTGTTTGAATGTCTTTCGAAAGGTAAACAAATGGACGTTCGACTTAGAAAATTCTGTCTAAAGTTCGCCGTGAGTGCAGAGGGTAGAGGCAAAACCAGTGGATAAATAACCTTGAAATTTCGGTAGGGAAATCCTATGGAGCATAGATTATTCCCACGCAATACCGCTTGGACCGACACAAAGCGGTTCTACCTGTGCCTATATATGTGCGATTCGAGTCACCTGCCGGTAACCCCTTTTTAGATCCACAGTGTTGAACGCCCAACGTCCAATGTTTTTCAAAGTAAAAAACATTCGGAAAATTCTCTTAAATTTTTTTTTTAATTTGTCTGTTTGAGAGCGCGAATTAGGTCAAGAGAAGTCTCCTGGTGCAAACTGGAAACTGCGTTTTTTTTTGTTTTTGGAAATTGTGCTGTGAAGTTAGACGGACGTTGGACGTTCGTGGACATTCAACACTTTGATTATTTGCATGGAAATATGTTTGCAAGGAGGGTGATTTGTTTAAATAAGAGTTGTGTGGGCACAAGGCAGCTGTTAGTCATATCAACAAATGCGAGTCTATGGTATTTCATTGAAAACAGACCGTGTCGCGAATGTCCACGAACGTCCAACGTCCGTCCAACTTCACAGCGATATTCCCAAATATTTGATCACCCCCATTATCTCACAAACTGCAAGCATTATGATATGCCGATGATTTTCATTCGTTACACATCCGGGTACGCCCATGGCACCCGAAACGGGCCCTATAATTGGGCCAGAAGCATATATTTGAATGTCTGTTTGAATGTCTTTCGAAAGGTAAACAAATGGACGTTCGACTTAGAAAATTCTGTCTAAAGTTCGCCGTGAGTGCAGAGGGTAGAGACAAAACCAGTGGATCAATAACCTTGAAATTTCGGTAGGGAAATCCTATGGAGCATAGATTATTCCCACGCAATACCGCTTGGACCGAAACAAAGCGGTTCTACCTGTGCCTATATATGTGCGATTCGAGTCACCTGCCGGTAACCCCATTTTAGATCCACTGTGTTGAACGTCCAACGTCCAATGTTTTTCAAAGTAAAAAACATTCGGAAAATTATCTTAATTTTTTTTTTTTTTAAATTTGTCTGTTTGAGAGCGCGAATTAGGTCAAGAGAAGTCTCCTGGTGCAAACTGGAAACTGCGTTTTTTTTGTTTTGGAAATTGTGCTGTGAAGTTAGACGGACGTTGGACGTTCGTGGACATTCAACAATTTGATTATTTGCATGGAAATATGTTTGCAAGGAGGGTGATTTTTTTAAATAAGAGTTGTGTGGGCACAAGGCAGCTGTTAGTCATATCAACAAATGCGAGTCTATGGTATTTCATTGAAAACAGACCGTGTCGCGAATGTCCACGAACGTCCAACGTCCGTCCAACTTCACAGCGATATTCCCAAATATTTGATCACCCCCATTATCTCACAAACTGCAAGCATTATGATATGCCGATGATTTTCATTCGTTACACATCCGGGTACGCCCATGGCACCCGAAACGGGCCCTATAATTGGGCCAGAAGCATATATTTGAATGTCTGTTTGAATGTCTTTCGAAAGGTAAACAAATGGACGTTCGACTTAGAAAATTCTGTCTAAAGTTCGCCGTGAGTGCAGAGGGTAGAGACAAAACCAGTGGATCAATAACCTTGAAATTTCGGTATGGAAATCCTATGGAGCATAGATTATTCCCACGCAATACCGCTTGGACCGAAACAAAGCGGTTCTACCTGTGCCTATATATGTGCGATTCGAGTCACCTGCCGGTAACCCCATTTTAGATCCACAGTGTTGAACGTCCAACGTCCAATGTTTTTCAAAGTAAAAAACATTCGGAAAATTATCTTAATTTTTTTTTTTAATTTGTCTGTTTGAGAGCGCGAATTAGGTCAAGAGAAGTCTCCTGGTGCAAACTGGAAACTGCGTTTTTTTTTTGTGGAAATTATGCTGTGAAGTTAGACGGACGTTGGACGTTCGTGGACATTCAACAATTTGATTATTTGCATGGAAATATGTTTGCAAGGAGGGTGATTTTTTTAAATAAGAGTTGTGTGGGCACAAGGCAGCTGTTAGTCATATCAACAAATGCGAGTCTATGGTATTTCATTGAAAACAGACCGTGTCGCGAATGTCCACGAACGTCCAACGTCCGTCCAACTTCACAGCGATATTCCCAAATATTTGATCACCCCCATTATCTCACAAACTGCAAGCATTATGATATGCCGATGATTTTCATTCGTTACACATCCGAGTACGCCCATGGCACCCGAAACTGGTCCTATAATTGGGCCAGAAGCATATATTTGAATGTCTGTTTGAATGTCTTTCGAAAGGTAAACAAATGGACGTTCGACTTAGAAATTTCTGTCTAAAGTTCGCCGTGAGTGCAGAGGGTAGAGACAAAACCAGTGGATCAATAACCTTGAAATTTCGGTAGGGAAATCATATGGAGCATAGATTATTCCCACGCAATACCGCTTGGACCGAAACAGAACGGTTCTACCTGTGTACACATTTGAATTTCAGTTTGAATGTTTTTCAAAGGGGAAAGGAACATTCGGAAAATTATGTAAAAAAATAAAAGTTTAAAATTTGTGAACTGGAGAGCGCGAATTACGTCTAGAGAAGTCTCCTTGTGCAAACTGGAAACTGCGTTTTTTTTTTTGTGGAAATTGTGCTGTGAAGTTAGACGGACGTTGGACGTTCGTGGACATTCAACAATTTGATTATTTGCATGGAAATATGTTTGCAAGGAGGGTGATTTTTTTAAATAAGAGTTGTGTGGGCACAAGGCAGCTGTTAGTCATATCAACAAATGCGAGTCTATGGTATTTCATTGAAAACAGACCGTGTCGCGAATGTCCACGAACGTCCAACGTCCGTCCAACTTCACAGCGATATTCCCAAATATTTGATCACCCCCATTATCTCACAAACTGCAAGCATTATGATATGCCGATGATTTTCATTCGTTACACATCCGGGTACGCCCATGGCACCCGAAACGTGCCCTATAATTGGGCCAGAAACATATATTTGAATGTCTGTTTGAATGTCTTTCGAAAGGTAAACAAATGGACGTTCGACTTAGAAAATTATGTCTAAAGTTCGCCGTGAGTGCAGAGGGTAGAGGCAAAACCAGTGGATCAATAACCTTGAAATTTCGGTAGGGAAATCCTATGGAGCATAGATTATTCCCACGCAATACCGCTTGGACCGAAACAAAGCGGTTCTACCTGTGCCTATATATGTGCGATTCGATTCAGCTGCAAATAAGCGGTTTTAAGATCGTTGTTGTTGAACGTCCAATGTCAAACCAACTTCACAGTAATTTTTATCTGCAAATATGCGGATTTTATATCGTTTTTGTTGAACGTCCAATGTCAAACCAACTTCACACTAATTTTCATCTGCAAATATGCGGATTTTATATCGTTTTTGTTGAACGTCCAACGTCCAACGTCCAATGTCAAACCAACTTCACACACCTATATTTCTATCGTATCACAGTAAAGCTGTTTTTGTAAAATTGGCGCGGTTTATACGATCAAAGTTCGATTTTCTTTACAATATGTTACAAGCAACTAATTATATAGAGTTACGCTTCTTGAAGTTGTGTCTCGAGTCAGCATAACAAAAACATCTGGCTGCTGATTGGTTGATTATCATTGAGGGAAATATGGAAGGGGTCTGGATATTTTTATGCTGCTGATTTATGTGCAGTAAATGGGGTAATTGTAGAAATGCAAGATTATCGTTTGAAAAAAAATACCGAAAAGGGCGCGTTTGTTGTCACATATATACTGGTGCAACGGATGACGTTCTAAGAAAAAATTGACCACTTGAAGTTCAAATAGGCTTAACCCATGGCCGGAGGGACTTTTAGTTAACACTGTCATCTATGGAAAATAATTAGGTGTTTGTAACCTATAGATATGAAGCTTCGGTACATTAATTATTATTCATATATTACTATATTTAAATCAGATGTATGCATACAGTCGGCGTCGAAACAAAAACACGAATGTACCGATTATTCGTGACATTCAAGTTAAATGTTCAATAATAGAAAATTATACTGTGACTGCTTCATGTTTTTCGTCAATTAAGCTACAAATTCACCACTGCTATCATGGATTTTCGTAATCTACATATATTTTACTACAAAAATAGACTGGATAGCACTTGTCCGTCAAAATGAGCAACATTTGTTATTTCTTGGGGTCGATCTCCTGGACTAATACAGCTATACGGTCCAATCACCGTGAGTCATAATCTACCTTTCCTTGATTTGTAATCTTACCAGCCGTTTGCGGGATAAAGGGTATCGCAAGTCGGCACACGTTACATAGACGAACTCAAACGTCTCATCTCATAATGCATTGTGTGTGAATAAAATGGGAACGCTCATACTAACGAAATTAGCGTATAGCGATTTATATCACTTATTGTGGTCATAAATCGTCCGCATCTTGTTGTGTGTATATATATTTGTCTCAATTTTGTGACACGGTGTTGGGGTTTCATTCAGACTGACACCGGTATCTTACCATTGCTAATTCTATACAACACCTGCATGCAGTCAGCATGGGCTTATCTAAGCCAAACTGCCAGAGATGGTAGGGGTGCTGGGGACTGCTTGGAAGTGCGAGAGGATTGTCCTATATGTATGATCCACAATAAGTTTTATGCAAACTAATTTATACCTGATTTAATAGAGTATATATGAAGCTCCGAAGTGTTGTGTGGCCTATAATGTGACTGTGTGGCACCGGGGACCATATGGAAATAAATGGGCCTCGGCATGCATGCTTAAGATATCCCCGATGGCATTCAATCACATGACAGTGCACCCAACTGATTTTCTATATTCTGCGCTCTTACTTTTACACACCACAGCTTAAACAAGAAAACCATAGTCAGAAATGGTAACCGCCACCAAGATTATAGTATTACATATAAATAGAAATTATAAAAAATACATAAAATATTTTGATAACAATTGCGTTTAAACAAGTAATCCTTCAAATTATTACTAACAAAGCAAGTAAACGACTGTGGGGTCACTCAACAGATTATAAAGACTTGGACTTAGTATACTGTAAATACTAAAATTTAAATGAAATAATTAAAAGATAAAATTTAGCAAGTAGTAAAAGTTAATTTTCTCATTTAAATTGTTTTTTTTTGGTTAAATAAAACAATAATTTAAATGTAACATTTGGTTTTTTTTAAATGATTGACCGTGGCTCTTCCAATAATTGCGCGACTGACCTGGTCAATTGTTCTTAAGAAGTTGTTTTGAGAATTACTATGGAGGGAAATAGTTATGGCTGTGGCTTCGCAAGTAATTAACTTGGTGACGTGATGTTAACACATCTGAACTCCAGTAAACCAAGGACGCTCCATACCAAATATAAGGTAAATTAATAATTCTTAAGAAGTTGTTTTAAGATTTACTATGGAGGGAAAGAATTGTGGTGCTGGCTTCGCAACTATTTGACCTCATTGTAACAAAATAACAAATATAAATTTTAGTCACTCAGGCAATAGATGTATCTATTCTGTATATTAAGTTATTGGGTCTTACGTGTCTTGAGATGTCTAAATAGTTTTCGATGGACAGATCGCACAAGGGACCCACGCCAATCTTCTGTTGGGATTCCAATTGTTGGCTTATTAAATATGCACATATGCTTAAGATACAGTCGCGCGCGAAGCACGCTCCCGTAAATCGGGTTTTGGATCCCAGTTTATGAAAATATCATTGAAATAATCGGTTTCCCCCAATAAACATCCATATATTCAATATACATGTTTTGGAGCAGAATTAGGCAGTCCATACTGGACGCCATCATGGAATTTATTTTGTTTTGTTTTAATTTTCACACATATTTATTAGTTATGTGGATGGAGTTCTCATTAAACCTCACATCCTTATATTGGTTACAGTAATGCCCAAAGTAATTGACCACTTAACCACATCAGACTTATTGGTAATTTTTCAGGATTTCAAATCCTGAAAAATTACAAATAATTCTGCTCTGGTTAAGTGGTCAATTACTTTGAACATTACTGTATGAGGATTGAGTTATCATTAAACCTCAAATCCTTATAGTGGTTACAGTAATGCCCAAAATAATTGACCACATAACCACAGCATAATTATGGGTAATTTTTCAGGATTTAAAATCATGAAAAAATACCCATAATTTTGCTGTGGTTAAGTGATCAATTACTTTGGACATTACTGTATGTAGATGGAGTTAAACCTCACAACAGTGTGTTGGGGATTTGGACCTTGACTTGGGACCTTTGGTTTTTAACGCAACAAATGCGCGTACACCATATACACAAATTTCTTATGTAACCAGAGTTTTTCTTGGATAAGATGAGTTTGAAGCCTGCTAACATTTCAAAATGTTGTCAGTTTTGTATTCTCTGCAGCGGAACTCGACGCATTGAAGCAAAAGTTACAAGAGATAAAATGTGTACGTAACGAGACTATAATACAAATGAAAAAATAAATTCAGGGAGGGGTGGGCGATACAGGGAACTAAGGGTTGAACCGATATAAATTTATAGAGCGATAATGGCCAATGTTGACATATTATGCATCTCAATTCTACTGAACATTGCAACAAGGCTATAAAATAGGGGGTGTCAGAATCTTAGTCATCTCTATATAGTGCCAGAATGGTCATTTATGGACTTCTATAAGATGTTGTGTTGGTTATATGGACTCGGAGAAAAAGGGGTTTGTACCGATGAACTGACATAAATTAGTGGAGCGATGTTGCCATGTAATGTATCGCGACTGTACTAAAGCAGCAATGATATAAAATTGGGGGGGGGGGATGAAATTATCTCTATGTCTATAGATGGCACCAGGATTATATAGAAAGGAATAGCAATTGATATACGTATACGGTATACTATAGTAATACCATAGACATATAAGTACAAGTATCACGCGATAAAATATTACGTAACATGACTTTTCCGATGAAAGAAATAAATAAATTGGACCGGGATTAGAGGTTGGGTTGGTTATATGTGGATAATTGGATATAGAATTCATACCGATGAAACGATACAAATTAGTGGAGCGATAAAGACCAATGTTGACACTTAGTCAGGCTACGCGGGAGAAAATAGGGGTTGATACGATAGACCAAAATAAATTTGTCGGGTGATAATGACCAATGTTGATGTATAAAGTAACGCGACTGTACTGTCGCACAATTATCAGGTGTAACCGGTCAAATATGGACTCTAGTGCCCAATATGGAACAGCTCAGAAAATATTTGCAGGGCCCTAAAATTTATTTAACATGGCATTTGCCATTAAAATCGATTTATGTCGATAAAACTGTCATTTTTCAAAAATTTAAGCTGAGACTTGGTGTTTGTGCGTGGGGTAGTTATATATTCCTAAAATGACAGAGTACAGCACGTAATTATGTTTTAGATGGAAGAAATGAATTTAGTTCAATGATAAAATTTAACATGGCATTTGCCATTAAAATCGATTTATGTCGATAAAACTGTCATTTTTCAAAATTTTAAGCTGAGACTTGGTGTATGTGCGTGGAATACATATATATTCCTAAAATGACAGAGTCCAGCGCGTAATTATGTTTTAGATGGAAGAAGTTGAATTTGTTTTCGATAATAAATTCGCAGCGTGGACGCGGGTCAACCCGGTCATCGAGTGCGCTCAATTTGTAAACAAAGTTTTGTCAATAGTCGTTTTGGTCAAACTATCCCTTTTAGACCGGGACAGCAGATCCGAATAGTAGCTAAGATGTATTTAGATAGAATTATTCGGGTTGTAGTTTAAGAGAATCGAGTGGAGAAATCTTGGTGATAATTCCAGAAAATAAAGATGGCGGAGAATCACAATGAAACTACCCACAATTCACTTCACTACACCAGGGGGGTTCGCAATGGGTTACACATTATTTTCAGTCTATCAAATTATTTATATTTTCAACAACAAGTGACTTTAAGTTTACAATTTCAGCCTATCCTGACTCTATCGATACGATTTATCATATTTTCATAAATATATTATACACCGCTGGCGTTAACTAAAGTTACAATTTCGGCATCTACGTGATTCTATCGGTACGATTGGGTAATGGTACAAAACAAAATGTCCAAGAATACATTAGGGGCTCCCAATGGGTTATATATTATTTTCAGTCTATCAAATTATTTATATTTTCAACAACATATTATTACACCGGTGACTTTAAGTTTACAATTTCAGCCTGTCCTGACTCTATCGATACGATTTATCATATTTTCATAAACATATTATACACCGGTGGCGTTAACTTTACAATTTCGGCATCTACGTGATTCTATCGGTACGATTGAGTAAGGTACAACAAATCTCCAAGAATACATTCGCCCTGTCCACCACACAATATCAAAATCACAGAAACTAGATACACCACATGTGGCGTAACAAGAAAACCAATGTCAGAAATGGTAACGCGCTCAAGATCATATATTATATACACATGATTGTAATTATAGAATATAAAATATATTGGTTTCGCGAATGACCTACTCAGAATTCCGTTAAAATAACAATAACAACCAGCACATAATTAACGAACGCGCCGCCGACTCCGCCGTCTCCGACTACAACCCCCAGTGGGCTGGAGAACGAAAAAAGTCTATAAAAGTTGAAATATAAGACTTACAAATTATCTTTTTCATTTCTTTTATTTGTAATTGACAAAGCTTATCACAAACCAAAAATCAACATTATTGACATAACGTTAATTAACGACAATAAACGAAATTGAAATTCCTAACAACACCTTTTACCGGACTCGTCCTACGGCTCGCAGTTCGACTTTTAATCATACCAAAATTTTCCATTCTATAAATAAAACACCCATGTTAATGTCAGCGCCCACAGCTATCTAGAATCTCAAGGACAGTATACACGCGGCGCGCGTAATGAGATTATGCTATATATTATACATCAAAGTATAATATATAGAAACCGATTTTACTTATGTTATACACACAATTTATATACACATATAATGTTATACTATAATTATCATTGCACTGTCAACATGTATATGAATTTTATCAAAATAAACTAAAATCAAACCCTAATATTCCAATGTGTAATGATGGAGGAGTGATTTCATGAAATTAATGGAGCTATGCATCATTATATATTTAATTTAGTATACGCTTCAGTTGTCGTGTTGTTTTAGACGATCTACCGACATTGATTGATGCCATATTAGCTCAAATCTGATCGGCTGTATTGTATTAGCCATGAATTCCCAGGGAATAAATATACAGCTGAGTTTCTGAGCAATATATAATTGATCATTGCCTGACGGAAATGGATCGACCGGAGAGTCTTTCTGGCCAGCCACCATCGTCATGTAATAATCAAGCAACTGGACGTGTGACAGGAATTGGGTAGTGGGTGGCTTATCCACACAATGTTTAGTCAACAGTTACACATTCATGGAATGACTCTGATATGTATCGCAATATATCGCGATACGTATATATTAATTTTGAGACACTAACGACTATCCACAAAAAGATAATCCTGTGATCTAACCATTGCAATAATTGCGCTATAGATATAGACATAATTATATGATTATAATTGACTAATTACACAGATAAACTATTTACTATATATCATTATGTCATTTAACCATTTATTTTACCTACATACGGAAAAATTAAGACGAAAATTTAAACAAATGCTCCTTAATAGGAGAGTTAATGGGTACTGTACTCAATTGTAATTCAATTGAGTATTTGTCACTAAAAACAAGCATTCTGATTGGCCGAGAGCGGCTAACTTTATCGTTTTCGATTCACCGACATCGGCCGCTTCAGCGTGCATCAAATCTGAATGTAGCACGGTCAAATTTCATCGGCGCAGAACGAGTAGCGAAACGAGCACACCCGCGCGTTGTTGTCTATAGATATCGTTCATCGGCCGCTTCAGCGTGCATCAAATCTGAATGTGGCACGGTACAATTTCATCGGCGCAGAACGGAGTAGCGAAACGAGCCAACCACCCCCCCCCCCCCCACAGGAAATGGTTACGGAGCAGTGTTCCGAGTAACGCAATGAACAAACCCAATGATTTGTGCACGGTGACAACGGCGAAATGAAAGTCTCGATTCGTGTCATGCAAATGACTAAATGATACTTTTTATACAGTTTTTTTTCTTCAAATTCCTTGCTAGATTGAATTACAATGGAGATAAACGTACCCTGTTTCGTTGTACATTCTGGGATTCGAGCATTAAAACAGTTTGTGAACTCGCCGGCAAGCCGGCTCGTTCACAAACTGTTTTCATGTTCGAATCCCAGAATGTACAACTCAACAGGGTATGTTTATCTCCTAAATGTTGTTGGTGTTTTCTATATTCTCTGCTTGGTCGAATAAGGTAACCATGCAGACTTCCATTATTTGACTTGCTTAGTACGAAGTAATGCTACAGACGGCAGATAAGTTGGAATGCAAAAATAGTACGCTCGTCCTTGAGAAAGTCTGGATTTTTTTACCCTGTGCCAATGCATTCTCTTATATATGCGAGTCGACCATAGGTCGCCTCGCATATATAAGAGAATGCATTGGCCTAACAATTTTTTATCATTTTTTTAAAATAAAATACAATTTTTAGGACATAAAATAAAAAACATCCATTACCCTGCAGGGAGCCCCACACATATATAGAAGCATATAGAAGAGTGTCGTCTGCTCATGTTTGTCTGGGGCTCTGTATGGGTGAAATTATAAAATTGTTAAAGAATACAAGAAAAAATTATTAAAACTGTAAAAAATTGTTAGGCCAATGCATTCTTTTAAATATGCGAGGCGACATATGGTCGACTCGCATATATAAGAGAATGCATTGGCACAGGGTAAAAAAATATCCCGACTTACGACTGAATATGATATGGCGGGTCACATTTTTGAACAGTTTCAGGCAAATGTATCAAATAAATGTTATTTTATATGCATACTAGTTCCAGATGCTCATTAATGTTATTGTATGGCCTGCGAGTAGCTTGCGTTCACATAATTGTTTGCACGATGTCAGCCACGCGTTGCCCAGTCCACTATCCGTCAATTAATTTGATTACGTCTTCTACATGGAAATTCGTAACTTAGTTTATGGCTGGATTATTAAATTTGATTTTAAGATAAGCTGTTAAAGGTACGGTTGGCCTTGGCGGTGGGTATCCTGTGAAAATATTTCCACCCGTCAAAAACTGCCACAAACAGAAAGAACAACAAAATGTATACATACTTTGTCCGTATACAAATCAGAAATATCGCATAAACAGTATGTTATTGTCATATTTTTGACCATTATTATGTAAACAAAAGCATAAAAAGTTACTTTTCTGGTGTTTGTTTATATTATGATGGTAAACATAAAGAGCGTTCTTTGTGGGTGAATTCCTGATATGGAATGAATAAAGAGCGTTTATGCCATTTGTGTGTGATTAGCCAGCAGCTTTGTGTTGTCTTCTGTAACACAACCAAGCTCTTGCTTAGGTAAAATATAGTAAATCTTTATGATAACATGCTGTTTACGCGATGGTCATGGTATATATGAACGAAACTGTATGCGTTTTAATGTTTTTCTGTTTACGGTGATTGGAACGAATATGAATATTTTCGACAACTAAGGCCTCACGTGCCTTTAACCTGAACGTTTACAGAAGATATCTTCAACTTAAATTAATTATTTGTCTGTATATTATCGACATCATATCGTTGTTGATACCCGAAATTTATTGACGTTGGCGTACAGTCTCCCTATAATGCACGCAGCGGTTCATTATTAGGATGAAGGAGATACACAATAATTATTGTGTGAGTTTAAAAGAAACAAATCTTAAAGTTGTTTCTCCTTCATTCATGTATTATATAACACATGCTCATGTTTTCAAATACCATTTTTCATGTTGCGATGAATGCTGTGTATCGCTTCAATAATATGGGAGGCCAAATTCACATTTAATAGCTAATTGCGCTTAAGCATAATGTAATGCTTAAGGGTAAGTCAGATTTTTATTACGCTTAAGCGTAATGCCATTATTCTTAAGTGTAATCCCAAAAATCTACTAATCGGATTAAGTACACCCCCATGCAATACTTTGCAATACGACATTTAGTCTACATTCCAACTGAGTGAATGTTAGCTGTTATATTATGCATTGTGTTCCAGCAATAAAAATTTCCATTATTCACACCTAAATATCGAAAGCAATTAAAGGTACTCAATCCGATCAGACAGTCCCCGTATCATCAAGTTACAACAACAACAACAACAACATATTTTTCAAAATACGCTTTAGTTATCAGAATCGATTACAACAAAATTATGCTAACCAATGTCAACTATGGTATAAAATTTCCCAAAACGTGTTATTTATCAACATGTTGTTCAACGAAATATGGCCGTTTTATCACTTGATTATCACAAAATTTTAGAGTTATCCATCTTTATCTGCAATTTTGTCCGAGACCGTCGTCATGACGATTTGTTTCCAAGCCACAAATAAGTACATATCTCGAGAAATAACAAATTTCAAAAATCGATATCTGATTAATCTGAGCTTTGATGGGTGGGTTCCTCGACTCGAATGATATATTTTTACCCCCCGAAGCCAAAGAAATAGTAATTTGGGAGCGTTAATTCGGAATATGCATCTTCCTTGGCAACGCGGAACACAGTTGTATATGCTAATGGGAATATACGAGACAATGGCATAATGTCCCGTTGAGCTATATGAGTAGGTAGAATCTTGAACCTAAATGTGTTCATTACAGAGAATGACACTATAGATACTCCAGTTTAAGACAAATCGACCAAGCACTTTGTCGCCGGAGAAATAAAAACACTCATCGATAACACAATCCTCATTAATGCTGCCACCTACTTAGAAAATTGGATTAAAGAGTGTCTAAATGCGTCAGGCACAATCATCCCTATATTACTCGCAATAATTCCATACATTCAATCCATTCCGTCACCGGAATCCTGTGTAATTATATAGACTGGTAGGTCTAAGGACTTAATGTCGCTGCACAGAGAGTCTGTTTTTCTGTCACCCTTTTAGGAGCCAGGCTAATTCAAGGCAATGCTATGTTTTTGGATTTCTCCGAGACATCTCTTTGGTTTGTTTTTGTTGCATACATTGGGTAAGTTGTTTCTTACTTTTTTCATAATTCTTAAAAATATTGTGCATTATTAATTAGTAATTGAAAATTGTAATTTAAAAAAAATTCAAACAAAACCACTTTTATAGATATATATACACAACCAGCTTCGTTTTTATTTATTTGGCACTTCGTCATTAAATTGTGCAATATGAATGATATAATCATTCCTACCATTCCAACCGCGAAAGAGCAATATTCTATTAGATTTTATATATTTGCCACAGCTTTGATATGGGAAACACACCACATCTAATATTCTATTAGATTTTATATATTTGCCACAGCTTTGATATTGGAAACACACCACATCTAATTGTCTCTGAAGCTTTGTTCTTTCATCTCCCGCTTCACATTTTCCCTATTTTCCCCTTCTTCTACTTTTGCTTCATCCTCCCCTCCTCATCTTCTTAAAACTTCTCCTCTTTATATATTTTTAGGCATTTATATATAATTGCACAACTATATTTTGGTTTATTCCGAACTCGTTCGTTTCATTTGACCGATAGCTGTGTGATCGAGTCATCATATCATCCATGTTTACCATTCAATGCCTCAGTTCAAGGAGCATTTATTGAACTCCTTCAGAAATATCACCAATCCATATGACCATTAAATAATTTTCATGTAAGACAGACATATCTCAGTATTTTCTCATATTTATTTCACGTTTGATAAAATTTAGTCAATTTGAGACCAGTCCACGGTGAAAATGATAACGTGAAACGGTCGGGGAACGAGAAAAATGTCAACTTAAATCCACATGGCGGTTTGCGCTCTAACATACGAATAATATAATTTGTTTTTGATTTTTTTCCCGGTATCGAATAGGTCGATAAATATCTTAACTACCTTTCTACGAGCATTCTGTAACCCAAAAAGACGCATTGAAGTAATGAAAAATGCAACTACGAACGAGGTGTTTGTGTCCCAAACAAAAAATAGCCATTTGTACGACATGGAACAAAAAAGAGCTTTCCGTGTTATTCTATTCCTGATATGGTAGCAATAAAGAGCGTTTGTCTTACTTCGGGCGAAAAATTGAAAACGGCTGTAAAATGGTTGTGACTTTGGCAAGTGTTTTTCAAACCATATATACGAAGCCGACATACAAATATTCGTGTTTAGAGGTTCGAATGAGCCATGTCCGTTTAATATATCCTTTTTAAAGAACACGGAACTCATAAGCTCATATCAGGGAGACGAAAGCTTATGATATATAATGCATGCGTGTAATCGGACTTTGAGCGCTATTGGTACATTGATTTGCGCAAACGTCCAATTAGTACCGGTACAGTGGATTAACCAGTCATGAGTGAACCCAGATAGTCCAGGAGATATTGGTCGACCTCTGCACCCCCCCAGGACTCAACTTCACCCCACTAATTTTCTTCCTTAAGGTCTCCTCTAATTTTTTTCACTTGTTAACAAGAAAAAAAAAGTGGCCGCAGAGACTCCAGACAAGATGGCGTCCATCATGGCGGCCATTTTTTTTAAATGCACCAGGTCTCTTTGATCGCCGTTATAGTAAAGATAATATCACATGCGGTCTTGTTTTGCGCTCGATTCGTTATGCCAATATACAACCCTTACAAATTAGCCAAAAATCCGACACCAAAATCCAATATGGCGGCCAAGATGGCCGCCGAAATGTGAAAAAAATGCTATTTTTCTGACATGTTACCACCTTTCGTTTGTCTCTGTGGGAAAATGTTGGCATCTTTGCGTCATGTTATACATTTATCATATAGAGGAGTCATTGGCGACCACATGGGGACCATAATATACATTCATTGCGGGATATTTTTGTCCGATATCAAGTTTTCCCAAATGCCGGTATAATAGGTCAAAGCCGAATCTAGGTTAATAACGCGATGTAATGTTTCGAATCAATGAATGTTATTGCTATTATAACAACACCCATGCATATCTATGTTCAGGAGATACTCGAGCTAGGATTCCTCTTATACCTGAGTTGATGAATATTTACCCAAATCCAAGATGGCGGCCAAAATGGCTACCAGAAAGAGAAAAATCGCCGAAAATCGCTGATTTTAACATCAGTGAGCCTTGTTGTCATGAAAACTCCACATCTGCTTACTATTGTGAGTTGGGAACACTTAGGCGAAGAACTTTCCTTGTACCATATCCAAATAAAAGTCCCCAAAATCCAAAATGGCGCCCACAATGGCGGACAGATTTTGTAAAATCACCGAAATTCCCTCATATTCACATCATTGGGCATTATTGTCGAGAGAACTCCACCCAAGCTTACAGTTGAGTTGGAAATACTGAGGTGAAGTAATTACATTACATCTCATGCAAGAAATTGTTTTCCAAATCGAAGATGGCAGCCAAAATGGCGACCGAAATTTGAAAACAAGTCTACATTCCTTTACTTTCTTACGATGGGCGTTATTGTTTCGCGATTTCTATCCACCATTACATGTTGATATGGAATAGTGACATGAAGTATTCATTAGGGTTTAGCAATTGATACTCACAGCCAAGATCGCTACTAAATTGGCGGCTAGAAATTGAAACTTTTTGTCTTAATATCGGTATGTATGGACGAAACTCTACATAAAACATCTACTAGTTCAACTTAAGGTATCAAAACGCATAACATAGCTCGTATCCTTCTGGAAAGATGAAAAACCACAATTAATATCGCGATTTGGCATTTCGAAATCCATTCTCCACTTAGCGCCGATAATGGCCGTAAGCGTAGGTGCGCCGAATAGTTATATCACAACAATTTCCTGATAACAGATTTTGATTTGCCACGTCACGTCCATAATTATCTGGACCAGCTTCCATTTCTTTGTCAAATAAATCTAGGTCGCTCACACCGACAAAGTATTCATCACTTCCTGGGAGTATGGTCCCTCTAATCATAACGTTTCAAACAATTCATTTTCCGGTGTCTAGCTTACGATTTTAAATATTTGCTAAATATGACATTTGTGCGTCATTTTGAACTATGAAGGCATATGACCGATGAGTATACAAGCTTACAGAAGGTCATCTATATGTATGTGTCTCATACCCCATGGGGATAACGACATGTACACCTGGCGAACCAGTTAGCTAGTCACTTCTCAATAGATGGTTCGTCAACTCACAAAATCAGCGAACGCATTGGCATATGTGGACAACTTCGACAGTGTTTCGAAAGCTGCTAGCTGTCTCATTCCCTTGGACATATGTCTATCTGCTAAGGAGAAGACCATAGTGTACAGACTACCCACACTTCTTGACCATGGTCCGAAGCAAACTGTGTGACGCCCCGCAGTTGTCTCGTCGAATATCTCCCAGCAGAGAAGAACAATGCTCACGGTGCTAGTTTGTGGACATGCGCCACGATAGTGGGAATGAAATGGCCACGGTAAACACCACCCCATACACCTGGTGCATGTCATGCGTGTCGGTTTTTTTTGGTGTGGTAAGATTGTATTACCACATCCGTTTCCAAGCCTTTCTGATTCAACTACGTACATTTTTGTCTGGATAATACTATGCTAGCTTCCCTCAAAAACAGTCGGATGGACTAAAGGATAACGTCTTTATAGCATGAATGTATGCGTTTTTGTTATCCTCTCTCAGGGTTAGTGTCAGTGTGTGGGCGGTATTATTCAAGAAAATGTCATGAACTGTGGTGCATTTATTTCACTATGTATTTAAAGAACAATTTACAGTCTCGATGGCAATGGCTGTGGACGTTGGGGAACGCGACCTTTATGATCATATAGCTTTATATATATAACTTTAGAATATAGTAGTTAATGTCTCATGCAGGAAAATGTTCGCAATGGTGATGTTACCAAGAAATCACTTGGTGTACCAACGTTTGTTGAACTGAATGCAAGAGCTCATCAACGTAACATTCCTTTTGTTGATGGCATTTGTACTTTCTTGAACCATACCACCCAGCGTGAGTATGACATATCAACCAACTATCAAAGGTATCGCCTTTAAGACTACACCCAGTCTTGGTGGGGTTTATACAGCAGTAGCCAATGGCACACGACTGGTCCAGTTGTTTAAGAACGGCTTCCAAACGGATGGGAACATACAATCTTAGCATACAAGGAAAGCAAAGCCACACATGAGATCCTGTCTGAATCTAAAACATAACAAAATAAGGGGCGGTGCAGTCATGGTCCAATTTCATTTCCACTATCATGACACATACCCACAAAATAGCACCGTGTGTATTGTTATCATCTGCTTCGATCTGTTCGATGAGACGATTGCTGGACGCCAGCAAGCTTGTTCTTATGATCATGTTCAAGGAGTTTGGGTATATTATGCATTATGGTGTTCTACGCCTTAGCAGAAATGCATCCGTCAAATGTCGGGCTTTCAACATTCGAAGCCATATACAGAAGTTGTCCGGGTACGTCAGTGCATTAGATGAGTATGTGAATTGATGAACCATATATTGAGAAGTGGCTGTTTGGGAAGATCACCAGGTGTACACGTTCTTATCCCCATTAGGTCACCAAAGCTGACGATACGCAGATAGATCCTTCTGAAAGCTAGTATACGCATCGACCGAATACCTTTCTAGTGTATCGCACAAGATGACGCCTATAACCCATATGTAGCATCTGAATTATACCATAAGATATACCACGAATGAAGCTCGCTAAGAATTCCAAGCTTTCGAAACAAACACGTGAGCTGGACACCGGCATATGTATTGTTTGAAACATTCCGATTAGTGGGACCCTTCTACAAAGAAGTGTAGTAAACTGTTGTTGTGGGCGAGATAGATTAATCTGACGAAGAGACGGAAACGGGTCTAGATAATGCTGAATGTGGCAATTCAGAATAAGCTCTGGTACTGTTGTTTTGATTTCTGGAAGTCATAATATGACTATTCGGCGCACCTATATACGGTTACGGCCAGTATGAGCCCTTAATGGAGAATGGATTTTGAAATGCCACATCGCGATTGTGGGTTTTCATCCTTCCAAAAGGCTACGACTTACGTTGGAACTAATAAATGGCTTATATTATGTACCGTTTCGTCTATAAAAATCGATATTATGACAAAAAGTTGAAATTAGTATGTGATAATATCGGCTTCTTTTCAATTTCTGGCCGCCAGTTTGGCCGCCATATTGACGGTGAGTATCACTTGCCAAACCCTAATGAATAATTCATTCATATCAACATGTAATGGTGGGTAGAAATCACGAAACAATAACGCCCATCCTAAGAAAGTAAAGGAATGTAGGCGTGTTTTCAAATTTCGGTCGCCATTTTGGCCGCCATCTTCGATTTGGAAAACCATTTCTTGCATGAGATGTAAGGTAATTACTTCACCTCAGTATTTCCAACTCAACTGTAAGCATGGGTGGAGTTGTCTCGACAATAATGCCCAATGATGTAAATATGAGGGAATTTCGGTGATTTTCAAAATCTGTCCGCCATTGTGGGCGCCATTTTGGATTTGGGGGACTTTTATTTGGATATAGTACAAGGAAAGTTCTTCGCCTAAATGTTCACAACTTACAATAGTAAGCAGATGTGGAGTTGTCATGACAATAATGCTCACTGATGTTAAAATCAGCGTTTTTCGGCGATTTTTCTATTTCTGGTGGCCATTTTGGCCGCCATCTTGGATTTGGGTAAATATTCCTCGACTCAGGTATAAGAGGAATCCTTGCTGGAGTATCTCCTGCACATATATATGCATGGGTGTTGTTATAATAGCAACAACATTCATTGTTCGAAACATTACATCGCGTTATTAACGTAGATTCGGCTTTGACCTATTATACCGGCATTTGGGAAAACGTGATATCGGACAAAAATATCCCGCAATGAATGTATTTTATGGTCCCCATGTGGTCGCCAATGACTCCTCTATATGATAAATGTATAATATGACGCAAAGAAGCCAACATTTTCCCACAGAGACAAACGAAAGGTGGTAACATGTCAGAAAAATTGCATATTTTCACATTTCGGCGGCCATCTTGGCCGCCATATTGGATTTTGGTGTCGGATTTTTGGCTAATTTGTAAGAGTTGTATATTGGCATAACGAATCGAGCGGAAAACAAGACCGCATTTGCTATCATCTTTACCATAACGGCGATCAAAGAGACCTGGTGCATATAAATAAAATGGCCGCCATGATGGACGCCATCTTGTCTGGAGTCTCTGCGGCCACTTTTTTTTCTTGTTAACAAGTGAAAAAATTTAGAAGAGACCTTAAGAAAGAAAATTAGTGGGGTGAAGTTGAGTCCTGGGGGGGGGGGGGGGTGCAGAGGTCGACCAATATCTCCTGGACTAAGACTATTTAAGTTAATAATAGCTACGCGAAAATTCGATAGTCTAAAACATTCGGATATATTTCATACTATTAATTTTATTAATAAACCAATACAATTGATATTTGTTTCAGACTATTTATTGAGCGCGTATATAACTGTTCGATAATATGAGTTGACTCAGACTATGAAGTACTTAGCAAACATCCAGTTTGAAAAAAAAATCATTAAATTTTGGCGCTACATTATCTTTCTCAATTAATGTATAATACACACGACAACGTCCTTTTTGGGCACATTGGGGTCAGTCTGCGCGATGCTTGATTGAGAATCAAAGCCAACTATTTATATACAACACTTTACTGTTCGCTAGATTTAAAGGACACTCGAAGAAAGAGTCAGCATGCACAATTAAAGGTTCATGGCATCAAATCCCCCTTTGGTATAAGCGCCATCAGACTAATCTTGTTGGCATAACATTGTTACTGGTCCGTATTTAGCGGATCTTTATTAAATCCAGGACCTGGAAGCGATAAGGCCCATCACGGCGTTCATCGTCACTCTTTCATTTTTTTCATTTGAACATATATAAGAAGCGTCAGACATAACCTATTGCAATTGGTCGACGAACTTGAAGATTACGACATACACACTGTACATGTGTTTTACAGAAACCCATATCGATAGATCTTTTCCAAGTTGTAACATACATGTCCGAGGTTTCTCTGATCCCATGATGTATGACGTTTCGAGCCATGGATGAGGTATCGCGGTGTAATTTCCCAACCATCTTATCTTCGAACGAATAAACACTCCCTTCAATTCGATGATTCTATCATCGGTTCAATCTGATCTCCAGTAATATATAGTTATTACGCCACACAGTGGTGTACACTGGTGTAGAGTTTTTCATATTGTGTGGTCGATCGATAATCCACTGGGCGATTGTATTATGTTTATTTCGTACTAGAGTATAAATAGTACCGATAGTTACGATAGTACGACAAAGATTAGCACATGTGTTTACGTCACCGGTGTAATTGTGGGGACATGTTTCTATTATGAAGGTTCGCTATCCCGAAGGTCCGCTATTCCGAAGGTTCTCTATTCCGAAGGTTTTTGTTATTTTTAGGTTAATTCTATATTCTAAAGTATTGAGACTAATTTGAGAGGGTTCATTTTCACAACGATTCTTTTTATGGAGTGTGCGCTCACATCCGAACTGATCCTGCGCGCATACCGATACAGATACAGGAGGAAATAACTTAACTTAGAACATTAAATGTGATTTTGTTTTGTTTTCGTGGGTTTTCTTGAGATTTAATGTCATTACGTGGGCCCATACCGTTGAATTATTGGCATATAATATGAATGTTGTGGTATATATGGACCCTCCCGCATTGGGACATGACACAGGTACAGTTGACTTGAGTGATGTTCTGTGTGGGCTCCAATTTGGAGTTCAATATTTTAAGGGCCAAGTTTAGAATTTTATGGGTCCATACCTTTGAACTCTGGGCATATAATATGAATATTGGGGGGGGGGGCATGTCTCTATTCCGAAGGTTCACTATCCCGAAGGTCCACTATTCCGAAATTTCTCTGAATGTTCGCTATTCCGAAGGTTCACCAATCCGAAGGTTCGTTATTCCGAAGGTTCTGTGTTCCGAAGGTTTTTGTTATTTTAAGGTTAATTCTATATTCTAAAGTATTGAGAGGGTTCATTATCACGAAGATTCTTTTTATGAAGGAAATAACTTAAAACATTAAATGTGATTTTGTTTTGTTTTCGCGGGTTTTCTTGTTATACAATGCTGTGTACAGTATGTGTTTTTCTTGTACGAGTCCAGGTTGTGGTGAAAAGTCATATTGGACGAGACACGCCAGTGTCGAGTCCAATATGACTTTTCACCACAACCTGGACGAGTACAAGAAAAACTGATACTGTACACAACATTGTATAATGACATTTTTATTATAATCCATCCCTTAACTAACACCATTTCCGATTGGGCAAAAGCCGCCACGTGATAGTCCTGGAAAAAGTCATATTGGACTCCCGAAAGTCATATTGGACTCCCGACTGTACAATATGAAAATGGACTCCGTGGCGTCACGAATTAACTCTATTGCGAAATGAATCGGTGAAATTGTGATGCGCGCGCAACATTGATGGATTTTAGCAGACGTTTCACTTCCGCATTGAGTTTTTTCTCACTTCCGTGTTTACTTTTCCAAATCATGCTTTCTGATGATCAATATACGGTACAGGCTTTTATAGAGAATTAAGTGCCGCCAAATACCAAAAATAACCACAAAAGTTTTATTCCCAAAATGTCTGTATCCATCTGTATGTTTATCCAAATTTTGGGAATAAAACTTTTGTGGTTATTTTTGGTATTTGTCGGCACTTAATTCTCTATAAAAGCCTGTATTTTGATCATCAGAAAGCATGATTTGGAAAAGAAAACACGGAAGTGAGAAAAAAAAAACTCAATGCGGAAGTGAAACGTCTGCTAAAATCCATCAGTGTTGCGCGCGCATCACAATTTCACCGATAATTTCGCAATAGAGTTAATTCGTGACGTCACGGAGTCCCAATAAAAAAGTGATATTGTACACTCGGGAGTCCAATATGACTTTCGGGAGTCCAATATGACTTTTTCCAGGACTATCACGTGGCGGCTTTTGCCCAATCGGAAATGGTGTTAGTTAAGGGATGGATAATAATATCATATATTCCCGCGATCACTTAGGCGAGTCATATCGTTCTGATCAATTCTGTAACGGGAGATACTGTGATATGCTTCACAAGTCTATATATGCGACGCGTTTGACCTGAATATCCCAATGATACTAACTGGTGATTTCAACTCCAATGCATTGGACCCTTCTTCAAACTCATGGAAATCATATCTGTATATTTACATACTAAGTGTGATTATCACTAAATCCAGCATTCCGATTGGTCGGCACCCACGTGACTAGTTGCAGTTATTTCTCGGGGTGAACGCACAAGAGCTCATAACTGCAGCCCCATAATTACATCGCCGCGTCATATATAGGTTTCGGAAAGAAGAACGCGTAATGTTTTGGGCGCATTTGGACTCGCGCAGGATTTACTTAATAAGTCATCAGATTTCAATATAAAGAAATTGTTCCTGTTAACTTTTGCCAAGGGTGCTATGGGATATTTTGGGCTGGTTTTGTCACGATACACTTTTCGATTTAAATACATTTACAAAAGCGGCTTTTTCGCTAAATGTATATAAATATAAGGATTAACTGTCATGTGGACTGTTTTTATGGAGATGTAACCGTGATGTAAGTGGTCATAACTTGTATGTAAAAGCCTTCGGGTTTTATACAAGTTATGACCACTTACCTCACGGTTACATCTCCATAAAAACAGTCCACATGACAGTTAGTCCTTATTTATAGCCTCCGGCATGTCATTGAGTCGCCAACCAGAGTTTCACCGACCACAGCCACTTTGCGTGGCCCAATTATTGTGAATGATAATGCTCACCCCGAAGTCGTCGACTTCGGCAGAACCATCTCAAGTCATCAAGCGGTACGTCATTGGATACCTAAAATTCGACTATAATTAGCAGCAACGTCCCTCATTATACCAAACAGTGAATGCGGAATTACGCAAAAGTCAATGTTGACCTAGCTATGTATTTTATGGCCACCAGCAACCATCTTAGTTTTCAAAATGGAGTCCATTAGCACGTGCTACAGGACGTACTGATCATCATGAAATAAGGTCCTGGATGTTAACATTTACATTTTACGGACATTCTGCAAAAAAAAACACATGGATACCGGCAGCCTTCTTGGATTTTTACTTTAAGGCATGACCAGATACTTTGACACACCCTACAGACCATGCCCATCCCTCATCCGATCATCACCAAACTTCATATGGATCATCGGGGTGACCTCTAGATGGGAGCCATTAATTTTTCCCCACAGAAAAACATGGCCACCAGCGTCCATCTTGGATTTTATTATTTGTATGACTAAATTGTTCGGCACACCCTACAGGCCAACTCCCTCATCCGATCATCACAAAACTCCAAATATATCATATGGGTGACCTCTAGATAGGAACCATTACCCCCCCCCCCAAACAAAATTCGTTAAGAAACATGGCCACCAGTAGCCATCTTGGATTTAAAATTTGAATATATCGCACACACTGCAGCTCACATTTATTGGAGAATTGTTTTGAAATGTACAGACATGTTTAGGAACACCTCTAGATGGGACCTATCGAATTGAAAAATTGAAAAATGTTTTATCACCAAACTTCATATGGATCTTTTGGGAGCCATAAAATATTACCGAATTTCGTCGAAAGACATGGCCGCAAGCGGCCATCTTGGGTTTTACTCTTTGTATTAATAAATTCTTTGGTTCACCCAACAGACGACATCCCTTGTCCAATCGTCACTAAACTTCACATGAATCTTCCGGATGACCACAAGATGGGAGTCGTCTAATTTCGTTAAAAAAACACGGCCACCGACAGCCATATTGGATTTTACCTTTTGCATGACTAAATCCTTTAGAACAGATACGGACGACACCCCTCATCCGATCGTCACCAAACTTCATACTGATCTTCGGGTGAACACTAGATGGGACCTATCAAATCTGTTTTGAATTTCGTTGGAAAACATGGCCACCAGCGGTCATCTTTGATTTTACTTTATTTATATCTCCTCATGTTAAAATCTACCGGTTAAACTTCTGTTAAAGTCAAGACATATCCGTGATCAAATGATCAGCGATGCGGTAAACTACAATAGAGATAACTGTACACAACCAAGTCCATCAAAAGTATACGTCAACAAAGACCCCACACGAACCGAACTGGTAACACTTAACAAACTACGAACTGAACTATAGAACAGAGAGAAAAAGAAATAAACAAAAAAGACCTTCCGTTTGGAAGAAGGACAAATTGTAGAATGTTCAATTTAGTATTTGTGTATTATATTATTGTGACAACCAAAAAGTTGAATATTCATATAAATACGGGAACTATAAGAGTCGGTCACTGACGGTCAGACTCGTTCCTAATAAATGATGCTGAAATTAACCCTTTACCCAACAGAACGGCCCTGTGCCAATGCATTCTCTTATATATGCGAGTCGACCATAGGTCGCCTCGCATATATAAGAGAATGCATTGGCTTAACACATTAAAAATTATAAAATTGTTAAAGAATGTAAGAAAAAATGGTAAAAAGTGTTAACAAAAGTTTTTTTTTAGGCCAATGCATTCTCTTATATATGCGAGGCGACCTATGGTCGACTCGCATATATAAGAGAATGCATTGGCACAGGGCATAACTGTAACTATCACAATGTGGTCAAGGAGCCGGTTCCAATGATAACCATATTTGTATGGTTCTATTGAGACAGACCGAAGATATTTTAGGCTGTTGAATCTTTATTTGGCCGGTTTGGGCCGGTTTGTTGGGTAAAGGGTTAAAGGTACCATATCGTCAAGTTACAACAGCAACATTTCTTCAAAGTACTCTGTTGTTATCAGACTCGATTAATTACAACAAAATAATGCTAACCGCTGTCATGCAACTATGGTATAACATTTCACAAAACGTGTTATTTATCAACATGTTGTTCAACGATATGTGGCCGTATTATCACTTGAGTATCACGAAATTGGGCCGTATTACCACTTGCTGTAGGAGTTATCAATCTGCATCCGCAATTGTGTCCGAGACCGTTCGATTTGACGACTCTTTTCTGGGCCACAAATGATTACACATATCGAGAAATAACAAATTTCGAAAATCGATATCTGATCACTCTGAGCTTTGATGAGTGGGTTCCTCGACTCGAATCGAATATTTTTTTTTACCCCCGAAGCCAAAGAAATATTAATTTGGGAGCGTTTTTTTTCGGATTTTAAATTAAATGAAAGATTTCTTCCCGGTGTTATGTTTACTATTATAACTTATCATGCCGCGCGATAACTCAAACAAGCGTGATCCTGAGTTTGACCAACCCCGGCAACCCGCATCATGTGCCTGTTATTACGCCATATTGGTGTATACTGCCCGTGTGATCTAGCCGTGTCAATGGAGATATGGGGATATCTCGCAGAACAACACATTTCGGGTTTAACGCGAGGCTGAACTGGCGATGTCATAGGAGCTATGGTGTAACTTTGATTAAAAACGTACTCGCTATATTGCGTACCGGTTAGACTTTTTGCAGGATATATGTATTCGCGGATGTATGTTTGCGGATGTCTTATTGTTGCAGTATGTAACTTTTATGACCAAGTTAATTGCTTTCGATATTTAGGTGTGAACAATGGCTAGGCCAATCTTGAAGATTTTATCGCGGGAACACAGTACATAATATAACAGCTAACATTGCGGATGAAGTATATCTCAGTTGGAATGTAGACTAAAGGTCATTTTGAGTATCGGGTGTGTATTTAATCCGATTATTAGATATTTGGTCCGCATTTAGAGGCTTTCTGATGTGGTGAATGAGAAGCCTTCAGTGATATAAGCCGTAGTTGTTGTAGTAATTTGAAGGATTAGTTGTGTTAACGGAATTCTGAGGTGGTGCAATCATGAAACCAATATATTTTATATTATAATTTATATAATTTATATGCTTATAATAAGATCGTGAGGGCGTTACAATTTCTGACTATGGTTTTACAACCAGCGCGTCAGCGCCACGCGTTAACATCCATGCAGTTCGGCTTCAGTGTCATTGGTAATTAATTCCATAAACCTTCTGTCCACTATTATAGGCAGTCCAGAAATCATCCTTTGCGTTTTCGTTTCAGTCGATGCACTGTATGTGCCGGGACTGTGTGACAGGATTCGAGGAACTTGCGGAACTGACTGCCGATACCATTTCCGCCACAAATGGCCTCAGGTCAGACTATGTCCGCTAGAGGGCTACCACTGCTGTCTGCCAGACGATATAGGTGAGGGTACAGAGGAAGCATTATATACACCACTTAAGTTCTGATTGAGCCGGTATTCGATCATCACCGATAAAAGCTCGCGAAGATCAGTGGTGCATGGTTGTTGTTGTTGTTGATGATAATGACGCCGATGGTGGTGTTGATGATTACTATGACGATGATGGTGTTGATGATGACGTACGATTACTACAACGACACGATACGATACGATTTATTTGCATAAACACCAATAAAGGCAGTATGCTAACGATACAAATAGTAATAAAACAATAAACAATTAATAAACAATTACATGTGAACATGGCATGTCTAGCTATATGTATTTTATTGTGTGATGGCAAGCATAATATTCATTCAGAGCGCTTACCAAAGAAGCGCCGGACCACGTTGGTGATTTTGCTGCTTATTTCAGGGTTATCATTTTTCATTACAAGATTAAATTTCTGATCGTTTGACATACTTGTAAAATAGCTGTGATATCTACCAACAATTTGGAAAAGTTCATTTCTGAGATCGCAATAGTGTGGACATTCCATAATGAAATGATACTCATTTTCTATATCCGAACCTGTCCTGCATTTAAGGCACAGTCTCTTCCCCTCCTTAATTATAGGCTGATGATGTCTACCTTTTTCAATAGCGAGTTTGTGATCACTAACACGGAGTTTTGTAAAACTGATCCTATCTTTTAAAGATGTTGTGTTTATTAAGTAAGTCTCTAAGATATAATCATTTTTAAACAATCTATATGTTCTGAGTTTATTGTTATGGCCATCTCATGACAGGGAATTTGACGATGATGGCAATTATGATGACGATAATGATGCTGGTGCTGATGATGATCACGGTGATTACAGTTATGATGATGATGGTGATGACAATGACGAGGTCGACGACGATGACGATGATGATGACGATGATGATGATGATGATGATATAAGTAATTGTAACTATACTGTAAATAGTGTACAAACTTATGCTCCTCAACTCTTAGTTTATGCTAATTCAAGGTTCAGTTATTAATTAATCACAGCATGGTTGGGAAGTGTCTATTCGCCATCGGATGGCAAATAGCGATTCTACCGATATGCGCTATTTGCCATCCGATGGTATTTTAAATAAAAAAAAACATATCATATCATCACAATACGCTATTATAACGAGGATTCCTACCGCCTTCGTGATCATTAGGCCCAGTTGACCGTCGGTTGACCACCTACAGATATCATGGGGGGATGGCAAATAAGAAATCGACAAATTTTGAAGGAAATTTCGTATAGTTTGAACATTTAGTGGCACAAGCTGTCGCTATATGGCCACATAATCACCATTTGTACCCGCCTTACTGAAAACCCGGACCAGTTGACCGTCGGTTGACGACCCACATATATCCTGGGGGTATGGCAAATAAGAAATCGACAAATTTTGAAGGAAATTTCGTATTGTTTGAACATTTAGTGGCACAAGCTGTCGCTATATGGCCACATAATCATCATTTGTACCCGCCTTACTGAAAACCCGGACCAGTTGACCGTCGGTTGACCACCCACAGATATCCTGGGGGGATGGCAAATAAGGAATCGACAAATTTTGAAGGAAATTTCGTATAGTTTGAACATTTAGTGGCACAAGCTGTCGCTATATGGCCACATAATCATCATTTGTACCCGCCTTACTGAAAACCCGGACCAGTTGACCGTCGGTTGACCACCTACATATATCATGGGGGGATGGCAAATAACAAATCGACAAATTTTGAAGGAAATTTCGTATAGTTTGAACATTTAGTGGCACAAGCTGTCGCTATATGGCCACATAATCACCATTTGTACCCGCCTTACTGAAAACCCGGACCAGTTGACCGTCGGTTGACCACCCACACATATCCTGGGGGGATGGCAAATAAGAAATCGACAAATTTTGAAGGAAATTTCGTATAGTTTGAACATTTAGTGGCACAAGCTGTCGCTATATGGCCACATAATCATCATTTGTACCCGCCTTACTGAGAACCCGGACCAGTTGACCGTCGGTTGACCACCTACAGATATCTTGGGGGGATGGCAAATAAGAAATCGACAAATTTTGAAGGAAATTTCGTATAGTTTGAACATTTAGTGGCACAAGCTGTCGCTATATGGCCACATAATCACCATTTGTACCCGCCTTACTGAAAACCCGGACCAGTTGACCGTCGGTTGACCACCCACAGATATCCTGGGGGGATGGCAAATAAGAAATCGACAAATTTTGAAGGAAATTTCGTATAGTTTGAACATTTAGTGCACAAGCTGTCGCTATATGGCCACATAATCATCATTTGTACCCGCCTTACTGAAAACCCGGACCAGTTGACCGTCGGTTGACCACCCACAGATATCCTGGGGGCATGGCAAATAAGGAATCGACAAATTTTGAAGGAAATTTCGTATAGTTTGAACATTTAGTGGCACAAGCTGTCGCTATATGGCCACATAATCATCATTTGTACCCGCCTTACTGAAAACCCGGACCAGTTGACCGTCGGTTGACCACCTACAGATATCATGGGGGGATGGCAAATAAGAAATCGACAAATTTTGAAGGAAATTTCGTATAGTTTGAACATTTAGTGGCACAAGCTGTCGCTATATGGCCACATAATCACCATTTGTACCCGCCTTACTGAAAACCCGGACCAGTTGACCGTCGGTTGACCACCCACAGATATCCTGGGGGTATGGCAAATAAGAAATCGACAAATTTTGAAGGAAATTTCGTATTGTTTGAACATTTAGTGGCACAAGCTGTCGCTATATGGCCACATAATCATCATTTGTACCCGCCTTACTGAAAACCCGGACCAGTTGACCGTCGGTTGACCACCCACAGATATCCTGGGGGGATGGCAAATAAGGAATCGACAAATTTTGAAGGAAATTTCGTATAGTTTGAACATTTAGTGGCACAAGCTGTCGCTATATGGCCACATAATCATCATTTGTACCCGCCTTACTGAAAACCCGGACCAGTTGACCGTCGGTTGACCACCTACATATATCATGGGGGATGGCAAATAAGAAATCGACAAATTTTGAAGGAAATTTCGTATAGTTTGAACATTTAGTGGCACAAGCTGTCGCTATATGGCCACATAATCACCATTTGTACCCGCCTTACTGAAAACCCGGACCAGTTGACCGTCGGTTGACCACCCACAGATATCATGGGGGGATGGCAAATAAGAAATCGACAAATTTTGAAGGAAATTTCGTATAGTTTGAACATTTTGTGGCACAAGATGTTGCTATATGGCCACATAATCATCATTTGTACCCGCCTTTCTGAAAACCCGGACCAGTTGACCGTCGGTTGACCACCCACAGATATCCTGGGGGGATGGCAAATAAGGAATCGACAAATTTTGAAGGAAATTTCGTATAGTTTGAACATTTAGTGGCACAAGCTGTCGCTATATGGCCACATAATCATCATTTGTACCCGCCTTACTGAAAACCAGGACCAGTTGACCGTCGGTTGACCACCTACAGATATCATGGGGGGATGGCAAATAAGAAATCGACAAATTTTGAAGGAAATTTCGTATAGTTTGAACATTTAGTGGCACAAGCTGTCGCTATATGGCCACATAATCATCATTTGTACCCGCCTTACTGAAAACCCGGACCAGTTGACCGTCGGTTGACCACCCACAGATATCCTGGGGGGATGGCAAATAAGGAATTGACAAATTTTGAAGGAAATTTCGTATAGTTTGAACATTTAGTGGCACAAACTGTCGCTATATGGCCACATAATCATCATTTGTACCCGCCTTACAGAAAACCCGGACCAGTTGACCGTCGGTTGACCACCTACAGTTATCATGGTGGGGGATGGCAAATAAGAAATCGACAAATTTTGAAGGAAATTTCGTATTGTTTGAACATTTAGTGACACAAGCTGTCGCTATATGGCCACATAATCACCATTTCTACCCGCCTTACAGAAAACCCGGACCAGTTGACCGTCGGTTGACCACCCACAGATATCCTGGGGGGATGTCAAAAAAGAAATCGACCAATTTTGAAGGAAATTTCGTATAGTTTGAACATTTAGTGGCACAAGATGTCGCTATATGGCCACATAATCACAATTTCTACCCGCCTTACAGAAAACAACGACCCCCACCCACCCATGCCGTCAAATCGGGTCAACTGATCCGGGTTTTCAGTAAGGCGGGTACAAATGATGATTATGTGGCCATATAGCGACAGCTTGTGCCACTAAATGTTCAAACTATACGAAATTTCCTTCAAAATTTGTCGATTTCTTATTTGCCATCCCCCAGGATATCTGTGGGTGGTCAACCGACGGTCAACTGGTCCGGGTTTTCAGTAAGGCGGGTACAAATGATGATTATGTGGCCATATAGCGACAGCTTGTGCCACCAAATGTTCAAACTATACGAAATTTCCTTCAAAATTTGTCGATTTCTTATTTGCCATCCCCCAGGATATCTGTGGGTGGTCAACCGACGGTCAACTGGTCCGGGTTTTCAGTAAAGCGGGTACAAATGGTGATTATGTGGCCATATAGCACCAGCTTGTGCCACTAAATGTTCAAACTATACGAAATTTCCTTCAAAATTTGTCGATTTCTTATTTGCCATCCACCCAGGATAGCTGTAGGTGGTAAACCGACGGTCAACTGGTCCGGGTTTTCAGTAATGCGGGTACAAATGATGATTATGTGGCCATATAGCGACAGCTTGTGCCACTAAATGTTCAAACTATACGAAATTTCCTTCAAAATTTGTCGATTTCTTATTTGCCATCCCCCCAGGATATCTGTGGGTGGTCAACCGACGGTCAACTGGTCCGGGTTTTCAGTAAGGCGGGTACAAGTGATGATTATGTGGCCATATAGCGACAGCTTGTGCCACTAAATGTTCAAACTATACGAAATTTCCTTCAAAATTTGTCGATTCCTTATTTGCCATCCCCCCAGGATATCTGTGGGTGGTCAACCGACGGTCAACTGGTCCGGGTTTTCAGTAAGGCGGGTACAAATGATGATTATGTGGCCATATAGCGACAGCTTGTGCCACTAAATGTTCAAACTATACGAAATTTCCTTCAAAATTTGTCGATTTCTTATTTGCCATCCCCCCAGGATATCTGTGGGTGGTCAACCGACGGTCAACTGGTCCGGGTTTTCAGTAAGGCGGATACAAATGATGATTATGTGGCCATATAGCGACAGCTTGTGCCACTAAATGTTCAAACTATACGAAATTTCCTTCAAAATTTGTCGATTCCTTATTTGCCATCCCCCCAGGATATCTGTGGGTGGTCAACCGACGGTCAACTGGTCCGGGTTTTCAGTAAGGCGGGTACAAATGATGATTATGTGGCCATATAGCGACAGCTTGTGCCACTAAATGTTCAAACTATACGAAATTTCCTTCAAAATTTGTCGATTTCTTATTTGCCATCCCCCCAGGATATCTGTGGGTGGTCAACCGACGGTCAACTGGTCCGGGTTTTCAGTAAGGCGGGTACAAGTGATGATTATGTGGCCATATAGCGACAGCTTGTGCCACTAAATGTTCAAACTATACGAAATTTCCTTCAAAATTTGTCGATTTCTTATTTGCCATCCCCCCAGGATATCTGTGGGTGGTCAACCGACGGTCAACTGGTCCGGGTTTTCAGTAAGGCGGGTACAAATGATGATTATGTGGCCATATAGCGACAGCTTGTGCCACTAAATGTTCAAACTATACGAAATTTCCTTCAAAATTTGTCGATTCCTTATTTGCCATCCCCCCAGGATATCTGTGGGTGGTCAACCGACGGTCAACTGGTCCGGGTTTTCAGTAAGGCGGGTACAAATGATGATTATGTGGCCATATAGCGACAGCTTGTGCCACTAAATGTTCAAACTATACGAAATTTCCTTCAAAATTTGTCGATTTCTTATTTGCCATCCCCCCAGGATATCTGTGGGTGGTCAACCGACGGTCAACTGGTCCGGGTTTTCAGTAAGGCGGGTACAAATGGTGATTATGTGGCCATGTAGCGACAGCTTGTGCCACTAAATGTTCAAACTATACGAAATTTCCTTCAAAATTTGTCCAATCCTTATTTGCCATCCCCCAGGATATCTGTGGGTGGTCAACCGACGGTCAACTGGTCCGGGTTTTCAGTAAGGCGGGTACAAATTGTGATTATGTGGCCATATAGCGACAGCTTGTGCCACTAAATGTTCAAACTATACGAAATTTCCTTCAAAATTAGTCGATTCCTTATTTGCTATCCCCCCAGGATATCTGTGGGTGGTCAACCGACGGTCAACTGGTCCGGGTTTTCAGTAAGGCGGGTACAAATGATGATTATGTGGCCATATAGCGACAGCTTGTGCAACTAAATGTTCAAACTATACGAAATTTCCTTCAAAATTTGTCGATTTCTTATTTGCCATCCCCCCAGGATATCTGTGGGTGGTCAACCGACGGTCAACTGGTCCGGGTTTTCAGTAAGGCGGGTACAAGTGATGATTATGTGGCCATATAGCGACAGCTTGTGCCACTAAATGTTCAAACTATACGAAATTTCCTTCAAAATTTGTCGATTTCTTATTTGCCATCCCCCCAGGATATCTGTGGGTGGTCAACCGACTGTCAACTGGTCCGGGTTTTCAGTAAGGCGGGTACAAATGATGATTATGTGGCCATATAGCGACAGCTTGTGCCACTAAATGTTCAAACTATACGAAATTTCCTTCAAATTTTTTTCGATTTCTTATTTGCCATCCCCCCAGGATATATGTGGGTGGTCAACCGACGGTCAACTGGTCCGGGTTTTCAGTAAGGCGGGTACAAATGATGATTATGTGGCCATATAGCGACAGCTTGTGCCACTAAATGTTCAAACTATACGAAATTTCCTTCAAAATTTGTCGATTTCTTATTTGCCATCCCCCCAGGATATCTGTGGGTGGTCAACCGACGGTCAACTGGTCCGGGTTTTCAGTAAGGCGGGTACAAATGATGATTATGTGGCCATATAGCGACAGCTTGTGCCACTAAATATTCAAACTATACGAAATTTCCTTCAAAATTTGTCGATTTCTTATTTGCCATCCCCCCAGGATATCTGTGGGTGGTCAACCGACGGTCAACTGGTCCGGGTTTTCAGTAAGGCGGATACAAATGATGATTATGTGGCCATATAGCGACAGCTTGTGCCACTAAATGTTCAAACTATACGAAATTTCCTTCAAAATTTGTCGATTCCTTATTTGCCATCCCCCCAGGATATCTGTGGGTGGTCAACCGACGGTCAACTGGTCCGGGTTTTCAGTAAGGCGGGTACAAATGATGATTATGTGGCCATATAGCGACAGCTTGTGCCACTAAATGTTCAAACTATACGAAATTTCCTTCAAAATTTGTCGATTTCTTATTTGCCATCCCCCCAGGATATCTGTGGGTGGTCAACCGACGGTCAACTGGTCCGGGTTTTCAGTAAAGCGGGTACAAATTGTGATTATGTGGCCATATAGCGACAGCTTGTGCCACTAAATGTTCAAACTATACGAAATTTCCTTCAAAATTAGTCGATTCCTTATTTGCTATCCCCCCAGGATATCTGTGGGTGGTCAACCGACGGTCAACTGGTCCGGGTTTTCAGTAAGGCGGGTACAAATGATGATTATGTGGCCATATAGCGACAGCTTGTGCAACTAAATGTTCAAACTATACGAAATTTCCTTCAAAATTTGTCGATTTCTTATTTGCCATCCCCCCAGGATATCTGTGGGTGGTCAACCGACGGTCAACTGGTCCGGGTTTTCAGTAAGGCGGGTACAAGTGATGATTATGTGGCCATATAGCGACAGCTTGTGCCACTAAATGTTCAAACTATACGAAATTTCCTTCAAAATTTGTCGATTTCTTATTTGCCATCCCCCCAGGATATCTGTGGGTGGTCAACCGACGGTCAACTGGTCCGGGTTTTCAGTAAGGCGGGTACAAATGATGATTATGTGGCCATATAGCGACAGCTTGTGCCACTAAATGTTCAAACTATACGAAATTTCCTTCAAAATTTGTCGATTCCTTATTTGCCATCCCCCCAGGATATCTGTGGGTGGTCAACCGACGGTCAACTGGTCCGGGTTTTCAGTAAGGCGGGTACAAATGATGATTATGTGGCCATATAGCGACAGCTTGTGCCACTAAATGTTCAAACTATACGAAATTTCCTTCAAAATTTGTCGATTTCTTATTTGCCATCCCCCCAGGATATCTGTGGGTGGTCAACCGACGGTCAACTGGTCCGGGTTTTCAGTAAGGCGGGTACAAATGGTGATTATGTGGCCATGTAGCGACAGCTTGTGCCACTAAATGTTCAAACTATACGAAATTTCCTTCAAAATTTGTCCAATCCTTATTTGCCATCCCCCAGGATATCTGTGGGTGGTCAACCGACGGTCAACTGGTCCGGGTTTTCAGTAAGGCGGGTACAAATTGTGATTATGTGGCCATATAGCGACAGCTTGTGCCACTAAATGTTCAAACTATACGAAATTTCCTTCAAAATTAGTCGATTCCTTATTTGCTATCCCCCCAGGATATCTGTGGGTGGTCAACCGACGGTCAACTGGTCCGGGTTTTCAGTAAGGCGGGTACAAATGATGATTATGTGGCCATATAGCGACAGCTTGTGCAACTAAATGTTCAAACTATACGAAATTTCCTTCAAAATTTGTCGATTTCTTATTTGCCATCCCCCCAGGATATCTGTGGGTGGTCAACCGACGGTCAACTGGTCCGGGTTTTCAGTAAGGCGGGTACAAGTGATGATTATGTGGCCATATAGCGACAGCTTGTGCCACTAAATGTTCAAACTATACGAAATTTCCTTCAAAATTTGTCGATTTCTTATTTGCCATCCCCCCAGGATATCTGTGGGTGGTCAACCGACTGTCAACTGGTCCGGGTTTTCAGTAAGGCGGGTACAAATGATGATTATGTGGCCATATAGCGACAGCTTGTGCCACTAAATGTTCAAACTATACGAAATTTCCTTCAAATTTTTTTCGATTTCTTATTTGCCATCCCCCCAGGATATATGTGGGTGGTCAACCGACGGTCAACTGGTCCGGGTTTTCAGTAAGGCGGGTACAAATGATGATTATGTGGCCATATAGCGACAGCTTGTGCCACTAAATGTTCAAACTATACGAAATTTCCTTCAAAATTTGTCGATTTCTTATTTGCCATCCCCCCAGGATATCTGTGGGTGGTCAACCGACGGTCAACTGGTCCGGGTTTTCAGTAAGGCGGGTACAAATGATGATTATGTGGCCATATAGCGACAGCTTGTGCCACTAAATATTCAAACTATACGAAATTTCCTTCAAAATTTGTCGATTCCTTATTTGCCATCCCCCCAGGATATCTGTGGGTGGTCAACCGACGGTCAACTGGTCCGGGTTTTCAGTAAGGCGGGTACAAATGATGATTATGTGGCCATATAGCGACAGCTTGTGCCTCTAAATGTTCAAACTATACGAAATTTCCTTCAAAATTTGTCGATTTCTTATTTGCCATCCCCCCAGGATATCTGTGGGTGGTCAACCGACGGTCAACTGGTCCGGGTTTTCAGTAAGGCGGGTACAAGTGATGATTATGTGACCATATAGCGACAGCTTGTGCCACTAAATGTTCAAACTATACGAAATTTCCTTCAAAATTTGTCGATTTCTTATTTGCCATCCCCCCAGGATATCTGTGGGTGGTCAACCGACGGTCAACTGGTCCGGGTTTTCAGTAAGGCGGGTACAAATGATGATTATGTGGCCATATAGCGACAGCTTGTGCCACTAAATGTTCAAACTATACGAAATTTCCTTCAAAATTTGTCGATTCCTTATTTGCCATCCCCCCAGGATATCTGTGGGTGGTCAACCGACGGTCAACTGGTCCGGGTTTTCAGTAAGGCGGGTACAAATGATGATTATGTGGCCATATAGCGACAGCTTGTGCCACTAAATGTTCAAACTATACGAAATTTCCTTCAAAATTTGTCGATTTCTTATTTGCCATCCCCCCAGGATATCTGTGGGTGGTCAACCGACGGTCAACTGGTCCGGGTTTTCAGTAAGGCGGGTACAAATTGTGATTATGTGGCCATATAGCGACAGCTTGTGCCACTAAATGTTCAAACTATACGAAATTTCCTTCAAAATTAGTCGATTTCTTATTTGCCATCCCCCCAGGATATCTGTGGGTAGTCAACCGACGGTCAACTGGTCCGGGTTTTCAGTAAGGCGGGTACAAATGGTGATTATGTGGCCATATAGCGACAGCTTGTGCCACTAAATGTTCAAACTATACGAAATTTCCTTCAAAATTTGTCGATTTCTTATTTGCCATCCCCCCATGATATCTGTAGGTGGTCAACCGACGGTCAACTGGTCCGGGTTTTCAGTAAGGCGGGTACAAATGATGATTATGTGGCCATATAGCGACAGCTTGTGCCACTAAATGTTCAAACTATACGAAATTTCCTTAAAAATTTGTCGATTCCTTATTTGCCATCCCCCCAGGATATCTGTGGGTGGTCAACCGACGGTCAACTGGTCCGGGTTTTCAGTAAGGCGGGTACAAATGATGATTATGTGGCCATATAGCGACAGCTTGTGTCACTAAATGTTCAAACTATACGAAATTTCCTTTAAAATTTGTCGATTCCTTATTTGCCATCCCCCCAGGATATCTGTGGGTGGTCAACCGACGGTCAACTGGTCCGGGTTTTCAGTAAGGCGGGTACAAATGGTGATTATGTGGCCATATAGCGACAGCTTGTGCCACTAAATGTTCAAACTATACGAAATTTCCTTCAAAATTTGTCGATTTCTTATTTGCCATCCCCCCATGATATATGTAGGTGGTCAACCGACGGTCAACTGGTCCGGGTTTTCAGTAAGGCGGGTACAAATGATGATTATGTGGCCATATAGCGACAGCTTGTGCCACTAAATGTTCAAACTATACGAAATTTCCTTCAAAATTTGTCGATTCCTTATTTGCCATCCCCCCAGGATATCTGTGGGTGGTCAACCGACGGTCAACTGGTCCGGGTTTTCAGTAAGGCGGGTACAAATGATGATCATGTGGCCATATAGCGACTGCTTGTGCCACTAAATGTTCAAACTATACGAAATTTCCTTCAAAATTTGTCGATTTCTTATTTTCCATCCCCCCATGATATCTGTAGGTGGTCAACCGACGGTCAACTGGGCCTAATGATCACGAAGGCGGTAGGAATCCTCGTTATAATAGCGTATTGTGATGATATGATATGTTTTCTTTTATTTAAAATACCATCGGATGGCAAATAGCGCATATCGGTAGAATCGCTATTTGCCATCCGATGGCGAATAGCCGCTGCCGCATGGTTGCCTGGTTGTTGTTTCGCCCAACGGGTGATTTATTAATACGGGAAAACTTCGCTTACCCTGTGTCAATATATTTCGCATGGGTATCGCGGTTTGCCAACATGAGAAAATGTTAGCCCGAAATTAATATTGCTTTTCTTTGTTATCATATGGAATCGTATTAAACCAGCCCCGAATAGCATAATACCAGCCCAAATATATATTGACAGGGTGCCATGACTAAAAACCACACGGAGCAGCTAGGACCGGGATCAGCCCAGACCGGCCACATGGTGCATAGGCGGGATTTTAGATACTAGGATAGTAATAGTAGAAGGTTTAAAATAATTAAATTTACATACTCATATCAATTGACAGTGCCGGATCTCAAGAAACCACACACACGCACTGTTTGTGGCTACGATTTTAACCCCAGAATTCCAATATGGTATCTGCATTGACATTACTTGCAGACTGGACCCCATGTCGCAATCGTACCGATAAGAACTCCACACATATATGTATCGGAACTACCATCGACTATATTTGCATAGAAACAAGCCCAACAAAGCCATGACATGCAATTAACACTCGAAATGTCGACATCACGATATGTTTGTCGCGATGAAGCTTACCAGCCCGGACAGTCCATGGATCGTCTGGAGTGATTTTAGTAGCCAAAACATTGGGATGGGTTCACATGAAAACCCACAAATACTGGCAATTAACACTCGAACTGCCACCATAGCCGATTATGTTTGCCGCGAATGAAGCGAACAGCCCGGACCGCCTGGTGGTGTCTAATTAGGATGATTTTAGTCGCCAGCACAGTGATAGTGTCTCACGAAAACCAATGCACGCCATTCCTTGTGTGGGAGTTGATTGCAATGTACACTCAGCCCTGTATGGGGCGTGACGATATAGGGTGTTGGGTGTGCGTGCTTATAATGCATGGGGATACTGTCGTGTTTGTTTAGAAACTTTGTGTACATGTTTCACGACTGGGCACATCTTGGGATGCGGTGACAGGGGTTGGGGTGTAAGTATATACATATATTTATACTGTATGGGACGCTGACAGACCTGTTTAAACATTTCATGTGCATGTTCTCAAGACTGGTCACATGCAGGGACGCACGACCACGTAGGGAGGCGGCGACAGTGGGTTGGGCCGTTGGGGTATTATATTGCATGGGACACTCTTGGGTCTGTTTGAACACTTCGTGTGCATGTTCTCAAGACTTGTCACATGTAGGGAGCGGCGATAGAGGGTTGGGATTGCATGACACAGTGTCGGTATATTGGGACATTTCATGTGTACGTTATCAAGGCTGGTAACAGGGACGCGGCGACAGGGGATGATGTGCACACATGTACACTCATATTGTCTGGAACACTGTCGGGTCTGTTTGAAAAATTGCACTTGCATGCTCTCAATCTGGTCACACGTAGGGACGTAGTGACATGGATTTGGATTACGTACTTATATTCCATGGGACACTGCCGGGTCTATTTTATAAAGTCATGTGTATGTTCCAAGGCAGATCACAGGGACCTATCAGATGGGGTTTGGGTGTGGGTAGTTATATTGCATGGGACGCTCTACATATTACATCTTTCACCCGATTAATCTGATTTATTGTTTAGAAACATGACCGCCATTGGCTATCATGGATTTCTACATTTGATTTCATTGAAACTGCAACCGTCATTTATAAGCGGATTATTCGGAATATTCACAGGCATTATCATCTCTATATAGAAGCTATCGAATTCGAATGTTTTCGATCAAGATCATTGCCACGGGCAGCCAACTTTAATTTTGTATCATTAATTCCTTTGCCGCTCTCTACAACAAAAATCTTTCATATAGATCGATCTTAAATTTAATATGCATGTTTGTCATTTCATCTATATTCGATTTCTCAAATGTTCGGAATTCCGTTGAAAAATATTGCTGCCAGTGGCCATTTTGGATTTTTTCTTTGGATCACTAAATAATTTGGCACTCACTATAGCTTGCTTCTCTTATCCGATCGTTTCCCAAATTTCATATGCATGATCGAGATGAGATTAAATGGGGCTGGGGTGCAGAAATGTTCAAGCAGCAGCCGTCTCGGGTTTCATATTTCAATTCATCTGCGACGCCTGTTATCCCTCAGCTGAGTGCATAATTCGTAAATAGCACATGCAGGATCTTGATCACCTCTGGAATGAAGCTATCGAATTTGACCTATTTTCGATAACAAAGATGGCCACCGACAGCCTTCTATGCTTGATTTTTTTTGTAAATTAGTCACTTGGCGTTCTCTATATATGCAGCATCTTTCATTTGATCAATCCCAAATAACATATTTGATTTGAGTCGAGGAACCAATCCATCAAACCTCAGAGTGATCAGATATTGATTTTTGAAGTTTGTCATTTCAATTGTTTGTGGCCCAGAAACACGCCGTCAAACGTGTGGTCTCGGTCAAAATTGCAGATGAAGATGGATAACTCTAAAATCAAGTGGTAATATGGCAAAATTTCGTGAATACTCAAGTGATAATACGGCCATATTTCGATGAGCAAAATGTTGATAAATAACACGTTCTGGGAAATTTGATATCATAGTTGACAGTGGTTAGCATTATTTTGTTGCAATTAATCGATTCTGAAAACTAAATGATATGGGGACCCTCTGATCGGATTGAGTACCTTTAATGGAGCGGTCAAAGCAATTATTTCGAATCAATAAGCTTTCCTCTTAACGGAAATTAACGACATTTAAACCTGGTCCCACCGGGTCCCGTCCTTTCGAAGCAATATGCACCTACATATATGCCATCTCGATTTAGCATTATAGAATAAACCTTTCAGTTCAAAGAATGCGACAACGGAATAACTCAACAAACCGAGCGAGTTCAACCACACAAACAACAACCACGACCACAACCGAGGCAACTACTACCACAGAATTTCATCCAGGTGTGTACTCAATGACATAATGATAACTTTTAAGGAGATGGCTCCATATAAGCGCCTGGCGCTTGATGTCAAATCCTCTTCTCTCTCAGACTTATCATACTTACATATATATATATATTAACATCATTTTGTAAATTGTTGTATAAATCTGGGATACTAAATAAATAATGTTTACACCATAACTTTTAAAGGTAGCAGTACACAATTTCCAAAAGTTGTTATAACACGATAGAGGTACTATAGTCAAATATATGCTGATCCGATGTCCTTGCATGGCATGTGCCCCCATGAATCGTGTTTTGTTGTAGACAGGAATGGTCGGCGAAAAAAAAATGTCTGCCATTCCTTTGTACAGCGAAATTAGTTAACAAGAACGTGGAGTCTCCGTTCGATCAACTGGATTGATTGATTGATAGGGGTTTAGTTTTATCAGTTTTAGTTGTCACAGCGGTGAATGAAATCCGCGCACTTACGGCTAATCTAACAGTGATTTCAATGGCTGATAAACTTGTCGACCATGAGTGGCAAACCACCGACCATCGGCGAGTAACTGGCAACTCCACCAGATAACGATTTCGAGTTACAAAGTCCACGATGGAAATATGTTGATTTGAGCCCTTATCGCCAGCGCTGGAGCTCGAAACGCTTGGAGTTGTACCCTAACCGATTGAGCCACCGTGCCCCCCCCCCCGATCAACTGGAAAAAACATTAACAAGGTGGTCCTTGATAAACATATTTATGAGATTCCACAGACAATAAAAGTAATATGTTCAACCAACGACAACATCTATAATATAGCGTCCAGGTGGAATCACCACGAGATGCTTCCGCGTAAAAGTTATTATTATTGTATAACAGCATAATTAATCTTCACAGTTAGGTTTTTTTTTCAGTTTTAGGAAATCAATGCGGAGTGACCTATGCACCTCGAGTGCGAAAACGAATCACCGGAGGAATGATTTCTCCACACGGCACGTGGCCATGGATGGTGTCCCTTCGATCGGCGCTTGGAACAAGTTCATGTGGTGGTGCTCTCATATCAGATCAATGGGTCCTAACTGCTGCACATTGCTTCAAAAGGTCAGTCCGACGTCGCGTGAAACCCTATGTGATATATAAGGGGGTGGCAAATAATAGGATTCCGTGTTTTGGCCGATGGCTTAGAGATGGTGTATCCACTCCCTGCATGAAGTTGATGAACATTCAGTAATAAATTAGACAGATACAGCATGCACTAATAACTTTGAGTCAGAGACCAGTAAACTGGAGTTTCAATCTGTCACTAGTAGATAATTTCCCCCTAATTTAATTATTCTACGAACTGGAAAAAGAAGTGTTATTATTTTAAAACATTTACAACATTTTTGACTGAATTGAAAAGCTATATTTTAAATAACTGTTAAGTGACTTTTTGTGTGTAATGTACACCAGATCGATACTTCTCCACTCATGTTTTTGTGGGTGGTGTGCATGGAATCAAAATACAAACGTGTCTTCAAAAAGATTTTCTTATAGAGATTTGTTGTTGTTGTTGCTGGTCATGTTGTTGTTGTTATTTGAAGTGTTGTTGCAAGTGTTGTCAGAAAGAGATTGGGAATATTTTAAGCTTACTTATACGTCCCCCGGAGCTACAACTTAGTATTATAGGTTGGTTGAATGGCAGAGACGTAAATACTAAAACTGCATGGATTTTCATATGCTTATCAATGCAGTTAGTAAAACGAGTTTGCAACTTAACATTCTGTGGATAATTATTGTAATTGGAAAAAAGCCTATTTAAAAAAACAGTTTTAAAGATCGATAATCTCAATCGAGATGTTAATTTTGTGGTCATGTGTCAATTCTGAATATTCCCTTTGTGCGCGCCCTCTACGAGCCCTCACAAGAGAGAATCATTGTCTTGAAGTAACTGTTGTCATCTCATTTAGTACTCTGCCATGCATAATTATTCTAAAAATGCAAAATTGTTGGCTGCAACTGTTGTTTAATCTGGAGCTATTTTAGTAAATAACAATATCCAGAGAAACTTTGTTGACATTGGCGAATCAAATAGGGTGGATTTTCAGCCAATACATGGATAATTACTGGGGCCTATTTACACTTAACCGCAAATAGCTTGTGCTTAAGGAAATATTATTATCCATATATAAGAGATTGCATTGTCATATTTATTATTGATTTTGATAATGCATAAGTAATTTGTGCTCAAGTTCAATTGATCGACCAAATGAAAATACAATCGCCCATTTAATTAATGCTGATGCATTAGTGCTCAAGCGACAAACAAAAATAACGGTATTCCGTTTAAATTTGGCCGATTTAGTCCTGATCGTCTATAGATTCCCAAAGAACGCCCCTCAGTGCGAAAGCTAACATCTGTCATGTCATCGTCAGCACGTATTTGCTTTAATTTTCGCTAAATTCTGCTACTCTGTTTACTTTATTCAATATGTGATGATTACTGGTTGGCCGTCTTAGATGTCTTTGAAAGGAGCATGCAATCAGGCAAACTTAATCGACGAGTTCCTTAATTGTACTACGAGGGCGTTAACTTCGCATTATAGTCAGTTAAAGGTCGGTAACCATAACATATCAAGGTCAAGATGAAAAATGTTGGAAACTTCTCGATTTCAGAATGCCATTCCCGGAAATGTGGAGAGTGAGATTGGGTAAACACGACTTGAGAAGGAACGAAGAAGGCGAGATCGAAGTGGAGATAGAGACCATCATAAACGTAAGACATCCAGTTTAATCTAATTTGAACATGTGCATCGATGATGACGGAGGCCTATATCTATTTCATCAATCCTAACCTCCTAATGCCAACATCGCGTGGCACGTGTTACTCCGACTGAATATTAATCGATATGTAATCGTGAACCCCGATTAAGCATCTTTCACTATTAGATCGTATGCGTATATATATATTGGCTGGTTAATTTGACAATCCGGAGATCCAATCCCGAAATAAGGGCCAGGTGGATTAAGAGGAAGGCTGGGAGGCCCCCAGCTACCTCCCACTTGGCCCTACTGGACAGAACCAACCACCGAGCAGTGTTCGCGCTGGACCGAAAAAAACTTTAGCCAAAAGTTTAGCCAAATGAAAATTTTATTAGCCAAATGAAAAAAACTTTAGCCAAATGTTTTTTGGCCAAATTAAAAAAAACTTTGGCCAATTAAATCATCGTTTTCTGGTCGGTTCACAATTAATGACTAAAACGTAAAATCTAACAGACAAAGGTAAAATACACAATAATTTAAATAATTTTGATGAACTAGAAGTATTTTTATATATATCATTTATTAAAACATTATTAATCTTTATGTGAAATAGTGATTTGGGGGGGTTAACCCGGGATTGCCCTTAATGTCATTATTTTTTTGTTTTATATCAATATCTTTTTTAAATCATTAAATATTTATCCTTGCCAAATTATCTAAGTGACATCTGGAAACTAATAACTTAATACTGTTACGCCATTATCAAATTACAATCTGTCATAAAAGCATGCATATTATTTTGACTGTAGGCCTATCGGTATTGACGACAAATAGCCACAAAATATCTGTCGTGATTCACATTTGGCTGATTAAGCTATTGTCTTACACTTGGTGCTCATAAACCTCGACCGTCATAAATACAATGTCATCATAAACATGCATTGTGCAGGCGCGCCGTGGGTGACCAGACAGACAATGGGCTGAATGGGGGATTAGGGGATTAAATGTAAAAATTAATAATGACCTTTTGCTGCTTCGTGCAGAGTGACGTAATCGTTCGCCAGATTAAAACAGCCTGTCACGAAGAAATTGCTTATATACCGGCGTCAATGCACTTTACAAAACATTGCTTTCTTCACATTGTCATAATTCAACCATGGTCGGTTTAATGTCCATGCGTCTTTGATCTATTGAGCGCTTTTATTAATTAGCTTTCTGGCTCCATACTTTCAGTCTCCATTTTGGGTTCAAAAAAAGTTTACCCAAAAGTTTAGCCAAATGAAATTTTTATTAGCCAAATTCGAAAAAGATTAGCCATTGGCTAATTTGGCTACCGACAGCGCGAACACTGCCACCGAGGCTATACTTCCACTGGAATAACACGCCAGATGCCGACTGACGACACCCAGACAGCATCCGCGGCGGATGTACCAACCACCAACAGCGGATTCGTGGTTCTGATGGAGTCACCACCAGTGACAACGCAAAGCAGATTTTTCATTTTATGTTTGTGTTGATGCAAATATTATAAACAATGATAAACAATGGTGACCTATTTTTTAATAACGTCCAATAATATCCAACCTGGGATGAAAATCAAAATTCCACTTCGCGTTTTCACTAGATAAGTCTTCAAACTTTCCAAAAAGATATCGTCACCTGCGCCTTATAAGGTTTGGTCAATCTTTCAACAATCTATCAACCATTCAAATTTTTCCAATTTTCCTCCCTCTTAAATTGAGCAAGGAGCTCAATATTAATCTTTGTTTTTGGAGTTATGTCCGTGGCTCCGACCACATTTGACCCAGTGACATCAGTCGCCAAAAGACCCTTCATACCAAATATGAACCCATTCGGCCCGATGATACTGAGAAGATGTTGTTTTAAGAATTACTATGGAGAGAAATAGCTATGGCTCTACATCTACATCTACTTGATACTCCATCGCCCTCAATGTGCTGAGGATTATGTGGAGGTCCAGGTGCTACCACGGCCGAGTAACTGTATAACCCTGTGGTGACCCCAGTAGCGTTCTTTAACGTGCACACACCGAGGCGTGTACACGGGTCAGCCATTAATGTCCGCGCCCGATCGGACAGCGTACTGCACCCACGACAACATACCTGGACAAGTGTTGTAATGGGGGGAAGTCGGCATTTTGCATTCGGATCTTTATTCAGTGATCTCGAATGAGACTTTTCAGCCTGACAAACTTGGTATCTGACCGAGTTCTGATTTTTGTCAGAATACCCTGACCAGGTTGCGATCCCCGGTCCGATAGCACGAGAGACCAGTACGCTACCTCTCGGCTACCGACTTCCGACTCTGGCTTCGCAACTATTTGACTCAGTGACCCCATTTGAACAAATCTGAATGTGAGTCACCTAGGGAACATCCACACCAAATATGAACCCATTCGGTTTTATGGTTCAGGAGAAGAAGATGTTTAAATAGTTGTTGACGGACCGACGGCTAGACGGACGACTGGACGGACGACGGGTGATTGCTATAGCTCAACCGCAGACTTCGTCTAAGGTGAGCTAAAAGCAAATTAGGTTCCAACAGGCAGATAACATATAAACGCCATTCAAAGGAAATCTTTATCAGCAACCCTTTTGCAAGAAGTAACGACTGCATGGTCCACCGTTGTTGGAGAATTAACAACAGGAAACTGTTCACGAAACACATATTCGCCGATTGATTGATTGGAGTACTGTACACGCTCCGTAATGCTGCATCTACGTTTGACACAAAATGTATAAACGGGTTGACCGTGTACGTGTTGGCAGAATGTTCACGTGAATCAGGTGACTCTCCATCACTGGAGGACAATACAGATATATATAACATTTTATCATATACCTTAACTGTTTATAATGACAAGGTCGATTACCATTCTATTGACACACGTGTAAGGAACCACATAGTACACACGTGACATGGATCAGATTTATAGTCATATACTTGTATACACTAGTTAATATGTAGGTTATATTCTTATTTAGTAAGTATCTTCTGTCGATTTGTAATGAAGGGTTGTTTATATATCGTCTGTTATGTGTGCATATAAAATTTGATCATACCACAAATTCTTATAACTGCAACGTTACCATTTTATTGAAATAAATGCGTACCAAACTGCTTGAAAGTTGTAAAAATCAACTAGTTTTATCATAAATTTTAACAAGCGTCGATTGTAATGAACATAGATATACATAATATGTTCTATCTCTTCAACACTTCTGGGAAAAGATTTTATATATATATACATTCGCAGTGGGAAAATGTCAAAAAAGTCTGTAAAACGACACCACCATGATAAACATTGATAAATATATATATTTTGTTCTTATATTCATGATATCGATAGTTCTCCAATAACGAAATTTCGCGAGTTGAAACCACTGCATGCATGTTGTATAAATAAATGTTAAAGTGAATTTGTTAACAAACATCTTTAATCTTATATTAAGTTCAAATATTTTAGTCTAAATATGATTTTCAGAATATAGTGTGGAATACTTTGACCTTAATTTCCAATAGTTCCCGTCAAGTTTTGATTCTTCTGTGGTATCTTATTGGACTAATTGGTTTTTTATCCGCAATGCCACTGTATCGGAAATGTTTACATAACAATAGTTTTAATATGCGAAATCTCATTATTCAATTGAACAATTATTAATAATGAAATCAAGTATAAGTTGGATCTATTTGTACTTGTTGTAGATAGTTGTCATACAGACTTTCATAAAAATTTAAGATATTTCGTATGAACACATTTCGAAGGCCATCATTCCCTTTAAATTAAATATTACTTACCAGAAAATGTTAACACTGGGACGACCAGAATGGTAATTGCAAGGAGCAACATATCACAGAGATAAGATTTATCGTCATATAAACTAGTTATCTGTCGGTTATTATCCTCATTTAGTAATTATCTGCTGTCGATTAATGATCAGCGGTCTGTTTATATATCATCAGAGTGTACTTAATATGTGATCATACCACAAAGTCTAATAACTGGGCAACCACCACATCCGTATGCTGAAACCGTGACGGAAATAATTCAAATGTACTTAAGCGTTCTTGGAAGAGTGTGGAGATATCTTTGCTCAAAGTTAATATGATGACGATTATCGCCGTAGATTGGCGAATCAACTGATTTTCCTTATCATTATAACAATAGTCATCATGTTAGTTTCCTTTTTTTCGGTCGCGCGTGACCACAATTAAATTCATGGCACATGAGGCATATTTGTGTGACAATATATACTTCCGCGTGGAATGGCTACGTCCGTATCGAAATCATTCTAAGAAATCAGTCGTATTTCGATCCCATTTATGCAGTTATAATAAAGTGTTTAGAAGTTTAAAGGTACTCAATCCGATCAGATGGTCCCCTTATCACCAAGATACAACAACAACATTTATTCAAAATACGCTTTAGTTATCAGAATCGATTAATTGCAATAAAATAATGCTAACCATGCACTGTCAACTTATATGGTATCAAATTTTCCAAAACGTGTTATTTATCAACATTTTTTTCAACGAAATATGGTCGTATTATCACTTGAGTGTTCACGAAATTTGGCAGTATTACCACTTGTTTTTAGAGTTATCCATCTTCATCCGCAATTTTGACCGAGATCATCCTTTCGACGGCGTGTTTCTGGGCCACAAACAATTGAAATAATAAACTTCAAAAATCGATATATGATTACTCTGAGCTTTGATGGGTAGGTTCCTCGACTCGAATCAAATATCCCCCCCGAAGCCAAAGACATAGTAGTTTAGAGGCGTTTAATCGGATTGAGTACCTTTAATTACACGTATCTCGTACGTGGTATTTGTATGTAGGAGATAAAACGAACTCTGTTTGTGACGAGCCGTTCACAAAATGTTTCATGCTCGAATCTACGAATATCCGATTCAACAGGGTACGCTATGTACGTTCATCTCCATTGTAATTCAATCCATCCAAGAAATAAAGTAAAGGTACTCAATCCGATCAGACGGCACCCCTTTCATCAAGATACAACAGCAACAACATTTCTTCAAACTATGCTTTAGTTATCAGAATCGATTAATTGCAACAAAATATTGCTAACCACTGCCAACTATGGTATCAAATTTCCCAAAACGTGTTATTTATCAACATTTTGCTCAACGAAATATGACCGTATTATCACTTGATTTTAGAGTTATCCATATTCATCCGCAATTTTGTCCGAGACCGTTCGTTTGACGACGTTTTTCTGGGCCACAAATTATTGCACATCTCGAGAAATAACAAACTTCAAAAATCGATATCGGATCACTCTGAGCTTTGACTGGAATCAAATATGTTTTTACACCCGAGCCAAAGAAATAGTAATTTGGGAGCGTTAATTCTGATAATATTGACATACATGTATCCTTTTTATCAGATTACTGTGAGTGAAAAGAAGTTTGAACGGCACTATTTTTTGCACAAACGGACTCGTAGTTATTCGAAAAGATTTTTGGATCGTTGGAAAAATTCACGACCGCTATTAGCTATTCATAATTCTTTATATCAGTAGTAATTAATTATGCGAAAGCTGTCTATTGGTATTTTTAAAGCTATATTTCTTCAAACTGTCTGTAAGTGTATTCTGCCTACACAGAAGTGTTAACTCCAGTCCTTTGTTTTCTATTCAGGGACGTGGCGACATGGGAAGTGGGTCGGGGGTGGTTGAGGGAGGTTTCGCCTCTAGCTCCCAACTTTAGTCAACAGTTGGAAATTCATTCCTGGAACAGCATTAGTTGGAAATTTCACACAAACAATAGGTTGAAATGGTTATCGTATTTTTTATTTTTTTAAACCAGACTGGGACTGCTTCTCGGCACACAGCCTGGTGAAAATAGCCGTGTGTCACATTTCCATCGCTATAAATTACTTCTACCTGCAATATATGCAGTATGACGCACAGGTCCCCAGAACAAAAATTGACCCACCCACAATAACACTTAATCCTATAGGATTAATTATTATGGGGTGGGTCAATTTTTGTTCTGGGGACCTGTGGTATGACGTTACCGCACAGATGTATTTATATACGTGACAGATCCATATCTCCTTTATATCTGCCGCTTCTAACTGGTTTTCTTGGAAATGCGTACTTCTATTCAGTTTCGGACCAATATTTGCGTGTCCTATTTTTAGTTAAAGGTACTCAATCCGATCAGACGGTCTCCATACCACCAAGATACAACAACAACAACATTTCATAAAAATACGCTTTAATTATCAGAATCGATTTATTGCAACAAAATAATATTTGCCATGATCTTGTAAGCCAGTGCATTCTCTTATATATGCGAGGCTCCCTAAGGGAGACTCGCATATATAAGAGAATTCACTGGTACATGATATTTAATGCTGCACCAGCGCAGCTCCCGTCATGAATGGGTTAAATAATCTCTCGGAGAATATACGCCGGTAATCATTGACGCGCTATATGATTATATGATACATCAGCACTATCGTCCAACAACTCACTTCGTTATTCCATCTATATTTGAGTTGTCAGAATCGCCGAATTATATATGTATATATGTTCGATTGCCCAGACACGTTCTATACCATACGGCCCCATGAATAAACCATATCCCATATATTCTATACATTTTATATGGGGATCTTATTCCCAAATAACGTGGCTATTTTCTCCTCATTTCGCTCTATTGAAAGCCCTTTATACATTTCAATGTACACAAGAACGTGACGACAGGAGGGTTCGGGTGCCTCACCCCAACTTTTACAAAGATTCACAGCTGAAAATTTCATGCTTGACCCAACATTGGTTAGAAATTTTAGACAAAAAGTTAAGATAGTTTGATATTACAACCATGCAGTATTTAGTGTGAAATTAGTTGTTTCTAGACCAATATATTTTCTACTACCGTCAAATGTGACTGAAATTGCAATCCATTGGAAATTTCCAACCATATATAGGTGCCACTGTAATTTCTCGGACTTGGTCCGTTATTCTGCACCATTCTTCAGCGGAGTGAAATTCCAAGCTGGGCACACCAACAGAGAACACTTGTCACGCCGCTGCACAAATGTCCTACATCGGTTCAATACTCCAATACAGACACATTGTTTTTCTGTGAGAAAACCGCGTTTACGCCGCAGTGCAAACTTTACCTTTCTGAACATTCCCAATCATCCATCGGTGATACAGTCAACAATCACATGGGTATAAACATTTCAGCAATAAATTGTCAGGTTACGTTTGTCTGGTTACGTTTCTGTTGGGTATGTTCTTGCAGCTCCAACAATCACAACGGCTCGACAATTTCCGTTTTCGTGTGGAAATAACATCTTCCATCATATCTCCCGGACTATTCCAATCATGTGATTGATCACCAGTGTAAAGGTTTCAATGATCGATTTTGGCTAAAACAAAAATTTTACCTGAGGATATTTTGGATGCAATTATCTATTTCTAGAATTTAGTAGGGTTTTTATAGTTGGTGTGGTTTTAGCCAAAATCGACCATTGGAACCTTTACACTGGTATAGTCAATATTGGCATTTTTGTAATTTTCCCCAGGGGCCTGTGGTATTACCAGGGCCATGTATTGTAGCCTTACGCATGTATGGTGTCTATTTATGGGAAGTTATTTTCATATTAAAGCGTAAATGGCCGAGCCAGTGAGATTAGCAGCTGCATGTGAACGCGCCCTAAATAGTCACGGGCACGTTTCACTTCACCCCGATTCGATGTAAGTTTCCCAACGGAGAAGCAACTTTGCTGGAGAAATATAGTGCCAAACTCCAGGCAGAGTTATCTCCAATCGCTCCGCTGAGATATCACTACTATAAGGATATTTGGTAAGGATTTCTTACGTGCTCTTAGTTCTTATGTTTTAGGATTAAAATTGTCTATGTCTGGCTCAGTTCATATTGTTCTTATCAATACCGAAAGAATTACCATTATTGCAAACTTTTAGTGGTCAAAACAAGATAATAGGTGACTAAATATAGTTCCGACGATATGTAAAAATAGATTTATCGTCAGCAAAGTACCATCATTGTGGCAGTGCTATATCGCACTGATAACGTAGAGGGCGCTGCACGGAGTTTGATATAGTGCCTCCCATGTATACAAACAAAGTGCTGACATTACTTTTGTATTCACGTTTTTACTGTGCATCGTCGACTGTTTTGCAGATACCATATCCATACGCATGGGTATATTGAGACCCATGGGCACTCAGCAGATAAATAGTATGGAAGAAATAACCAGGTTACTACGAATCGGGCTGCAGCTGGTTCGATTGGGACAAGGACAAGTCTAATGCGAGAAATTCGACAATAACTCTCTAAGTTTATTCTTCATCATTTTACGAAAAGATGTTGGTCTCAACGTTGATATATATAATAACGTTGTGATTTGTGAATGAAAATTGTTATCTGGTTGTCGTCTGTCATTGTTTCTGCTAATCTCTGCGCGCATATGATATCTCTTGTTGAAAAGACTGGTTCCTGGTCCAAAACTGCAAAAAGTAAATCCGATAACGTAGCAACCTGACCCCTCGAGCTATAGTATGTGTGGATAAATCTTATGCAACTAAAACACACGACCTCCATATTTTTCAGCATCCGGATTACTACATCAGTCGTGGTATTACAGACACTGAGAATGGAACGCTATCCACATATGATAGATTTGCTAATGATGTAGCATTGGTGAGGCTAGCTCAACCGGTGGATACAGCAAGCAGATTTATCAGGAAAATCTGTTTACCAAACCTCGACACACAGACAATGCTGCGCCAAACTCGCAGTGTCGAAGAGGACGAAGATCCGAATGAAGAATATGAAAGCGATGCTTATGATCAGTACCCCAACGAAATTCCCGAAGACGACTGGAACTTTGAGAGATTGCATGCTGTGGAGAACCTTGGAGAATGCTACACAACAGGCTTTGGATCTACGACAGGTTTGTCAACTATATTGAAGAAGGCTAATTATATGTTGGAAAATGTAAAACATTTACAACCTGCAACAAATCCGTTTCCCCATCCCTTATATGGGGCGCCGTTCTTATATTTATTATCTATTTTAGTGATACATCAATAATTCATTATATGTTATCACAAAATCGAATATATGATATCATTAAATATTTTATGATATCACAAAATGATTTTAAGATATCACCATTTCCAATTTGTGATATCATAAATTCATTTTTTGATATCACAAAATCGAGTTATTGATATCACAAAATAGTAAGACTCAGTGATAGAAATAATTCGATTTTATGATATCATAAATTCATTTTGTGATATCAATAAATAGTAAATGGCATAGCTGGACTAATATTCCTTCAACATTTAGTGATATCATTAAATCATTTTATGACATCATAAAATCGAATTATTGATATCTCTAAATGCTTACTTATTTTGTGATATCATATATATTAATTTTGTGATATCACAAAATTAATTTTGTGATATCACAAAATATGTAATGAATAGAATAGATCGGCGTATATGGCAAGAGACGTGAGCAGAAGGTTATGAAGGTATGTTTTGTACAATGCCATACTAATTCACTGGATCCGATTTTGTCTTTTACTTGTGTTACGGTTACGGTGTGCTCCGGTCTACTAAGTGTCACATGTTCGCAACTCTGGTAGTGGATCCATTACCAAGTACCCATTCATACATGCAGGTTGGACAATTCGCGTCAAGTTTCAGGCATGCATGTGCATGCAATGGTATAAAAATAAAAATATGATAAATGAATATAAACACAATGTGAAAAAAACATGGAAACTGATTGGTGAGATAATGCAACAAAGATCTAAAAAATTAGAATATCCCATGTCATTCATTATTGGGGGTGTCGAAAGTAGAAATAGGAAAGAAGCTGCTGACGCCTTTAATGAATATTTTTCTACCATTGGCGCTACTGCGGCTGAGAAAATATCACAAACTTGTAACAAATACTCTTCATACTTACCTACACCTTGTAGTGAAACAATCTTTTTTCATCCCACTACACCGGAAGAAATTCATACAACGGTTTCCTTAAGTAAAGGGAAGCACAGCATTGACAAAGATGGTCTTATTAGCTCTTTCATTATGAAGAAAGTTATCTCGGAAATTTCACAACCCTTATGTCATATTTTCAATCTCTCAATGGAAACAGGAATTGTTCCAGAAGACATGAAGATAGCAAAAGTTATACCCCTCTTCAAATCAGGCGACCAAAAGATAATGGGAAATTATCGCCCAATAAGTATTCTGCCCATTTTTTCTAAAATCTTAGAAAAAATTGTATGTCACAGACTAGTTGTTTTTTTAAATAAACATGATACTCTCTATCATAATCAATATGGGTTTAGAAAAGATCATTCAACAATTCATGAAATTTTGAAGCTACTCTATGATGTGGGTTTGAATAATGATAAGAAGGATAAAGATTGTACGCTATCTGTATTTATTGATTTTTCTAAAGCTTTTGACACAATAAATCATGAAATTTTGCTAAATAAACTTGATTATTATGGAATGAGAGGCAAAGCCAATGAGTGGTTTAGAAATTATCTGACAAATAGATACCAATGTGTGGAACTGGAAGGTATGGTTTCTTCTAAACTTCCAATTACATGTGGAGTCCCCCAGGGATCTGTTGCAGGTCCGATTCTTTTTTTGGTCTATGTTAATGATATGCACAGATCCAATAACCTATCACTTTTATCCTTTGCTGATGACACAACTGTGTATTCTTCACATCACAACCTTGATTATTTGTATGACTACTTCAACAAAGAGCTTGAAAAATTGAGTTCCCTTGGTAGAGCAAACAAACTATCATTAAATACAAATAAGACTAAATATATGGTGATACAACCAATAAATGGCCCGTATTTTGTTGCAAATAGAATGTTGAATATAAATAAACAGCCGATTGAAAGGATAGGATCCGATTGTCAAGAAAAATCTTTCAAATTTTTAGGTATTCACATAGATGAACATCTGATATTTGAATACCATGCGAAAGCTGTTTGTGCGAAAATGTCTAATTCTCTTTATGCTATAAATCGAGTAAAAAAATTCCTTTCTTTCGATTGTCTTAGAATGCTATATCTTACCTTAGTACGTTCTCACATTCTTTATGGAATTGAGTTATGGGGAAATGCGAGTACTCAAAATCAAGTTATTGTACTTCAGAAAAAGGCAATTCGAGCTATTAATAAAAAACGCTGCAATAGTCACACCGAACCATTATTTAAATCGAATAACATTTTGAAGCTGCAGGATGAGTATATGCATCGGATATGTCTATTTATGCACGACTGGAAATATGTAAATGTTCCCAAATCATTTGTTAATAGTTTTAGAATATATAAACATCCGAGTATGAGTACTAGGTCCTCAGGAAAAATACAGGAAACAAGGGCTCGCATTAAATTCACTGAAACACTCTTGACGTTACTCTACAGAATATCCAATCGAAGCCAGGCTTTAAGAACAAATTTACCAAATCAATTATTGACAATTATTCTTCGAATATTAAGTGCAAAAACAAGTTTTGTCCAGATTGTACTAAAAAGATAGAATTAACTCTAACTTTTGGAATTGAACTTCCAATAAGGAAAGAAATTATAACTATAAAACGACCTTCTCTCATTAGTAAAATGAATTTAAAAAAATGAGAAGATGTGCCTGATGAATATATATATATATATATATATATATATATATATATATATATATATATATATATATATATATATATATATATATATATATATATATATATATATATATATATATATATGTAAATGCATGTATGTATGCGCTTATGTGTATATATATGCATGTAGATATTTGTTTTTTTCAATCTTCTGTGGTGTTGAGTGCCTATATTCAGTGCAAATATTAACTACTAGCAGGGTTACCCGGCGTTGCCCAGGTTAATGTATGCTGTGGATATTTGTTGGGAATAGAGAATGCTCTTGCTTAAAGTATTATACGTTTTCTCATAAATTGTATATTCAAATAGCATCACAAAACATGATTATTAGTCATGAATATAAGTAGTAGCTCACCTGGTCAATTGTTATTCTGTTTATCGCGATTAATCCGTTCCACCAATAATGAAGTATTTATTTATTTACAACTGCGTATACATTAGACGTTATAATATGATACATGAACATCATAAACACATTAGTTCGATAAAAGATGATAATTGGGTTTTACATATTGAGATGTATCAATCAATCTAGTGGGTTGGACTAAGATCTCGAGGACACCTGGCTATCATATCTCCATGAAGATACAGATGTTCAAAGAAATTTCCAGGTGCTCCTCTGTTCATGGTGCTATATATTGGCTAAATATTCTTAGTTTAAACGAAATGTTCCTGCGCATATATCAGCTACATGTGCCAGGCACAGAGCGAGATTTTGAGTTTTTTATGTCAGTCGATGAGTCTGTTCTAAAACCCTTGTCAGATGTCAGTATTGGTAGGATCCTGAAAAGTCTTGTGCTACTAACTGCATTTTCTTGTATATCAGAAGAAACTATATTTGACTGCACACTGTGACCACTATTTTTGAACAGGCCTTCCATATCTCTTGACAAATTGTAACTTTTTGTGGAAACTGTATTGAATGGAACAGACTAAATTTTGTTATTATATATATGCAATCCTCTGACGGTTCGAGGTCTCTCAGTTTGCACGAATATATGTATCTCTTCAATAGAATGATAAATATACGTTTAATGCTTCTTCTAGTTATCTCTTTTGCTAGCTTATTGTGTGAATGCCTTGATTGCCATTCCCATATAAATATGACTGTTAAGAAGATATAATTGTTCAAGTGACTTATGTGGGTCACCATATGTCGGGATTGTGAAATGTGAACGCCCAACTACTTAAAATGATATGGAGATGGCCTGGTGACTGTATATAACGTATATATGGATATCGGCGAATAGCAATCTTATCAATAATAGTGCATATTCGCTCGCCATCCGTGGCGCAAACGACACCAAATGTGATTTAATTCATGGTATATCATTAGAGAAAAACGTGTATGAATTTGGTGGAATTTGGTTTATTAAATCAATTGTTGATGCAACGCTGACTCGAACAACGCCATATTGCGAAGGTGATTATGTATTCGTTTGGTGGAAATCAGCGACAAAACTATTTCACCATATTTTTTAAATTTCCCCTCCCACCAACAGCGTCATTTTAGAAAATTTTAACCCGCACCATTATCTTCCTTGTAAAAAGTTACACCCCTTAGAACGCCTTGGTGCCATCTCGATTGTACCGCGTGAAGTTATATATGGAACGCACACAGACAAACAAAAAGACAGACAGACAGCACGATTTTATTTCTTGTATCATTTGAGAAGAACGTGTCTGAATTTGATGGTAATTGGTACTAAAAATATTTTGTATCAGTTTTGGTGACCCTCCCGTCCCTATTTCGGACTCAAGCTGCACACACTAATACTCATTAGAGATTAGAGATGCATATATATGAAATTTAAGGTCCCCATATCTCTCACCCATAGGGCACCAATTTGGTGTATCTAAACCACACGCTAAGATTCCTCGTATCACGGAGAAGAATATGTATAAATCTGGTGGAAATCGGCACTAAACATATAGATATAATTTTTTGTGTCCATCTCATATCTATATACCACTGACTGGAATGGCCCAATTTGTGACATCCTTAAACCACACGATTACACTCCTGGTATCATGGAGATGATTGTTTATAAGTTTGTTTGGTGATAATCTGCGACTAAACAATTTTTTTTTATCAAATTTGGTGCCAATCCCTCCCCTCTCCATCTCTCACCCAAACAGCACCACTATGGCGTCTTTAAATCACGATTAGATTCCTCGTATCATGGATAAGAACGTGTATCAATTTGGTGGAAATTGGCGCTAAAAACATTGTGCATCAATGTTAGTGCCCCTGTCCCTTTGAATGCAACCCTGACTCGAATGAGGCCACATTTGACAGATAAAAGCCACACCATTAGACTCCTCATACCATGGGGATGATTTTGTATAAGTGTGGTGGCAATCGGCTACTTATTATCAAATTTAGTGCCCACTCCATCCCAATCTCCCATCCAAAAGCAACAATTTGGCGTTGTTAAATCGCACAATTAGATTCCTTGTATCATGAAGAAGAATATATAAATTTGGTGGAAATCGGCGCTAAAATATTAGTTTTATCAATTTTGGTGCCCCTCTCCCCTTCCGTTCATCCCTGACTCAAACGACGCCACTTTTGACATATTTAAACCACACCGTTGGATCCTTCATATCATGGGGATGATTATATGTAAGCTTCGTGGCAATCGGCGACAGAAAAAAAATCTGCCCCCCCCCCCTCCGGGCACCCCTGACGCGAACGGCGCGACTTTTGCCATATTTAAACCACGCCATTAGATTCCTCATATTATGGGGATGATTATATATAAGTTCGGTGGCAATCGGCGACAAATTTTTGTTCTGCCCCTCCCCCTTTTCTGCCCCTGACAACAACGGCGCCACTTTAGAAAATTCTAACCCCGACCATTATCTTTCTCGTAAAAAGCTACTCCTAGTAGACCCCTTTGGCATCATCTAGATGGCCCCCTGTGAATTTCTATAGAACACAGACAGACAGACAGACAGGCAGACAGACAGACAGACATTCGCAAATATAGATATAGATTTGGTGCAAACTGATTAGAACATTGTCTAGTTTGAACAGTTTTATTTTTGAACTTTATAGCTAAAGATTAATTTTTTAAAATCAAATTGTAAACAACGCAGACACACACAAAGCCTCGTGTCATTATTATTTCAATATATTATATGGTTTGAACCCCACCCAGTATGTCAATTTTGCATAAATGCCAATTTTGTATAAATTTGTATATCTTCCATATTTTTGTCCATATTTTCCGTTTCCAAATGGTGGCGGCAGGAAGACGACCATATGGTCATGCCACCACCATATGACATATTATTGTTTATTATTTAATTATATATGTGTAACACATTTTATGATGATATGCCATAATAAAATATTTACTTACTTACTTATAATTCGATTGTAATCGTTTGGTACAACCACTGCAGAGATAAATTGACAGTTAAAGGTCGTGAAATAAAACAAAATCTATGTAAAATTAATGAATAACGGCTACTCTGTATTCATATATTTATGCCAAATTATTTTTATTCAAGATACTACAAAATGATGGTACGCAGCTTTTGTAGCATCAACTCATTCATATTTTTATAATTTGCAACCAAAATTTTATGACACATTTTTTATTGAAATAACTCATCATATGTTGAAGTTATTATGTTATATGACCACTTAATACTTCGGAAATGGTGTGACAATTAGACTATTATTCATGTGAATTTGTTTGCTCTATGTCAATCTGTTCACCCCTCTATATTAACTGATATTCAGGACATTCGTGAGGGATATATAAAAGGTTAACATGCACTCTAAATCGTGCATGTTCCACCTTTTAACTTTACCCAATATCAGCCACGCACACAATAGAGTACAACACCTTTCCATTATTTAAATGTACAAAATCCGATTCGATGGTCCCTATATCATCAGATTCCAACAACAAAAATAACAACAACAACATTTCTTGAAATGCCGTTTAGTTAACAGAATTGATTATTTGCCAAGAAATACTAGTAGTGCTAAAATAGCCCAAAAAGTGTTATATATCAATATTTTGTTAAACGCAATTTGGCATCGAGAGTATGTCTGTCGGCATTCGTCGAATATCTGCCAGGCCGCCAAACATTCCAGGTGAAAGCATAGAGTTATCTATCTTCATCCGCAATTTGGTCCGAAACCGTCTTCTCGTCGACTTTTTGATAGAAAATAATAGATTTCAAAAATATATATCTGATAACTATAAGCTTTGACTGGTGGTTTCATCGACTCGAATCAAATAATGTTTTACCCCCGATGCCAAAGAAATAGTAATTTCGGAGCGTTGATTTGGATTATGCATCTTTAATTATGGGCGTAAATATAGGGCTTCGTGAAAAATATATGATACTATCAGAAGCCATGCAATTTGTATATCTGGACCGAGGAGCAACTATACGCTGTCGTATAAGTATAGATATATACCATTGATCTCTACTCTGACTGCGTCCGTATACTAGAGATCGCAGTCCATCCGTTCAAGACATGCATGGCAACTTTTTGATGTTCTTACCTGTTCTGACGGGGAACTTTAAACATTGAACTAACAACGCAGGGAATATATTACTTTGTTAACACTTGGTCCTTAATATTCTATGCCACTTTAGGGGTGGTCTCAGCTCGAGATTGCATCATTTTTCAGTTTTTGACTTTTGCTAGCCGATATCGCAATACAATATTGAATTGATTACATGGAAGAAATTCCATGATTGTAACTACGCAAATCAAAAAGATTCAATCAGAGCCGAGCTGGGACCTTCACCCATTATGAAATACATTATTAAAGGCATATTTAATTTTCGAGTCACTGCTTATTATTTTTATAGTGCCTTGATATACGATTTTAATGACAATCTATGACATATATAAAATATGATTAATATACTATAATTCATCACAATTTGGAGCGTCTGTGTCTCAGAAGGTGCCCACATAGAGTAAAAGAAAATAGATGAAATCATAGAAACATTTCCCGTTTCGCTCCCAGAATGCAACATAATTCAAACTAAGATATAGAATAATTCCCCCTCCATTGAAAATAATAGACTTTCCAGCAGTCCAGATAAAACAGAAAACACGTCCGTTGTTCAACACAAACAACATATTCACTTTTTATTACACGGATAAGTTGATAATACAATGTTTTTGGAGCTTCCTCTTTCAAATGATATATGTTATGGCATATATTGTTTATCAGCGTGCTGATTACACACTAGAGCTCACTGGGGGCCCACCGCTCCTGCTAAATCCGTCCGAAATCGCATAATCGTCCAGTGCGCATCGATAAATGCTAAGTTGCCCTCTATGCAATTTTATAAAAATTAGCGTGACGGCACATAAATTGTAAGTATTTTCTTAAAAATCCAAATTATTCTATAAAAATTGAATTGTTGATTTTTCAATATCACCGTCTGTATCCGTGTGTATTGAATTTAATTTTTAGCGCTCACGGAAGATTGAACAATCAGGAGTTTATCACTTCGTTTTTGACATTTTACCTTAACCTTCGGCGATAAAGTTTATTTTAGACCAGAAATGGGACATTCCAATGGGCAAACCATTGTTTTCTAGTAAGTTTGTTATCTCCGGTACCCGAAAATGCAAACTTTCATACGGAAAATCTGAACAGGTCTACATGTGGCAAATTGAAAGAAAAGCACATGGTGGCTCCAGTGCGAAATTGTTATGGCTCCAGTTCGAAAACGAGCAAAAATGATAAGCTCCAGTGCGCACCCACGATAAATAATGTCGATATTGAACAGAATTTATCGAGAATTTAGTAGATTATAGGCGTTATAGCCGAGCATAATGACATTTTATCTAATATTTGTGCACAAATGTGTCTCTTTGGGTTTTGCATAGCAAGTACAGAAGTTACCATTGCAAAATATATAAGGCGGCTCTTTCACTTTATGATGCAAACCTGACATTTGGCATGAATGGCTAGTGTATGTCAATTATGAAGACTGATTTTTTTTTCGACAAACCAATCATAAGGGTCAATATATTCAAAATTGCCGCCACTTTTACGAAATTTAATAGCCGCCGTTTTCAGCTTTTACTCAACGTATATACGACGAATGTGACTTCTATTCCTTATTTGAATTTTTTTATATTTCACTCAAATAAAGGGTGTTGTAGTGTGACTCTATTTCCACACACACACCCCACCCCAATCCAACATGGCCGCCGTCCAGATGGATTCAAATAGGGAACCCATGCCAGTTCTCAGCCCATTACCGATTTAGGTCGAACAAAGAGTGGTGTGCAGTTGGCCAGACACCCCACATATTCACCAAACACATCCGATTCAAAATGGCCGCCGCCCAGAGGGGTCCAAATAGGGGACCATTGGGTTTGAACTTTACAACTGTTGATAATTTCCAACCAACCTGACACCACCTATCATGTTGGTATATTTCCAATTGATAGCAATTTCAGACCAACATTTGGACCTTAATATAGAAAAGATTTGCTAGAGTTGCTCTAAAACAACAAATGTCCCACTAATTAGTTGTTGGAAAAACAACCAACTAACAATATCAACTAATAAGTGGTGTAAAATTTCCAACAAATGCTGTGCGAGGCATGAAATTTCCTTCCAGCTCTGTCCAGCTGTTGAAAATTTTGACCAAAGTTGGAGGGTTGAACCCCCTCAACTCCCCCTGTCGCCACGTCCCTGGTGTGGAATACACACCTATGATAATATCCTCGGCGCCACGTCCCTTCATACTAGCAAAAATAGCTTCATGGAAACCGTGAAGCATCGAAATCAACATGAAGTCACACGGAGGTGACGATTTCGGACTGGTGCACTTTCGCCGAATGCACATCCGTCGTGTAGCTTGTTATCGCAAAGCCAATGTATGATTTTGTAATATTTTATAAACCTTGTTTTAACAAACTTACGATCCCCACATGACAATGATTTTTGATCGGCAATATTAAAAACAATACCAAGATGACAATACACTGATGATTGTAGTAAAATTGAGCACATATGCTCCACTCAGAATGTTTTTGCATTTGTCATAGTAAAAAGCACTGGAAATGATGAGGTTGGGAAAAAATACAAAGTACATTATGGCCTTTATTGAGGAGGGGGTATAATTTTCTTATATAATCTTCTCACATGCAATAACGCACACTGAGCTCAATTTCTGGGCATGGTAGACTTTCTCCCACCGGAAAAGCACAGGAGCCTCGCAATTGCGGACTGGACGATTATGCGATTTGGACGGATTTAGCAGTAGCGGTGGGCCCCCAGTGGAGCTAGCGCCTTGGTATTACTCTCCACTCAAGATTTCGGCGTTGAGTGGGCCACCGTGAACCACTCTCCCAAAAATAAAAAAAAAACAATCCCATGGGGTTGGGTGTTTTACTTACCGCACACGCTTTACATACTGTATACCTGCATTGTTTTTTTTTTAAATGTAAACTTCCCTGCATGTCAAAACATCAATACGTTCCCAGGTTCTGAACTATTGGAGCAAGTTTAGTATCGAATGATCGATGTGTGTGTGTGAGGGTGTGTGTGATGGTGTGTGTGTGTGTGTGTACTGGTGATTCAATTAATTGCACAATCGACGATCGAAATGACTACATACCCTACATTAAAGGTACTCAACCCGTAAAGAGGGTCCCCATCTCAACAGATTCCAACAACAACAATCCGATCAGAGGGTCCTATATTACTATTTCTTTGGCTTTGGGGGTAAAAAATATTTGATTCGAATCGAGGAACCCATCAAACAAAGCTCAGAGTTATTAGATATTGATTTTTCAAATTTGTTATGTTCTCGAGATGAGTACTGATAACTGCCGTAATCTGCTCTGGATGTGTACTCCAAATCTATTCAAACAGACAAGGATGAATAACTCTAAAATCAAGTGGTAATTTTAACGCAATTTTGATTGAGTTCTGGGCCAGATAGTATTCCCGATAATGAAAAATAATAGATTTCTAAAATCGATATCTAACAAATCTGAGCTTTGATGGGTGACTTCCTCGACTCGAATCAAATATTTTTGACCCCCGAAGCCATTGAAATAGTAATTGAGAGGAGTTTTATCGGGTTGAGTACCTTTAACTTATGTTAAATTAGTCTTATGGGCTATATCATGTTTTCACTTCAAATGTTCGCCGCATAATTTGATTATGTATCTTCGTTTACCTTACGACATTATCAGAACCAAGTTAATGTATACCTGACACGAAAATCTACTTGTGATCTTCATTTATTAATTGATTTTGTTTAGATTGTTTTTTTTGTTTGTTTTTTTTTAGTAATTGTTATTTGTTTGTTTGGTTTTTGTTTTGAGTCCAGTGTATAGTTTAGTATTTGATTTTTGATTTTTTTTGCTGACATAAAGTAAGAAAGTATTATTTAAATCAAGGTAAATAGCACTAGGCTACTAAACAATACCTAATATCATTCCCGGCGGTTTTGCTATGAAAACTAAAATTCAGCAATTCAATATATGAGGGTGACGACCCCCCTTTTCGTACGCCGGATGCGGGGTCTGTTATGGCGTATTCCAGATGCCAGACCACCGTACGCCGGATGACGTCGGGCACATATATCGGATGCCGGATGCTTCCATTGATAATTTTTCTTGACGTTAAACAGCTATTCAGAACTCCTCGACCTGTGACCTCTGCCGGCCAAGGATGACGGAATCTGACGAGGTTTGCCGAATGGTTAAACAGCAAAAACACAACGAAATTACGTCCGCTAACTTCAGACTTCAGAGTGATGGTAAATGGAGGAAAATTGTATCGACCCCCTTGTCCTTAAAGGTACTCAATCCGATAAAACTCCTCTCAATTACTATTTCAATGGCTTCGGGGGTCAAAAATATTTGATTCGAGTCGATGAAGTCACCCATCAAAGCTCAGATTTGTTAGATATCGATTTTAGAAATCTATTATTTTTCATTATCGGGATTACTTTCTGGCCCAGAACTCAGTCAAAATTGCGTTATTATTACCACTTGATTTTAGAGTTATCCATTCTTGTCTGTTTGAATAGATTTTGGTGTACACATCCCGAGCAGATTACGGCAGTTGAAGGCAATTATTAGTACTCATCTCGAGCAAATAACAAATTTCAAAAATCAATATCTAATAACTCTGAGCTTTGTTTGATGGGTTCCTCGACTCGAATCAAATATTGTTTACCCCCAAAGCCAAAGAAATAGTAATATAGGACCCTTTGATCGGATTGTTGTTGTTGGAATCTGTTGAGATGGGGACCCTCTGTTCGGATTGAGTACCTTTAAATGGGGTGATATCCACTATTAAAACATAACTTCGCAAAGCGGAATATCCCCTCAATGAGATAGCGACCACAGCTTGTTCTCACCCGATAACTTTAATAGAAATTCCGACTCATTTCCGCTTTTATCATAAATAGTAGACACATTCTGACGTTAGGTGGTTCGTTTGGACCATAATTATCAGTCGTAGATGGCGGATAATGTGTGTATCAATAGAAAAATATATGTTTAATTAACCATAAAATTGTCCAACATGCAGAGCGGTTCGCAAAAATACTAGCTAAGTCCAAGTGTGGGTACCCATCATAACTTCGGGTATCAAAGCCGCAGATCGATCATGCGATGAAATGTCGCCAAACCAGAGCTGGGATGTCAAAGATGCGAATGATATGCTTCACATTTTGACCGTTTCTGCTTGAAAATATCCCAATTATAATTCGGACAGACCGGCACATGGATCATCTTTAGGGTGTGGGTGCATGCGCAAGAGTGAAAGCATGTATGTTTGTTTGTGTTTCATATATGTTCTGATGTCATTAATAGTATAGGCTATGATGTGTTAAATCAGTGTAACTCACGAGTTAGCAGGGACGTGGCTGGAGGTCCCTGTTAGGGGTGTTCACCTATAGTTTCTAAATGCACCCCTTCCAGTAATTTCTATTTGCACCCCATGTTAGGTTCGAGTTTTCATCGAGTTTACAACGGGTTCTTCCAACATTCGCAAATATAGATATAGCGAGTATTGCAGCATCATACAATTAATAGCTACGTGGGGTTCATGATCGAGTTTCCAACGTTTCAGCCCATAAAACACCTGCATGATAGCTCGACATCTCGATGTTATGCATGAAACGGTCATTAAATCGCAATGTCTCATGTACTCGATTTGTTCTTTGTTGTGTACGCATATATTACCTGCACCAACGAAGCGTCATTTTCCCCTCCCTTAATTTCCATATGATAGAAACACTCGTCAAGCATGCACGGATAAGCATAATACCCTGTATATCCAGGTATATCATGGACATTACGCAATTCGAAGTATCTCCATGTGAGATGAATTATTTAGCCCTTTCTTTATTCTAAATGGAATAATGACATTCAATTATAAAAAAAACTGGTGTAAGGGTGTATTATATTAATTCTGAGGGATTTTCAGGTAATATGAGCAGAAGAAAGATACAAATATACGCTATGACATTTTCATATAATGGGGAGGTTTAGATTGATAAACCTTCTAACGTGGCCCTTCCAACATAACTGGCTATTAACCGAGAGCCTGCTGGGTTTTATTTACACAATCGCGTACGAATGTGTTACACCCCAGGAATGTTCAAATAAATCAGATTTTCTAGGTTCCGTATTCCTCCAGAGACCCCACGCCCCCCTCCCATAATGACTATATTTGCACTTATGAGTACGAAGCTGATTTTTATAATATTAATAGTGATCCAGGAATCACTGATCAACAATACACAATTTCTGAAAATCAAATCACTTCTATTTGCACAAAGCTATACTATAATTTATATATGCATCAGATGAGTGTAAAAAGCAACATAAATATTATCCAAATATATCCAATGAGTGTCCAGTCCCACTTACCAAGGGTCCCAAACCACCCAAAGAGTGTAAATCCACGCAACGAGTGTCTCAATCCAACATCTTAGTTAATATGGTATACCAAACAAAAAGTTCATAGATTGGTGTCACAAATCAGCCAACTAGAGTCTCGAAACGCCCAATATGTATCCCAAATCAACCCCACTAGTGTCCCAAATCATCCAAATGGTGTCCAACCCCGCTCAAATGAGTATTCCAAAACATCCCAAACAACTCAACGAGCGTCTCAAACCATCAATTGAGAACCCCAAACCATCCACTGGGTGTCCCACGCCATTTAATGACTGTTCATAACCATCCAAATGGGTGTCCCATGTATCACGACGATTACCTCAAACCATCAGAATCAGAAGTGTCTAAAACAACTGGTGTCTAAATCCATCCCAAGCAAAATGTCCCACAACCCAACCTATGAGTGTCCCAACTAGTGTACAAAACCATCATCGAACATCTCAAACCAACCAGCGAGTGTCTCGTGGTTTCGTAAACCAATTGGATGGGATGGAACACACTTGATGGTCTTAAATACTCTATTGAGGCTTTTGTACGCTATTTTGGATGTATTGAGATGACAATTAGCAAATGGTTTGTGTTCCAGTTGGATCACCCCCGTGTACGTGATATCGCCAAAATTGTTTTCAAAGAAAACCCCGCATATTTAGATAATTTAAATAATTTCGGCCAAATTTATGGACTGAAATGGTCACCCACTGTATAGGAACTGTTACATCGGAAGTCGTTCTATCGCCGATTTGTGATGGTTCTTGACTGATTTGTGACGGTTCCTGATGATCCAAATTATACATTTTCGTGAGTTTTTGACAGTTAAAACGCAATTTTTGAGCCATCTAGGTGATAATTCGATTCGTTTTTCCATTCCCCTCATAATCTATGGTCCCAAATAACGTAGTCATAATGAAAATCCTATTGTGCGAGTAATAACAACGACGAAAACTGCGAATTGTGATATCTCGATCGGTTCTCTCCCGATCGAGTCGGTTCTCTCCCAATTTAATCGGTTCTGTCCGGGAAATACGATGACTATTATTTGGAAGGATACGTGAAAATAACCAAGTGAAAACAACGAAATATCAATTATGTTGAATTTACACCACTTATGATCAATTTTGGTGAGTTACACTGCCTTCTTATACATGTAATTATGTATCAACGGTAGTAACAGAATCGTTCACTTTATTGTGACGCAAAGCATTCAATTTGACATGAATGGTCAATGTGAACTGCGAAGACTAATTTTTCCCCCAACAAACCAATCATAATGGTCGACTGATTCAAAATGGCCGCCACTTTTTTTCAATATGGACGCCACTTTTTTTTTCAAAATGGCCGCCACTGTTTTTTCAAAAAGTCGCAATTTTTCAGCTTTTATTAAACTTATACGAACCACGTGACTTCCATTCCTTATTCGAACATGGCAGCCGCCCACGCAGAGCGGTTCATGTAGGTGACCCATTCCATTTCTCGGTTCCTTTATATATTAAGGTCAAACAAAGGGTGCTGTAATTTACCCCCCCCCCAAGACGCATTAAACAGTCACCACAAACCCCATCAAAATTGACGGCGGTCAACTGAATTTGGATCGGGGGAGTGTTTATGGTGTCTTGTGGACACATGTTTTAATTTCATTTTGTCCACAGTTGTCATTTCACATTGATGCAATATGAACGATAAAGTGAGTCCTTGTCGATTTAGCCAGGCCGTGTACCGGTATATAGTTTGTAATTAAGTTCGTTGTAACTCTATCTTGGGCTTACTTGTGCAATTTGGGTCATTTATATAAATGCTTCGTATACAAATTAGCAGCTAAGCATATACGAGCGTATTAACATTTCACTCGATGATATTTTGGATTCGAGCGAAATGAAAACTATACTTAATAAAATTAAATAAATACACATAAAACATGGTCTATTCCCAATATGTTGGTGCACAACTCCATGACAAAACATCACAAATTAATTAAAAACGTTTATGTGCTTATTGCTTGGTTGTTTTATTTGTTCAGTCGTTCCTTGTTTACGTATTATATAGTTATTAAATAACATTTGATATTTTAATTTGATTTATTTCATTAGTTATTCCTATGGGATCAAAATGGTTGGAAACTAAACATTGTAATCAGATGTAATCCAAAGTAATCAGTTACATTTTACTAAAGTAATGTAATCGTAATCAATTACATTTGAAAAATATTTAATCAATAATCGTAATCATGTAAATCAAAAGTAATTGTAATCGTAATCAATTACATTGGAATGTAATCGCCCCAACCCTGGCTAGAATTGAACACATATCCCACCTAAAACTTTCAACAACAGACCTTCATTTATCAAATAAAGTCACTTGGTGGTTTGCGCTCCAAAATAGGCGTGAAAAAATCGTATTTTTTAAACATACATGTATATATCGTAAGCTCAAAGCAGTATCTCACATGTGATCCGTGTATTTGTGGAATGCTCGGCAGCTTCAATAGACTTCGTGCCTGACATGCCAGGAGTTGTTTATTCATTAGGAAATGCGTGTTGGTTGTTTCTTGGGAAGGTGTATATATACACGATTGCGTGGACTAGTCGATTGTGATCACTGATTTCATATTAAAGAGCACGGCTGATGTGTGCGTCAATGTACAATTATGTAACTGACTTCACAACATTCATATATATCACGTCGAGACCCCATCCATACCACGCAGACGTCAGATTACGCAGTCACTGCATGCTTAATTGCTAATTGCATGCACATTTAACAGTATTAAACTTGTACATTTGACATGATATGGAATAAAATTGATTGTCTTAATGTCAAATGAGTATTTTATGTTTAATGTATATATAGCTTGTGAGCACTTAAGGTATAAGCGACAGAATACGTTACCACCGTGAACGAGACGCATGCTAATAGTAAACTCATGATTTGAATAGACAGCCATCGCAGATAATATACTTCCAAATACATTAGTTTATAATATCATATAATCATATATCATTTTGAACATGCATGTCCGCCACAATACATGTTTGCTTAATTTCCAAGGATTGAGAAGAGAATGAATTAGAGCACTAGTTTTGTGATCTTGAACGAGTTTCAGATCATTTTAATACTTTGCAAATCCGAATGCAATCTCGATGTGTTATACATAATGACGTTAGCCTAGTCGGCAGTGGTAACGTATGTAACGTATTCTGTCGCATGGGAAATTGGAGGCCCATATTTCCATCTGTTGTATGTCAAGGGATAATTTGTTAAAACGTCCGCCAATACAGATTTCAATTATATGGATACTCTACTTCAAGAAACTAACCGAATTGGCTCTTATGGTTAACTTCGATTTTTCGGTGAAACATCATGTCCATTGGGCCCACTTAGCTGAGAATGTGCTTACTATACTGCACATGTATAATGCTATACGTTTGTTAAAGGTACTCAATCCGAATAAACGCTCGCAAATTACTATTTCCTTGGCTTCGGGGGGGGGGGGGGGGGTAAAACATATTTGATTCGAGTCGAGGAACCCATCCATCACCGCTCAGAGTGATCAAATATCGATGTTTGAAATCTATTATTTTAGGTGGCCCAATAGACAGTCAACGAGAAGAATTTCATTGACCAAATTGCGGGTAAAATCAAGTGGCTTTTTGTGTTAGATATTTGACAAACCGGCAAAATTTCGTTGAACAAAATGTTGATAAATAACAGGTTTTGCAGGGTTTTGTGGAATTTTATACTATAGTTGATTGTGCTTTTCGTTATATTTGGGCAATTATTAGATTATGATAACTGAAGCGGCATTTCAAAACATGTTGTCGTTTTTGTTGGAATGTGATGATATGGAGACCCTCTGATTGAGTACCTTTAATTTGAAATATTAAATATTAAAAAGATGTTAGTTTTCTATTTGCGTGTCCCTGGTGTTCAATACTACCGTGTACGACCATGAACGGTCACCCAAGATTGGCTATATAGGTGGTTTCCGCACGTATTCCACTTCAACTTCTCCTCATTCAGTATATTATACCACTCCTGTCATTTGGAACATGGTCTATGCCTTTCACCCCCCACCCAATACGCCATATCATGTCATTAACTCGCGGCCATATTAGATCCACCATGCATACAGCTCCGGTTCCATGGTATCAGATATTCTTCCATGCAGTCACGGTTGTTTTATTGCTACAGATCAAAGTTCTGGAGTAGCATTTCCATATATGGAGCTTTTGAATATTCATGACTACCATTTATGTCAAATATGGAAATGCTACTCCAAAACTTTGAACTGTAGCACTAAAACCACGGAACCGGACCTGGTGGATCCAATATGGCCGCGAGTAAGTTAGACAGGGCGTATATATATATGTATGATATGAGATCATACATTTTGTAAAAAGTTTAATCTTTCCGTAAAGCTGCTAAATCAAATCATTACTAGTCAATACGGAGACTAATTCCAATACCTCTGTTTTCAATAAATTTAATCAAATAGTATTCCGGATGCCGCCTCTCTGTTATGGCGTATTCCGGATGCCGGGGTCCATTTTAAGCCGGATGCCGGATGCCAGGGGGAGGGGGTAGATCGTCACCCTCATATATTGGAAGACCACATTCAAGTCAAACCACAAATGTGTTTGCGCACAAAATATCGATACTATTTATAGATGACAGTCAGAAATTGGGTAAATCGATCAGCACTGCGTGCTATAGTGGATTGTATGAGCAATATAACTTCAATGGAAAATCACACCAAGTTACATATAATTCATCTTCACTTGTTTCATTAAAAAGGTGCATTGGCCTAGTCTCGGAATGACTCGTTATAACTTTACCGAATTTCTCGACGTCGGCGTAGCCCAGTGGATACTTCGTTCTTCAATGGTTGAAAATTTGTCTGTCGCACAAAACTTTGCGGGTTCGACTCCCGTACTAGCCACAGGCGCCATCTGACGTTTTTTTTTTATAGTACTACTATTATCCTACTATAATTTGTTTCGTCGCACATTATGTTATTCGTTGTTATGGCAGCATATATGCTCTTGCATGTGTGTGCAGCTAAGTACCACGCGTGCAATGTATCGTAATTCAAACTTCCCGCGAGAAATGGATTAAATCGTATTTATTAAATAAGGTTGGCATACGTGTGTCTAACATGTTTTTTCGTTCAATGTGTATACAACAGTTTTGTACCGTCAATTGTGATCTTTTTAACAAAACACAATAAGTTGGCTGTAGCTATATGCTGATCTATGATTATACCTGCTTCAGTCATCACTATGTCCACCAAACAGACTGAAAATGCTACATATTCCAACGAGGAGTCAGCATTATGGGATATACCACAGGTCCCTGGCACAATAGACCCCAACCACCCAAAGACATATATATAAGACTTATATATATGTCTTTGGTGGTTGAGGTCTATATTGTGTCAGGGACCTGTGGGATATACATTTTTTTGGGGTCCTTTAATATTTTGAGAATATGTTTATGAACGTTTTGTCCACACGCAATAAACACTTGCTGCATATGCATGGTTATGTGAATTTGTAAAACGACTGTTGTTATGTTATGTGTTTCTTGAAATTATGTTAAAAAATGATTTTTTAAAAGTGCCAGTATATATTTCAAAAAGTTTTAAAATCTTCATTAAGGAAACCACAAAAGTTTATTTTGACTGGCGAATATATTTACAGTACCGAAGAATTGACTTTTTAAAACTATCACCCTACATATGAAATGTTCATGCTGCTCCAAAATGAAGCCAATAAGAGCATCCAATTCAGAAATCTATCACATACCGGTATATATAATATAACAGAAATAAGCATAGTTTTATGTGGTCCCCTTAATGAAGATTTTAAAACTTTTGAAATCTATACTGGCAATTTTTTTAATTCATTTTTTAACATTATTACAGGAAACACAACAGTCATTTTAAAATTTGCAAAACCACACGCAGCAAGTGTTTATTGCCTGTGGATAAAAAGTTCATAACAAACATTGCTTGCAGTTATCAACAGTGAAATTATTAGGGGGACCAATTTTTGTCTCCTTAATTCATTGGTCCCCTTAAACCATATGCAGCAATATACCTAACTGGTCTCCATAAAGTCGGCATATATATCTCAGGTGAAATTTCTTTTACAAAGCATGCGAAACAAAAATCCAGCCCACCCTGATTATGAACCTCATTTTATCTTCGAGGGGTGAACGATTGTTATGGCTGAAAGGGTCACTCTCACACAAAAAAGTGCTGAAGGGTACACAGGATTATAAAATGTGCTGAAGGGTACACAGGTTTTGAAATCTCGTTTTAAATGACGTTTAGTATTCGTTTCTGCCATGATTTCTGTTAGAGAATGGTTGTTTGCGTTCCAATGAACATTAAAATGAACACAAAACAAACTGCTAATGGGCATCAGACTTTCAGAAATACAGTTTTAGAAACGGTGTTAGTGACGATCACAAACCATGTGTACCCTTCAGCACATTTTCCAAACCCTGTGTACCCTTCAGCACTTTTTTTGGTGAGAGTGACCCCTCCAGCCTTGTTATGGCAACTGCGATTAAGTGCAATAGAATTAACTTCGCTTATAAAAGCTCAATTGATTTGTCCAATCTAACATATAATATAAATGGGAATGTGTGTCAAGTTGTTTTTTGTTGGACTCTCCGGGAAACATGAACAGGGTCCGAATTCTGTCCGATGTCGCCTTTTGATGTTATGACGTTATGCAAAAGACAGATTCCAGCAAAAAGTGTACCAGTGCCTACTTAAAATTATTATTTTCTGAAATCGAATTGTCCGTATCTTTTTCACTTGTATTGCTTGTTGGAACTTATATACTTGGAGATCAATCAGGCAAAAATCTAACCTGGGACTTGGAGAGTATTTATTTTGTTTTTCGTTTCTAAATGTTGCTAACGTCATATTATAGGTTGACGGTAAAATTGACGTAAATTGACTGACGTTCGTAACTTAAAATTTATATTGTGCTCACAACAAGCAGGCATATCCAACTTCTTTGTGTGTCATTGTTAACAGGTATGATAAGTTTATTTTCGATGCCAAACGAGTTGTGGTTGTATAAAAGGAGGGCGTTTCCGCTCAAAAACAAAAATGTCGGTTCTGCCATTCTCTCCCTACTGACGTTCGCACCAAATGTCTGTCAACGTATGATATATCACGAATTATGTGCATTATAGCATTGAGTTCTGCGTTCATAGACAATGAGACATTTGGTTGTTGCGAACGTCAGTGTTGCGAACGTCAGAAATGGTGACGGAACTTTTCAACAACAAACTATTCCCATTATGATACCCCCACTGCGATTGGTGATGTCAAATGGATATTTCTTGATGTTTTAGATTTTACTAGCAAAACAACATGAAACTGAGGGTCAGTGTTGTAGAGATATTCCACTTTGAATGTTGCGAACGTCAGTCGGGTTTTTTTTGACAAGAATGACATTCGCACACTTTCCGTCAACTGTATCTTATAGATTGCGGTTTGGGTTATATGTTTCTGTCCAATTCAACTATACTTGGTTCAGGCGTTGATAATTAGCGCCTTCCGCAAGTTCCGCGGCAGTCCTATCGTATAATTGTCGGTAATTAATCAGTGATGTTGCGATTTGCGAACGTCATAATATTTGACGGAATTATCTGACGTTCGCATCCCGTAATTAAAATTCCCCAAAAAATATGAAAATATACATAAAACACCGATACCAGTATGCTGTTTCAAAACTATAAAACAATTACGACTTTTTAAAAATAAATCAGCTAGTACGCTCATGTAGCATGTGGTAAAACGTTATTCATGTCACGTTGACACCTCGCAAAAGCTTGGTAGATTTTTCGGTCAATAAGCACCAAATTCTGGCCGATAAAATCCCATAAATAAAAGAAATATGAATCGAGGGGAAATTAGTTGTTTTCCTATATAGCTAGAGTAGATATATAGCTCTTCGATGTACGTTGAGTGTTAGTCCAGGAGATATTGGTCGACCTCTGCACCCCCCCCCCCCCCCAGGACTCAACTTCACCCCACTAATTTTCTTCCTTAAGGTCTCCTATATTTTTTTTCACTTGTTAACAAGAAAAAAAAGTGGCCGCAGAGACTCCAGACAAGATGGCGTCCATCATGGCGGCCATTTTTTTTAAATGCACCATGTCTCTTTGATCGCCGTTATAGTAAAGATTATATCACATGCGGTCTTGTTTTCCGCTCGATTCGTTATGCTAATATACAACCCTTACAAATTAGCCAAAAATCCGACACCAGAATTCAATATGGCGGGCAATATGGCCGCCGAAATGTGAAAATATGCTATTTTTCTGACATGTTACCACCTTTCGTTTGTCTCTGTGGGAAAATGTTGGCATATTTGCGTCATATTATACATTTATCATATAGAGGAGTCATTTTCGACCACAGGGGGACCATAATATACATTCATTGCGGGATATTTTTGTCCGATATCACGTTTTCTCAAATGCCGGTATAATAGGTCAAAGCCGAATCTACTTAATAACGCGATGTAATGTTTCGAATCAATGAATGTTATTGCTATTATAACAACACCCATGCATATATATGTGCAGGAGATACACGAGCTAGGATTCTTCATATATCTGAGTTGAGGAATATTTACACAAATCCAAGATGGCGGCCAAAATGGCCACCAGAAATAAAAAATCGCCGAAAATCGCCGATTTTAACATCAGTGAGCATTATTGTCATGAAAACTCCACACCTGCTTACTATTTTGAGTTGGGAACACTTAGGCGAAGAACTTTCCTTGTACAATATCCAAATAAAAGTACCCCAAATCCAAAATGGCGCCCACAATGGCGGACAGATTTTGAAAAATCACCTAAATTCCCTCATATTCACATCATTGGGCATTATTGTCGAGACAACCCCACCCATGCTTACAGTTGAGTTGGATATACTGAGGTGAAGTAATTACCTTACATCTCATGCAAGAAATTGTTTTCCAAATCGTTGATGGCGGCCAAAATGGCGATCGAAATTTGAAAACAAGTCTACATTCCTTTACTTTCTTACGATGGGCGTTATTGTTTCGCGATTTCGATCCACCATTACATGTTGATATGGAATAGTGACATCAAGTATTCACTAGGGTTTGGAAGTTGATACTCACAGCCAAGATCGCTGCTAAATTGGCGGCTAGAAATTGAAAAGAAATCGATATTTTCACATATTAATTTCAACTTTTTGTCATAATATCGGTATGTATGGACGAAACTGTACATACACCATCTACTAGTTCAACTTGAAAGTATCAAAACGCATAACATAGCTCGTATCCTTCTGGAAAGATGAAAACCACAATTAATATTGCGATGTGGCATTTCGAAATCCATTCTCCACTTAGCGCCGATAATGGCCGTAAGCTTATAGGTGCGCCAAATAGTTATATCAGAACAATTACCTGATAACAGATTCTGATTTGCAACGTCACGTCCATAAGTATCTGGACCAGCTTCCATTTCTTTGTCTGATAAATCTAGGTAGCTCACACCGACAAAGTATTCACCACTTCCTGAGAGTAGGGTCCCTCTAATCATAAAGTTTCAAACAATTCATTTTCCGGTGTCTAGCTTACGATTTTAAATATTTGCTAAATATGATATTTGTGCGTCATCCTGAACTATGAAGGCATATGACCGATGAGTATACAAGCTTACAGAAGGTCATCTTTATGTATGTGTCTCATACCCATGGGGATATAACTACATGCACACCTGGCGAACCAGTTAGTTAGTCACTTCTCAATAGATGGATCGTCAACTCACAAACTCAGCGAACGTATTGGCATATGTGGACAACTTGGACAGTGTTTCGAAGGTTGCTAGCTGTCTCATTCCCTTGGACAGATGTCTATCTGCTAAGGAGAAGACCATATTGTACAGACTACCCACACTTCTTGACCATGATCCGAAGCAAACTGTGTGACGCCCCGCATTTGTCTCGTCGAATATCTCCCAGCAGAGAGGAACAATGCTCGCGGTGCTAGTTTATGGACATGCGCCATGCTAGTGGGAATGAAATGGGCCACGGTATACACCACCCCTACACCTGGTGCATGTTTAAGATATAGACTGTCATGCGTGTCGGTTTTATTTGGTGTGGTAAGATTGTATTTCCACATCCGTTTCGAAGCCTTTCTGATTGAACTACGTACATTTTTGTCTGTATAATACTATGCTAGCCTCCCTCAAAACAGTCGGATGGACTGAAGGATAATGTCTTTATAGCATGAATGTATACGTTTTTTGTTATCCTCTCTCAGGGTTAGTGTCAGTACAGTCAGTACGTTGGCGGTATTATTCAAGAAAATGTCAGGAACTGTGGTGCATTTATTTCACTATGTATTTAAAGAACAATTTACAGTCTCGATGGCAATGGCTGTGGACGTTATGGTCATATAGCTTTATATATATAACTTTAGAATATAGCAGTTAATGTCTCATGCAGGAAAATGATCGCAATGGTGATGTTACCAAGAAATCACTTGGTGTACCAACGTTTGTTGAACTGAATGCAAGAGCTCATCAACGCATCTGGATGTTCTTCGCGTTGAACATTTCACCCTTTTGTTGATGGCATTTGTACTTTCTTGAACCATACCACCCAGCGTGAGTATGACATATCAACCAACTATCAAAGGTATCGCCTTTAAGACTACACTCCAGTCTTGGTGGGGCTTATACAACAGTAGCCAATGGCACACGCCTGGTCCAGCTGTTTAAGAACGGCTTCCAACCGGATGAGAACATACAATCTTAGCATATACAAGGAAAGCAAAGCCACACATGAGATCCTGTTTGAATCTAAAACATAACAAAATAAGGGGCGGTGCAGTCATGGTCCAATTTCATCTCCACTATCATGACAAATACCCACAAACTAGCACCGTGTGTATTGTTATCATCTGCTTGGATATGTTCGGTGAGACGATTGCTGGACGCCAACAAGCTTGTTCTTGTGATCATGTTCAATGAGTTTGGGTATATTATGCATTATGGTCTTCTACGCCTTAGCAGAAATGCATCCGTCAAATGTCGGGTTTTCAACATTCGAAGCCATATTCAGAAGTTGTCCGGGTACGTCAGTGCATTAGATGATTATGCGAATTGATGAACCATATATTGGGAAGTGGCTGTTTGGGAAGATCACCAGGTGTTCACGTTGTTATCCCCATTGGGTCACCAAAGCTGACAATACGCAGATAGATAGGTCCTTCTGAAAGCTAGTATACGCATCGACCGAATACCTTTCTAGTGTATCGCACAAGATGACGCCTATACCCCATATCTAGCATCTGCATTATACCATAAGCTATACCACGAATGAAGCTCGCTAAGAATTCCAAGCTTTCGAAACAAACACGTGAGCTGGACACCGGCATATGTATTGTTTGAAACATTCCGATTAGTGGCACCCTTCTACAAAGAAGTGTAGTAAACTGTTGTTGTGAGTAAGATAGATTAATCCGACGAAGAGACGGAAACGGGTCTAGATAATGCTGAATGTGGCAATCCAGAATAAGCTCAGGTACTGTTGTTTTGATTCTTGGAAGTCATAATATGACTATTCGGCGCACCTATATACGGTTACGGCCAGTATGAGCCCTTAGTGGAGAATGGATTTTGAAATGCCACATCGCGATTGTGGGTTGTCATCGTTCCAAAAGGCTACGACTTACATTGGAACTAATATATGGTTTATATTATGTACCGTTCCGTCTATACAAATCGATATTATGACAAAAAATTGAAATTAGTATGTGATAATATCGGCTTCTTTTCAATTTCTGGCCGCCAGTTTGGCCGCCATATTGACTGTGAGTATCACTTGCCAAACCCTAATGAATAATTCATACATATCAACATGTAATGGTGGGTAGAAATCGCGAAACAATAACGCCCATCCTAAGAAAGTAAAGGAATGTAGGCGTATTTTCAAATTTCGGTCGCCATTTTGGCCGCCATCTTCAATTTGGAAAACCATTTCTTGCATGAGATGTAAGGTAATTACTTCACCTCAGTATTTCCAACTCAACTGTACGCATGGATGGAATTGTCTCGACAATAATGCCCAATGATGTGAATATGAGGGAATTTCGGTGATTTTTCAAAATCTGTCCGCCATTGTGGGCGCCATTTTCGATTTGGGGTACTTTTATTTGGATACGGTACAAGGAAAGTTATTCGTCTAAGTGTTCCCAACACACAATGGTAAGCAGGTGTGGAGTTTTCATGACAATAATGCTCACTGATGTTAAAATCGGCGATTTTCGGCGATTTTTTATTTCTGGTGGCCATTTTGGCCGCCATCTTGGATTTGGGTAAATATTCCTCAACTCAGATATAAGAGGAATCCTAGCTCGAGTACCCCCTGCACATATATATGCATGGATGTTGTTATAATAGCAATAACATTCATTGATTCGAAACATTACATCGCGTTATTAAGTAGATTCGGCTTTGACCTATTATACCGGCAATTGGGAAAACGTGATATCGGACAAAAATATCCCGCAATGAATGTATATTATGGTCCCCATGTAGTCGAAAATGACTCCTCTATATGATAAATGTATAATATGACGCAAATATGCCAACATTTTCCCACAGAGACAAACGAAAGGTGGTAACATGTCAGAAAAATAGCATATTTTCACATTTCGGCGGCCATCTTGGCCGCCATATTGGATTCTGGTGTCGGATTTTTGGCTAATTTGTAAGGGTTGTATATTAGCATAACGAATCGAGCGGAAAACAAGACCGCATATGATATCATCTTTACTATAACGGCGATCAAAGAGACATGGTGCATTTAAAAAAAATGGCCGCCATGATGGACGCCATCTTGTCTGGAGTCTCTGCGGCCACTTTTTTTTCTTGTTAACAAGTGAAAAAAATTATAGGAGACCTTAAGGAAGAAAATTGGTGGGGTGAAGTTGAGTCCTGGGGGGGGGGGGGGGTGCAGAGGTCGACCAATATCTCCTGGACTATGTGCTTCTATTGAAGGTACTCAATCCGATCAGACGCTCCTAAATTACTATTTCTTTGGCTTCGGGGATAAAATATAGTTGATTCGAGTCGAGGAACCCACCCATCAAAGCTCAGAGTACATTTAGTACCGGTGGATTGATACTGATATGTGACCAGGTGTTACCGGTTCTTTCGACTCAAATATGCGATTGATTTTGGGAGATCAACATTAGATATATCGATACATGAATATCTTTTTGAACAATTTAAAAGGCTGCAAAAGGTGGGGGTTTTTATCGATAATTATTGACTTTGAAATTGACGATATATTTTCTTCTGCGCTATCCAGGTACCCATTGGCCGATGCTCTCTGTTATTTTTGTGTTCAGCGTCTGTTTTCGAAGTTTTGGAACAGTTTATCCTAGAATTGTGTATTAGAATCGGAAATATATAGCTGTTGTAAACTCGATCTGGGCCAGAAACACGAGATCAAACGGACGGACTTGCAGATAAAGATGGATAACTCTATAATCATTATTATTACACTTGATTTTAGAGTTATCTCTGATCACTCTGAGCTTTGATGGGTAGGTTCATCGACTCGAATCAAATATATTTTACCCCCGAAGCCAAAGAAATAGCAATTTAGGAGTGTCTGATCGGATTGAGTACCTTTAAACGAGAATCGATTGCCGGAACTTTGGAATGCCAAGTGGTATATATTTTTGCTAGAATCTGCCATAACAATTTCTCAGGATAGCACTGACATTTGGTATGTATTTCGGCTTTTCAGGTAACATGAGCTTGGTTTGGACGCCACACGATGTCACATGCGCATTTTGACGTTATATATATATACACACACGGACAAAACGATTTATCGGGAACCCCTTGACCCACTGAAATGTGGTGTGGTCATGTATTTCGGCCCTCTGTGTAACATGGGATGAGTCATGACTCCCACAAACTCGCGTTTTGGCGTTACGACGTCATATCCGCACGGGCATCGCGGTTCTCATAAACTACTGGGTGGCTATCACTGACATTTGGTGTGGTCATGTATTCCGGCCCTCCGGATAATATGGGATGGTTCACGACTCCACCCGACATCGCCTTTATGTTTTACCTTATCAGAAATTCAGAATAATACTGTAACAATATACACTCTCTTTAATATTATATTTCCTAATTTATTGTAACTGTTTCAATTTTAATTGTGTCACACTTTGCCCGTGCAGCGCCGGGTACACCCACCCGCTATCGCCTCTGCGGCAAGTGAAGTACGAGAATAGAAAGGATATCTCAGGAATAAACACTATATATGCATACCGTTTCAAATTGACATTTTCCTAATTTAATGTTAACTTTCAATTTTAATTTTGCCACACTTTGTCCGTGAAACGCCTGGTACATCCGCTGGTCTATTATATATTTTGGAACTTCTGTCTGTGTGTATGTATGTATGTATGTATGTATGTATGCATATGTATGTATGTGTGTATGCATGTATGTATGTATATGTGTTCTACTCGAAAGCTGCTTGATCGATCCGACTAAAATTTGGCATATATATATAGGCCTACTTATAGATCCCGGGAACAATATGGGCGGGTCCAATTTCACGTGCGACCGTATACTTGACCTTGACCTCGCTCATATACACTCACATATGCATGTTAGACTCAATTTTGCAACGTCCACAAACATGTCCAGACGCTGTATATTCTACCCAGACGGAGGTGATCACAAAAAATTCCCTAAATCGCCCGGACGAAGTCGGGCACATCAGCTATTTTTAATACATGTGAAAGCTTTAAATAGTTTACTCGGGATCCATTTGCCCAATTTAACCGGTATTCAGGATTCAACAGAAAAGTTGGTACGTGCGGCCTTTATACTATAGTTTATAGCACAAAATGACAGATATTTTGTTTATTTTCCAACCCAAATGACATTTCAGTAAAATTACTAAGTATGTACTCCATATTTTCTTAACTGGTATACGCAGGATTCAGTGCTCTCTGTTGTCTGATATTCAGGATTCAGGGGGTGGGGAGGGGCTGACACCCTCAGAAATGTATATTTTACACGACATTTCTGAATACAGGAAATTGTCCAACCAGCGATATGAATGTTCATCACATGGCTAAAAAGCTAATTTATGATTGGATTATAACAGAGATAAGAATTCTACTACTGTAACCGACAGCGCAGATTACGAATTTGCAATTAAAAAATTTTCGCGCCAAAATGAGATTTTAGCGGTTTTACGACTAAGTCTTGTTTGAAGCGAACCGACGAAATGTGTTTGCGCGCAAAATATCGATACTATTTATAGAGATGACACTCATAAATGGGTCAATTGATCCGCCCTAATGGCTGGTGTGTTGCAATAAAAAGAGCGAACAAGCAGCAAAAAACTACAATGCATAATATTCCTTTACATCAGTTTACACGTTTCTTTAAAAAGACACTGTCATTGGCCTAGCTTTGGAATGACTCGCTATAATTTGACCTGTTTTATCGACGTCGGCGTAGCCCAGTGGTTACTTCGTTCAAACAATTTGTCTGTCACACAAAATTCCGCGGGTTCGCTCCCGTACTACCCACAGGCGCCATCTGATGTCTTTTATTTTTGTTTTTGTTTATTTATTCAGTTCACATATACTCTAATTTGCTTTGGTCGTCGCACATTATCTTAATCGTTGTTTTAGTGGCAGCATATAAGCTACTGTGTGTGCAGTTAAGTACCGTATGTACTGCATTTCAAACTTCCCGCGCGAAATGGATTTTCTAATTATATTCAAGGCATATTACGCCTGCGTGTGTTTGATTTGATTATTTTATTTTGGTAACATCTGAACACACATAGGCCTACACACACACACACAATAATATATAATACATACTGTATAATACATGTATATAATTTATAAATTACATAAATTAATTTGCTCCAATGGGAGCCAGCTGGTATTTTTGTACATTTAGTACCGGTGGATTGATACTGATATGTGACCAGGTGTTACCTGTTCTTTCGACTCAAATATGCGATTTATTTGGGAAGATCAACATTAGATATATCGATACATGAATATATTTTTTTAACAATTTAAAAGGCTGCAAAAGGTGGGATTTTTTTATCGATAATTATTGACTTTGAAATTGACGATATATTTTTTCCTGTGCTATCCAGGTACCCATTGGCCGATACTCTCTGTTATTTTTGTGTTGAGCGTCTGTTTTCGAAGTTTTGGAACAGTTTATCATAGAATTGTGTATTAGAATCGGAAAATATAGCTGTTGTAAACTCGATCTGGGCCAGCAGCACGGGGTCAAACGGACGGTCTTGCAGATAAAGATCAAGCGGACGGTCTTGCAGATAAAGATGGATAACACTAAAATCAAGTTGTTATTATTATACCACTTGATTTTAGAGTTATCCATCTTCATCTGCAAGACCGTCCGTTTGACCTCGTGCTTCTATCCCAGAAACAACTGAAATAACAAACTTCAAAAATCGATATCTGATCACCCTGAGCTTTGATGGTTTAAAACGAGGTTCCTCGACTCGAATCAAATATTTTTTACCCCCGAAGCCAAAGAAACAGTAATTTAGGAGCGTCTGATCGGATTGAGTACCTTTAACATTAGATATATCGATACAAAGATACATGAATATCTTTTTGAACAAAAGGCTGCAAATGGTGGGGTTTTTTTTATTATCGATAATTGACTTTGAAATTGACAATATATTTTCTCCTGCGCTATCCAGGTACCAATCGGCCGATGCGCTCTGTTATTTTTGTGTTCAGCGTCTCTTTTCGAAGTTTTGGAACAGCTTATCCTAGAATTGTGTATTAGAATCAGAAAATATAGCTGTTGTAAACTCGATCGATGGGCGTTGGAATTTTAAGAATCGGTTCAGGCGTGTGTGAATTATGGCATTTAGAAGTGGAGGAGGTATCTGAAAAGTGAACTCCCTTATTAAATATATGTATTGTTTATCGATGCACTGTTTAAAGTGGCGCGTTCGTTTTAAACTGATATATTTTTGTATTTATATTTTACTCGTTTTAACGATACGCCCTTGTGCAAACATTTGACCCCAAAATGTGGAAATACGACAACAATACTATGAAGCGGGGGGGGGGGGTCGGAAAAAAATTACAGGATACAAGGACCGGGTGGGTGGGTGTCCCCGAGCCCGGAATGCATATTTTTTCTGATGTCATGCATATTTTTTCCAAAATCATTTCTAAGACAAATTACAGCTTCAAAATGAATTGAAACAATCAGATTCATATAGTAGTGCATGCTATAGCCTTATACAAGTGAGGGGGGCTCTGTATTTTAATTTTTTGTCCACAAATTATCCCTTTAACAGTTGAAACCATGGGGTGGGTCCGGTTTTGGACGAGGAAAAAAATTGCGATGAAAAAAAATCCATTCTCATCTTTTCTCATAGTTTATCATGGTTTTTTAAAAACTTATTATACATAGAGGATACCTGCGTGTTTTGAGTGAATACCGCAAGTATATCTCAAGAGTGGTCACAGTGAGATATAACATATAAAACTGTATACAACTGCATACAACAAAACTAATGTAACATCAATACAACAAAATACATAAATAGTAACTAACATAGAAATTCAAATTGCTCAAAAGTTCTTGGTTCCCTCATCCCACTGGAAATCCTAGTACTTTTAAATAAATACCGGTAATGTATGACCCATTAGCTTGATTTGCTGTCAAAAAGCCGAAAAACCGTTGGCCTCATTTGTTTATATTAATGATATCAGTCAAGATATTGCATAAACAATAAATACAGTGACCACGTGGTCAAAGTACATGGTCGATGTCGATACATGACTACAGTGACTTAAGTCACATAATAACATGTTGTTCTCTGATTGGAGCATTAAAAGGTTCCAGATTCAATCTCAGAGCATCTGCTTAAAAAAAAATCCGGGGGAGTCCCCCTGACCCCTCCCATACTCTCCCCCTCAGGCTATCGGGAGATGCCTTTGGCATCTCCTGTTGGGATACTACTCGCCTCAACATTTTGTAGGAGAGCTACTCGCCACTCGCCTAGAATGATTTTATGGGGAGCTTCTCATTGCTCACCAGTGATTTCACCACATGGAGAGGACTGGAACTGTGCTTATTTATATAGTAGATATAGCACAGTAGTAATGTTGTATTTATTGCCTCCGAAAGATGCCGAGCCGAGCTGGGCCTTAGAACATGCTTGGGACTATACAACACACCAGGTACCTATTTTTAGAAGCAAATTTAATTTTAGAGACAGTGCAATTGTTTTTGTTTTGGATTGGGTGGGAATCGAACCCCAGCGCATGACGACCAGCACGCCTTGCGACTCAAAGTCTCCTATATATATGCTATATAGACCTTAAAATGTGCATATACATGTAGTGTCCTAAGTGTGACATCAGAATAAAGCGGCCAGTTGAGCTTCCTTTTTTGGGGTTGCTTCGGTGGCCGTGTGTAGAGCCCGAAGCCGCCATCACATGCCGCCACCAGCCATATTGGCCACAAGCCGCCAGCCATATTATCTCCAACGCCAGCCACATGAAAACATCTCCGCCGCCGGAATGTAAAATGGCTGAGCCATGGCATGGACTAATATGTTAAGGACAACTGTACTGCGAATCACATATAACTAACCCGCATTGCCTAATATTGGCATTCTCGTATGGACACGGCATGGTTGTTACACTTTCAGAACACCCGGGTCCTCTCATTGTGGAATAGACTATTCCAATGCATGCTTCCATTTAACGGAGTGGGAGCATCCATTCAGTATTGAAAGGCATAAATTGTTTATTTCGACACGTCGGACTCAGTCTCAGACATCGCTGACATTGTCAATATATGCACATAACCCGTAGAAGAGAATATAAAATAGTTTGAAATATTATATATCAATACTATCGGATTCAGCATCAAATGATGAATGCATATATCGCAAGATGCCAGTGATGATATAGTCGACAGAAGTCCCAATGTAACTTATACCGATTATATAGATGGGAAACTACATATACATGTAATTAGCAATTCCTGTCAGTCCTTTACTGACTCCTTCGTGTATTTCGCCAAAATGGAAAAGCCCAACACCAAAAGACTTCTACACAACAAACGCCAAAACAAGCGGGTGTTTATAACCGGGGATTCGGACAATTTCTGAAACGAAATACACTGAATGATAACGTCTCAGCCGGCTGAGCCGCCATATTTTGTCAGCCACGAACGTTGCGACTGAGCCGGCTTAGCTAGATAACCTGAGCCACGAAAATTGGTTGAGCCAGCCGTGAAAACTCAAGTTGTCGTGGCTTCGGATCTAGCCGTGTGGTATTGACGTCGGACTTTGAGTCGCAAGGCGCGCTCGCCATCATGGGCCAGGTTCGAATCCCACCCAATCAAGTGGATGTGCAATCCAAAAAACATTGCACCGTCTCAAAAATCAAATTTGTGTTTATTTAAATCAAATTGATGGTGTTTTTACCTTAGACATGCACATATTTTAACCTATTGCTAATAAGGAACACAGCTATCCTGTTAAAATGGGTATTTTACCTTTATAACCATAAATATTTGGGTTTTTAAAGGTTTTGTCACTAGTTATTTTGGCATATTTTTCAGCCATGTGCTTTTTTTGTTTATTTTTTGTGGATGTACTTGATCAGCGTTCTCTCAGTTCCGGTGCAGACACAATGAGAGACCCTTACCCTGCCAACAACAAATTATTTATTAGAATTTACAAGATTTTCTTCAATTTTGGGGGTGGGTGTCCCAGACCTGGGTGGAAAAAACTTACCGTCCCGGGTGGGTGTCCCAGACCTGGGTGGAAAAAAATTACGCTCCCGAGGTGGTGGGTCCCCAAAACTGAAAAACAAAAAATTTCCACCTTGTATCCGTAATTTTTTTCCTGACCCCCCCCCCCCCCCCTGTTTAAAGAAACAATTTGTCCCAATATAGACAGTTTATGAGATATACCATCTATCATAAAGATTATTTTCAATCACATCACCCACCAGGGGTGACCCATCATGCACGCTGCTCTTATGCACCTTCCCTATATACAAGCAATGCAGCTATACGTCACAGATTCATGGTTCATGTAGTATTTATTTTTTGCGCTTAAAATCACTGTGTAGGAACTGTTACATCGGAAATCGTTCTATCGCCGGTAGTGTGATGGTTCTTGCCTGATTTGTTACGGTTCCTGATGATTGAAAATAATCATTTTTGTGACAAAATCACGCATAATTATAGATATCTTGAATATATTAAACTTTCCCGAATGAACAGAGGCTGCAGAAGTGCCGTGTTATCGAAACCTGAACTCTAGACCACAATTAACTCGGTATTAGCGAGTTAACGCGTAAATATCAACATGTTACAACTGAAAATCAAGCCACGTGGACGCAATTTCTTTGTTTTTCGTGGCGTATAAAATATGAAACGCATTCTGAAGACAAACACTGACTATAAAGTGTACCCGTGTTATTCTTTTGTAAAATAGCTGAGAAAGTATCCCGATAGGGGTTGATAATTGGGAGCTGTGACCTCGTAATCAACACGGGTGCGTGTTACGGTTCTATTTCAAACCGATCATGGCTGTGACGGTTCTGTCCATGAGATTTATTCGAACGATTTCTGCACTTGGGTCCGAAAATCGTCTTGTGTATCTGACATTTTAAACCAGATAATGGCTGTAGCTTATGTAATTTGCATACTAGAACAGGTATATTAAGAAATAACACAATAAATACCTAATACGGGAGATTAAGTGACATTAATAGGCAGAAATAAAATATTGAAAGTCCCGATGAGTATAGTATCATAATCATGCCCGCCTATATAAATGACCAATGGTAATATAAATATACCCTCAGGAGAATATGATATGTTATATTCATTTACTTAATCTGGGCATTATTGAAAGATCCAGGTGTGACATTATTTCAATTCCAGCGCCATCATATTTCCTCCCCTGAAGTCCGCCTGAGGGACATTTACACATGTTTGTCGCCCAGACATGAATATAACTTATGAAATCACGTTCAACTGAATCACTGATATATAGGTTATGACGTGATTGGGGTGGTGGGGCGGGGGGCTTGGGGAGGGGGTGCTTAATTTGTGTCTATCCTCAACTTTGGTCAAAATGTTCAACAGTTACAAATTTCTTATCTTACAATAGATTGGTTTGAAATTTAACACCAACAATATGTTGAAATTGTTCTCTTAATTTGATTTAACAACAATTTAATAGTGGGGATTTTGTCGTTTTTAGACTATAACATTTGCATACTTTCCTACACTTTAAACATGTAATCAACCATATTTGACATATACAAATGGACACTTCTTCTTTAGAGTTGATCCAAAACTCATGATGGATGGACATGAAATAGGGAGCAGGTGTGATCTAGTTTTCTATATCACATTTACCCCCCCCCCCCCCCCCCAATTGGCAAGAAACTGGTTTAAAGGACAAATAATCTAATTCCATTTAATTAGTATGCTTTGTATTAAATAATGTATGCTCTTTTGCAAAATAATTCATCTCTCTCTCTCTCTCCATCTGTTGGGAACATTTCCAATATTGTGGGGGTGGGGCGCCAGGTTGGAAACTTCCAACACTTGGGAATCTTGAAGCCAGTTTATATGTTTTTTTGCAATTTTCAGGTTCAGATATCCACATTTTCTCACTGGGCCCATGTATCCTGAGTTTCTCCCGCGGTTTTCATGGTGGCCAATCAAAGGCTACTGATCAATTCACTTCAGAATGGTATACAATCTAGAGCTATAATGTGTCATGCAGTTGGGGAAAACCAAAGCCCAGGCCTTGTGCATGAGTTTGGTCTGTTTCAAGGGGATGGTGCGGTTGGAAATTCCAAGGTGGACGTCCCAACATTGGATACCCTCCAGCCCACGTCCCTGCTCACTTGACACGTTAGTAGCGAGAAATAATAATGTGCCTTGTAATAGCCAGGTTCAGACACCCATAACACTAATTTTTAATGATTCATTTGTATGAATGTTTAGCTAATAATTCAAACAATCTGTTATATACTGCATGTTGAATTTAATAGCTGAGCATTCCTACAAATGAATCAATAGGATTCAAGTCGCTGCTCTTTATAGCACATTTAGTCATCAAAGAATTAACATCCATATAATAATATTTGTAACTGCATGATTCTTTTCTATTTTGTATATGTTACTGCTTGTTGAACTTAATAGCTAAGAATTCCTACAAATTAATCAATAGGATTCAAGTCAATTCTCATTACAGCGCATTTAGTAACCAAAGGTTTAACATCCATATAATAATATTTGTAACTGTAGGATTCTTTGCTTTTTTATATCTTCGATTAAAAAATCAGAGATCCCTAGTCAATCTAAAATATGATTGAATGGAAGATTACCGTGCTTGTATATGCTTTAATAGCTGCATATTCTAGAATTCTAGAATTTAACCTAGATAATCAGCATCCAGCAAGCGGATGCCCGACATAAACTTCATAAACTGCGTAATCAGAGATTTGTATGGGTGTCAACTAACTTTTAACGTCTTATTTTTGGCTTTTTGTTGAGTAAAATACGTCTACGAAAATAGACAACACTAGCCGATGTGCCAGGCCCTCTTCGTCCGGGCTATTTAGGGATTTTTTTTGTGATCGTCTCCGCCTGGGCAAACTATTGTTCGATCGGCCCGGAAACATGCCTATATGAGCGAATATGGTCAAGGTCAAGGACATGGTCGCACGTGAAATTGGACCCACCCATATTATTCCCGGGATCAAAGTAGGCCTACATTATACCAAATTTGAGTCGGATTGGTCGAGGTCCAGAAACATGCCTATATGAGCGTATATGAGCGAGGTCAAGGTCAAGGACACGGTCGCAAGTGAAATTGGACCCGCCCTTATTGTTCCCGTGATCAAAGTAGAACCAGCTACCAAATTTGAGTGGGATCGGTCGAGGTCCAGAAACATGCCTATATGAGCGTATTTGAGCGAGGTCAAGGTCAAGGACACGGACGCACGTGAAATTGGACCCGCCCATATTGTTCCCCGGATCAAAGTAGGCCTACACACCAAATTTGAGTCGGATCGGTCGAGCAGTTTTTCGAGTCTATAACACAAATACATACATACAGACAGAAGTTCCAAAATATATAATAGATAAAATATAAGACAGATAACTCTATATATCCCGTATACGCTCACGCTTTACGAAGTCCAGCGCAATGAAATTTCACTATTGTTAACCGGCTGTTGACTCATGGAAATGTCGGGCCTGCAAAACGCGTTATTTTTCAAACTAGCTGGCGACTTTGTGAATTTTGATATAGGCGTAACACAGCTTATTGGATAAGCATATAAAGGCAGTGTAATTCGTCGAAATTAATGACAAGTGGTGCAAATTTCAACTTAATGCATAGTTTGTTGTGTTTATCTTTGTATACTTTCACAAAATTGGCAGTTTGAACCATGTACCATGGCAAATATTAGCAATAGTTTTACCCGTATAGAACGATTAATGGGGATAGAACTGACTCGATCAGGAGAGAACCCAAACAATAATCAAAATTCGCGGTTCTTGTCGTTGTTATGACTCGCACAATGAATTTTTCGTTATTAACACGCTCATTGGTGCCACATATTGTTATGGGATTGAAAATAACTAATCGAATTATCACCTAGATGCCTCAAAACTGTCAAAAAGTCGTGAAAATATAATAATATAATTTCGATCAGCAAGAACCGTCACAAATCGGCAAGAACCATCACAAACCGGCGATAGAACGATTTCCGATGTAACAGTTCCTACACAGTGCTTAAAATATTGTCTCTCAAGATTACTTGCACAAGGTTGAAGCGTCTCAAAACGGAACGGTGGACTAAACAGTAAATTTTACCCCCTTCACAGTGGTTTAAAATAAATAAAAAATTGACAGAACACTGTACAAACTCGTCAAACGCTAATGTCGACTTATCGGCTAATAATTTATATGCGCACATCTACACCAACACATCGTCCAAAGCACTTTTTATAGCGAATATATAGATCGGGGGGGGGGGGTGGTCTGTAGATTGTTTTCCAGACACAAGGCGGGGGTGGGAGGGTATGTCGGGGCTGGAAAAAATGAGTAATGAATATAACTCATATAACATTATATAACCTTATATAACCTTATATAACCTTATATAACCTTATATAGACTCATCTTCATAGATATATCATTTAGAACAATTTAGATCCCTGTAGGGGGTCTATGGTTTGAGGTTCCAATGCCGCTTCAAATGCAGGCTTTCTGGCTGACAAAACTCGAAGTAGCCAAGTTTGTGTTTGCCAAATCACTTGATAAAGTATGTTTGCCTATAAAACTGAATACAAATCTCCTGAAACAAAAAGACTACATTTTTTGCATTATTTTGGTTAGTGTACTATACAATGTTGGCATGATCGTGTCAAGGTTGTAGGTATGTTGTTGTCAGTCGTTGGACTCAATGATTACAAAAATAATTATATTATAGTTTTATACCCCACTTATAATAATACGATTACAGTCAGGCCATGTAACTTTATATGCATGGAGCTCATGACAACGCGTCAAACCTGTTTCAGGGTTAATTGGACAATTTACCTCATTAAAACTCAATATTACGGTTGCTGGTTTAGGCCATGGGAATTTTTACGAAATAACTAATTCGTGGCCACGAAATAACTATTTTATCCCCATTCAGTCAGATACACTTCATATAACGGCTTTTAGTATCTGGTATAGGCTATATCGAATAGACGGTTACTTGCCATACACAAGAACCCGTTTCCGACACACAGTTCAAGGGAACATTAAATGGGCCTAAAATCGATGTGGGATGAAATATACCATTTTTATTACACATGGACATGGCGACAAGGTGTCTGGTAGTTTCACCCCTTGTTCATCGCTGTATCAGCTAGCAATATCATGCACATGCAGTGACATGGCAATATGTGGGTGTCCCATTCCACTCCCGCCGACACATACGGTAGGCCTAGTCCCACTCAAACGTTTGTCAAACTATCTTGGGAACTCAACTCCTGACACTTTACAGCTGTTCGGAATAGGGAGGGGCGAGTCGCCACGAAACGCTATAGTTATGTCACCATATATCTGACAAACGTTTGTGATCGATATACACGGAGTGCCCACAGTGAGCGATACAATCATATAAACAACAATAGCATGTTACATGTACTTGGCATAATCAAAGATATCTCAAAGAAACGCAGTCCTATAATGGCCCAGACAAAGGTGCCATTTTTGATATATTAAGTGTTTATATATGCAAATAAATAATATCTATCTGCGTCCGTTACACCAATGCCATTGTCGGCCATATTCGGCACACAAATACTATTTCGTAGCCTCGAATTAGTTATTTCGTGGTCACGAGTCACTCACGAATGAGTTATTTCGTGGCTACGAATTAGTATTTCGTGTCCACGAAATAAAAAAAAAAATCCCATGTCCTAAACCAGCCACCGTACAATATCATGGTCAGCATTCATGGAAAGATTGTCGGGCATATTGAAAATTCAAATATGAGCCAGTAAGAGCTATTATTGAGTAAGTTATATTTGGCTGCGAAAGATGCATGATTCGAAGTGATACATGTATAATTGATAGGTGTCATAAGGTTTCCTCACGTTTTTCTTCTATATTTTTAAGTGGCGATATAATTTTTTAAATTAATAATAAAGGCATATGCCTGACTCAGTTGTCATTGTCATGGAAGGTCATTGGTATAAGATGGCTTTAGCCCCGTAGAAAGATTAGCTCTGTGTGAGCGACATACGTACTACACAAACAGTAACCCATGTAGTGCTATCTCATCCTTCCAGACATCAACCCATAGTTTGCTATCATACTGACTGGCTCTGCACCCCCGATCAGTCACCACGTTGCTACACAGTACGCATGCACCTGGAAATCACCTGGTTTTAACACTGGATTTTACAACAATATCACGCTCAAAATTACGTGTTCAGGCAGGTTTATGCATTGTTTGTGTAAGAGAATAAAGTACCTATATATATCAGACCATATCTCAGGTGAAATTTCGTTTACAAAACAAAACAAAACAAAAACCAGTCCACCCTGATTATGAACCTCATTTGATCCTCGATGGATGAACGCTTGTTATGGCTATTGCGATTAAGTGCAATAGAATTAATTTCGATTATATAAGATCAATTGTTTTGTGTTTAGCGCAAATATATTACGCTTAAGTCCAATCTAATATATAAATGCGAATGTGTGTCATGTTTTTTTTACTCTCCGGGAAGCATGAACATGCAGGGTCCGAATTATGTCCGATGTCGACTTATGACGTTATACAATAGACAGATTTCAGCAAAAAGTGTACAAGTGCCAACTATAAAAAAATTCATTTTCTGAAATCGAATTGTCCGTATTTTTTTCACTTGGTTGTTGGAACTTAGACCAATCAGGCAAAAATCTAACCTGGGACCTTGAGATTCTTTATTTTAATACTTATTTGTTTTTCGTTTCTAAATGTTGCTAACGTCATATGATAGGTTGCGGGAAAAATTGATGGAAATTGACTGACGTTCGCAACTTAAAATTGAAATTACCTGCTCAATACAAGCACATACAACTTCTGTGTGTGTGTCATTGTTAACAGGTCAGATAAGTTTAATTTCGATACCAAACGAGTTGTGATTATATTAAAGGAAGTGTGTTTCCGCTCAAATACAAAACTGTCGGTTCTGCCGTTCTCGCCCTACTGACGTTCGCACCAAAATGTTTGTCAACGTTGTAGAGATATTCTACTTTGAATGTTTCGAACGTCAGTCGGGGGGGGGGGGTGACAGGAATGGCGTTTCGCACACTTTCCATCAACCGTAATAACTTATAGATTGCGGTTTGGGTTATATGTTTCTGTCAAATTCAACTATACTTGGTAAATTAGCATCTTCCGCAAGTTCCGCGGCAGTCCTACATCGAATATTTGTCGGTAAACCAGTGATGTTGCGAACGTCATAATATATTTGACGGAATTACCTGACGTTCGCATCCCGTAATTAAAAAAAAAATTTAAAGTATGAAAATATTCATAAAACACCGATACTAGTATGCATGCTGTTTCAAAACTATAAAACATAATTACGACGTTTTAAAAATACATCAGCTAACAGCGCTCATGTAGCATGTGGTAAAACGTTATTCATGTCACGATGACACCTCGCCAAAGCTACCTTCGTAGATTTTTCCGTCAAGAAGCACCATATTCTAAACGATAAAAGCCCCATAAAAAAAAAAATAGGAATCGAGGTGAAAATTAGTTGTTTTCCCAGCTAGAGCATAGACATGCGTATAGCTCTTCAAAAATAAAATAGACTTCGACTTCGATGTCTTCGATGTATATATACGTGGAGTGTGCTTCTATCAATCGGGGACAACCGGGATCGTGTGCGCCTAACTTTAGGCCGGTTTTTGTCGGATCCGATTTAATCGGATCGATCAAACTGAGTTTGATTTCCGGAAAATCCGGCTCGTGACGATGGCAACGCGCGTGTTATGCTTGTCACATGACCGTCACGTGGCCAAAACCTCATTTAAAATATCGGAATAGTTAGCAGCGACCGCTATTCGAAAATAGATCAAGAATTCTGATCAATCGACAAGGAACAACGGCTGGTAGACCTATATGGGCAGAAGATGAGTGTCCGTATATAAAAATCGCAACAAGAGGGCGGCAGCCGTGGAAAGGTCTATTACGCCAATTTACGGCTATTGACAGTATTGCTCGTGACCTCAAATTAGCTCAATATATTATTATTAATATATTATTTAGTTTATTATTAATCAATATTAGTCTTTTGAAATAAATATTACTATAAATCACAACGACTATATAGCTATAGTAAATGGCTAGATAGGCTGGCCACACCAGTTGGCTATATACTATACAGTGACCATAGCATGCATATATATGACCGGAGTGAAAATCGGACTCGCGTGCGCTGACCCCCCGATTTTATCGGGCCCGATTTATCCGGCAGCCGGATTTAACCGGGCACAATCGGGATCGTGTGCGCCAACACTTAGATTTTACTAGCAAAACAACATGAAACTGAGGGTCAGTGTTGTAGAGATATTCCACTTTCCGTCAACTGTGCAGATTGCGGTTTGGGTTATATGTTTCTGTCCAATTCAACTATACTTGGTTCAGGCGTTGATAATTAGCACCTTCCGCAAGTTCCGCGGCAGTCCTATCGTATAATTGTCGGTAAATCAGTGAATGTTGCGATTTGCGAACGTCATAATATTTGACGGTATTATCTGACATTCGCATCCCGTAATTCAAATTCCCAAAACAATTATGAAAATATATACATAAAACACCGATACCAGTATGCTGTTTCAAAACTATAAAACAATTACGACTTTTTAAAAATAAATCAGCTAGTACGCTCATGTAGTATGATTGTGGTAAAACGTTATTGATGTCACGTTGACACCTCGCAAAATCTTGGTAGATTTTTCCGTCAAAAAGTACCAAATTCTGGCCGATAAAAGCCCCATAAATAAAAGAAATATGAATCGAGGCGAAATTAGTTGTTTTCCTATATATCTAGAGTAGATATATAGCTCTTCGAAATAAAATAGACTTCGATGTACGTGGAGTGTGCTTCTATTGAAGGTACTCCATCCGATCAGACGCTCCTAAATTACTATTTCTTTGGCTTCGGGGGTAAAAAATAATTGATTCGAGTCAAGGAACCTACCCATCAAAGCTGAGTACATTTAAACGAGAATCGATTGCCGGAACTTTGGAATGCCAAGTGGTACATTTTTTTTGCTGGAATCTGCCATAACCGTTTCTCGGGATTGCACTGACATTTGGTACGGGCATGTATTTCGGCTTTTCGGGTAACATGAGCTTGGTTTTGACTCCACCCGATGTCACATTTTGGCGTTATGGCATCATATGTACACGAACAAAATGGTTTATAGGGAACCACTTGGTCGATCACACTGAAATGTGGTGTGGTCATGTATATCAGCCCTCTGGGTGACATGGGATGAGTCATGACTCCCACATACTCGCGATTTGACGTTACGACTCCACCCGACATCGCCTTTATTTTTTACCTTATCAGAACAATACCATAAGAAAGCACTCTCTTTAATATTATATTTCCCTAATTAATTGTAAATGTTTCAATTTTAATTGTGTCACACTTTGCCGGTGCAGCGCGGGTACACCCACCCGTCGGCACCCGACGTTGCCTTTACGGCAAGCGTAGTGCGAGAAAGGAGAGCTCAGGAATAAACACTGTGCCCTTTCAAACTGACATTTCCTAATTTAATGTCAACTGTTTCAATTTTAATTATGCCACACTTTGTCCGTGCAAGACCGGGTACAGCCGCTAGTTATTAATAACTGTGAAAACTCTTAAATAGTTAACTCGGGATTCAGTTGCTCAATTTAACCGGTATTAAGGATTCAACCGAAAACGCGTGGCCTTTATCCTAGTTTATAGCACAAAATGGACAGAAATTTTGATTATTTTCCAACCCAAATGACATTACAGTAAAATTACTAAGTATGTATTCCATATTTTCTTAACTGGTATACGCAGGATTCACTCCTCTCTGTTATCTGGTATTCAGGATTCAGGGGGTGGAGGGCCGACACCCTCAGAAATATTTTTACACGACATTTCTGAATACAGGAAGTTGTCCAACCAGCGATATGAATGTTCATCACATGGCTAAAACGCTAATTTATGATTGGGTTATATATATAGCAGTGATACGAATACTGCTACTGCAACCGACCGCGTAGATTACAAATTTACAATAAAAAGTTTTCGCGCCAAAATGAGATTTTAGCGGTTTTACGACTGAGTCTTGTTTGAAGCGAACCGACGAAATGTGTTTGCGCGCAAAATATCGATATTATTTATAGAGATGACACTCATAAATGGGTCAATTGGTCCGCACTAATGGCTGGTGTGTTGTAATAGCGCGAACAGGAGAAAACTACAATGCAAACGTACACATATTAATTTACCTTTTCATGTTTCTTTAAAAAAGACACCATCATTGGCCTGGCTTCGGAATGACTCGCTATAATTTGACCTAGTTTATCGACGTCGGCGTAGCCCAGTGGTTACTTCGTTCAACTTCGTTCAAACAATTTGTGTGAGTTATTTCGCGGGTTCGCTCCCGTACTACCCACAGGCGCCATCTGATGTCTTTTATTTTTATTTTTGTTTTTGTTTATTTTTTCAGTTCACATATACTCTAATTTGCTTTGATCTCGTCGCACATGATCTTATTCGTTGTTTTAGTGGCAGCATATAAGCTCTTGTGTGTGCAGTTAAGTACCGTATGTACTGCATTTCAAACTTCCCGCGCGAAATGGATTCTATAATTATATTGAGGCATATTCCGCCCACGTGTGTTTGATTTGATTTTATGTTATTTAATTTTGGTAACATCTTAACACATACATAGACACACAATCAAACATATTACCGCGCAAAATTTATATTTATAAATTATATATTAATTTGCTCCAATGGGAGCCAGCTGGTATTTTTGTACATTTAGTACCGGTGAATTGATACTGATGTGTGATCAGGTGTTACTGGTTCTTTCGACTCAAATATGCGATTGATTTGGGGAGATTAAAGGTACTCAATCCGATAAAACTCCTCTCAATTACTATTTCAATGGCTTCGGGGGTCAAAAATATTTGATTCGAGTCGAGGAACCTACCCATCAAAGCTGAGTACCTTTAAACGAGAATCGATTGCCGGAACTTTGGAATGCCAAGTGGTACATTTTTTGCTGGAATCTGCCATAACCGTTTCTCGGGATTGCACTGACATTTGGTACGGGCATGTATTTCGGCTTTTCGGGTAACATGAGCTTGGTTTTGACTCCACCCGATGTCACATTTTGGCGTTATGGCATCATATGTACACGAACAAAATGGTTTATAGGGAACCACTTGGCCGATCACACTGAAATGTGGTGTGGTCATGTATATCAGCCCTCTGGGTGACATGGGATGAGTCATGACTCCCACATACTCGCGATTTGACGTTACGACTCCACCCGACATCGTCTTTATTTTTTACCTTATCAGAACAATACCATAAGAAAGCACTCTCTTTAATATTATATTTCCCTAATTAATTGTAAATGTTTCAATTTTAATTGTGTCACACTTTGCCGGTGCAGCGCGGGTACACCCACCCGTCGGCACCCGACGTTGCCTTTACGGCAAGCGTAGTGCGAGAAAGGAGAGCTCAGGAATAAACACTGTGCCCTTTCAAACTGACATTTCCTAATTTAATGTCAACTGTTTCAATTTTAATTATGCCACACTTTGTCCGTGCAAGACCGGGTACAGCCGCTAGTTATTAATAACTGTGAAAACTCTTAAATAGTTAACTCGGGATTCAGTTGCTCAATTTAACCGGTATTAAGGATTCAACCGAAAACGCGTGGCCTTTATCCTAGTTTATAGCACAAAATGGACATAAATTTTGATTATTTTCCAACCCAAATGACATTACAGTAAAATTACTAAGTATGTATTCCATATTTTCTTAACTGGTATACGCAGGATTCACTCCTCTCTGTTATCTGGTATTCAGGATTCAGGGGGTGGAGGGCCGACACCCTCAGAAATATTTTTACACGACATTTCTGAATACAGGAAGTTGTCCAACCAGCGATATGAATGTTCATCACATGGCTAAAAAGCTAATTTATGATTGGGTTATATATATAGCAGTGATACGAATACTGCTACTGCAACCGACCGCGTAGATTACAAATTTACAATAAAAAGTTTTCGCGCCAAAATGAGATTTTAGCGGTTTTACGACTGAGTCTTGTTTGAAGCGAACCGACGAAATGTGTTTGCGCGCAAAATATCGATATTATTTATAGAGATGACACTCATAAATGGGTCAATTGGTCCGCACTAATGGCTGGTGTGTTGTAATAGCGCGAACAGGAGAAAACTACAATGCAAACGTACACATATTAATTTACCTTTTCATGTTTCTTTAAAAAAGACACCATCATTGGCCTGGCTTCGGAATGACTCGCTATAATTTGACCTAGTTTATCGACGTCGGCGTAGCCCAGTGGTTACTTCGTTCAACTTCGTTCAAACAATTTGTGTGAGTTATTTCGCGGGTTCGCTCCCGTACTACCCACAGGCGCCATCTGATGTCTTTTATTTTTGTTTTTGTTTATTTTTTCAGTTCACATATACTCTAATTTGCTTTGATCTCGTCGCACATGATCTTATTCGTTGTTTTAGTGGCAGCATATAAGCTCTTGTGTGTGCAGTTAAGTACCGTATGTACTGCATTTCAAACTTCCCGCGCGAAATGGATTCTATAATTATATTGAGGCATATTCCGCCCACGTGTGTTTGATTTGATTTTATGTTATTTAATTTTGGTAACATCTTAACACATACATAGACACACAATCAAACATATTACCGCGCAAAATTTATATTTATAAATTATATATTAATTTGCTCCAATGGGAGCCAGCTGGTATTTTTGTACATTTAGTACCGGTGAATTGATACTGATGTGTGATCAGGTGTTACTGGTTCTTTCGACTCAAATATGCGATTGATTTGGGGAGATTAAAGGTACTCAATCCGATAAAACTCCTCTCAATTACTATTTCAATGGCTTCGGGGGTCAAAAATATTTGATTCGAGTCGAGGAACCTACCCATCAAAGCTGAGTACCTTTAAACGAGAATCGATTGCCGGAACTTTGGAATGCCAAGTGGTACATTTTTTGCTGGAATCTGCCATAACCGTTTCTCGGGATTGCACTGACATTTGGTACGGGCATGTATTTCGGCTTTTCGGGTAACATGAGCTTGGTTTTGACTCCACCCGATGTCACACTTTGGCGTTATGGCATCATATGTACACGAACAAAATGGTTTATAGGGAACCACTTGGCCGATCACACTGAAATGTGGTGTGGTCATGTATATCAGCCCTCTGGGTGACATGGGATGAGTCATGACTCCCACATACTCGCGATTTGACGTTACGACTCCACCCGACATCGCCTTTATTTTTTACCTTATCAGAACAATACCATAAGAAAGCACTCTCTTTAATATTATATTTCCCTAATTAATTGTAAATGTTTCAATTTTAATTGTGTCACACTTTGCCGGTGCAGCGCGGGTACACCCACCCGTCGGCACCCGACGTTGCCTTTACGGCAAGCGTAGTGCGAGAAAGGAGAGCTCAGGAATAAACACTGTGCCCTTTCAAACTGACATTTCCTAATTTAATGTCAACTGTTTCAATTTTAATTATGCCTTTGTCCGTGCAAGACCGGGTACAGCCGCTAGTTATTAATAACTGTGAAAACTCTTAAATAGTTAACTCGGGATTCAGTTGCTCAATTTAACCGGTATTAAGGATTCAACCGAAAACGCGTGGCCTTTATCCTAGTTTATAGCACAAAATGGACAGAAATTTTGATTATTTTCCAACCCAAATGACATTACAGTAAAATTACTAAGTATGTATTCCATATTTTCTTAACTGGTATACGCAGGATTCACTCCTCTCTGTTATCTGGTATTCAGGATTCAGGGGGTGGAGGGCCGACACCCTCAGAAATATTTTTACACGACATTTCTGAATACAGGAAGTTGTCCAACCAGCGATATGAATGTTCATCACATGGCTAAAAAGCTAATTTATGATTGGGTTATATATATATAGCAGTGATACGAATACTGCTACTGCAACCGACCGCGTAGATTACAAATTTACAATAAAAAGTTTTCGCGCCAAAATGAGATTTTAGCGGTTTTACGACTGAGTCTTGTTTGAAGCGAACCGACGAAATGTGTTTGCGCGAAAAATATCGATATTATTTATAGAGATGACACTCATAAATGGGTCAATTGGTCCGCACTAATGGCTGGTGTGTTGTAATAGCGCGAACAGGAGAAAACTACAATGCAAACGTACACATATTAATTTACCTTTTCATGTTTCTTTAAAAAAGACACCATCATTGGCCTGGCTTCGGAATGACTCGCTATAATTTGACCTAGTTTATCGACGTCGGCGTAGCCCAGTGGTTACTTCGTTCAACTTCGTTCAAACAATTTGTGTGAGTTATTTCGCGGGTTCGCTCCCGTACTACCCACAGGCGCCATCTGATGTCTTTTATTTTTGTTTTTGTTTATTTTTTCAGTTCACATATACTCTAATTTGCTTTGATCTCGTCGCACATGATCTTATTCGTTGTTTTAGTGGCAGCATATAAGCTCTTGTGTGTGCAGTTAAGTACCGTATGTACTGCATTTCAAACTTCCCGCGCGAAATGGATTCTATAATTATATTGAGGCATATTCCGCCCACGTGTGTTTGATTTGATTTTATGTTATTTAATTTTGGTAACATCTTAACACATACATAGACACACAATCAAACATATTACGGCGCATAATTTATATTTATAAATTATATATTAATTTGTTCCAATGGGAGCCAGCTGGTATTTTTGTACATTTAGTACCGGTGAATTGATACTGATATGTGATCAGGTGTTACTGGTTCTTTCGACTCAAATATGCGATTGATTTGGGGAGATTAAAGGTACTCAATCCGATAAAACTCCTCTCAATTACTATTTCAATGGCTTCGGGGGTAAAAAATATTTGATTCGAGTCGAGGAAGTCACCCATCAAAGCTCAGATTTGTTAGATATCGATTTTAGAAATCTATTTTTTTTCATTATCGGGAATACTTTCTGGCCCAGAACTGAGTCAAAATTGCGTTATTATTACCACTTGATTTTAGAGTTATCCATCCTTGTCTGTTTGAATAGATTTTGATGTACACATCCCGAGCAGATTACGGCAGTTGAAGGCAATTATTAGTACTCATCTCGAGTAAATAACAAATTTCAAAAATCAATATCTAATAACTCTGAGCTTTGTTTGAATGGTTCCTCGACTAGAATCAAATATTTGTTACCCCCAAAGCCAAAGAAATAGTAATATAGGACCCTCTGATCGGATTGTTGTTGTTGGAATCTGTTGAGATGGGGACCCTCTGTACGGATTGAGTACCTTTAACATTAGATATATCGATACATGAATATTTTTGTGTACAAAAGGCTGCAAAAGGTTGGGTCTTTTTATCGATAATTATTGACTTTGAAATGAGAAGGTATCTGAAAATTGAACTCCCTCATTAAATATGTATTGTTTATCGATGCACTGTTTCAACTGATATATTTTAAAATTTATATTTTACTTGTTTTAAAGACACGCCTATGTACGTGCAAACATTTGACAAAAAGTGTGGAAATACGACAACAATTAATACTAAGAAACTCATTTTAAAGAAAAAAATTCTCCCAATACAGACGGATTATGAGATATACCATCTATCATAAAGATTATTTTCAATCACATCACCCACCAGGGGTGACCCCATACACACTGCTCTTATGCGCCTTCCCTATATACACGCAATGCAGATATACGTCACAGATTTATGGTTCATATATTATTTATTTTTGCGCATAAAATATTGTCTCTCAAGATTACTTGCACAAGGTTGAAGCGTCTCAAAACGGAACAATGGACTAAACAGTAAAGTTTACCCCCTCCACATTCATTTAAAGATACTCAATCCGACCAGACGCTCCTAAATTACTATTTCATTGGCTTCGGGGGTAAAAAATATTTGATTCGAGTCGAGGAACCTACCCATCAAAGCTCAGAGTGATCAGATATCGCTTTTTCAAGTTTGTTATTTCAATTGTTTCTGTGCCAGAAACACGGACGGTCTTGCAGATAAAGATGGATAACTCTAAAATCAAATGGTAATAATAATCACTTGATTTTAGAGTTATCCACCTTTATCTGCAATACCGTCCGTTTAATCTCATGTTTCTGGCCCAGAAACAATTGAAATAACAAACTTCAAAAATACTCTGAGCTTTGATGGGTAGGTTCCTCGAAGCCAAAGAAATAGTAATTTAGGAGCGTCTGATCGGATTGAGAACCTTTAAAATAAAAAAAAATCGACAGAACACGAAACAAACTGGTCAAACGCTAATGTCGACATATCGGCTAATAATTTATTAACGCACATTTATACACCAACTCATCGTTCAAAGCACTTTTTATAGCGAATAGATCCGGGGGGGGGGGTATGTAGATTTTTTCCAGACACAAGGCGGGGTGGGGGGTATATCGGGGCTAGAAAACATGAGTAATGCAAATTTGTTCCTACACTGAAATTTACTTATATAATCGTATATAACCTTATATAGACTCATCTACATAGATATATCATTTAGAACAATTTAGATCCCTGTAGGGTTCTATGGTTTGAGGTTCCAATGCTGCTTCAAATGCAGGCTTTCTGACTGACAAAACTCGAAGTAGCCAAGTTTGAGTTTGCTAAATCACTTGATAAAGTATATATGGTTGCCTATAAAACTGAATACAAATCTCCTGAAACAAAAACGACTACATTTTTGCATTATTTTGTTAGTGTACTATAACTGTTAAGAACACGGGCTAATTGTTATATGGAACTAAACAAATATAATGTTGGCATGGTCGTGTCAATATGGTAGGTATGTTGTTATCAGTCGTTGAACTCAATGATTACAAAAATAATTATGTTATAGTTTTATACCCCATGCACTTATAATAATAAGATTACAGTCAGGCCATATACCTTTATGGAGCTCATGACAACGCGTCAAACCTTTTTCAGAGTTAAGTGGACAATTTACCTCATTAAAACTCAATATCGTGGTCAGCATTCATGGAAAGATTGTCGGGCAGATTGAAAATTCAAATATGAGCCAGTGAGAGCAAAGATAGTATTGAGTAAGTTATATTTGGCTGCGAAAGATGCATGATTCCAAGTGATACCTGTATAACTGATAGGTTTCATAAGGTTTCCTAACGTTTTCTTTTATATTTTTAAGTGGCGATATAATTTTTTTTAATTAATAATGAAGGCATATGGCTGACTCAGTTGTCATTTTCATGGAATGTCATTGGTATAACATATGGCATTAGTCCCGTAGAAAGATTAGCTCTGTGTGAGCGACATACGTACTACACAAACAGTAACCCATGTAGTGCTATCTCATCCTTCCAGACATCAAACCATAGTTTGCTATCATACTGACTGGCTCTGCACCCCCGATCAGTCACCACGTTGCTACACAATACGCATGCATCTGGAAGTCACCTGGTTTTAACACTGGATTTTACAACAATGTCACGCTCAAATTCATGTGTTCAGGCAGGTTTATGCATAGTTTGTGTCAGAGAATAAAGTACCTTACCTATATTAATACAATGAAGCAGATTGGGATAGAATTGTTTCACGCCATTTATTTTTATCAATAGTCAATAATAATGGTAAGACTAAATGGTATGGTATGGCACATATATTTAGTCAATTTTAGTGACTTGTAAAACAGATAGTGGAAAATGATTGGAAACAAGAGTGAACAAGGAATTAATTTGGGATGGTATTCCCAACAAAATAATTAGTAAAAAAAAGCAGTTAAAGTACATGTCAAATATGGGATAAGGGGGTGGGTCCCAATTTTTGCCGGGGAATTTTTTTGTTGTTGCAAGTAGGGGGTGGTGGGTACCTTGAGGTCGGAAATTAATTTTGTGAGGCTCGTGTCTGCAAATTGTTTCCAGACCCCCCCCCCTGAATAGATTAGTTGAAAATTCAGAAATATTTCTTATCGTTCGTAACCTCATTTACATATTCTATATACGATATACGACCTGGATTATATATAATGCTGAATGCATGTGCTGATTTGCACGAATAAGCATGCAGGTGTATTCATGTTGAATATATGTTTTAAAGGTACACAATTCGATTCGATGTTCCCTGTCTCATCCAATTACAACAACAACGAAATTTAACCAAACACGACATTTCTGAATACAGGAAGTTGTCCAGTCTGAGTAAACTCATACCTAAATATTCATTACAACATTTCAAATATAGAGTCGACGTTCACCCAGACTGGAAGTTGTCCAACCAGCGATATGAATGTTCATCACATGGCTAAAAAGCAAATTTATGATTGGGTTATAGCAGTGATACGAATACTGCTACTGCAACCGACCGCGTAGATTACAAATTTACAATAAAAAGTTTTCGCGCCAAAATGAGATTTTAGCGGTTTTACGACTGAGTCTTGTTTGAAGCGAACCGACGAAATGTGTTTGCCGCACAGTTTGCGCGCAAAATATCGATATTATTTATAGAGATGACACTCATAAATGGGTCAATTGGTCCGCACTAATGGCTGGTGTGTTGTAATAGCGCGAACAGGAGAAAACTACAATGCAAACGTACACATATTAATTTACCTTTACATGTTTCTTTAAAAAAGACACCATCATTGGCCTAGCTTAGGAATGACTCGCTATAATTTGACCTAATTTATCGACGTCGGCGTAGCCCAGTGGTTACTTCGTTCAAACAATTTGTCTATCACACAAGATTTCGCGGGTTCGCTCCCGTACTACCCACAGGCGCCATCTGATGTCTTTTATTTTTGTTTTTGTTTATTTTTTCAGTTCACATATACTCTAATTTGCTTTGATCTCGTCGCACATGATCTTATTCGTTGTTTTAGTGGCAGCATATAAGCTCTTGTGTGTGCAGTTAAGTACCGTATGTACTGCATTTCAAACTTCCCGCGCGAAATGGATTCTATAATTATATTGAGGCATATTCCGCCCACGTGTGTTTGATTTGATTTTATGTTATTTTATTTTGTTACATCTTAACACATACATAGACACACAATCAAACATATTACGGCGCATAATTTATATTTATAAATTATATATTAATTTGTTCCAATGGGAGCCAGCTGGTATTTTTGTACATTTAGTACCGGTGAATTGATACTGATATGTGATCAGGTGTTACTGGTTCTTTCGACTCAAATATGCGATTGATTTGGGGAGATTAAAGGTACTCAATCCGATAAAACTCCTCTCAATTACTATTTCAATGGCTTCGGGGGTAAAAAATATTTGATTCGAGTCGAGGAAGTCACCCATCAAAGCTCAGATTTGTTAGATATCGATTTTAGAAATCTATTTTTTTTTCATTATCGGGAATACTTTCTGGCCCAGAACTGAGTCAAAATTGCGTTATTATTACCACTTGATTTTAGAGTTATCCATCCTTGTCTGTTTGAATAGATTTTGATGTACACATCCCGAGCAGATTACGGCAGTTGAAGGCAATTATTAGTACTCATCTCGAGTAAATAACAAATTTCAAAAATCAATATCTAATAACTCTGAGCTTTGTTTGAATGGTTCCTCGACTAGAATCAAATATTTGTTACCCCCAAAGCCAAAGAAATAGTAATATAGGACCCTCTGATCGGATTGTTGTTGTTGGAATCTGTTGAGATGGGGACCCTCTGTACGGATTGAGTACCTTTAACATTAGATATATCGATACATGAATATTTTTGTGTACAAAAGGCTGCAAAAGGTTGGGTTTTTTTATCGATAATTATTGACTTTGAAATGAGAAGGTATCTGAAAATTGAACTCCCTTATTAAATATGTATTGTTTATCGATGCACTGTTTCAACTGATATATTTTAAAATTTATATTTTACTTGTTTTAAAGACACGCCTATGTACGTGCAAACATTTGACAAAAAGTGTGGAAATACGACAACAATTAATACTAAGAAACTCATTTTAAAGAAAAAAATTCTCCCAATACAGACGGATTATGAGATATACCATCTATCATAAAGATTATTTTCAATCACATCACCCACCAGGGGTGACCCCATACACACTGCTCTTATGCGCCTTCCCTATATACACGCAATGCAGATATACGTCACAGATTTATGGTTCATATATTATTTATTTTTGCGCATAAAATATTGTCTCTCAAGATTACTTGCACAAGGTTGAAGCGTCTCAAAACGGAACAATGGACTAAACAGTAAAGTTTACCCCCTCCACATTCATTTAAAGATACTCAATCCGACCAGACGCTCCTAAATTACTATTTCATTGGCTTCGGGGGTAAAAAATATTTGATTCGAGTCGAGGAACCTACCCATCAAAGCTCAGAGTGATCAGATATCGCTTTTTCAAGTTTGTTATTTCAGTTGTTTCTGTGCCAGAAACACGGACGGTCTTGCAGATAAAGATGGATAACTCTAAAATCAAATGGTAATAATAATCACTTGATTTTAGAGTTATCCACCTTTATCTGCAATACCGTCCGTTTAATCTCATGTTTCTGGCCCAGAAACAATTGAAATAACAAACTTCAAAAATACTCTGAGCTTTGATGGGTAGGTTCCTCGAAGCCAAAGAAATAGTAATTTAGGAGCGTCTGATCGGATTGAGAACCTTTAAAATAAAAAAAAATCGACAGAACACGAAACAAACTGGTCAAACGCTAATGTCGACATATCGGCTAATAATTTATTAACGCACATTTATACACCAACTCATCGTTCAAAGCACTTTTTATAGCGAATAGATCCGGGGGGGGGGGGGGGGGGTATGTAGATTTTTTCCAGACACAAGGCGGGGTGGGGGTATATCGGGGCTAGAAAACATGAGTAATGCAAATTTGTTCCTACACTGAAATTTACTTATATAATCGTATATAACCTTATATAGACTCATCTACATAGATATATCATTTAGAACAATTTAGATCCCTGTAGGGTTCTATGGTTTGAGGTTCCAATGCTGCTTCAAATGCAGGCTTTCTGGCTGACAAAACTCGAAGTAGCCAAGTTTGAGTTTGCTAAATCACTTGATAAAGTATATATGGTTGCCTATAAAACTGAATACAAATCTCCTGAAACAAAAACGACTACATTTTTGCATTATTTTGTTAGTGTACTATAACTGTTAAGAACACGGGCTAATTGTTATATGGAACTAAACAAATATAATGTTGGCATGGTCGTGTCAATATGGTAGGTATGTTGTTATCAGTCGTTGAACTCAATGATTACAAAAATAATTATGTTATAGTTTTATACCCCATGCACTTATAATAATAAGATTACAGTCAGGCCATATACCTTTATGGAGCTCATGACAACGCGTCAAACCTTTTTCAGAGTTAAGTGGACAATTTACCTCATTAAAACTCAATATCGTGGTCAGCATTCATGGAAAGATTGTCGGGCAGATTGAAAATTCAAATATGAGCCAGTGAGAGCAAAGATAGTATTGAGTAAGTTATATTTGGCTGCGAAAGATGCATGATTCCAAGTGATACCTGTATAACTGATAGGTTTCATAAGGTTTCCTAACGTTTTCTTTTATATTTTTAAGTGGCGATATAATTTTTTTTAATTAATAATGAAGGCATATGGCTGACTCAGTTGTCATTTTCATGGAATGTCATTGGTATAACATATGGCATTAGTCCCGTAGAAAGATTAGCTCTGTGTGAGCGACATACGTACTACACAAACAGTAACCCATGTAGTGCTATCTCATCCTTCCAGACATCAAACCATAGTTTGCTATCATACTGACTGGCTCTGCACCCCCGATCAGTCACCACGTTGCTACACAATACGCATGCATCTGGAAGTCACCTGGTTTTAACACTGGATTTTACAACAATGTCACTCTCAAATTCATGTGTTCAGGCAGGTTTATGCATAGTTTGTGTCAGAGAATAAAGTACCTTACCTATATTAATACAATGAAGCAGATTGGGATAGAATTGTTTCACGCCATTTATTTTTTATCAATAGTCAATAATAATGGTAAGACTAAATGGTATGGTATGGCACATATATTTAGTCAATTTTAGTGACTTGTAAAACAGATAGTGGAAAATGATTGGAAACAAGAGTGAACAAGGAATTCATTTGGGATGGTATTCCCAACAAAATAATTAGTAAAAAAAAGCAGTTAAAGTACATGTCAAATATGGGATAAGGGGGTGGGTCCCAAATTTTGCCGGGGAATTTTTTTGTTGTTGCAAGTAGGAGGTGGTGGGTACCTTGAGGTCGGAAATTAATTTTGTGAGGCTCGTGTCTGCAAATTGTTTCCAGACCCCCCCCCCTGAATAGATTAGTTGAAAATTCAGAAATATTTCTTATCGTTCGTAACCTCATTTACATATTCTATATACGATATACGACCTGGATTATATATAATGCTGAATGCATGTGCTGATTTGCACGAATAAGCATGCAGGTGTATTCATGTTGAATATATGTTTTAAAGGTACACAATTCGATTCGATGTTCCCTGTCTCATCCAATTACAACAACAACGAAATTTAACCAAAAGTCGATTTAGATATCCAAATTAGTGTATTACTAATAAATACTCACAACGATACCAAGCACGATATATATACATATATTTTGCCTAAAAAGTCCTATAATAACGTTGTTTTCTTGACGGTTTGTACGACGAACGAGTGTAGTTTGCAACTTCCATATATGGTGATTCCTAATTCAAATTGGAATTATGGCAACAAGTCAGTGTTGTCACGAATGTAAACAAATATTATTTCCACGTGTAACCAGCATGGTTCCATATGCATATTTGCATGGATAAAACATGATTACCGATTCATAAATAACTACAGTAATACCCTAATTAATCGACTCCATAACCACAGCAGAATTATGGGTAACTTTTCAGGATTTAGTCGGAAATATAGCTTGTTGCCATTCATCGGAAAGCTCTCGGGGAGAGCTTTCCGATGAATGGCAACAAGCCATATTTCCGACTAAATCCTGAAAAGTTACCCATAATTATGCTGTGGTTATGGAGTCGATTAATTAGGGCATTACTGTATACTTCATATATCCGCGTTAACTATATCACAACATACCGTATTCTTGTTGATGGCGATACTTTTCATCGTCTTTTCAATCTGAATTAATTTGCTATGGTCACCGCGATGCGTTGAGCAGTGATTAGTCTGGGGTGACCTCTCGTAACGGTGCGCGCATGCCTATATATTATTTAGGCAAGAAGTCACCCGATTTCTTTCCAGACCGCCAAATATACCCAGTGGTGAAAAAAAATATCTAAATTCTAATAACTCTGAGCTTTGATTTTCCTCGACTCGAATCAAATATTTGTTTTACCCCCGAACTTTGCCCGAAGCCAATTAAGATATAGTAATTGAGGGGCTTTGAATATGATTATGCATCTTTAAGGGGCACACATGATTCACACCTCTCTTTTAACTGGTAGGTCCTATATACTCCCATTTAAGGTTATATGCCGGTACTTTTCTCTTTCAGAAAATGGAACATTTAACACAATTCTGAGGCAAGTGAGAGGCACTCTGTTGAATCATGAAAGATGTGGTGAAATGTGGAATACTGAGTTGGACCATAACATGGTTTGCTTCGGCGACGGAACCAGAGGTCCATGCCAGGTAGGGACGACATCCATCTATAAATACCTATATAAAAACCAAGTGTTTGTCTCTGTGTGAATGTCTGTCTCTCTGTCTCTCTGTAACTATCACGATCGCACATCTATACAAATATATCACCCTCATGTCTGATTGCGCCAAAAAAATTACAATGTTCTGCAGCACATCTTAGAATACGACACTAAAAGTTTCAGGTAATCGGTACAAGGCGATATTTTCACTGATATATTGCGTTTTCTCCAAAGACGCGCGAATGTGTTCTCAAACAAAACAAAAACATTAAAACAAAAACAAACTTACCAAACAAAAAATTAAATTACTCTTTCAAAACAAACAAAGTAGAAAAAAATGGCAACGATAATAAATCTATTAAGAACGGTGGCACTTTGAAGATGGCTTTCGCCGAGTTATTTTGCCAATAACTGAGTGCTTCTGTCAGAAAATAATTTCAAATTAGATTACAATTGTTTCGAGATATTATCCTGGAAGAGAAATGTGTTGACTGTCGTTCAAGCTATCGCACTAACGGTCATAAAATTTATAAAATAAACCAACTATAATAAGGGGCAAAAATGAGGTTTTCGAATTCGATTGAGATATTGTTGTTGAAAATCGATATACCAAATTTGAATGGAAGCAGTTTACGTGCGTTCAAGTAATCGCACTATGACGGTCTTTAACTTGCATGCCAAACAAAATAGACAAACTATGGGCCATGAGTCAACCTGGTTTTCGAACTCGATCGAGATAATGTTGTGAAAGATCCTTATACCAAACATATGAATTGAATGGGTTGACGTTTGTTCAAGTTATCGCTGACGACCATAACATTGCTATAAAATTATAAATGGAATAAGGGCCATAATTTGGTAAGAAAGTTGTGGCGGCTCCGGATCGAGCCTAATTTGTGTGCAGCTGTTGCACATTCATGGTAGTTAAAACTCACGTACCACAAATGATCAAAATCCTTGCCTAACTGCCTACATATTTTGTAGAGGATTGAAAACAAGTGATGAAGCAATGGTGGGCACTATTCCCATTATTGGATGTTATATATTCCGAAAAGTTTTGCTGAAACAACTGACTATTTTCAATTAATTCCCACCGATTACACGAGATAGTGTCATCTCTTTTTTTGTTTATATTGAGATAACAAGATGATTTTATATAAACAAAACATTTTCTTTTACACCCAAGAGAAAATAAAGTGTCATCTATGTCATTTGTAGTAGCGAACGAACTTGCCATCCGTCCGTCAACATTTTCGTTTCCGGATGATAACTTTAGTTCTACTGAACTAAATGGAATTAAACTTGGTATCTAGGTTCACTTCCATAAACTACAGATCAAGTTCGATTAAGTTTTCCAGCTGCCCATTTTAACCAGAGCTACGACCTTTTGTTGAAATTTGTGCTAAATTTTCGTTTCCGGATGATAACTTTGTTTAATGTCAACTGCACGGATTCAAATTTGGTATGCTGGTTTAGACAACAATAAAATATGGGTCAAGTTCGATATTGTGGTTATAACGTCCGCCCTGTTTTACCAGAGTTACGGACCTTTTTGGATTTTGAAATTTTGATTTTCTTGGTTTCCGGATGCTAACTTTAGTTAATGAATGTTAACTGAATGGAATACACATGTGGTATATGTACATTTACAATAATAAAGTACAGGTCGAGTTTGATCTTCGGTTCCGTCACCCATTGTCACCAGAGTTACTTACGGTCATTGTCGGGTGTTTTTGGTTTCCTGTTCATAACAGCTATAGGCTTGATTGATCACCATACAACTTGGAACATATGTGGCTGAATTGGCTCAAATAACAAGCTGTGCTCGATTCGTGAAATTATCCAATGATTCTCACTAGACTTATGGACCCTTCTTGTACTTATATTTTATTTTATTCGGTTCGCCTGAAAACTCCAAATTATGGAATCTTTCCGAAAATGCAATTTGAAACAAAAAACGGGAGTATTATGCCACCGTGCACATGGGTGGTGACATTGTTAAAAAGAGTATACACACGATTAAAGCCCACTTGCGCGTCTGCAATAATTTTGCTATCGCTAAAATATTTTCTTGTTGGCCTTGGAATCAAACAATTCCCTCGGTGATTATCCTTTACATACGGCTAACGTGATTCCTGAACAGTTTGATGTAAGCATACTTCAGCTTCGTGTTAAAGGCACGTGAGGCCTTAATTGTCGGAAATATTCATATTTGTTCCAAAAACCGTAAACAGAAAAACATTAAAACGCATACAGTTTCGTTCATATATACCAATGCCATCGCGTAAACAGCATGTTATCATAAATACCTACTATATTTTACATAAGCAAGAGCCTGATTGGGTTACAGAGGATAGCACAATGCTACTGGCTAATCACACACAAATGGCATAAACGCTCTTTATTAGTTCCATATCAGGAATTCACCAACAAAGAACGCTCTTTATGTTTACCATCATAATATAAACAAACACCAGAAAAGTAACTTTTTATGCTTTTGTTTACATAACAATGGTTAAACACATGACAATAACATACTGTTTATGCGATATTTCTTATTTATATACGGACAAAGTCTGTCTACATTTTGATGTTCTTTCTGTTTGTGGCGGTTTTTGACGGGTGGAAATATTTTCACAGGATACCCACCGCCAAGGCCAACCGTACCTTTAACACTACTCCTCTTTTCAGGGAGACTCCGGTGGTCCGCTGTCCTGTCGATACAACGGAAGGTTCTACGTCGTCGGTGTGGTGTCGTGGGGGTCAGAGGAGTGTGACAGAACAGGTTACCCGAGCGTGTTCACCAGAATCTTACCATATGTTCAGTGGATACGCCGCACCATGTTCGAGGCATGATGATCGAGGACACACTCATGAATGCACGGATGCATGAGCCCAAACTGGAAGGCAGAGTTTTGTCCCCTCGCTAGGCTCGTCTGACCACAGCCATCAAGTACCGAATGTCAACTTTTCTTAGTAAATACAAAACATGTTTCTGAACCGAGCTTGGTGTACCTTCGCTAAATCATTTAAAGGTACTCAATCCGATAAAACTCCTCTCAATTACTATTTCGATGGCTTCGGGGGTAAAAAATATTTGATTCGAGTCGAGGAAGTCACCCATCAAAGCTCAGATTTGTTAGATATCGATTTTAGAAATCTATTATTTTTCATTATCGGGAATACTATCTGGCCCAGAACTCAGTCAAAATTGCGTTAAAATTACCACTTGATTTTAGAGTTATCCATCCTTGTCTATTTGAATAGATTTGGAGTACACATCCAGAGCAGATTACGGCAGTTATTAGTACTCATCTCGAGTTAATAACAAATTTCAAAAATCAATATCTAATAACTCTGAGCTTTGTTTGATGGGTTCCTCAACTCGAATCAAATATTTTTTACCCCCAAAGCCAAAGAAATAGTAATATAGGACCCTCTGATCGGATTGTTGTTGTTGGAATCTGTTGAGATGGGGACCCTCTTTACGGATTGAGTACCTTTAAAGGCCCACTTAATTTTCGAACCCCAGATCACATTATATAAAATATATGCCATATTATAAATACCATTTGAAAGAGGAAACCATTGGATTTTCAATTTATTCGATGTAATAAACTGTGAACATGTTGTTTTTGTTGAGAAACCGACGTCTGTTCTATGCTGAAGTTTCTACACAAAGTCTAATATTTTCATTGGAAGGGGAATAACTCTATATATTTAGATTGAACTCCCATTGAACATAAACTATAGTTTGAATTATGTTACATTCTGGGCGCCATAACAGGGGAAATGATTTTATGATTTCAGCAATGTTCTATTACTCTATGGGCACCTTCTGAGACACAGATGTTCAAAATGGTGATGAATTATAGTATTTTAATCATATTTTATGGCAATGATTGTTATTAAAACAGTATATCAATGCACTATTAAACAAATAAGCGGTGCCTCGGAAATTAAGTGGGTCTTTAAACAACTTCAATTTGTTGCAAATGTTCTCTATGATGTGCTGATGTCGAGCTAAGCTAGCTTGGTCCAACTAGATTTGTCAGATGTTAGACAAGAAACCGTGATTAGAAACGAACAAGTGACAGCCTATTTCTATTCTAAAAATAGACACTAGCACGTGATAATGCCAAGCGTAGCGAGTGGACAGAACTCTGCCTTGCAGTTTGGCATGAGCCAGGTGTGAGGTACGACATGATTTCTGAAGTCAAGAATATGCACCAGCTGCACCCATTTGACTTATTGGTGGACATATCCATGTGTGTAGTTTAGAGATGGTAGCCATGCAGGTTTAGCCACAAGTACATGTAACTTGTAACGTCTTTTGTCATTGCATGCCAACGGAGGTCACGTGATTATTCGCCAACATATATACACGATCAAGTCGTTTAAAAGTTTTGTTACCAACGTGCAACATACGAAACTTGTAGCGAAGAGGAATAATCCAATCTTCTGATAATCGAATGAGCTCTCGAGGCTGTGCAGACAGAGATTCGACTGCGCGATAGATCTTAATTTGATTAAAGCCAATTGAGCACATCGCTGGTCGAATGGTGACCGATTTTTTCTCACGCCACTCGACTATTATTTACAAGTTTCGCCTGACATTGGCTAATATCTAAAACGTGTAGGTCTGGCACCGTAAAATAATCTGACTATTCTCACCATGTGCATCTCCATAGTAATATCATAGCAACGCACGTTACAAGTACGTTTGGCTGAACCTGGCTAACTATACTCTCAAACGTCCGGACGATATGGGCCTCTATCCCGATTTCTCAACGCCATTCTACGATTCTGATCCTAATTAAGTCGTTGCCTTTCTATAATTCCCGGAAAATAGTTGCGATGGAAGTTACATGGTTTGTTCACATTTCATTTTAACAACTTGATTGTTTAATTCAATTACAAATTTAATTATGATTATTATCAACATTCAAACTTATTCAATAAACGCAGTTGCTTGTTTGTTTATAGTTGAAGGTCTCAATCAGATCAGATGGTCCCCATATCATCAAGTTGCAACAACAACATTTCTTCAAACTATGCTGCAGTTATCAGAATCGATTAATTGCAACAAAATAATGCTGACCACTGTCATCTATGGTATCAAATTTCCCAAAACGATTTATCAACATTTTGTTCAAAAAAATATGGCCGTATATCATCACAAAATTTGATCGTATTACCACTTGATTTTAGAGATATCCATCTTCATCCGCAATTTTCTCCAAGAACGTCGGTTTGCGACTTTTTTCTGGGCCACAAATAAGTGCACATCTCGAGAATTAACAATCTTCAAAAATCGATATCTGATCACTCAGAGCTTTGAATCAATATTTTTTACCCCCGAAGCCAAAGAAATAGTAATTTGGGAGCGTTAATTCCGATTTTGCATCTTTAACCCTTTCAGTGCCAAGTCCGATTTTTGTATCAACCCATATTTCCTTGATAATTTTTCAAATTTATTGATTATAATAATGTGATACAATGATGGAAAGAGTTCTAAGAGCTCTTTCCATCAATGTATCACATTATTATAATCAATAAATTTGAAAAATGATCAAGGAAATATGGGTTGATACAAAAATCGGACTTGGCACTGAAAGGGTTAAAGGTACTCAATCCGATAAAACTCCTCTCAATTACTATTTCAATGGCTTCGGGGGTCAAAAATATTTGATTCGAGTCGAGGAAGTCACCCATCAAAGCTCAGATTTGTTAGATATCGATTTTAGAAATCTATTATTTTTCATTATCGGGAATACTATCTGGCCCAGAACTCAGTCAAAATTGCGTTAAAATTACCACTTGATTTTAGAGTTATCCATCCTTGTCTGTTTGAATAGATTTGGAGTACACATCCAGAGCAGATTACGGCAGTTATTAGTACTCATCTCGAGTTAATAACAAATTTCAAAAATCAATATCTAATAACTCTGAGCTTTGTTTGATGGGTTCCTCGACTCGAATCACATATTTTTTACCCCCAAAGCCAAAGAAATAGTAATATAGGACCCTCTGATCGGATTGTTGTTGTTGGAATCTGTTGAGATGGGGACCCTCTTTACCGATTGAGTACCTTTAAGGTATAACGTCGTTTCTGCTGCTATGTAATATTACCACAAAATAGAAGGTATTTATACTAAACAAATCTATATATAATAGATGGAGGGGGCAGTACCAGATTCAACAATAATTGTGTTTTGTATATATACCTCTTGCCACCAGCAGAATCCTGAATTTAATCGGAATGTGATGACATTTTGTATCCGATTAAAGATGTATGCAGGGTTGCAGACATCCACGTTGAAAAATAATGTGATATATAAACTAGACCTATAAATATATAAAAGAACGACGGTTTCACGTTTGGCGAAAGACACTCAAAGATACCAGCACCGTGTCTACAAGAAGCCCAAAAAAATAACACAAGAACCCCGGATCAAATGTTGATATAAATCAGCCGTTCGACCAGTGTATGTGGTTTTGTCGTTTTTGCAATTCTCATTCTAAACGTGTTCTTGCATTCACTATAAACTCTTTAATAAGAAATAAAATATGTTTCATTAAAATCGACATGGTGCCCTAATACCGTATTCAATCCAAACTTATTTGTAATTCAAAGTCTGCAATATTTCTTCGTTTCGGCTATAGGGACAATTAATTATAATTGAGAACTCAGTCCAGTTGAAGTTTTTATTTAACAAATTATCACATCTGTAACCAGGATAATGCAATAAAGTCAGGATAAATTTGGTATAAAATGCATTATTGTAGAAGCTTGGGGGAATGTTATTTTTTTTTCCATCCTATAATTTACTAGAGCAATAATGACATGAAAATATCCATCGAGGTAACTTTTAAAATAATTTCATTTCAATCATGATGGCGAGGTAACTTTTAAAATAATTTCAGTTCTTATAGAACTACAAGAGAATGTGGTTGGTTTCTCAAATATACGGATACATATATAGCATGTAAAAATCCCGAGATACGATTATCTTCGATGTTTTTCAACAAAATCTCATGCTGGTATTCATTCCATGACGTCTTGAACATAAAAACTTCCAACTGCATCGTCGTTGTTCTTTGTCCCCTTATCCCATCTTGTTACTAGTTGTGTGACCCGTGTCCGGATCCGACATGATGCCCGAGTCCCCCGTGCCCGTGTCCTCCGTGTTGATGATGGGAGCCACTTGAGGGTTCATCAGAGTGTCCCGCGTGCTCCGCGCTGCTCGGCCACGCATGCGCACCAGCGTGAACGATAACTCCGCATGCGAGTTTGTCCCCACCGCTCGATTCAGATCCATCAGCTTCTGCATGTATCTGCAATGGAAATGTTGCATATGGATTATCATGTCTGTGTGCACTGAGAACAAAATCGAGGCAATATGACTAAATTAACCCTTTGAGTGCCAGGGGCCGATATTATCGGCCCTAAACCTACACAATAAGTCTGTTAAAGAATATAATAAAATATATTAAAATTGTAAAAAATTGTAAAAAAATAAAATAAAAAAATAAATTGTTAGGCCAATGCATTCTCTTATATATGCGAGGCGACCTATAGTCGACTCGCATATATACGAGAATGCATTGGCACAGGGTATATGGGTTGATACAAAAATCGACCTGGCACTCAAAGGGTTAAGGTTAGTCACACATATTTTGAGTCACTTTAACGAGCACACACCATTCAGCGAGTCATGCACTACGACCAACTCTGTGTTAGTCATAGTGACTAAGTTACACCAAGAGTAACTAATTGAAACACTGCCTTAAATTATGCTTAATATTAATTGTTAAATATTCAGTTTCCATTGCATCACAGTTCTATATTGGATCTATAATTGAACGAATGGGAGGATATAATGGCATATAATTATATAAGAAATTCGCTCCCGCATCAAAGGCTACACTAGTTGAATAAAAGGTTCTTATTCCGTGCCACCACAAACATCTCGGAAAATTAACTAGTTAAACAGACCTACAACAACCTATTGTAATACCCCTTAAAAGACAAGTATCGAAACCTGTGTTTTATGGAAAGGATTGAAAGTTTGTCTTGCTTTCCATTCGGTATCTGATTCTGGATAATATATCATCTGGTTGAGTATTGAAATTATTTTCACATAATTTCCACCATACCACATGTTCACATTCCCAGTGACTCAGAAAAATTACTCATTATGACTCAATCCTGGTCATTTTAACAAACACAATTGTAGTTTGATGGTATAATTAGTAACTTTGACTGACCATTTCTTAGTCGATATGACCAACAACACCCCAGGCATTGTGACTACTGTCTGCCTTAGTCATTGTGACTAAGCTAAGTTAGTCATCCTCCGGACCAACAGTTGACTAACATAAGTCAGTCATATTTACTAACGTTTTTTCTTCACAGTGTAACATGCGTTTCATGTTCGTTTTGTGCATATTCAATAAATTATGTTTACATACTGAACACAAAATGGAAATATGATGCATCGTGATATCGTTGACTTTGAAATACATTTAGTTATGGCCTTTGTGAATCATTCAAAATTACACCCCGGTATGACTTTTTGATATAAGTATTCTGCAACAACTATCTGATTGAGAGACAACTTGGTGTTTAATTGGGTGAGGGGGGTACCGAAGTTGATGTGGGAACGTAAACTCTCAGTAGAACATTTGAGCACTCAAGTTTTTAGTGTGTATGCCTTCTTGGTCAGATCATATGATCACGAATATACGATACGATACGATACGATTTATTTGCATAAGCACCAATAAAGGCAGTATGCTAACAATACAATTCATAATTAAACAATAAACAATTACATGTGAACATGGCATGTCTAGCTATATGTATGTTAATGTGTGATGGAAAGCATAATATTCATTCAGAGGGCTTACCAAAGAAGCACCGGACCCAGGACCACGTTGCTGATTTTGCTGCTTATTTCAGGGTTATCATTTTTCATTACAAGATTAAATTTCTGATCGTTTGGATAAAATAGCTATGATATCTACCAACAATTTGGTAAAGTTCATCTCTGAGATCGCAATAGTGTGGACATTCCATAATGAAATGATACTCATTTTTCTATATCAGAACCGGTCCTGCATTTAAAGGTACTCAATCCGATAAAACTCCTCTCAATTACTATTTCAATGGCTTCGGGGGGTCAAAAATATTTGATTCGAGTCGAGGAAGTCACCCATCAAAGCTCAGATTTGTTAGATATCAATTTTAGAAATCTATTATTTTTCATTATCGGGAATACTTTCTGGCCCAGATCTCAGTCAAAATTGCGTTTTTATTACCACTTGATTTTAGAGTTATCCATCCTTGTCTGTTTGAATAGAGTTTTGGTGTAAAAATCTCGAGCAGGATACGAAATTGACGGCAATTATTAGTACTCATCTCGAGAACATAACAAATTTCAAAAATCAATATCTAATAACTCTGAGCTTTGTTTGATGGGTTCCTCGACTCGAATCAAATATTTTTTACCCCCAAAGCCAAAGAAATAGTAATATAGGACCCTCTGATCGGATTGTTGTTGTTGGAATCTGTTGAGATGGGGACCCTCTTTACGGATTGAGTACCTTTAAGGCACAGTTTCTTCCCCTCCTTAATTATAGGCTGATGATGTCTACCTTTTCATAGCGAGTTTGTGATCACTAACACGGAGTTTTGTAAAACTGATCCTATCTTTTAAAGGTACTCAATCCGATAAAACTCCTCTCAATTACTATTTCAATGGCTTCGGGGGTCAAAAATATTTGATTCGAGTCGAGGAAGTCACCCATCAAAGCTCAGATTTGTTAGATATCGATTTTAGAAATCTATTATTTTTCATTATCGGGAATACTATCTGGCCCAGAACTCAGTCAAAATTGCGTTAAAATTACCACTTGATTTTAGAGTTATCCATCCTTGTCTGTTTGAATAGATTTGGAGTACACACCCAGAGCAGATTACGGCAGTTATTAGTACTCATCTCGAGTTAATAACAAATTTCAAAAATCAATATCTAATAACTCTGAGCTTTGTTTGATGGGTTCCTCGACTCGAATCACATATTTTTTACCCCCAAAGCCAAAGAAATAGTAATATAGGACCCTCTGGTCGGATTGTTGTTGTTGGAATCTGTTGAGATGGGGACCCTCTTTACGGATTGAGTACCTTTAAAGATGTTGTGTTTATTAAGTAAGTCTCTAAGACATAATTAAAACAATCTATATGTTCTGAGTTTATTTTTATATGTACACACTGGACGCTTAAGTAATGCTGCAACTGAGCTGTATATACTTACTATAATAGCTCGCCCCATAATGCAATGGGGTCCATGCAGAGTTGTTCTTGAGTTGTTGAAAACAGCTGCAGATACCCCATCGTCGTCACATGAAATGTTACCCCAATCACCAACGTGCCTGAAATCGATAAGAAAACAGTCAATGTATAATAATGTACAGTTGCGGTTATCTTCGACATCTTCCGTTCTTTTTTTGACAATCCACGCATGTCTCCTGGTCTCACTCGCGGCCAAACTGCAAGGCATAGTTCAGTCCCCTGCTACGCTGGACTGACCACTGCCATCACTACACATAATGTGAGGAAATAACTCTTAAAGACATATTATTCGGGTGCGTGAAACTGATAAGTTAGTATTCAGAATCTGTGTCAACTGGTGGAATGTAGCATTATACTAACATCACCGAAAATCTCAAGAAAATCGACGTAACACTCCATAGAAAACATCGTCTGAACTACGCACAATTGACGGTAAATATTTACCTCTCGATTTGGGACGCAAACACCTGCGGTAAACTAACGAAACCATTTCACCATCGAGAGTCGCTACATTTAATTAATATATAAGAATGATGGTGTCATTTCAATTTGGATATAATATTTGTATAAAATAACTACTTTTAGCAAGATCATTCTCCATTTTATTTGATCGCCCTACCGGAGTGTTTCACATCACTTTAAGAATTTTGTCTGCTACAATTCATTCAGAATTATTCTGAGAAACCGAACCGTCCATATTCATTTGGAAATTGGATGGATATTATAGAACCAGAATGAACTGTAACTGACAAAACACTTATATAAATATTTAATTACAAAAATATAAATGATAGCAGCGGTCAGATCAGCGTAGCGAGGGGACTGAACTCTTCTTGAGGTTTGACTCGCGGCAACTGAATCTTACAAACGAGAGACAGCCACGTTGGTCGGGTTCACTTTCTCACATGACTTCTTCTTCAATGTTTTATTGCCCATAAATCACATATATACAAGTATAATGCGACAATAGAGCCATATATATATGAAAAACATAACACATTCAATGTCAAGAGGTGCATGCATGCCGTCATAAGTCAAATTTAAAGATGAAGTTAAATAATTTTTAGTCGGAGACATCAATTATCAGAAGCTTCTATCACTGAAAAATATAGTTTTAAATAATATTATTCCGCACGAGGTAGGACCAGAGACGTGGCTAGCTATAGATGGTCTTCGTTTGGGGGTGTCCACTTTTAAATAATTTCCAACTGCACCCACCCCATTTGAACCAGCCTAAACTCCCAAGTTCGTGTAATACCAATTGCACTCCCATCCTTGGCTTGAAATGTCTGAACTGTCACATTACGTCCTTGCTATTAGTTTATTTTAGTGAATATTAGTCTACCGAGGAGAGTACAGGACCAACTGGACCGACCATGCCTGGTTCGGGCCGATGGGAAAAGAATTTTGAAATCTGAACCTGAAAACAGCAAAATCTTAGCATTTAAAAAAAAATTGATTAGCAGTTTTAACTGGTCATCGGGGAGGGACCAGGAGCCCTCGGCCACAAAGGGAGAACATTTAATGAATCTGAACCTGAAAACTGCAAAATCCTAGCATCTAGAGGCCTACTTAACACAAGGCAAATTCAGGACTCGATTTTAAAAATAATAGATTAGCCTCGATTATGTTTAAATAATTGGCAGTTTATTTTACTGGCCACTGAGGAGGGATCAGTACCCCTTAACCCAGCATGAGAAAATATTGAAATCTGAACTTACAAAATCCTAGCATCTAGACTGGCACCAAGCTCTCCATAATGTTGGAAATTTCCGACCTGACTGACATGACCTAAGGTTGGACAATTTCCAACTGATGGCCATTTCAGTCCAAGATTTTGACCAAAAGCAGGAAAATATATTGCTGTTGGTATAAAAGCAACAAATTCCCCACTAACAATTCGTTGGAAAATCAAACTACGAGAACACTTTAAACCGATTGTTGGCGTGAAATTTCAAACCACTGTTGTGTCAGGTATGAAATTTCCAACTGTTGCAAATTTTGTCCACAACCCCATGTCGCCACGTCCCTAAATAGGATAGCATGCAATGTTACTATTTTAAAAGCAGTACAACATTTTGGTTGAAAATCTATGTTACAAAGCAATGAGTGATGTATGCATGTGAAATATATACCGGGTGTTTCTTCCCAAAAAGAATTTCAGTGAAATTTGTGCGGAACTAAAATTAAAAAGCTCACCCTGATCCTTCGTGGTTGTGTTCCTGACCATGGGGGTTGAAATGTCCGCCAGTTGAATCACATCCGCCATCGATGATGCCGAACTCGTGTATATGGACCGCATGTTCGTGGGATTCAAGGGGGTCGAAACCGCTCAAATCCGCCATCACTTCAACTGGGCCCATGAACGGCACCATCTGCATATAAAAAAAAGACTGCATATAAGGCCAAAAAATAAATGTTTTTTGGTTCTCGGGCAATTTTTTTTTCAAATCAATGAGGGAGGGAGGGTTTTATTTTTATTTTTTAGTCCTGTGCCTTTCAATTGTATAAAGTTACAATTAGTGTAAGTTGTTCACAATGACTAATTGTAAGAAGAGCATGAGGATCAGCTAATCATTTTCTTAATTGTAGTCATCTACTTCATGTTGTAAGCCTGCAAGTCACTTTTTAACACATTACATGTTAGAGCTCAATGCACACTAATATTCAACACATATCTGCTCAAACCCCATACAGCGCCCTCTACGCTATTGCTGCGATATGACACTGCCATAAGGATGTTACTTTGCAGACGATACATCTATTTTTACATATCGTCGCGGAACTGTATTTAATCACATATTATCTTGTTTTGACCACCAAATTTGTTTTAAAGTTTGCAATAATGGTAATTCTTTCGGTATTGATAAGAAAAATATGAACTGAGCCAGACATAGACAATTTGAATCCTAAAACATAAGAACTAAAAACACGTAAGAATTCCTTACAAATTAATGTCCTTGTGGCAGTGGTATCTCAGCGGAGCGATGAGAGATAACCCTGCCTGGAGTTTGATATCTGCTATGTACATGTTGATAAAATCAACAAAAAAACCCATAACATCAGGCATTGCAATAAAAAGGCCTAATGTGGCCCTTTTTATTCAATGCGGCGGGGCCTGAGAACCAAAACCTTTTTTTTTTGGCCTAATGCGCCCTAATAATTTTCAGCATGTTGGGTGACTTGTATAGCTCTATATGTTGGTCGAGATGCTGCGAATCGGGACGTGGTTAGGAAACTAGAGGGTTCTCCGTTGGGATGTCCACATTGGAATTAGAACTGCAACGGTTGCACCAGCGAACCAGACTCAAATTCTTAACTTCTGAAACTTCAATTTTTAGCCCCCTCCTCCCATTGGGTTGGAATTTTCCAACATGACACCCCCTACATATAAGAATGGAAATGCTCCAACTGCATAATGACTGTTTCAGTCAAAAGATTTGGGCTAAAGTAGGAAAATATTCGACTTTTGGCCTAAAACAACACAATCATATCACACTAAATTCTGGTCAAACTATCAGAACAATTCCAACTTATGTTTGGTCTGAAATTTCTAAATGACACTTTATCAGGCATGAAATTTCCAACTTGAAAATATTAATAAAATTGGGGGAGAAACACTTGCTTTCGAATCGAATCGAATATTTCTGACTATCCGAATAAAAATCCATTTATCGATAAATGGATTTTTATTCGGATAATCAGAAATATGGGCAACCATCCGGTTACAAATCTTAGCGGTAATTCACAAATGTAAAAAAAAAACCCATGTCATTGACCGATATTTCACAGCGAGTTATGTCCATATTCCCATAAAAGTTACGATAATGCAAGGTGCCCTTTCAGCTCGATAACGAGTCGGTATTCCCAATTCGACGTTACAATAAACAACTCGAAATATTGCAAATGAGCCGATCCATAGTCGATTAAGGACTGCAATGTTTACAGAGAATATTGTGGGCACATGTGGACATACAGGTTATTGTGCATATCGAGAAAACTGCGTAGTCGGTCAGGAGAAACCGCCTAGGTAAAATACCCCTTATTTTCTGGGGGGGGGGGCTGTTTTCCGAAACCCCGTTCTTACGCAGCGACAATGTTCGGAAATTCATTCTTAATGACAATGTATCAAATACACAAACAATGCAATATTTTCTACGTTGCCAATAACTAATTTATTGATGTACTATAAGCTTGTATATTCTACTCCGTGTTCATATATATATAAATAAATGTGACCTGCTGACTCGACTGGTTAAGCTATAATGAACTCTCATCAAACTATAATCCTCTGACAACAACTATATAATAACAACTTCTCATTGGTCGACATGACAATGATCTCTCAACCCCCCAATTTACGTTAACTCACGTGCTGTGAATACAATTTTTTCGTGCTAATCCAATTAAACGCTCGAAAAATATCATATTCAGTGCTGAGATATAATTCCCGGTTACTACAGTGGCTTAAATAAATAAATATATGGTTAACAACTTACCCTTTGCCTCAAATGTATGTCGCCTTCCACCGAATTACCATCACCATTGGGAACTACCACAGCGTGTGCATACATGTAACCTACAATGAGATATAGAACGCAGCCATATTACAGAGATGCGTGGCAGCTTGTATCACACATGTACCCGTACCCTTCAATTGCATATAGGGATCCGGGAAGTTGGGACATTTTTGCTGTCAGTAATATAAAAAAAACATATGTTCCAGCCCTTGTGATCCAATTATAAAACACACATAGACTGTTGTCTATAACGAACATCAGAACATCTCGATTTCAAAACGCCATCCTGGCGACCATCTTTAAAACCATCATAAAAAAATCAGCTGAAATAACACAAAAATATCACAGAAACATAATTAGTGTGATATTGTTATGCTTTTCTGCTTATTTTGCAATAGAAACCATCTCCATGTGGCAATGACGGCCATTTTGACCACAATCTTGGATTTACACGAATTTCTCAAAGTTCTCAAGGCTGCCAGCTATTCAACTGGTGGATTCTTCACAATGGTGTCCTGGACCACCGGAATCACAAAGAAAAAATCTTTATAAGCGTAAACATGGGCACAAATCGCTGTTTGGTGTTCAATAAACGGAAACACGCAGTATTTAGGTTTTGATATGAATGCATAAAACCCCGAAACTGTACCACATTGTGAATTCAACCGAATGTTCCTGCGAACAAATTTTTCACAGTAATGTTTTAATATTATTTGGACACGCTTTAGTAAATTTGTGGACACATTGTGTAGATATATTCTCGAGATTGTTGCCACTGTTCGTCGCTTTTTGCAAGTGAGTTTGGTATAATAGTGTGCTAAATTTAGTACAACACTGCGCCATATATGACACAGCTCTCGACCAATCAGAAGGCGCCATTTCTGGGTGAGGTGAAATATCATTCATTATTATAGAATGGGTTTAAAGATGAATAATCAGAATTAATGCTCCCAAATTACTATTTCTCTGGCTTCGGGGGTAAACAATATTTGATTCGAGTCGATGCACCCACCCATAAAATCGGATATCGATTTTTGAAATTGTTATTTCCCGAGATGTGAAATTTTGTTTGGCGGCCTGGCAAATATCCATCAAGCCGACGGTCTCGGACCAAATTGCGGATGAAGATGGATAACTCTAAAATCAAGTGGCATTTGGGATTAGATATTCGACAATCTGACCAAATTTCGTTGAACAAAATGTTGATAAATAACACGTTTTGTGATATTTTATATTATAATTGACTGTGGTTAGCATTATGTTAATCGATTCTGATAACTGAAGCGCCATTTATTTCTTTGGCTGGGGGGGGGGGGGTAAACAATATTTGATTCGAGTCGAGGAACTCACCCATCAAAGCTCAGAGTGATCAGATATCGATTTTTGTAGTTTGCTATTTTTCGAGATGCGCAATTATTTGTGGCCTAGAAAAACGTTGTCAAACGGATGTTCTCGGACTAAATTGTGGATGAAGATGGAAAACTCTAAAATTAAGTGGTAATACGGAAATTTTTTGAGATACTCAAGTTGTAATACGGCCATATTTCGTTGAACAAAATGTTAATAGATAACACGTTTTGGGAAATTTGACACCATAGTTGACAGTGGTTAGCATTATTTTGTTGCATTTAATCGATTCTGATAACTGCAGCATATTTTGAAGAAATGTTGTTGCTGTTGTATCTTGGTGATATGGGGACGGTCTGTTCGGATTGAGTACCTTTAATCGAGAATTAATATTGACTAAAATAATGGAGATACTTGAAGAAGTGTTTTAAAGATTGTTACTCCTGTAACCGCCACCAGCCACACCCACCCAATAGGAAAATGTGGCGGTTATTTCTGGTTTTACGTTTACACACACATACAATGCGAGTTATTTTTAGGAAATTGTTGTAAGGCTGATCTGGCCGTGTCAGCGGAGCTATAGCGATGGGGATATCTCGCATGACAACACATTTCGGGTTTTCGCGGATGGATTTTCGCTGATGTCTCAATGTTGCAGTATGTAATTTTTACGACCGCGTTAATAGCTTTCGATGTTTAGGTATAAACAATATGGCTGGGCCACTCTTGAAGATGTTATTGATGGAACACAATGTATACTATAACAGCTAGCTGTGCTGATGACGTACGTATGTCTCAGTTGGGATGTTAAATGCAGGTCGTATTGCGAAGTATCGAGCGTGTATATAATCTGATTAGTAGATTTTTGGTCCGCATTTAGAGGCTTATAATTTCTGGTGTGGTGAAACCTGCAGTAATATATAAGGCGTAGTTTTTGTAATAATTTGAAGGATTAGTTGTTCTAACGGAATTCTGAGGAGGCGCATTCATGAAACCAATATATTTTATATTATAATTGATATATATGCCTAATAATATGATCTTGAGGGCGTTACCATTTCTGACTATGTTTTTCTTGTATATAATGCGATGCTAAAATATAATGCAAATGAATCAAACGTATACCGTCAGCTTCGTGTTCCGGCATGCGCATGCCGCCCATGCCTCCGCTTTCTATGTGTACGTGGATGTGAGTGTCGTCTGATGTTCCCTGGTGGACTGGGTCCACTGCTCCCGGTCCCGTATGCATGTGAACCTGGACTCCGGATGGTGCTTGTGGACATGGCCGTCTATTTGGTCTCCCTCCTGTTCGAATAAAAATAGGCAAAGTTTAATTTTACAGAAAGACCTTAGCTTATCCCTAGATTCATCATCAACGTGCACACAATTAGATTAAGGTTTATTAAAGACGTATATATAATACCATCGGCAGTTTATTGAACTTATTATCTGAACATTTCCCACCAATGAGTAGAATCCTCCTGCACTTGTTTTACCTGTCGATCGTCTGCTTATATTACCTTAACATCTCCCCATATGAATAATAGACCATTCCAATATATATATGTTTTATAACTGAATGGGAGAATCTATATTTAGTAACGAAAGGGTTATTGAAAATACTGCGCCGAGGGCATAATTATATGCAAAATTTCTATCTCGCAATATAGACCATTTTTCTCTTATTTATAAAGGTGGCACTATATAGAAAATAAGAAGACTTCCAGAAAATAGCCATGAATTTTAATAGTTAAAATATGTTATATTTATATTTCGAAATTTATATAAATAGTTCGATGGTTATTTGTACATCCCGGCGGTTCACGAATCAGTATCGCAGTCTGAGTGAACTCAGACAATATAGATCAGACTACCGAAAAACTACGTGTTCGATGGTCTGAACAAGCCATATATAGAGAGCAGTGCTAATTCGAATAATGTGGAGATGTTTCAGACTATATCGAACGCGTATATAGTCTGGGTTCAATCAGACTGACAGAATGACGCATCGATTATCGATTATAAGTTCGGATGTCATGTTTGAACTGTCGGTTTCATGTTGCCGAAATCATATCACTCTGGACAGTACATGTATACGGGTCGATTGTTACACGTGGTTTGTATTGTAATGTTCAAGACAATTTTTTTACTCTAAATTGATAATAATTTTATCGAAATAACAAATAAAAATTTGCAAATGATTATACGTTCACATCATGCATTACATTATTATATGCAAGTGTTCTAGAACCCCGTAGACGGTTGAGGGTCAAACGGCGGTTTGGCCAAAACTTCCTGGTATTTTTTCTCCAGGAATTTCTTTTTGAAATTTAGTACCAGCGATTATTGTGACACAATATTTAATAACCACCAACAAATGATAACCTCATTTATTTAACTTTTATGGCAACTCCCAAGATCACAGAATTTAAAGGCCCACTTAATTTTCGAACCCCCAGATTACATTATATAAAAAATATATGCCATATTATAAACCATTTGAAAGAGAAAACTCCAAAACATTGTATTATCAACTTATCCGGTGTAATAAACTGTGGACATGTTGTTTTTGTTGAGTTGGCACCGTGTTTTGTCATCAAGATTGAAGTAAAAATCAGAATTATTTTCAATGCAGGGGAATAACTCTATATATTAAAGATAGAGTTGTTCCCCTTACATTGAAAAAGTTTGAATTCTGTTGCATTCTGGGTGCCAAAGGGGGGAAGTCATTCTATGATTTCAGCAATTTTCTATTTCTTTGTGGGCATCATCTGAGACACAGAAGTTTCAATTAGTGATGAAATATAGTATTTTAATCATATTTTATGGCATAGATTGTTATTAAAATCGTATATCAAGTCACTATAAAAAAAATAATCGGCGAGTCGAAAATTAAGTGGGCCTTTAATTAGCACCCACCCCCTCGGTTTTGAAGTTCCCACCTGGTACCTCAGATGCCTTGTTTGTTTGTTTTTTTTTTACTTGAATTTTAACTGGATAGCGGAGAGGGAGTTACCTATATAGGAAATCTCAAACCAATATTTTGACCAAAAGCAGGAACATATGCAACTGTTCGACTCGAATCGAATTTAGTGCCCTCGGTTAATAAATTTCGTGTATAATTGCGACTAATTATAGAGATCCTCTATTTACTATTAAATTATAGCATGGGCGTGTACCTACAGTAATTCTCTAATTAATCGACTCCTTAAACACAGCAGAATTATGGGTAACTTTTCAGGATTTAGTCGGAAATATGGCTTGTTGCCATTTATCGGAAAGCTCTCGGGAGAGCTTTCCGATGAATGGCAACAAGCCATATTTCCGACTAAATCCTGAAAAGTTACCCATAATTCTGCTGTGTTTAAGGAGTCGATTAATTAGAGCATTACTGTATTTCAAAATAACGTGGCCACTGTCTCACTTGACTCGGTTGGAAGGTCTTTATACATGAGTGCAGCAACGTGGATACATGGTGGGAGTTTCACCTCCACCCCAACTTCGGTAAAACAAAATCAACAGTTGCAAATTACATAATGCAATGGATTGCCGATATGTTGTTTTCCCGAAGCAATTAAATTACGTGAATCAGCACGACTAATAATGTTTTGATTGAGCTCAATCATCGCCATCGAAACAGACGTGTTCTAACGGGTGTAATCTTTGCAGCAATAAAATATCAGGGCACGATTGCACCTGATATTTTCTTGCAGATATTTCCTTGCAGCCACATGTGAACATGCCACAAGTCTTGACTATAGGGCGTATAGGCCACACACATTTCGGATCTTGACGAAATACTTTATATTTGTTGATCGACACAATCATATATCACGATACAATGGCGGCTTGGAAAAGAAATAATTAGCTACTCAAACATTGTGTGGGAACAAAGTCATTTTACCCTCCCAAGTTCCAACTAAGGCCAGTATAAATAAATTGCTAGATTTACATCCAACTTTTTCAGAAAAATGGGGCGCAAGGCAGGGGGGGGGGGGGGGGGGGTCAGGAACAAATTTGCATATACAACGCTGAATTTATTTTTTGCAGCACTTTGGACCCCCACACTCTTTGTGCAAAAAAAAAAATTGTTTCCACTCATGGACCCCCCCCCCCCCCATTTCCAGTCACATTTGAATGAACATACCACATGGAGAGCCATTATAGGCAAAAACATCAGGGTGTAGAATGTCCAGTGAAGGTGGCTGATGTTGAGAAACAGAGAATGGTTAAATTAGAATGAACATATATAATAATTATCAGTCATTCGTAATTTGACCATTCTGTTTTTTCCAGCATCATCCAACTTTGGTGTACTTTCGCCACCGGTTAAACTCAAATACTAATAAATTATAACTATGAGCACAAGCAATACACTCATGAGATTAAAAATATTTATCATGAAAAATTCAACACAACCAGCTGACACAACCAGTGAAACAACTTTTAAAAAATAATTATTTTATCTAATTATTTATTCCAGACTTTGCACTGGACTTTGTGTAATGTGCATTTATCAATGAAATGCACTCGTGTTTACTTTATATGTTTTTTAAAGTTGCTAGTTAAAGTGAAGTTGTAAACACACAACACGCCGGAAAATTATATGCTGCCCAGGTTGAGATGGGGTTTTCAAGAAAAATGTTTTAAATCTCATATGAGTGTATTGCTTGTGCTGAGAGTTCAGCTCTTTTTGTTATGCGGTATTTCATAAAGTGTATGTCCTATATATTTCCATTGGACGTGTGTCCTTATAAGTGTTTTGACTGGTGGTATAAATAAAGTTTCCTATGAACGATCCACGCCGATCTTATTGGATTTAATGGAGTCAGATGTAGCAGTGACTTTCTATGCAAAATGTATCAGATATATTCATTTTCATTTTACCATCGATGTAGTTCAACTGACATTTTTAAATTGAATTTTGACAAACGTTGAAGCTGATTGAAGAATTATTTAAGTTAATTTAAACTCAGGTGAAGTTTCAATTATCGTTGTGCAAAGTGACTTACAAAATCTTTATCTAATCTGGATTAAGACATGAATGAGTTTAACAAGAAACTTTGATTACATTTTCTGGCACAAAATTACCCAAGTATTTCAGACTAGACACTTATCAAACTGTTTCTTGCCTGTTTTACAATGTGCAGTATACGTGGTTAGATGGATCATTTTAATATTAACACTGGCCAACCTGACCACAGAGAACTGTACCTAGTATCTTGTGTGTACACTACAGGTGTTATTTAGATCATAACACATCAAAACAATCATATATATAGGCTAAACAGCTTGTAATTAGGTCAAAAAATGGCAAAAGGAAAAAAATTGCAAACACCGGAAAAAAACGTGTTTTCAGGAGCTTCTACACCCCACCCCACCCCGGCCTTGTGTCGGAATTTTTTTTGCGCGACCCCCCCCCCCCCCCCCCCCCACCCCCCTGCGTAAGGGCGAATTTTTGTTTTCTTCATATCTTGTTTTCTTAACATTTAGAGTTCTAGATATTGAAGCAGTATCATATCTTATATTATAATACAAGATGATTTAGATTGTGTAATTGATCAAAATAGATCGACAATCATCGACTTATTAATGGGTCATCGAAACGTAATTTGACGGTTAAAGGTACTCAATCCGATCAGAGGGTCCTATATTACTATTTCTTTGGCTTTGGGGGTAAAAAATATTTGATTCGAGTCGAGGAACCCACCCATCAAAGCTCAGAGTGATTATATATCGATTTTTGAAATTTGTTAATTATTGGAGAAAACTGTCCCACAAGTTAGCAGAACCACGTGCTCCAAACGGACAAATTTGCGGGTGTAAGACGGATAACACTAAAATCAAGTGCTTACTATTAGCAATAATAACCACTTGATTTTAGAGTTATCCATCTTACACCCGCAATTTGTCCGTTTTGATCACGTGGTTCCGCCAACTTGTGGGCTACATCGTGAAATTTCGATTTGGGAGCTTCACGTATACAGTGTAGAACATTATCAAGGAACAGATAATAACTAAGAAATATATTTTTTTCAAATTTATAATCTTCCCTGTCAAAATTTCCAACCAAGGGTTTGTACTGGTGGAATATGATCTATACGGGCGTTAACTATAGTAGATATTCATGGCATGTCTAACCACAGGTCCCCTGGTGCGAAAACCACCTTAATAGCTTAACACAGGTCCCCTGGTGCGACAACTCGACCACGAGTATCCACCTTAATAACTTAATATTAAGTTATTGAGGTGGATACTCGTGGTGGGGTTGTCACACCAGGGGACCAGTTGATCATCTAACCAACAATTGTTTTCATTGGGCTGGAATATTTGTGACTGCTTCATTTCTTATTATAATATATGGGGGTATGATGTTATATTAAGCAATTACATATTTAACTCGATATTATGATACAACTGAAGCCTCCTCTCATAGAGACAAGACAATAAGTTATTTTAAAGTTGGACTGTTGTGTGAAATTATAATTATTCTTGCAGATATTGGTACCGAAAGGGACCAAAAAGCAAATAGTATTTTCAAACTCTCAAATGTATTAAAAATCAATTGTTTTTGTCTTCTCTCAATAATTGCTCAGATTCTATAATAATACAATGAAGATGCTGATATGTGAAATACAAGATTTTTCGTCAGATATATCAAGAAAAATTCTTTAATGAAAATCCCCTAAAAGTTACATAAAAATTATACAAAAATTAAAAAAATGAAGAGGGGACTAAAATGGGATCGGGAGGGGATGTAAATCAATCATGTTTTTTTATATTGGCCAAAAAGTAAAACATACCTGGACGCCTTCTCTGGCAATGACCACAGCTGGAGGCACACGCCAAGACAAACGCAACTAAAAGAAAATATTTCATATTGATTTAATGTGTCCAATCCTGCAGGTAAAAATCCGGTGTAAACTAAACTAGACTATGTTCAAGAACCGAAAGCATTCTTTATATGACTGTGGGTATATGGAGACACGCCCACCGATCATGTTGCACAATGTGTGCATTGATTGAAAACTATAACCTTATCAGGGGATTACGTTACCAAACCAACTATATAGTAATACCTTGGCCTCAAATGAGCCAGACTAAATGTGTGAATGTTATACAGACTAAATATATCATTCAACGTTTTATTAAGTGATGAGCTCGAGCTATATGCATATGTAAATGTAAACATGTCCTGGCATTGGAAACGAGAATATGGAGCATTATTGCCGAATAATGCAATTCAAATTAGGCTAATTTACCCTTGGACCATATATGTGAAGAAAGTAAGGACAACGTCAACGTAATTTAGTTAACTGCAATCCCCAATTAAGTCAACCGTAACCCGCACTGTATTAATTATGTCTACTTCATTGAAGTAATATTTAACACAAGGGTTGCGCATCAAAGATGGCTAACTGGTCGAGTTTTTTTTTCACCAAAAAGAGTGCATCTGTCTGAACGAAAAATCACTAAAAATGGACGAACTATTAAAAGAAGCATAACTCAGAACTGAGGGCCATAACTCAGGTCAAAAACAAGATGGCTGCCAGTGGCCATGTTTTTCATCGAAAAAATTTCATATTCGATAGCTCCCATCTACAGGTGATCCTAAACAAGCCTGTAAAGTTTCAAAACAATTCTCAAATAAATATGGGCTGCGTGCATGCATGATGTGCTGATTGATTCATTTTTGAAATCCAAGATGGCTGCTGGTGGCCATGTTTTTTTTTATTTCGGGTAAAAAGGGAGACTCCCATCTACAGTTCACCATGAAGATTGGATGATAAATGTGACCTGTAAGGTGTGCTAAAGGATTTAGTCATACAAAGAGTAAAATCCAAGATGGCCGCTGGCAGCCATGTTTTAACATAATTTGGAGAAGAAAAAAATGGTAAGCACCCATTTAGAGGTCACCCAGATGATACATTTGAAGTTTGGTGATCGGATGAGGGATATGATCTGCAGGGTGTACTAAAGGATTTAGTGATGCAAAGAGTAAAATCCAAGACGGCTGCCAGCGGCCATGTTTTTCATCGAAAATCATTAAAATGCGATAACTCCCATCTATAGGTGATCCTAAACAAGCCTGTAAAGTTTCAACAAACAAATCTCCAACTAATTTGGTCTGTAGGGTGTGCCAAAGGATTTAGTGATGTAAAGAGTAAAATCCAAGATGGATGCTGGCGGCCATGTTTTACGTCGAAAATCGTTCAAATTTTACAGCTCCAATCTAGAAATTATTCTAGACTCATATACCGAATGTCATTGGAATCGGGCAAAGTTTGTATGAGTTAGCAAACGATCAAAATCGCTAAGAAAAAAATAGACAAATTAAGACCCATAACTCTCGTATAAAAGATTGGACAAACCTGGTTTTCTAATTCGAGCTAAATATTGTTGCAACAGACCCATATACCAAATACCAATTGAATCGCTTGCCGTTTGGTTGAGTTATCGCCCTAATGGTCGCGAACGATAAAAATCGCTAAAATTAGACAAACTAAGTTCCATAACTATTGTATAAAAGATTGGACAAACCTGGTTTTGATCTCGAATGAGATATTGTTGCAACAGACCCACATACCAAATATGAATGAATTTGGTTGACGTTTGTTTGAGTTACCGACCTTGCCGAACCATAAGTCGAGATTTGTTTTTTGTTATTATTGTTAATAGTAAGCACTTGATTTTAGAGTTATCCATCTTACACCCGCAATTTGTCCGTTTTGAGCACGTGGTTCTCTAACTTGTGGGACAGATCTCGGAAAATAAATAGATTTTAAAAATCGATATATAATCACTCTAAGCTTTGATGGGTGAGTTCCTCGACTCGAATCAAATATTGTTTACCCCCAAAGCCAAAGAAATAGTAATATAGGACCCTCTGATCGGATTGAGTACCTTTAAGATATCGCAGAAGAATAAATCGCTCACACCGCTCCGTGCGATACAATGGCACTTAAATTAAACATGCAGCTATAATGAACCGTTTTCAACCCGAATAGCCTTACCCCATGAACTTGCATGTATATCTCTGCAATTAGAACGAAGTTTGGTGAGTGCGTCGATAAATTCGTTTCGGGTGAATATCAAGCTTTTGTTTGACACCACAATCCCATCCCGATAAGCGGTTTGTCACCTTGTTCAATGCCCCCTATACAATTCAGTGAAAAACATAATTTCGTCGGATATATATAGGTATACCTGGGTATACGAACTAATATCCGATATGCCGCGGAAATATATTATATCAGGTGCGTTGTAAGCCGATGTTCTAAATAGCTCGCAGTAAATTCCTGTCTGCACGCACAAAGCATTATACTTATGCATAACACAATCTTAGTTAAGTAATAATCAATAAGTATTATTATATAAGTAATCTAATGTTTCAAAGGAATGTGCAATATTGGGAAAGTTGGGTACGAAATAATACGGGAGGACAACCCGTCAATCGAGTCTCGAGTGACTCGATATGTACATGCAGTTAAAGATACGGTCACATCCGCTAAAACTGCCATAAACAGAAAGATTATATAATAGACATATACAACAGATATTGTTTTTATACCAATCATAAGTATCGCGTACATTGCATGTTATTGTCACGTTTGTACTCTTTGCTATGTAAACAAACATCAAAAACATTACAGAACCGTTTGTTTATAGACAAATAAACACTTGGATTTATCGGATCGTCCAATGAAAATGTTCCGTTGCGCTATAGTATTTTCTCCTAACCTATATATGGTAATACATACCAAATAAGGAATTTACTATGAGCACCAAATTAGGGGTTTTACAACCGACGTATAATGCGCGCGAACCTAAATAAGGAAATGACGCAACATCGTGACTGATTATAAACAATCCACTGCGCTTTTTGCGAGAAACTAAATAACAATCAACCTCTATTTTCTCCGACACAAAGCGTGTTTTGTGAATAATATTGCATTCATATAATCATTATGCTATACTATTAGTATAGTCTTGAGGAAATTATCATAATTTGATAAATGTTATTTCTAAATTATAACCTACGGCGAAGGCCGTCGGCCGTCCCTTTAACGTTACAATTCTCTAATCACATAACATTTCTCATTAAAGAGACATATTATGTACTTATTTCAGTGAATCAATGCTCACCGAGACTATTCAACTAATATTACCGAAAATTCCTACCAAACCAATCTGGCCATTTCAGAAACACACCATGTGAACTATAGGCACACATGCAAACAATTATTTCTTTAATTCGGGACGAAAACGATAAACAAACGACACTGATGACGCAAACGAGATTCGCTGCATACTATAATATATATCACTACGCTGGTCTGACAGCTGCATCATTTTCGTAATTAAATCTAACAATTTTTTATATATGTGTTTTGTCAGTTACAATTAATTCTGGCTTGATCTCGCCAATTTTCAAATAAATATGGACAGTTCGGTTTGTGAGCTGCAGGGTGTGCCAATGGATTGAAATGGGAAATCCAAGATGATGGTTGCTGGCGCCATGTTACATCGAAATTTTGAAACAAAATTCGTAGCTCCTATCTGGTGGTCACCCCTAAGTACCATATGAAGTTTGGTGACGATCGGATGAGGGATATGGCCTGTACAGTGTGCACGCCAAATGATTTAGTCAAGCAAAGCAAAATCTAAGATGGCCATGTCCTTCTTTTTTTTTAACGAAAATTGAACTATTTGATGGCTCCCATCTATTGTGGTCGCCCCGAAGATCCATATAAAGTTTTGTGATGGTCGGATGAGTGATGTGGTTGTAGGGTGTGCCAAAACGTGGCCACCTTGGATTGTACTCATTGCATTTTTACTCATTAAATTTTGGCTGCCGGTGGCCATGTTTTTCATCGAGAATCGTTAAGATTTGATAGCACCCATCTGGAGGTGATCCTAAACATGCCTGTAATTTTTCAAAAAATTCTCCAATAAATGTGCGCTGCAGGGTATGCCGATGAAATCAAATGTCAAATCCAAGATGGCTGCTGGTGGTCGTGTTTTTCATCGACATGAACAAATCCTTTGGCACACCATTTGGCCATGATTTAAACAAATTCGGGGAAAATTGATGGCTCCAATCTATATAGAGGTCGACTACCACGAAGAATCATATGAAGTTTGTTGTCGATCGGATAAGGGGTGTGGTCTGTAGGGTGTGCCAAAGGAATTTTTTTATGGACGTACTTATGCACTTAAAGAGAGTATAAATTTAAGAGTTTTCACTGTATACTTTATTACTTTCCATTCGAAAAGCATTGGGCACTTTAATGGACAGCATTATACTGCTATTTTTGAGCGGTGCATGGTTCACACAACTGCCGTCCCGATGTCTCGGGGATCAATCCTACTACAAACCCATAATGCAAAATTCATACATTCATATCAAACCACAAAACATCTCCGTCCAGAATGATATACCAACGATACGGGAAATCTGGTGCTGTTGGAAAAGTATTTCATTATTGGGAACTCGGTACACAATGGAGATGCAGTGAGCAAGGAACCGGCGATGTGCTCTAACAGATTTGGGTCAACGCAGCCTTTGTTAATTACTCGAAGACAGATTGGGGTCCAGGCAGGCCTTGTTACTCAAAGACAGATTGTGGTCCAGACATAACATGTTTACGTGTCTGCAAGTAATAGTTTATCTCTCATATATACTGGCATGTTATCTTTCTATGCATAGACCCCAATTTCGTGAAACATAATTATCAGCTCAAATTTCTAATAACCCGATACATGGGAGGACATATTCATTAGCTGTGACTAATTGGGAATATAATAGATTAACTTGATAACTCTCTCCATACCAATCTCATGTCATATACGTATAGTGTGTATCATGCACTCATATTAGGTCATGGCCACATTTTCTTGGGACTAGTTTCGGTACAAACATGGGAATGTATATTCAACGGACATGGCTCGTTTTAACCCCTCAATTATCCATACATAATTTGGTAAGAGGTATCTAAAAAAAATACCTACGCGACAGATTTCCAAACAAATTCGTTGAAATAGCGCTGAATATACGTGTTTTGTTTCTTATTTTTTTTTTATCAATATTAATAATAACCACTTGATTTTAGAGTTATCCATCTTTATCTGCAAGACCGTCCATTTGACCTCGTGCTTCTGGCCCAGAAACAATTGAAATAACAAACTTCAAAAATTGATATCTTATCACTCTTGAGCTTTGGTGGGTAGGTTCCTCGACTCGAATATTTTTTACCCCCGAAGCCAAAGAAACAGTAATTTAGGAGCGTCTGATCGGATTGAGTACCTTTAACTACTTTGAGCTGGATTGTTCTTAATTTCTATTCAATCACCCTGCCAGAGTGTTTCACATCACTCTAATGTATTTTTCGACCTATTTCGATACCGGAAAATAAAAAAAAACGAATATTATTAGGTGTATTATGCCCAGAGATCAACGAAGAGTACCAAATCAGCACTGGTAATGGAGTTGACTATCACAAAAGAGTGGTCCAAAAGGAGGAATAGTCCACAAGCCGCAGAAATATGGTGGATTTGGTAGATACTGTCACAAAATTTATATATATAGTGTAGCTGATCTTGTCACGATTTCTATTTTACCACAAATTTTGTAAATTTTTCTCCTATTTTACAGTCTGGTAGGAGAGTTTACCGAATCAGAATTACTGCTCAAAGACCCATATATTCAATTATTTATCATAAATCACAATTAACAATGAGATATCAGTAAAGATTGACCGTCAACCTCTTCGGAAAGGTGGTTGAGAGGTCGGTCCCACGAATATGATCACATGACATAAAACACAAAAGAAACCGGATAAGAGGAAAATCAAAGAAACTCAATTCCCAGTGAATAGCATCAGCGCTTAGGAGTGTATCAACTCAATCTCAAAATAGCTAACACCGACCAATATAAACATTCGTTCTTCGTTGGCACAATCTTGGACCTGGAGGACGACGCATGTGCCACACATGGAAGACTACGCATGTGCCACTATCACATCAAAAACATCTTAGTACAAGAAAACCATAGTCAGAAATGGTAACGCGCTCAAGATCATATATTATTTACCCATGCTTGTAATTATAGAATATATAAAATATATTGGTTTCGCGAATGACCAACTCAGAATTCCGTTAAAATAACAATAACAACCAGCACCTAATTAACGAACTGGCGGCCGACTCGGCCGTCTCCGACCACAACCATCAGTGGGCTGCAGAACGAAATATATCTATAAAAGTTGAAATATAAGACTTACAAATTATCTTTTTAATTTCTTTTATTGGTAATTGACATAGCTTGTCACAAACCAAAAATCAACATTATAGACTTAATAATGTAAAGGACAATAAACGAAATTGAAATTCCAAACTACACCTTTTACCGGACTCTGCCTCCTGGTCGCGCCGTGTGACTTTTAAACCGGAAAAAAAACAATTATTTGCAGAACAGTATACATGCGGTACGCGCTAACAACCAGCGCAATCACAGTCGAAAGGCACAGGCGCTATACAACAGAGATGTCTGCACAGAGCAGAAGTTAATATTCACTAAACTTTAAAAGTCAGAACTCCACCAACTTGTGATGCTATGCTAGACATTAAAGGTACTCAATCCGTAAAGAGGGTCCCCATCTCAACAGATTCCAACAACAACAAATGTCAATCCGATCAGAGGGTCCTATATTACTATTTCTTTGGCTTTGGGGGTAAAAAATATTTGATTCGAGTCGAGGAACCCATCAAACAAAGCTCAGAGTTATTAGATATTGATTTTTGAAATTTGTTATTTTCTCGAGATAAGTACTAATAATTGCCTTCAACTTCGTAATATGCTCGAGATGTGTACACCAAAACACTATTCAAACAGACAAGGATGGATAACTCTAAAATCAAGTGGTAATAATAACGCAATTTTGACTGTGATCTGGGACAGAAAGTATTCCCGATAATGAAAAATAATAGATTTCTAAAATCGATATCTAAAAAATCTGAGCTTTGATGGGTGGCTTCCTCAACTCGAATATTTTTGACCCCCGAAGTCATTGAAATAGTAATTGAGAGGAGTTTTATCGGATTGAGTACCTTTAACTAGGATAGTTAACAGTTGGATTCTAACAGAAATAGTATAGCAGTATGCAGCAAATCAGAACTTGTGACAGTCACTTGAAGTTTAATATCAGCCACAGGCATGTGTAACTTGAAATGTGTGTTACTATGGTATTGCTATGGAGATGCACAAGGTGGGAACAGTCAGATGAATTCATGGCGCCAAACTTACAGTAATGCCCTAATTAATCGACTCCTTAACCACAGCAGAATTATAGGTAACTTTTCAGGATTTAGTCGGATTTAGTCAGAATTGTTGCCCATAATTCTGCTGTGGTTAAGGAGTCGATTAATTAGGGCATTACTGTACACATTTTAGATATTGGTTATCAGTTAACGTCTTGCGAAACTTGTAAATAATAGTCTGACGAGAGCAATTGGCCGCAATGCGATCAGCAACACACTCAATTAGCTTCAATCAAATTAAGATCTCATTGTGCAGTCGAATCTCTGCATGCACAACATTGATCAAGCATTCGGTTATCAGAAGATTAGATTAATCTTCTTCGCTACAAGTTTAGACTGTGTACGTGTAGGTCAAATAGTCATGTGAGTCAGGTGACGTCCATAGGCAATGGTAAGACACAATACAACTTACATTTACGTGCAACTGAACCTGGCTATTGTTATATGGTTAAGATACAGAAATATAGTGATGTATGAATAAAATCAGAATTAAAAAGACGTCATTGATTTCAAGTATTTATTAAAATATGAACAGAATGTACAAGGATGAAAATGTAAGAATGATGTATGGCTATATATGGTTGGTGCAAATTACAACTCGGCCGACAATCGTTTTGTTAATAATCAGAGGTTGCTAACCACAGAATATTGTAAGACTAGTTGGGGGCATCTTACACAGTATTCACTGCTAAGCATGCCACTCGGTGCTTAATAATTAAACAAATGTAAATACTGAGTCTTCAAACATCTTAAGTTATATCTCTTCGTCAAAATAGAGCTTTTGAAACCATGCCGCCATCCATACTTGTTCACACCAAGACAGTCAATGGCTGTTGAGATGCTCAACTGACTTTAAAGAATGAGACTAACAGTCAGTTCTTGATAGAATTACTTTAAAACAAGTAGTTCTAAACAGGGTCTCTGTTGAGCGGTGGGGGATGTCCAGCTTTAAATTTTCAACTGAACACCATCCCACACCCCCCAATAGCTTATAACCGGTCCCCTACCAATGGGACCAAACTCCAGAGTTCCTCAAATTCCTTTTGCACATTTGCATTAGGTTGGCATTTTAAAACTGATATGTCAAGCTTTCCCAATTAATTTCCAACATGACAACCTGACCCCATTTAATCATATATGAATCCCAACTATCCATGAACACTATACATCAATGTCAGATTAATCAGTCATGTGGTTGCAGAGAAGATGTTTTAATGAGTTTCGTGTATCAATGATTTCATTGGACAGAAAACTGTTAAGTCCTTTTAGCCCCGACATTTCTTGACCAGTTGACCACATTTTAACAAATCTGTATCCCAGTTACTCAAGGACCCTTCATACTATATATAAGCTAAACTGACCTCATGGCCCTTGAGGAAAAGACAAATTTTAAGAATAACTATGGAGAAAAAAACCTGGTCTCGCCCCTATATTGACCTGGTGATCCTATTTGAACAGTCATCAAAGGACCCTCCATTCTAAATAGTCCTCGGATGACATGTATATTTCTGTTCATATTTCCATATTTCCCAGCTAAATAGGCCAGATTGTTCTTGATAAACAGTTGTTTTTAAAAATTACTATGGGGAAAAGAGTTTTGGCTATGGCTTCACCCCTAATTGACCTGGCGGCCAATCTGAACAAATCCACACCAAATAGGACTCAATTCGTACTTGTGGTCCTGAATAAGACAATTGTTGACAGATGGACAGCTGGACAACAGATGGCCGGACAACAAACGAGGCATGACTTTAGCTCCACCAGAGACTTTGTCTCAGGTAAGCTAAAAACTGATTAATACCCATGGCAAATACCAAGTAATATCATACAATTATCATATTGTTAGGAGGTTGACAAGATGAATTTTTAACCCAAAGAAGTCAATTTATCACCGAGGGCATGTTAACTTTGAAACAATACAATATCTCTTTTATTTTATACATGTTTGATACCACAGTAATAAATAGCTGGCCTGCCCCGATATTAAAATCTGGTTAAAATTTAATTGGCTGGCTAATTAAGTTGTATTGTATTTATGTGATAGTCAATAGTATGGGATTTTGGTTGGTCAATTTATATCTATTATATGAGTATAAATTGACCAACCAAAATCCTAAATAAATGTTGGTAACATTCAGTGTGTTAATTCATTCTATTTTACATGAATTTCAAATGTTCGGTCTGTGGTCTGCTAGATCATGCATAGTACAACTATTATATTAGAGATTCAAATATCAGATTCAACTACAAAGAATGTGAGACTTGCAGGAACATACAGAGCATTCTCACTCATTATTGTGCACTAACATATTTTTCCTCTGATCTTTCCAATGTCACTCATAAGATTTATCTCAAAACGAAGAGTAACCTCGGAGTAATCAGAAATATAGAACTAAAATATTTGTAAATTTATATTTACAGAATGAGAACAATGAACTTTTTATCTGAACTCTAATGATATGAAAACATCAACAAAACAATGAAATTAATTGACTAGTTCCAGCCTAGTTTTCATTTGTAAAGAATGTCGAATGAGATAAATGGGTGAGATGCTATGGGAAACTCATGTGTTATCAATTTTCATAAGATGTGTGCAAAGCTTATTTGAAACTGCATGTTCATTTATAGTGGACAACCTACATATAGTGAGCTGTTATACTAGTTGGAGTTTTCAGCACTTTCATCAGCTATGGCGACAGCATGCACTTCTATGATACCCCATTCTCCTCTTTGAGATAATAGAGTATATTTAGTTACTCAGATAATAAAAAACTAAGGGAGTATCTTGAAGAAAATCATTCACCAAAGCAAACAAGAGCACATACTTGCACACTTCAAGAGGCAAAATCGGACTAATGTTGGCAAAGAAACTTCTGAATGTGAAGCCAGGGTTTATGCCAGTGGTACAGATGGTCCCATTTAAGGTCCCTTCCCCCAGCCAATATTTCCCCTCAGACACATTCCCCTGCATAATTTACAAATAATGCCTTCCACTATATAAAACAAATTGGGTGATAAACAAAGATAATTTTATTTGCAATGCAATTTCACTCAATTCCCTGAAAAATAATTCTCTTCAATGTTAGACACAGTGACAATTTAATCCTTTAAGCTGTGCTTGTGCATCATTAAAGATCCTGTGCCAGTGCATTCTCTTATATATGCGAGTCTCCAATAGGGGGCCTTGCATTTATAAGAGAACGCACTGGCTTACAAGATAAAAGGTAAATATTGTTAGGCCAATGTATTCTCTTATATATGCGAGGCTCCCTATGGGAGACTCATATATATAAGAGAATGCATTGGCACAGGGTTTTTGCGATTGTTATATTTTGGTGTTTAAGCCATTGAAATGACAGAATTTGAGAGATATGTATAAGGTGACTGAAGGGATGCAACCCAATTCATTTATCCAATCATACATTACTAGTGATGAGCCGATAATCGGGAACGACAATCGGAATCGGCCGATTGTGGCCCATCGGATGACAATCGGTACTCGGGTTTCAACATCAGCATTTCCGATTGTCTAAATAAAAATCAGGTGCTTGTTTTTCTTCAATAAACTGTTTTAAATATGACGATGTTTTGTTGAATAAATGACCAGTAAACGTGGGGAAAGTGATTTACCAAACACAAACTTGCTATACAGCCATGTCCTCTTCAATACCTCGGCCGTACCTGGGTCTATGTTTGAACAATATATTACAGTGGGGATCACCGGGAAGCACGTGACACTTTGGGTTAGAGCCAGGCTGCGTTGATGACGCCATGATTGCGCGTAATCATAAATTATATGATGATGTACACAAATTACATCTCATGGGACTCATGTACGCCGATATGTAACTTTATTGTGTGTCAACATGTAGACATTTTGATTTATGTATGTCAGACTATCAAAAATCAAAATGTATGCATACCGCAGCACAACAAATCTATCTATATAGTACACACAGCGTAAAACAGGTAAACTGTAGAAACCGAAAGTGCATGTCACGTGACATTTAATTGCGCAGCTGACTTCACTGTTTGTTCAATTAAATTGAGCATATTATAACATGTGTGTCAGTTGTCAGGACGTAGGAATAAAAACTGTACAAGCATTAATAGTCAGATATTAAAAAGAATTAAAGAAATTTATTTATTAATTTTACTATCTGTAATTAATCTTTTCAAAGTCTTTCACCCAACACAACTTTCCATTAATGATTAACTTTAAATAGTCGAAGACAATGTCATTCCATCCAGTCAGCCTCGTGTGACGTCACGTTTTGGTCCCACCAATGATTATTTTGATGACCATGCCGAAATCGACAATCAAATCGTTTCTGCGAAATTGACATGAACATGGTGTAACTTGCAACTAGTTCAGTCAATTCATTTCCTTTGATGTGATGTCTTTGGGATCAAAGAAAAATGCCGTTTGATGAATTGTTATCAAAAACTGGCCGTGGATATGTCGTCATGCACGTGGCTACATCAAACTTTCAAACAATTTGTTGTGGAATATCCTAGAATACATGGGTAAGTTAATGCATTGTATCGTCGATACAATACAATAAATACACCGAGGCGCCGTATCACAGCCTCTGCAGGACATGTGCCTGTATTCGATCACAAGTCTGCCCATACCTACCTATATACTTTAATACCCAAACGTATACTTATGTATACTGTGTACTGACATATTACTACGGTTGTTGCTTGCTTCTAATTCTAAGTATTATATAACACATTCTGGTATAATTATTACAATAATCGGAATCGGCACCTGAGTCGGCCGATTGTGATCTCAAATAATCGGCAATCAGCGCAAGGCTCTATTTGACAATCGGCTCATCACTATACATTACAATAACTCAAGTCTGCATTCATGGTATACACATTATGAATTGTTTGAAAAAGAACATTAATTTTTTCTTTATATACGACTTAATACAAGCACAGGTGACCAAAATAAAATCATACATTGCTTAACATAATGCCACTTATGAGAGGAACAATGGACACAAAATTGGTTTGGACATATAATCATGATCATTGTGAAAGCTATTCAATACCGGTCATCTTCTGGTCGGTTAGATGAAATCGGTTGACGGATGGAGAAGTAAAGGAAATTGGATACAAAGTAATCAAGCATTAAATTAAATTATTTTGCTTGGAATGAATGTAAGCATTATTTAATTCAAAATGTTTCTTGATTTAGATATGAAATGGATGAAGGAATGATCAACGTGAATAAATATATCAGGAAGACTATTATTTAATTGTCTTCAATATTTTATTAAAACATGCATTCATCGGAAAGCTCTCAGTGAGAGCTTTTTCGTTGAATGGCAACAAGCCATATTTCCGACTAAATCCTGAAAAGTTACCCATAATTCTGCTGTAGTTAAGGAGTCGATTATTTAGGACATTACTGTATATTAAAATTCATGCTTTAAGAATGATAAACTAATTTATATAGATAGTATGTTTTTCAAATGATCTATTGATATCCAACAATAATCTTTTCTCTAAACCTTAAATATGGCTTACAAAATTTCAGAAAGATCATTCAATATGATAAGATTGGACGAAAGGTCTGGAGTTGGGAGTTGTGCAAATTTCTGTGCGGCAGTGTTACTAAGTCAATATATTTTGGTAACTTGCATAGTAAAGCTGTTCAATATAAACAAGACAAGATGAGAATGTTACAAGATGAGATTCTTGATGAATTTTGATGAATGAATCTTTGTTGGATGAACTGATTGGAGGCTTCTGTGTGTCACTCATCCACATACGGTAACCAGAATGACTGAAAAGGATAGAAAATGGTTAAATTATTACCAAGACCATTAATATATATACACAGTGATAATGACATTACCTGCCATAATCCTCTCGAAACAGTTACATTAACAGTCACATCTGAATTCAAATGGTATATTATACAATGGGCTATGCAGTGCATAGAGGTGGGATGGATACAAAATGACTCCCAAAAACAGCTCGAATTAGCTTAACATGTGATGTCAATTCTGGTCTATGCTGTAATATTCTACTAAGTTTTTTGTTATACAGGTCATATGTATCAACCATGGAATAAATACTGTTTAAAGACCCGCAAGGTCTTTGTAATATATTCTGTTTGAAACAAATTGTATTGAAATTCCTACCAAATCATGAACATGAACATTGTAAAATGCCACAGCATTAAAAATCATTCCATACAATCTAGATATTCCACCAAAATGTTTGAATTAAAATCAACAAATTGTCTTGAAAACTGGATATCTTACTTCAACATAATTGCGATGTGCGTGGTTTGCGACCTGTCATTCAATGGAGGACATGCAGTCGCAGAACTAAGGAGTCGATTCGCATAATGATGAGTGCATTTGCAATAATGAATATAAGAACAATATTTATCTATTTCTCAATGATCTTCTTGTGATGTTTTTTACAGACTTATATATTTATTAAACATTTACCCACTGCAAGTGCCGTAGCTTCCTTCAAGTATGATTTTATTTTGTAGCTTGATAAGAGACTCACCATATTTTGACAAGCAGTGGCCATCATCATGAATTTAGGGTTGAACTGCATACACTGTATAGGTCCAGGATGGTCAGAGTTTATAATTGCTACTTTAGCTCCAGTTTCTGTGCTCCAGCAATGTATCCGACCATCAGTTGAACCTGTGGCAACAGAGACAAGAAGTTCATTGGAGATGAATCCTCAACTTAGAGAGGGGATAATGTCATGCATTACAGTCAATGGAGCGATAAGGAATGTGGAAAGTTTAAATGTTTAAGTAATACCAGAGGTCAACCCGAAGAGCCATTTGAAAGTTGGAATCAATTGGTAAAAAATGTTGGCTGCAAGTCATGCCAAAGTAATTAGTGATGCAAAGAGTAAAATACAAGATGGATGCTGGCAGTCATGTTTTTGATCGAATACCATTCAAATTCGATAGCTCCCATCTAGAAGTGATCCTGAACATGACTGTAAATTTTCAAAACATTTCTCCAATAAAAGTTGGCTGCAGGGTGTGCTAATAGATTCAAATTTGAAAATCCAAGATGGCTGCAGACGGTCATGTTTTTTAACAACATATGAAATGAAAGTGTCAATGACACTGTAGCTCAACTTAGGTAGGGGAATAATTTAATGGTTGACAACAGATGGGCTTGCAGCCCATGCTAATGGATTTGTAGAAATATTTAGTCATACAAAGAGTAAAAACAAACTGGCCATTGGCGGCCATATTTTTTTGCCGAATGACCCCAAAATGACTCGTTCCCATCTAGGTCACCCCGATAATCAATATGAAGTTTGGTGATGATCAGATCAGGGATATGGTCTGTAGGGTGTGTCAAAGGATTTAGTGATCTTAAGAATAAAATGCAAGATGGCCTCTGGTGGCCATGTTTTTTGGCCGATTGACCCTAAAATGACTCGTTCCCATCTTCATCTCAATGTCAACATCCATGATAATTTTTATGATCATCAGACAAACAGTACGGCCTGTAGCCCGCATCAACGGATTCAATTTGAAATCAAAGATGGCCACAAGCGGCCATGTTTTTTGGCTGAATGACCCCCAAAATGACTCGTTCCCATCTACATGTCAATATCAACATTCATGACAGTTTCATAATGATCGGATCAGGGATGTGGTCTGTAGGGTGTGCCAAAGGGATTAGTGATGCAAGAATAAATTATAAAATGGCCACCGGCGGCCATGTTTTTTTGCCGAATGACCCCAAAATGACTTGTTCCCATCTACATTTCAATGTCAACATCCATGACAAATTTCATGAAGATCAAACAAACAGATCGTTCTATAACACATGCTAATGGATTTTGTAGAAATATTTAGTCATACAAAGAGTAAAATCCAAAATGGCCATTGGTGGCCATATTTTTTTGCCGAATGACCCAAAAATGACTCGTTAACATCAAGAGGTCGCCCCGATGATCCATATGAAGTTTGGTGATGATCGGATCACAGATGTGGTCTGTAGGATGTGTCAAAGGATTTAGTGATGCAAAGAGTAAAATCCAAGATGGCCACCAGCGGCCATGTTTATAGGCCGATTGATCCTAAAATGACTCGTTCCCATCTACATGTAAATGTCAACATTCAGGATAAATTTTATGATGATCAGACAAACAGTACGGCCTGTAGCCAGCGCCAATGGATTCAATTTTGAAATACAAGATGGCCACCAGCGGCCATGTTTTTTGGCCGAATTACCCCAACATGATTCGTGCCCAACTAGGGGCCACCCCAATGATGAATATCAAGTTTGGTGATGATCGTCTCAGGGTTGTGGTCTGTAGGATGTGTAAAAGTATTTAGTGATGCAAAGAGTAAAATCCAAGATGGCTGACGGCGGCCATGTTTTTTGGCCAAATGACCCCAAAATGACTCGTCCCCATCTAGAGGTCACCCGATGACCACAAAACAAGAGGTGGCATCAGAGATGCTGTGTCTCGTTTTCGGTGGCTCACCGCCGGTGGCTACCGCCAATTGGTGTGCATCAGTATCGGTAGACTAATTAATAGGTAAAATCGAAAAATGATTAATTAAGGGCCATAACTCCATCAAATTTTATCGGGCCAGGCTGGTTTTCGAACTCGTCCGAAATATTCTTGGCAAGTATGTCTATTCCAAATTTTAAACAAATCGGGTGGACGTTTGTTGAAGTTATCGCGCTAACGAGCTAAAAATTCACGAAAAATGACTAATTAAGGGCCATAACTCTATCAAATTTTATTGGGCCAGGCTGGTTTTCGAACTCGTCCAGGATATTATTGGAAGACACTTATATACCAAATTTTAGTTGAATCGGATGACGTTTGTTGAAGTTATCGCGCTAACGAGCTCAAAATTCGTACAAAATGACTACTTAAGGGCCATAACTCTATCAAATTTTATCGGACCAGGCCGGTTTTCGAACTCGTCCGTGATATTCTTGGGAGACACCTATATACCAAATTTCAATCAAATCGGATAACGTTTGTTGAAGTTATCGTGCTAACAAGCTGAAAATTCGTGAAAAATGACTAATTAAGGGCCATAACTCTATAAAATTTTATCGGACCAGGCCGGATTTCGAAGAAAAAAAATTTAATCCGTCAATAAACGGTTGAGTTATAAGCAAAACACGTCGCCCGCCCGTCCGCCGCCCGCCTGCCCGCCTGCCCGCCGTCCCCCATCAAACTATAAGTCGAGTTTTGGAAAAAAACTCGACTAATAACTCGTTCCCATCTACATATAATTACGTGCGCTCGCGCAACAGTATGGCAATCAGTCAGATTCGTAGGTAAGTACGTTGGTGTCACCCTACCGATTCACTTATGAACTACTACCAGCTCACGGAAGAATATCTTATACTTTATATAGTAACAAACTGCCAATTGCTTAATCAAGTTATAGATTTCACCAACTGAACATTTAAAAATTCTACTTGAGTGCGTTTTGGAGCGCATCCTTTGATCTTTTAGAAAGTTGTTGCACGAAAATACGTTGTGTATGTTGACGTTTCTAAGGACGCTGTCACTAACAACGGAAACCAGCATGGTCCGTTCTAATGATGCTCCATAACGTTGTTACGACCCAGTGACGTCACTCACGAACTGCTGGAGGTTAACTGCTCCAAGTTCTTGTAACCTTTCTTCCTTGCATATTTTAAGTTTATCTGTCTAGTAGAGGATGCTTTATCTGTCTAGTAGACTGATAGAGGCGTGGCTTATGTGATGGGCTTTATCTGTATAGTAGACAGGGGTAGGAGGTGGATAAATAGGGGTATTCCTTATTCCTTACATCATATAAATAGGGGTATTCCTTATTCCTTCCCCTTCTCTGTTTTGTTTGTTCCCATAGTGTTCCCATGGTCGGTCGGTCGCCCAATTTATTCTCGACCCAATTTCCCATTTTCCGTTAAAAGAACAGCTGAAGTCCAGACACAAGTATCACTTGGGTAGTTTTACTATTTTAGTGTTTTATATATAGTTTCTTTAAACAAAATAGTTTAATCACCAACTAATATGCGGATTGTCATAATTATAAGCAAGCAACGTCGTTTTCGATGCATCTGTCGGCGTATAGAAGTGTCTGATGCCAAACTACATACTAAGCGAAATTATACAGTATGTAATTCGGCATCCGACACTTCTATATGCCGACAGATGCATCGAAAACGACGTTGATAGCATATGTAATTGTCAACATTCATGACAAATTTTATGATGATCAGACAAACAGTACGGCCTGTATTAATGATGTTCCGATAGTGAAAAAGCCAATGGATTCAAATTTGAAATCCAAGATGGCCCCATCTACATGTCAAAGTCAACATTCATGACAAATTTCATAAAGATCCGACCAAAGATACGACCTGTAGCCCGCGCGAAAGTATTTAGTGATGCAAAGAGTAAAATCCAAGATGGCTGATGGCGGCCATGTTTTTAGGCCAAATGACCCCAAAATGACTCGTTCCCATCTAGAGGTCGCCCCGATGATCCATATGAAGTTTGGTGATGATCGGATCAGAGATGTGGTCTGTAGGATGTGTCAAATGATTTAGTGATGCAAAGAGTAAAATCCAAGATGGCCACCAGCGGCCATGTTTTTTGGCCGAATGATCCTAAAATGACTCGTTCCCATCTACATGTAAATGTCAACATTCATGAAAAATTTTATGAAGATTAGACAAACAGTACAGCCTGTAGCTCGCGCCAATGGATTTAATTTTGAAATCAAAGATGGCCACCAGCGGCCATGTTTTTTGGCCGAATGACCCCAATATGACTCGTTCCCATCTACATGTCAATGTCAACATTCATGACAAATTTTATAAAGATCAGACCAAAGATACGACCTGTAGCCCGCGCCAAAGGAAATTGTTGACGGACACACGGACGACGGATGCCAACCCATGGCAATAGCTCAAACTTACAAAGTAAGTTGAGCTAAAAATTGGATGGCTCCCATCTAGTGGTCATCCCGACGATTCATATTAAGTTTTGTGACAATCGGATGGCCTGTATGGTGTGCCGAAGGATTCGGCAATGCAAAGAGTAAAATCAAAGATGGCCGCTTGTAGATATGTTTTTCAATGAAATTCAGAAAAAAATTTGATGGCTTCCATCAAGTGGTCAACCAGAATGAGATGTGACCTGTAGGGTGTGCTAAAGAAAATTGTTGACGGTTGATGGACACCAAACCATGGCAATAGCTCAAACTTTAACTCAAGTTATGCTAAAGATGATCCATTAATGATGTTCCGATAGTGAAAAAGCCAATCAGACTGATTACCGATTACTGGAGGCACAATCGGCCGATTTCCGATTCCGATGTATATTGGGCGTTTGTTCCCGTATACACCCATTGCTGTGCGCTGCCTTTGATATATGCCAGCAATTGCTTTGACAAAGAGATTAAAGGTGCCGACTCAGAGAGGTGCTGATTCAGAGAGGTGACTACCGTGTAACCATGAGTAAAACAGGTGCATGCGGTGTAAAAGTCTTTGACTTGTGATTGAATACTTGTAAGTTGAGACCATTTATGGAATGATGGATAATAATTGCTGTCCAATAGACTTGGAGTATACTGAGCCACAGTGATAGTACGGGAGTTTTGCATGGTATCATCACGGACAGGCTGTCTGACATGTTTCAGCTATAACTTGTTTAATGTTTATAATTATAAACATATTTCCCAAAAGCCCTGATTTTGGATATTGTGCATTGCCACTCACGTTGGTCATTATTGCAGAAAGTTCTGATCACAACTGTTCTAATTCATTCAGTGTGTGCTTCAAATTATTGACACAGTATATGACGTCACATGTCATGTGCTCAACAGGAAACTACAATGTAATGAGGTCTGCTGTTTACAGGTTTCTTTGAGTCTCATCATGTCCACACAATTGAACAAATAATTTATATATTACACGTCATAAGCATGTGATTGCCGTTAGGTGTATTGACATGCTTATCTATAATAACATCATACTGTTTGGACAATTCCAACTGTTACAACTGTTCTCTACAGTCAAAACATATATTTATTAAAGCATGCATATTGCGCTTAGATACAACAGATATTTTTGTTTTGGCAACCGATGTTCAACTGCGAGGTATGATTAATATCTGATGACCGATTCCAATTCAGATTATCGGAACATACTATGATCCAGAATTAATGTTACTGCACTATATAGATATTTATTTGACTCTGACATCCACATTAAGTCAGTAAGCCCAAGAAGATAACTTTAAAATAACATTGACGCAAACATCAATGAAATAAGTTGTGTCATACCAGAAAACATGGAAACTGAACTTGGTAAAAATGTAAATATTCATTCAAATGAATTAATCCTTGAGAAACATGTGATAATCACTATACCAATGAGAAGCACTGCATAGAGTTCATAACTGAAATGATTCTCTCATTCAGTTGAAAATTGGAATGGAATGGTCAATTCCTCAATTGGATGGGTTGTTTTGAAAACAGAAATCAAATGAAGACATGTGATTCCTATCCAGTCATTTGGCACGAATGTTCAAATAATATGTGAAACAAACAGCCTACATTTGTTGAACTTATTTCCCAGGTGAACAGCAAGTATGTAGTCATCTAAGGGTTAATATATAGAGAATACCTACAGTGTTTATTTGAGAACCAAAATATCTTATGAGTGTCTAGAAAGAAATATAAAATTTTGCCGAGTTGCTACATGCAAGCAGAGAGTGAAAATTCAATAATTCTTTCCAGACACGAATGAGATGTTTCAGGTAGGTAGGTAGGTACTCTTTTTATTATATGCACCTTATTAATGCTCAAAGCTGCTAAATTATGCAGCATTTTCACTTTTAATAGTACAAATTAAAGAAAATCTGATATACCCCTAATTTCAAGCCAAAATGTGGTCAAATTCTAAGTCGAAAAATGGCCATAACTCATGTAAAAATAATTAGACAGAATGTATATTCAAACTTGGTGGGTAGTTTTAGCTGGGAAATACACATACCAGCTTTGGTTCAGCTCAAATAATAAAAACTGGAGTTATCGGTCGGAAACCAAAATGTTATGAAATTGGTCAAATTTTAAGTTGAAAAAGGGCCGTAACTCATGTAAAAATAATTGGACGGAACCCATATTCGAACTTGGCCTGTATCTTTAGCTGGGAAATACACATACCAACTTTGGTTCAGATCAAATAATCCAAACTGGAGTTATCGGTCGGAAACCAAAAATATTAACCGACGGTAAAATTCTAAGTTGAAAAAGGGCCGTAACTCATGTAAAAATAATTGGACGGAACCCATATTCGAACTTGGCCTGTATCTTTAGCTGGGAAATACACATACCAACTTTGGTTCAGATCAAATAATCCAAACTGGAGTTATCGGTCGGAAACCAAAAATGTTAACAGACGGTAAAATTCTAAGTCGATAAAGGGCCGTAACTCATGTAAAAATAATTGGACATAACCCATATTCGAACTTGGCCTGTATCTTTAGCTGGGAAATACACATAACAACTTTGGTTCAGATCAAATAATCCAAACTGGAGTTATCGATCGGAAACCAAAAATGTTAACGGACGGACGGACGGACGGACGGACAGACGGACAGACTGATAACATAATACGACCTTTTTTCAAAAAGGGCGTATAAAAATTGAACAATGCTATGAAAGAAACTGCCGGCAAGCTACAGTGAAATAACAAAAGCTACAAAGAAATACAAAATCAAATTTAATAGGGGTGCCACGATTAATCGTATAATTGATGAACCGTTGATAAAGCCGATATTCGATTACCATTTCCATTGTCAGTTAATCTGCGTTATTGATATCGGATGTCAGAAAATGCCGGGTATTATTGAATACCGTGTTTATTTTACACAGTTTAACATCCTTTGATCGCGTACCAAAGAGATTCCAATAACATGAGTACTACTGATATATGTTGGAAACAGTCGGCAGTTCATTTGATGATGCGACATGGTTTCTCGTCGGGTCATTGGATATTCTACAAATTGGCGGCACTGCAGATTTGAACACATTGCGACGTCGTTGTATATTTTAATATACTTGAAAGGTGGCACTATGTCTTTGAAATGTGCCGACTGTCACCGTGTTCAATGAACTGAATGCACTCGCCCTTGAATCTGATTGGACCAATGGGAAGTTGAAGACTGTTGATTGACATTCTCTCTAAAATCAGGGAACCAATATATATGGCATTATTTTAATCATCGATGTTCTCTGCAATGCAATTGTGAGTGTACTTTGTTTGTACAAGTACAAATGTATACTTAGAAGTTACTAGTAAAGGCTATTGCATATCGTGTGGTGAATGCTGAATGAAACTGACTATTATCAAATACTTAGCTTGTTCTGCGTCCTGCAATTTGCGGGTGGGGGGGGGGGGCGGGGGAGGGGGGCACACGTTTGTGATTGTTAACCACACTCTGGAAGTTTGATGAAACTTATAGTTTCCGTAACATTTGATTCCTTTCTTTAGGAACCGCCAGCGGTCCATCGTTCATTCCTACTTTTATATTGTTTGTATATGTGGCTATTCATAAAACTGAAATTAATCGCTACGTTTGTTCTAATGAACTCACAAATATTATAACCATAACATCGCCGAGAACTGTGCTGGTATTCAATACATTGTGCTCATTAGTCATTAACGGTGGTTTATGATGCACTTTATTAACGTAAAAATTACATCCGCCGATGCCTCAAACAACCAGCGACAGTGCAGTTATTGAGTTAACCAGCACCCAGGCAATAGGCCATATTACGGAATACTTCCACTGATGTTATTAATATTAGGTACGATTAATCGATTATAGTCGATTATTGATGACCGATTATCGATTATCAAAATCAATAATCGTGGCACCTCTAAAATTTAACTGTGGCTTCTAAGAGATACATACGACAATCTATGTTTCGTCATTTTCCGCCAATTTATAGGCAAGCATATAATAAAACAAATGTTGCAAACCCTCTATATATATGTAATTGGCATAGCAATGCAAAGTTTACAAATATGGGTGATGTTTATCAACCCATCATTTTGTGCATGTCGAACCAACAAGACCTCAGTATGATACTTACCACAGAAAACAAACTGTGAGTCTGGACTGAATGATGCTTCCAGAGGTATACCCTTATTGTTTATGTGACCCTGGAATAATTAGATTTTGTAACAATATAAGTTTAATCCCACTCCAAGTACAAAATCCAAATTCAGGAAACAAATCTCTGTGTACCCCTAATGTTGCCTGAGAGAATGATTCTTCCCCACAATAACTTAACCATTTCTATTATGAATGGATTATCTCACCCAGTTATTATAAAAGTATACATTGGAATGGTTTATGATTCGTCTGGAGAGGTGTTCAGGAAAAATGAGCAGACGACAGGCAGATAAAATAATAAAATAAATAAAATAATAATGATAGGATAATAAAAGTGCAGGAGAATTACTTTTCACTGGGGGCAAATGTTGTTGAACTTACTATCTGAACATATTTTAGTAAAGAAAGGGGTATGCCCCCATTTCAAGTTTGATGTATTTTTTTCAGCGAATCTTCACATTCACACCAATTTCATGTCAATATCAATTGCTGAAATCAAACCGAGCATGTTATATCGTCACGATTGTTCTATAACTTCAGCACAAAGGTCATACATATATTCCCAAATATTCATAAGTCACAACTCCTGATGTTTCGAACACAGGCTCTTATTCACTGCTGCCCCGGGTGATCTATGACATGGTATTTATATTTTATGTCATATAAGCCAACCAAATTGCCTGATACAACTGGATATCGGAATAAATAGTATTTATGGTAAGTGGATTGAATAGGACCAAGAAAGCACACTTAAGAAATGTGAACAAAACTCCTCTAAAATTCCTCATGATAGTAAAAAGACATACCAAATTCCATTCAGATCTGATAACATGGGTGAGATATCTGCACAGATGGACGGATAGATGAATAAATGTCATCCAGTATGCTTTATATCATTCACTTTTGACAAATGTCATCCAATATACCCATCATTCACTTTTGACAAATGTCATCCAAGATACCCACCATTCACTTTTGACAAATGTCATCCAAGATACCCACCATTCACTGTTGACAAAAGTCATCCAGTATACACACCATTTACCGTTGACAAAAAATTTAATATCATCCAATATACCCACCATTCAATTCTGACAAATGTCATCCAGTATACCCACCATTCACCACTGTTGACAAATGTCATCCAATATACCCACCATTCACTTTTGACAAATGTCATCCAATATACCCACCATTCACTTTTTACAAATGTCATCTGGTATACCAACCATTCACTGTTGACAAATGTCATCCGGTGTAGCCACCATTCACTTTTGACAAATGTCATCACCATTCAATTTTGACAAATGCCATCTGGTATACCCACCATTCACTATTCACAAATGTCATCCAGTATACCCACACCATTCACTTTGCTTGTGAGGGAATAATTATAATTAAATTTGGTAAATCATCTATGTGCTATAAGTAGGTTATAGAATGGAGATTAGAGATCACTCAAAATACACTAAAACACTAAATCACCTTTCTATAACCTATATATGGTTTATCTCCTTGCTCAATAATGGAGATTTAAAAAAAATATCGATAACATACCATGAACGTTTGTAAGGGAGTGCCTTGAAATGCATCAATCAGACGGACAACTGTGCCATTTGTTGAAATAATTATCAGCTTTCCATCAGCACTAAATTTCATCCCTGTCCAATCACAATCCTTGTCTTGCGGTAGTTTGAATGTGGCAAATGGACCCTGCAACAGACATATTTGCAAGATGAGACCTTCTCCAAAGCACAAGTTTGATAAGAGTCAGGCTCAGTTACATATAAATTTTATTTCTGACATATGTTGCTTTTGAAAATAAAAGACACAGACAACTTGTGGACATTGATACACAAAGAGAATGCACAAAGATTTGCCAGTTGATAAATTGACGTGAACGCCATATTACAAACAAATACACTAAATCTATCATAAAATGAAGAATTTATCAAACAACTGATCGTATATCCTTAAAGAAGAGTGCGCAAACTGAAGAATGCTTGAGAACAATAGATTAGTTTTATAAAACATTACCGCTGCTAATCAGTCACATGCAACTTTATGCAGAGGAATTACCAGTTTTATAAATTTTATAAATTGACATCAGCTGCATGACTTTTATGTACTAGCTGAAACAGGCTACAATGTCAATGGATCGCTGGACTGAAGATAACATACCCTGTCAAAGGATGTCCAGACTGAATATAACATACCCTGTCAAAGGATCTCAAGTCGTACAACTTGACACATTCTGAGTTGATTCCTGCTGAAAAGATGAGACCCTCAGGGTCAAATGCTGCAACAGGCCGTCCCGGTAAATGGAGTAGACCCTGAAAATTAAATAGTGAAGAGAATCAAAAGAAATCTCAGTGATCAAGCAGCTAATACAGCAACTAATGATATACAGTAACAAGAAACTCAACACATATCACTGACCTGTGGTACAGTATGAGTAAATCACAGACTCGGCATAGCCTGTATATTGTCTGACATTAGTTAGATATCAAACCTGTTAGATCGCTTATGTTTCTCTATACAGTTGAATTGCCTCATTCTAATATGATCTGATCATATGTTATCGCCGACATAACGCTAAGAATAATAATGCAGTGGCCCAGTGGAGACGACATGAAAAGTGCAATCTTGTCTGGACACTGGCCCACAAAGTCAAATGACATTATGAACTGTGCCATGACGTCATCACTGGTTTTCATTAAGCTCCCCAATGAAATATGTCTAAATGAAACTAATAGGCATAGGCCTAAATCACATGGAATATTCTTCAGAAGTTGTATATTCCATCTCATTGGTCTATTGCCAATTCCGCGCTAAAACAATCTCCATGCAGTTGCTAAACGGAAGTCACATTATAAAATTGAAAACATCCATACCCACTCTCTGAATTTTCCTTACCATATACACGTAGGGAAAAAAAATCACATGACGTCATTCACATGTCTGTAACATATAGACAACCAACCAATGCACGACTTGTCTTTGCTATAATAGTTTACAATTCAAGTTTGAGTTAATCGCACAAAATTCCTTCCAAATGCTTAGATTGTGTAAACATACTCCATTAAAATAGACACACACTGAGAATTAAAGAATTAATAACAATTACGTGTTAGCCTTGTTTTGATTGTGGCAGTGTTCTCTTGGAATGTTCTAGAAATAATTGTTGACAAGTGATGTTTTGAATTAAATTCCTTAGCCTCACTATTTGCCATTGAAGGAATTTTGAGTTTCATACATGGTCCCCTATAGGCTATACAAAGCTTCCTTTGGCTTCGCCATCAGGTGGCATCAGTTGAGAAAGACACTATGACAAAAAGTCAATCTATGCCACCCTTAGCACACAATTCAGGCCCTACTATTAACATTCAAGTTGGAGTTGACACTGCAATGTCACTGGCTGGAGAAGTTATGAAGGAAATATGGTCTTGAGTTCGCTTTTTAAAATATTTTAAGCATACCTGAAAATATGGTGCCGAATATTTGTAGAATGATGTCCCCAGAGGGTGAATTTAGTGATGCTACCCCAGACAGTTTGGTTAATTTGATAATAAAGATACTCTCCAGAGATGAGGCCTAAGCAGAATGATGTCCCCAGAGGGTGAATTTAGTGATGCTACCCCACACAGTGGGGTTAATTTGATAATAAAGATACTTTCCAGAGATGATGCCTAAGCGGAATGATGTCCCAGGAGGAATTTAGTGATGTTAGCCCACTGTGCAGGGTAGCGTGACTAAATTCACCTTCTGGGAACCTCATTCTGCAAATGTCCAGCACCATATTTTCAGGTCTGGATGTTATGTCATCGCTAGAATAGATGTAGTTTACAGACATAAGGAGGTACATTGTAAACGAACTGACAAACTTGATGAACTATTCAGGATAGAACACACCTTACAGGTGCTTTGAGAGTACTATTATGACAATTGTTGCTAAAAAAAACAATAAACAGATACATTTCTGAATATCATATTGTCTTTCAAAAGATTGATTATAATATTTCCACTAAATTTGTGTTTTTAGTGCATAATACCTGACAATTCTGTGACCTGAGATCCCATAATCTGATGGTTTTGTCCAATGATCCTGATATGAATGTGTCATCTATGGGTGACATACAAAGAGCAACAACTCTGGAAATAAAGTGAGACATTTTAATAGTTAATGGCTTTCAGTTCTTATGTTGTGAATCACTATCTGTAATAGGTAATATGGGAATTCATCAATGTCGTAATACTGTCATTTAAATAGTAGCAATGACTGCTATTCCCCAAGATATTTGTAGGTCGGTTATTCCAAGATGCTGTTACCATCATGTAAATGATGCATATTTCCTGATATACTAGGACAATATTGCCATATGACAATTTCCAATTGTCATCATTGTAAGACAGATTTCTTCACTTCTTTGAGTTAAAACATCCATAAGATATGAAATATGATTATACATAATCTTAATAAAGTGTGCACATGAAATATTAATGTAAGCTTCCGGACATATATTTGTCAGTTAAATCTGATTGACAGATCAAATATAACTAGAGGTGTGACTGTCCCAATGGGACTACGGATACCCCCCTGTTTTTAAAATACTAAGATGTTTCACATGTCAGTAAACATTTAGTTAAAATAATAAATTAACAGTTCCCATTGCAGGTGTACAACCATAACCCTAATCTTAAACCTATTGACCGAAAAATGTAGGAATAAAAGCTTGGACAAAATTATGTATGTTGCGAAAATATTTCTGAGTCGAAAAAGGGGAATAACTCCACACAAAAAATGTCGGACAGACGTCATAATGGCAGGTGCACAGGGTCCCATGGTACTAAATAACAGTACCAAGATTAAAAAACATTGACCGAAATGTAGGAATAAAAGCTCGGACAAAATTATGCATGTTGCAAAAAATGTTTCTAAGTCGAAAAAGGAGGGTAAATCAACCAAAAAATGTCGGACAGACGTCATAATCGCAGGTGCACAAGTTCCCATGGTACTAAATATCTGTGCCGCGTTTTAAAAAAATTGACCTAAAAATGTAGGAATAAAAGCTCGGACAAAAGTATACATGTTGCGAAAAATTTCTAAGTCGAAAAAGGGGGGATAACTCCACCAAAAAAAGTCCGACAGACGTCATAATCGCAGGTGCACAGGTTCCCATGGTGGTTGATGTCTGTGCCAAGTTTCAACGGAAATTGATCAAAAAACGACTGAGAAAAACTCCGGACAAATTTGTGTCCACGGACGGACGGACGACGGACAGACGGACGGACAAGCTGACTTCGTTGCGGGGGGTATAAAAACAGTGCAGTGTTGAAGAGAATACCATTATACAGAGACATGGCATCACCATTTCATCCTCACAGTTATAAACTGCTGAAAAATTGAATTGATAAATACTAGTGATGTCATCACAGATTTTACAAAGAAATTTATATAAAAGATTCTTACTTTTTAGTGTGGCCAGGAAAATATCTCAGATATTTATTGTCATGCAGAGACAGGTATCTGATAGTGTCTGAAAAGAGAAATAAATAAGATATATATATAGGAACTATTAATAACTTACGATAAATAAAAATTTAAGTTCTTATATTAAGGAATGCTATCATTTCCCATGCATTAAATGAAACATCAAACGCTTGTGAGGAATACTCAAAGGACAACAAAGATTTGACAAGGATATACACAAACTTACATCATAAGTTCAAAGGTTGTGATTCTGATTGCAATTCCATTCATCTTTCTAGCACAAAGCTTTCTGTCCAGGATTTTTTTGGGGACACCTGTTTCTGTGCTGATGATGTCCCCAAATAAATTACTACTATTGAATATTGATATTCCAAATACCACACAAATGTGGCACCTACTATCTACAAATGAACCACGAGTGCATGATTTCACCATGAATATTAATCAACAACAGGTACAATGATATGAGGAATTCATAGTTTCAGGTTTTTATCCCCGATTTCATTTGGTCTTCAAAATTTGGGCACCCATACCTGTTAGAGGTATACACATTTAATTGATACAATAATTATGAAAGAATTATTAATGAATTATCAAACTGAAACACTAGACTAGGCTAATATTAAAAAAGAACATAGATAACTCCTTAACAACAGCAGATTGAAAATTAATTTGTTAAATAGCATTTTAATTTGCATTCAAGCTGATAGCAGATCTCACATGTTGAAGTATCCAACATTAAAATTTAATTTGTGAAGTAGCCAGAGTCACATACCAGTATGAAATTTACAAACTGTTCCACTCTGTTCTATTATCCCTGGATATAACAAGAGCATCGCTAGGGGGTGGCAAAATACGCCCTTTAGCCATTTTGAATTGTACTCCCACAAAATAATATAATAATTTGAGCTTACAAAGAATATCTGATATACCCCTAATTTCAATGCCAAAATGCGGTCAAATTCTAAGTAGTAAAATGGCCGTAATTCATATGAAAATAATTGGACAGATCCTATATTCGAACTTGGCCTGTAGTTTTAGCTGGGAAACACACAAACCAGCTTGGTTCAGATAAAAGAATCCAAACTGGAGTTATCGGACCGAAATGTTATGAAATCGGTCAAATTCTAAGTTGAAAAAGGACCATAACTCATGTAAAAATAATATGAACTTGGCCTGTACCTTTAGCCGGGAAATACACATACCAACTTTGGTTCAGATCAAATAATTCAAACTGGAGTTTGGTCGTAAACCAAAAGTGTTAACAGACGGTCAGATTCTAAGTAATAAAAAGGGCTGTAACTCATGTGAAAATAATTGGACAGAACCCATATACGAAATTTGCCTGTATCTTTAGCTGGGAAATGCACATACCAACTTTGGTTCAGATCAAATAATCCAAACCGGAGTTATTGGTCAGAAACCAAAAATGTTAACAGATGGTCAAATTCTAAATCGAAAAAGGGCCGTAACTCATGTAAAAATGATTGGACAGAACCCATATTAAAACTTGGCCTGTATTTTTAGCTGGGAAATACACATACCAACTTTGGTTCTGATAAAATAATCCAAACTGGAGTTATCGATCGGAAACAAAAAAAATTTAATGGACAGACGGACAGACAGACTGATTACATAATACAACCTTTTTCAAAAGAGCGTATAAAAAGCACAGTGTTTTTAGTTTAGTTACAACATGATTTGTAATATTGACTGACAGTCATGCTCCAATATACAATACAGGTGGGAAATTTATCTGAAATTAAACAAGCAGTCGCAGACGGTGGTATCCCCCGTCGAATTGTGCAGTTGGGGAAGTGCATTCTCAATAATGTTTGCTTTCTCAGTATGTGCTAAACAAGAGGTGGGATTTTGTCAAAAAGCCTGGCTTGTGAACTCATTTTAGGCACTGACATTTGTGGAAATTAGCCATGTGACGTCGTCCATTTGCACAAAAAATAATAAACAAAGTCCAATAACTCTGCTGAATATATCCGGCCGGACCTGGCTTGCGAACTCATTCTAGATACTGGTCATGTGAACTCATATACCAAATATCTTTTAAATCTGTTGAGATTTGTGGAAATGAGCCCTGTGACGTTGTCTATTTGCTATTTGGTAAATTAGACAAAAATAATAAACAAAGTCCAATAACTCCGGTAAAAATATCCGGCCGGACCTGGCTTGCGAACTCATTTTAGGTAATGGTCACACCAGGTGAACTCATATACCAAAAAACTTTGAAATCCGTTGACATTTGTTCAAGTTATGACTCTTACAAATTCGGGACGGTACGACGGACAGACGGACGGACGGACGGAACCAATTCCATTCATTTATGCTTATTTGGCACTCAAAAGTACATGTTATTCACAGATACAAATGACATTTTTAAATTCGAATAAGATCTTATATTATACTCACCATCAACTTTCGTTGAACAATGTAAAGCAGTATTCTGTGCATGGGTATACCGAATAAGATCAACACCATATTTCTTACTGTTTAGAGTTTTCTTAGGCCTTCAAAAGAGAAGAAAATAGGTGCTGCAAACTTTCAATTTAGATTTACAAAAACTCCATGTCATAGGTATTTAAATTTTAGTACACACATCATTTCAAATTAAAAGTTTCCAGAACATGCTGAACATATTAGGATCTTTTCTCACATTAATGACAAATTTGAACTGTTCCTCATTTAAACAGAAACTGAATTATCATCAATCAAACACAATCGTCATTTCATTAAATATTACAGTGGGCGAAATCCGATACTCATTTTGGGATTCAAATATTTGCTGCATAATATTCTAATTTTGATCTTATGGTAATCACTTGAAAACTCAATTTCCAAACTCATTTATTAGTAATATCCTATTATGATCAGATTTGAGGGGAGGTGGTAAAAAGAATTAATATATATGTACCTACATGTATATGTGTATTGTGTGTACATTGTTTGATTTGGAATAAAAGGTCGCTATGCCACACATCCCTAATAAGGTGGCTTTATTTGACCGGTGGCTTTTTTTAAATGAAAAATCTAATTTTGGAAAAAATCATTGAATCAAACTTTACTTCCAGCGGTCTATGTTGTTAACATATTGATTAGATACCAGAATAATAATCGGTGAATTCTTAGTCAAATAAAAGGCCATATGAACCCTGAATAAGGTGGCTTTGAATCAAACTTTTCTGTCTATGTTAACTTTTTTCAATCATGCAATAACAGCGCAAAATTCATTGGATGTATTCTCAAATTATAAGTTGTAACCCAGATTCAAACTGGGCCCTAAGTCGACAAGGACCATGACTGGGGTAAAAATGGGCGGACAAAGCTAAATTCGAACTTGATCTATACTTTCATATGAGTAATCCATATACCAAATTTGAAAACAATCAGATAGCAATATAGGCCGACGGAACCCAAATTCAAACTTTACCTGCATTTTCATATGGGTAATCCACATCCAAAATTTGAAAACAATAAGATAACTAAAACTAAAGTTATCATCAGGAAACCATCTGCGACAGACAGTCAATGCTGATTTCTGTAGTACCCCCAATTTTTTTTTTTTTCGTGGACAAAAAGGGGCATGACTCCCATAAAAAATGGTAAGACCGAACCCAAATTTGAAATTGACTCCATTTTCATGTGATTAATACAAAAATTAAATTTGAAACCTATCGGATAATAATAACTTGAGTTATCATCCAGCCAACAAAACACTCAGCAAAGTCTGTTGAAAAAGGGCATAACTCCACTTAATTAACTCCATAATTCGAACTTGATCGGGATCTTCTCATACCAAGTTTCATAAAATTCTTTTTTTTTATTACAGTAAAACCTCTCCAAACCGAACACCCTACGGACTTACCATTCCGTTCGGTTTAGAGAGGTGTTCGGTTTATATAAAAATCGCACTACGATCAGAATGTATTGACATCGTTACTAAGAATTGTCAAGCACAACCAATCACAATATTGATTAATTAAACTTTTATTCAATAAAGTACCAAATAAAATATAAACAAGAGATTGCACCGGCAGTGCTGGCATACCCCAAGGTGGCAAATTCAAACCGACAAAGTATGGGTGAGATATTTGCTTGGATGAGAAAACGAGAGGCCGATCACGATCGGCAGATGTTTAACCTATACCTTGGCGATAGTGATTAGCTATTTTCATAAATCTTTACACCAACCTTTTCTTGAGTGCAAGACTTTCAACAATTCACAGCTTACTATTAATTAATAGTTCCCAAGTGGAATCAAGACTTATTGGGCAACTTGCTCACATAAACACAATAGGAACATGTCATTCGATTTCAACCTATTAGGTCACTCCAACACAGACACATGTATATGTTATAGAGTGATAAAGCTAAATAAGCCCAACCATGGTCAGACATACGCAGCTGTTCAAGATATAATAGTTACGAAATTAAGTAAATAACAACATAATAACTCTATTTATCTACTTCTTACATTGGAACCTGAGTCATAACATATTATGTTGTTGTGTTAGCTGCATATTAGAAAGTTATGGGATCATTGAAATTAGAGACCAATCAATACCTGAACATCTATAAAAGTGAGGGGTGTATAGACCTGGATATAAAATATTTTAATGCAGAATTATCAGATAACTAAAAGGTGAGATATGAGAATGGTCAGATTGAAAATATTAGTCATAACATTGGATCGCATACAGTATATCAATGGTTAATTTTATTCTAAGCTGATCATTGGAAAGACACAATGTCTGTAAACAGCAGAAATATTATTAAATGTAGGGTTAAAATTTTCAAAACTATTCAATCAATACCAAAATCTATACAGGTGAATAATGTGTCATGATTAACCTGAATGAGATTATGAAAGTGTTCAGGTAGAAAAATATTTGACCAATAAGTCAGTCTCAAAAATATCAGCACCATTATTATTATCCTGCAGCCCAAATGCAATTGAGGGAATTTCAAAATAATATATTTCCTCTAATGATGAATATTCAATTGGTGGCTTATAGAAATCCTTACCGAACCTGGCTCAAGGTGAAAGAGATAATTTAATATCTGCCTATGGAATGGGTTAATTTTAATCCCAAATTCCATGTAAGTGAAAAGTGGATCACCATCAACCTGGCCACAGAATAGGAGAATGATCAGATGAAAAACATCACAAGACCATTATGGCATATGATGTGTGGAGAGGGTTAATCATTTTCAATGACATCATATGATGGAACTACGGAATGGGTGGGTTAATTTATTTCTAAGATACAGTGTCTGTAAACAACCATGTCTATAAACAGCAATGTCTGTAAAACATCCCTACACATAAACTATGGACCATTCCAATTTAATCTTTTAGAATTGGTGTCTTATTGAGTGTATATTAATGAACCTGTTTCAACAAAGGGGTTAACTTAATATTGCACAGAAAACTAATAGAGAGCCATCCATTAATTATATTTTTGACAGATTTTATCAACAGACTAGTGGCTGTTTATACAGCAATTCAAAGCAGAAGGCTAATACTTTAACAGCAGATGATGTTGGCCAATCTGTCAGTCACATGTAATTACAACCATGTGTCATGATCTCCCAACACACTGACACTATTAATTTATGGTTTCATTACTAAATATTTAAAGGGACACATTGGGAACCTTTTTATCAACTTGTATCATAATCAGCAATATCTAAATGAAAACATATTAAAGTGTCAATGACATTTTTTTTTTAATAAAATTATTTTTTTATTATTATAAATGTTAAAACAAAAATGTTAATAATTTTTTTTTTGGTTAAATTGAGCAAGGAGTTTAATCTAAAAATCTATATATATATATATATATATATATTTTATTTTTTTTCAAAAAAGGGTCATAACTCCTTTAAAATAAATCTGATCAAACCCACATTCGAACTCTATTAGTATTTTAGGTTGAGAAACTCACATACCAATCAGATAACAAATGTTTGAGTTATGGCAGAATGCGTGAATTCTAAGTCGAAAAAGGGCCATAACACTGTTTAAAAAAGTCGGATGAAACCCATATTTGAACTCGATCTGTATTTTGGCCTGAGAAACGCATATGCAAAATTTGGTTCCGATCGGATAGAAAATGTTTGTTATGGCATTATGCATAAAGTGTCTACGGACGGACGGACAGACAGACAGATGGTCAAACGACGAGTGGTCAATCCAGACGTCGACACTATGTGTACCATACTATGGTATGGGTACACATAAAAAACCCTAACATTTTCATATAATCAAAGATAAATAACTGTAGAACGGGAAAGATGAACAAAACGATAGAACACTCAATTGATTGCCATCATAATAGTGAACATCCATACCAAATTTCATTGATATCCGTCAACCGGTGTGTATCTAGATACAGACAAAAAAACCAACACTTCCAAATGTACAAAGGTTAATAACTAGAACGTAAAATCGGAAAAAAAACACGATTGAACACTCAATAAAACGATTGAACACTCCGTTGAATGCCCTCATAGTAGTGAACATCCATACCAATTTTCATTGAGATTCATCAACCGGTGGTGGAGATATCTGCTCTGACCGACAAAAAACCAACATTTCCAGATAAACAAAGATGAATAACTCAAAAACGGAAAAAACAATTGAACATTCCATTGAATGCCCTCAGAGTAATGGTGTTTGAGATATCTGCCCAGACGGATGGATGGAAAAACGGACGGATAGATGTCCGGACGGACTGACGGATGGACGAGGTCTCTATGTCCCCAATTGCAAACACCCAGTAAATCTATAGAGCGTCTTGACCGCTATAAGCAGCAATCTGCGAAAGTGGTCATGTTGACCTAATCTTAGAAGCTCATGATGGGCCTGCGATGCCAAAGGGTGAATGATGACTGAATCATTGAATGGCCTGAACAGGTCAGGGAAATCCTGAAATCTAGGTTTTAAACCTCGAATTAAGTACAAAACCCCGATCTAGGTTCTTGGAGATCATGTGATCAGTTACATGGACTCACCTGCATAGTGTAAGATGAAATACTCTACAGTATATTACTTCCAACAGTATCATTTTTGGTTTAGAGTGTTTGCCGTTATGTCATGGGTGAGTATTTTGGCCAGTGGTCACATGATCTCGAAGAACCTCGATCAAGGTTTTTTTACACAAATCGAGGTTTAGTACACCGAGTTTGGGTTTTCCCTAACCTGCTGAATGAGTGGGACTTTTATGCCAAATTCTGGTGACGATATCACAAAGGGGATATTTATATATTCGGATCAACTTTGCATACATAAAAATGGTCTTTTGAATTTCTTTGTGATAGGATTCGTTCATGAAATTATGATTGGATTCACTACATGTACTAAATGATAGTAAATCTACTAAATCACTTTCTTTAGCAACATAACATGCTTTTTTGTTTTTGAGATTTTTTTGAAATATTTTGCATATTGTAGTAATGTAGAACATAAACATAACCATTTGATTGAGTTTCACAACTTAGAATTGGTCTAAGTTCGAAAATTTGACTTTGAAAAAATTTAAGTTTTAAGATATGAGAAATTTATATTTCGAGAAATGCTCCAAAGTCGAACCCATGACATAGAACACACCAGGATTCATTCAGTTAGGTAATATTGTGTCCTTGTCTTACTTATGGTTATAATCTGTTGAAACTGATGGAATTAATTGTCAGTAAAGACAGTAATGAATGTGCCATGAGGGGAAAGTGGCGGACAACATGAAAAGTCGAAAGAAAATTGCAACATTTTGCGAGTAATGTATATATATCTGAAAGACAGCCTACAGAACGACACAGCATGCTGCAGCTAAGTTATATGAATGACACTCCAGCTCACTTTATTGAATGTCCTTGATTTGATATTGATAATATTGCCTTTCACTTCTTTAGAACTCCAAGAATGTGAAGTTCAAAATGTGTCACTTGACCTCCCCCTTAATTAACTAAAAACTATGTCCCCTGAGCACACTGGAGACCATATTGGAAATAAATGGGCATTGACCTGCTTATTATGTTATCCTGATAACATTCAGTCATGTGACAGTGCAGTGAGTGCACCCAACTGATTTTCAATATTCTGTGCTCTTACTGTTACACATCACAGCTTTAAATAAGATTATTACATTATACGTACATCACAGTTACAGTATAATCTATAGAAACCAATCTTACTTATGTTAAACAGTAATAAACAAAGTTTATATACCTATAAAGTTATACTATTTTCTGTAACACTGCACTGTCAACATGTATACATATGAATGCTATCAAAATAAAATCTAATCTAACACCTGTAGCGATCAGCTGTTTTGACCTGGTAGGGTACTCAGGTAACTAGTAAAACTGATAATTAACGGCAATCAGCAATGACAACAATTGATAAGTCGTGTTGGAGGCAATGGGAACAAGGTCATGGCATTCAGAATATACGTGTTCAATGTTTAGCTTCACCTACCATAAAACAAACGACTGAAATATATTGTTAATATTCAATTAATATAGCTTTTGCTTCGTTTAAAGTGTCCCGTCGTAAACGTGGTTTGCTTCAGGATTTTAAAAGCGGAAGTGACAACTATTCAGTGAATTATCCCCCTTCGGCTTGCCATCTAATTTGTCTATTTATAGCCACTATAATTTTTATTATGCCATTACTCTAACCACGGATTTTTCCGTGTAGCCGGTGAGAGTGCGGCAGGTAAATTATTTTTTGTTCTATCTCAAATATTAGTTTTTATCCATGTGAAGTTCGGATTGGACCAATTACAGTGTCCGCCTAATTTTCGAAAAATTCTTTTATCAGGTTCTAATTGATCGGGGTGGTTTATTTGAGCACTAAATGATAGCATATTTATTCGGCTTTCGTTTTAGCGTGAAATACAAAAAAGATCTAGAAAGAACGATTGTCATGTGATTCAATTGAATGCAACACACCGTTCCATGTCCATGTTCGGTTGCCTTTTTTAGAATACCGGAATTCAGCTTACGAGCGACATCTCGGGGGAGGTAATTTACCTACTTTCTTATAAAATTTAAATTTTCAATTTCATGGGTGAAAACTTACGTGCCATTTTGGCAATCATATATCACAATTGATTCATCGTCACTACTCGATATGAGTGTCTCGCCATTTGCAGCAAAGTCTAAGCTGTTTATTTTGTCAGTATTCTCTCGGAATACTTTCGCTATTCGAAAATTACGAACAACATTGTCCGTAAGTTTCATTTTTGCAACGACAAAAACGCCGATAATTCAAGGGAAATAACTCGAGACGAGTTTCGGAATATAAAAAGTTTATACTCAATGAAACGGAACGATTTTTAATCATTACTGTATGACACCGGCAAACTGACAGTGTTTCCAGGTGTTTCAGGCCAAATTCAGGGTGAAATAAGAACAACCTAACTGAGATTGATATTTTTCAAAAGTTATCACCGAATGGTCCCGTGCTTCCCAAAAGGCATTTCGATATTTGTTTTACACATGAGGCGATATTGACATGATAATGATATAAAAATGAAATGGAATATCTGTTTTTATCATACAATAATACCGGTGATTAGGCCTACATGCACCGTAATTGGACATATATATAGCTAACATCGTGTATGTACCGGTATATACATGAACATTTACGTTCACGCTTGAAATCCTTGAAATCGTGGAAGCAATTAAATTTTATTATGATTACATTGAGATTAGTTTAGCGCTGCTGCGACTAATAATATCCGCTTCCTTTTTCGTACTATAGTAAAATATTTACTTTCGATTTCAGTAAAACCTGATATTTCCTGTTGTAAAGATTGTGGGGAAAACAGGGAATTTGACAGCTGAATTTGAGAGAACATATTGCACGCGTCCGAGTCATAAGCATTTGGTTATATTGCGACTCGCATATTAGTTTAGTCTTGATTAATCAACATATTATTTCTTCTTGATTTATAGATCCTACGTGTCTTCTTTATTTGACCTTAGTCTGGCTTAGACTCGTTAGAGAAAATCACACATATCATTTTAATTGTCTTTCCAAGCTCTTTCCAGCAAATTAACTTTCAGTGAATAATAATCAATTTGAATTTTTTTGTCACGTCCCTAGACATAGTCCTTATATCTAAATCCAAAGATGGACTTCAATCCTCACTCAATAAGCTACAAGACTTCTGTAAGATGTGGGATCTCACCATTAATATAAATAAATCTAAACCCATGGTTTTTAATAAATCTGGTAAGCTATTAAAAAATATGAATTTCCTAATTAATAACCAAAACATAGAGAATGTGAAAGAATATAAATATCTCGGCTTTATCTTCAAACCATCAGAGGTGTTGTCGGCTCCGCTCGGATACTTAGATAAGAAAGCCACAAAAGCCTCATTTTGTATAAGAAGTAAATTCTACGGGGCTAAGAAAAACACCATGACATTATTAAAACTGTACCATAGTTGTGTTAAACCCATATCCTTATATGGCGGGGAGCTGACCACTCCCGACCATATTGTTCGGAGAGCATCTGATTTTGAGACAAGATCAAGTACATTTCTCCCAGATAAAAATCAAATGAAATTCATGAAATTTGTTCTTGGTGTTAACAGATCTGCCACCAATATGGCCTGTTTTGGAGAATTAGGAATATTTCCCGTCTACATTTCTGGAATAAAGAACAGCTTAAACTACCATAACCACTTGGTTCAATCTAACCCTGAGTCATTAGTATACAATGCTTATTTGGAAAATCAGAAACTTGAGATGGGCTTTTGGGATCAAATAAAAATAATATTGGAAAAAGTAGACTTAGGTAGTGAATCGGTTAAACATAGTAATAACTATACTATCAGGGGAGTATCTCGAGAGGTTGAAAAGAAATTACAAATCAGATTTACCGAGTTTTGGAAAAAACAACTATTTAACGATGAGAATAAACCCAACGGTAACAAATTAAGGTTTTATAGAAAACTGAAAAATTGGTATCAGTGTGAAAGTTACCTATTAGCCGACTTAGATAATGAAGTAAAAACTACGTATACTAAGATTAGGATTAGTGACAGTCAGTTATTAATTGAAAAGGGCAGATCAAAACTTGAACTAAAAGATCGAATTTGTCCTATCTGTAAGAATGGAGTGGAGGATGAAAAGCATTTTATTATAGACTGTAAGCCCCTAAAAGTTGAGAGGAAGACAATGCTTGAGAAAATTCAGTCTAATATTCCAGAATTTAGTAACTACAGCGATGATGAAAAAGTTATTTTCATATTAAGTCCAAATGAAGTTGACACATCCATAAATAAAATATGTATGATGGGAGTTTATAAAATGTATAAAAAAAGGAATGAGCTTGCTATTGGGATGGTATCGAAATATAACAAGATATAGGCAAACATGTATTTAATATCAGTAAGATCCACCAAACCTCTATTCTAATTAGAAAGTTAGATAACTTATGAATATTCTAACCTACAATTTCACTTTGTGTATTTATGTACTTGAATGTATACATGTACTAGTATTGATGTAAATGTCCTTTTTGTTATGTTCTTTATATGTGTTGGTAATAATCTAATATTGGATTCTATACCAAATAAACAATTTGAATTTGAAATAAATAATTAAAATATATTTGTTATTAATATTTACCTATAAGTACGGTAGATATCTACTTATAGGTAAATATTAATAAAAAAAATACATTTTAATTATTTATCACTCACTGTTTAGAAAGCCTGCGCTTTAAACACTGTTAAATAGCATGCTGATGAAGGTGTTTTCGTTTAGTTTAGGAACTAGCATGCAACTTGAGTCTTGATTATATTAGATCATGCCATGAATCTCTACTAATGCTAACGCCCGTACGTTAGCATTAGTAGAGATTCATGGCATGATCTAGATTATATATAAACACTGACAATTCTGTATCTGTATCTGCATGTAGAGTTTTCAGTGCAGGGGCCAATACTGGCCATAGGTACACTGGGATCAAGTAGATCAACCACCCAATTTGTTCACGATTGTTTTTGCCGAATTTGTGACTTCTTCGCCCAAATGTCATACCTGGTTCGCTATGGGAGGCCGCTTTCATGTTTTTTAAATAATTGGACTTAAGTGCAATCAATTGCTCTAAAAGTACAATTAATTGCACTTAAGCTCAATTAGTTGTACACAAATGAAATTCAGTTGCGCTTAAGCGCAATTCTTCTAACATTATGTGGGCAGTAATTGTGCTTAAGCGCAATTAAAATCTCTGTAATTTCAATTGCGCTTAAGCACAATTATTGATCATCATTAACAAAACCCCCTTAATTATTATAGAATAGTCTGCACGAATTGGGAAGCCATTTTCACATTTATTAAATAATTGGATTTAAGCAGCCCTGGGAATTGAGGAAAATACACCTAGGCAATATTTTTTCCTAGGCATAAGAAATCGGCCTAGGCAAAGCCAGATTTTACGTAGGAAATTTTGAAAAAAACATTGCATTTTGTAGCAATATTGCCATTTCAAATAAATAATAACCTTACAACCCAGGTATGCTATTTTATTATGATTAGTCAGCAAAGAAATTGTAGACAATAATAAATTCTTACTAGTAGTTATCTTGGGGAACAATGTTTCCAGGCCACTACTAAAAACATATATGTACACTTCCCCAACCATCTCCCAAAATAGTGTCCTGATAGTTTTGTAATGCCATAGTGCCATGGATGATATAGGACAATACTTGTAAAGAAGAGTGAAAGGAAGTCAGTTTAGGAAAAGAGGTTGTATATCTGATTGACACAATGAAAATTTAGTAACCCAATGAACTTATTTTACCTAGGCAATATTATTGCCTAGGCAAATTGATTTTACCTCTGCTTTTACCTAGGCATTGCCTATTGCCTTAGGCTAATTCACAGGGCTGTTTAAGTGCAATTAGTTGAATACAAATGTAATCCAATTGCACTTAAGTGCAATCCAATTGCACTTAAGCACAATTAAATTGTGCTTAAGAGCAATTAATTTAATATTATGTGGGTAGCAATTGCATTGAAGCACAATTAAAAATTATGTAATTTCAATTGCGCTTAAGCGCAATTATTGATCACCATGCATAAACAAAACCCCTTAATTCATATAGAATAGTCTGCAATTCAATTTTTTAAGCGCAATAGGGTAGAGATTTAAGTAATTGTGCTTAAGCGCAATAGAATTGCACTTAAGCATAATTGAATTGTGCTTCAGTCCAATTATTAATAAATGTGAAAATGGCCTCCCATATCAGGATGACTATATATCCAGCCAAACCTGATTATGAACCTCATTTGATCTTCGATTTTGCAATGACAAAACGCCGATAATTCAAGGGAAATAGCTCGAGACGAGTTTTGGAATATAAAAAGTTCATACTCAATGTAACGGTCCAGTCAATTGAAACCAACAATGCTGGCATCATGCCAAATACATGTGTAGCTGATCTCCACGACAGCCATAGACCTACAGGTGCTTTCTGGAGCAGTGACCGACACCGCTAATGGCTAATTTAAGTGACAACCAATTACAGGATTTACTGAATTAACAATTTATGATTAAATTATTAAATAATCAATATCTGAGAGTCACACTCTCTCTTGTAAGTTGTTCCCTTCTATATGTATGATCACTCACAATGCTTTCAGTACTAGTTCTTTTAATTCAATTCACTCAACTAAATCCAACACTGATAACTAGATATGGGCCTGTCCCAGGTGGGACTAAGGTATACCCCCCCCCCCCCCCCCCCCCCGAGTCAAAAAAGGGGGATAACTCCACAAAAAAGTCGGACAGACAGGTTCCCATGGTATTAAATATCTGTTCCAAGTTTTTAAATAATTGACAAAAAAATGGAGGAATAAAAGCTCAGACAAATGTATACCCCTGTATTGAACATTTTCTAAGTCATAAAAGGGGGATAACTCCACATAAAAGTCAAACAGACCTCATAATCGCAGGTGCACAGGTTCTCATGGTAATAAATATCTGTGCCAAAAAATGTAGGAATAAAGCTCATACAAAATTGTGTCCACAGACGGACAGACAGCTAGACAGATGGAAGGACAAGCTGATTCCAGTATACCCCCCCCCCACAACTCGTTGTGGGGGGGGTTATAACTACTGAAAAGGCATATTTAGCAACATGTCCAAGCAGATGATAATCATAGTCTCCGAAATATGGCTTTGACAGTTTGGTATATTCAAATTTCTAATCTTTACTACATCTATATACAGTGGCTTTGACATCTTCGTTTTATTATTATACACCATGCTGGCAGTTAGCTATGCATGGGTGCGTAATTTACAGCACAGTGGACTCTGAATTAATATATTGTGTTTTACACACAGTGACATATATTACTTGTGTATTGTTCATATGCATAAATTATACTGTATATGAAAATATTCTATATAATCAGTATTTCAATGTAACCATTTCATAGAGATTTTTTACTTTTAGAAGACGGCTTGATCACTATGAATTGAGACAAAAACACCAGTGTCCCATGAGCTTCCAAACAGCAAGGCTGGGCCGGCTGTGTCGACCTTTGTGGATTTGTCAGAGAACGAAGTTGACACACAGAGAGTTGAACTGGAAATTCAGTGTTCAGCTCTCGCAGACTGCTGCCATGTCCAGAATGTACAATATGACATCACAGAAGGAACACTTGAATATGATATTCAATGGTAGTGTTGATGCAGTACTGCCCAGGAGCATCACCCAATCAAAGATAGATTTCAATCCTGAGACAAGATACTTGAGGGTGGAAGGACAAAGTTATCAACTGAACAAGAACCTATACATAGTTGGGTTTGGGAAGGCAGTTATTGGAATGGCCAGGGCTGTAGAGGATGTTCTACATGACCACATAGTGAAGGGTATCATCAGTGTACCGACTGGGATTCAGAAGTCTCTGGCTTCAGCAGGGAAAATGTAATAATTTGCTTGTAGATTATACATGTACATGTATATCTAATTTACGACAAATTATGTTGTTTCCGTGATATTTTTCTTGTGATTTTGTTCAGGTTTGACATTTGGCGTACATGGAGTTTTCAATATTTATTGCTAGCTTAAGTTATTCCGTCCATAATCTTGCTAGTCTTTTGGTAATCAAGTTATTTAGGACTATATTCAGCCAACTTTTAATTCCAGTTGAGTGAACTCTCATTATGGTTTGATGAAATACACAAGTATATTCATACAGCCAACATTTAATACCAGTCAGTAAACTCACATTTATATTGGTTGATGAAATATAATCAAAAGAGTTCTTTTAGGAATGTTGGGCTTTGATGGAGGCTGATTGAATTTAAATTTCTTAGATTTAGCCAGCAGATGTGATAGTCATCTCCTATATATTTTGGAACTTCTGTCTGTCTGTATGTATGTTTGTTTGTTATAGACTGGAAAACTGATTGACCGATCTGACTCAAATTTGGTATGTAGGCTACTTTGATCCTGGGAACAATATGGGCAGGTCCAATTTTATAGGTATGTTTCTGGACCGATCGAACAATAGTTTTTTTCTTTCTCTTCAGACGGAGGCGATCACAAAGAAATCTCTAAATAGCCCAGACAAAGTCGGGCACATCCAGCTGGCACATCAGCTAGTTTTCTATAAGCATAAACCTAGGCTGATAGTCTCGGTCAACATAAAAGGGACCACAAGGAATTGAATATTTGCAGCTTGAGTTTTACATACATGTTGCCACAAAGACCATTTAGTCATGCGACTTATGCTATTGTGGTATTTAGGTGCCTTATGATATTATAAATGAAAATTATGGACTTTTGTTTATCATGCTCCTTGGTGGTTTTCTGAGAAATAAAGGATTTTCTGTATCTATACAGGGACATGCTACCCATGAACTCATCGAAAATCAAGGTGCGAGAAGGAGCTACTGGAAACTTACCAGATGAATCCGCTATGCATACGGCTGAGGAGATCGAGGCTTTGGCAAGTGAGCTGAATGATGGTGATATTCTTCTGGTTCTCATATCTGGTATGTTGCTAAGAATGAATGGTTTGTTTTAAAAATAACTGTTTTATTTTGTTAGGTCATTCGCACATATTTACATGAGCATAATAGTGCTTCCTCTTTTCCGATGGTGTAATAAACACTCCCAATGAGTCAACATGTTTATAAACTTATAATCAGTCTGCAAAGAGTCAACATGTTTTGGCATGAAAAAAACATTTGTTTCCACTAAACCGACCGACCATAATCCAAATCATTTACTCTGTACATTTTATTGAGATCTGTTCATTTAAATGGAATTTGGAGGGTTAGCACTGAGGGCACTGTATTGTTAATAAAAATAGTAAAATAAAAATAAAATATGTTTTACCTGCCACTGTAACCACTTCAGAACGAGAGGCCGATCACGATCAGCAGATGTTAACCCATCCCTTGACGATAGTAAATTACTATGATCAGAATCATAAATGAGAGTTTTGATGTTGAATTATAGAGTATACTGTTATGTACTATTATAGACAATGTACATAACACAAATTATTGGAATTTATGGGTCACTCGCATTTATATAAGAGAATGCACTGGAACAGGATCTGTAATGCTGCACCACCACAGCCTTGGGTTAAATGTGAAAAGGTGACCTGGACATGGAATACTTGGTCAATAGATTCCAATTTAAGTTTACAATGATAATGTATCAAATTCTACCAACAATAGCCATCAAGATAAGACACCTCACTGCTGACCCATTAGTATCAATTATACAGCAGAACTGTCAACAAATCACAGGAATTGTTTATGATGAAGGCTGGCTTCTCTATTAAACCAATAACATTTATAACTTTAATGTCGCTCCAAACAAATTTACCAGCATATAACACAATATTTTTGACCGATTTAAACCAAATTTGGTGTGCTGACTCGGGGTACCCTTAGCGGAGTTATAATGGTGTTAGTTTTTAACCTTAAAAAAAATTGTTTTTAATCATTTAAACAATTTTTTTTTTTTTTTTTTTTTTTAAGAGTGAATATTTTTTCGAAAAATGGCCATAACTCAGTTAAAAATATATAGTCGGATCAAAATTTTGTTGCGATCAGATAGAAAATGTATGAGTTATTGCACCATGCATAAAGTGTCTACGGACAGACAGACAGGCGGACGAACGACGAGTGGTCAATCCGGACATCGACACTATGTTTACCATACTATGGTATGGGTAAACATAAAAATGACCACTTAATGACTGGTTTATGATACAAAATACCACTTAATGTACCCAAAGTATGTGCTGAATGATGGACAGGCAGGCTAGCTGTTCCAGTAGACATGGGGGGGGGGTATAAAAATATTGAGTCAAGTTAAATTATGGTTGGAACACAATGTACAGATAGATGAGTAATAACTTATATATTGCAAAAAGTTCACCTGATTTAGACAGACATGACAAGTAGGTAAGATAGATGGGAACTTGAAATTTGTAGGGAGCTTGTTCCTAACTGTGACAAAGATATCATTTCCATTTAGCAGTGAGTTAATGAACACTTGATATTGTAACATTTTTCCTGGGAAGTGTCCAAGGTGATTTTACTGGTGGCTGTATCATTAATTTCACGCTGGCCATCACAATATAAATTTCATTCCAATTTTTGCATTATTGTTAAGGTTTACTATTCCCTTTTGTGGATTGTGCATCATTATTTGGTACTATTTTGATAATATTCTATTGTTTAGAACAGTTTTATTTCCAGTTGATATATGTACTACCTACACCAGGCATATTGGAATTTGGAATACTAAATTTCACTTAACAAATATTTTAGATTACTTGAAATTAACATAGAATCTCTCTTTAATTTATTGCCATATTTAAATGAATTTTTATCTCATATGTTTCCTTCAGGTGGGGGATCAGCACTTTTACCTCTGCCAGTAAATTCAGTTACACTTGAGGAAACATTGAAGACTACAAGATTATTATCACAAAATGGTGCCAGTATTAATCAGCTGAACTGTGTTAGGAAGAACATAGAGAGACTCAAAGGAGGTGGGCTACTAAAGATGGCTTACCCTGCACAGGTGACTGGATAATGTGATTGATAATCTTTTCTGAACACTATACTAATCTGTAGGCTAGTTCTAGTGTATTTCATTCAGTGCAGCATCCAATGCAGTTCTGATTAAAACCATACTCAGACTCTAAAAGTACTCAGTCTGATGAAACCCGCTATCTGTCGCATTACTGTCGCTATAAATAACTTCCACAGACAACCCCCTGCAGTATGATGTCACCGCCCACATGTCTTTAAAAATAGCTTTGATTAACATAATGTAGTTTCGGTTTTGTTTCCGCAGACTCTTTATGCCAGTTCCTGGGAGAATTGATGCTACACATTCTCTCAGAATATCTTCTGCGCCTTGTGATATAATTTTAACTGAGATTAATCACGTTTAACAAACTTTAAATGCGTTTATGACTCGAAACAAAATAATATTTTCTTTGTTTAATTTCGAAGTTAACATCATATGCCGGAAATTAAATCAATTTACAACAACGCGACTTCTAAATTATTCGGTACTAAATGTTGAATTTCTTATAACATTCACTTATATTACATATTAAAGTGATGTGAAACGTAAATTGAACCTCACAATTGAGTTCCCTGCGTCATTCTGTGGGAAGAGTGAATAAAATAACTCAGATACACGAAATCCCCCATCCTGAAGTCAGTTTGTACACATTATACGGCCATTCGGCTAACTATTTATATTTCATCAATCGTCCCGATTAATCTCGCCATAATACCACGAAAAAACAAACCGAATCGTTGTCTTGTGCAGTCACGGAAATGCCCGAGCACTTCCGACTCGATTGGGATTGAATCGGGTTTCGTTCTCACTTCTCAGAAATGGCTTCTAGGGAGGATGACCGTTCGCTGGAATAGCGTCACATCAGAATATTAAAGCGAAAAACTAATTGACATCGCAATCGGGTAGTCGATTCGACAGGGAAGGAATAGAAAGGGAATTGTTGCGTGAAATCACAAACGGAAGAACATTGGCCGAGTTAGTGGCAAAGATTATAATCGAACAGTGATCGAGAGGTAATAATTCCAAAATGTTACTATTTATAGAAAATTGTAAGCGCATTGACCGAATTTTTACATCAATCTGGCCGCAAGCACAGTACCGTGCAGAAAGAGTTGTCTTACTTTTATAACTCAAAATTGTTTAATTACATTATACCTGTACAATAGTACAATAATTGGTATTCAATATGCCAATACTGCATGACCATTTGTTAGCTCATTGGCCATGAAATATTTTTAAGGGCAAATTCTGTTGTCAAGCTTTAGTCAGCACTATTCATTCTGATAGATGATAACTATAATGGAAGGCCTTTTTCACATGTATTAGCTAATTGCACTTTAGCGTAAGTGAATTACACGTAAGCGTAATGTATTACACTCAGCCTCAGGTGTAATGCACACATATAAAGCGTAATTCACTAACGCTTAACCGTATGATGTAGATAAAGAATTACTCCTATGAGTAATAGAATTATGACTAGTGTGCTTAAGCGTAATTGATTTAAGTGTGCTTAAGCGTAATTGATTTACGCTTAAGCGTAATTGATTTACGCTTAAGCATAATTGATTTACGCTTAAGCTCACTGGTCATTCATTTTCATTGATAGATTAATTACACTTAATCGTAAATGAATTATGCTTAAGCGATTATACGAGAAGCCGTTTTCACATTTATTCTGATTCTGCTTAATCGCAAATCATTTACGCTTAAGTGTAAATCATTTGCACTTAAGAGCAAATCATTTATACTTAAATCCAAATCATATGTGCATTAGCGGAAATAGTTTGGGAGGCCTTTTTCACATTTATTATTTATTTGCGCTTAAGCGCAAATATTTGTGCTTAAGCGTAAATCATTTGCGCTTAAGTGCAAATATGTGTCTATCAATTTATTTGCGCTTAAGCGCAAATACCTAACACTCCCTTACATCCCTCTGATGTGAATGATTGAGTCCATCTCATATTATATTATCATGGGCCCATATATATAGTACAGACTGGAAAGTTGAAAAAAGAAATCCATATGCATATCTGGTTACTGGGGTTTGCTTCCCTCATATGGTGTGCTCATTGACCTGAAGTAGGCAAAAACCCCTATTTTCATAATATCAGCATCCCTGTCCCCAAGAATTTGTGTCTCCATCCCAGAGATATAGTATATTTTATAAAAGAGACATATCCTACACAGATCTATATCATTTCCATTCCATGGTCATAAAACAGATCTTGGGGTTTCTGGGGGATTGTTTCCTTCATATGGTGGGGCTATATCAACTTTAGTGATGTGTTTAGGCCTGTGCCATGTAAAATTAATTCAGGGGGGATCAATGCATATTGATTTTTATTTGCGCTTAAGTGCAAATGATTTGCGCTTAAGCGAAAATATGATCTATTTGCTTAAGCGCAAATGATAGAGGTTATTTGCGCTTAAGCGTAAATAAATAATAAATGTGAAAAGGGCCTCCCATAAAATAGATCACATTTATGGCAATTTTATGCTAAAGCGCAAATATATTATTAAACACATATTTTTTGCGCTTCAGCGCAATTGAATTTTACAATAATAAATAATATATTTGAAAAGGCTGTCTCCCATGCGATTCCCTCTAAACTCAAATTTACTCTGGCAATAAGACATCAATCAAACATCGGTTTAGACTCCCCCATATACTATGAGATGGACTCAATTATTCAGACAGAGGAAATCAGTTGGAGTTCAAATAGGTATTTGCTTAAGCATTATTCATTTTAATTATGCTTAAGTGTAAATGAGTTCCGCGCTTAAGCATAAATGAAGTACGCTTAAACGTAATTCATATACACTCTCATTGAACTCCCCTCACGCTGAAATGGATGCAACCGCATTACTAATGCCAGTAACCTACATCAGGTTATACCAATATACATGAGGTATATGGGGAGCCAAGCGATATAATTGAGCTTAAGTGATATAATAAGGGAAGAGATAATTGCGATTAAGTTCAATAAGGAAATATCTAATTGCGCTTAGCAAAATAAGGAATATCTTATTGCACTTAAGCACAAAAAGGAATATCATATTGCACTTAAGCGCAATAAGGAATCTCTAAGCGCAATAAGGAATATTCTTATTGCGCTTAAGCGCGATAAGAAATATTCTTATTGCACTTAAGTGTAATTAGAGATTCCTTGATTGGGGGGGGGGGCTTTAGCTCAATTATTTATTAAATGTTAATTTGGCTTCCTCCCATAGAGGTGAGATAGCTGATGAACCCAATTACACTTAAGCGTAATTCAAATGTATTACGCTTATCGTAAGTTGATTATGCTTAAGCGTAAATAATTTACGCTTAAGTGTAATTAGCTACTATAAAGTGAATCTGGGATAAGGGAGTACTCTAAATTGTTCTTTCGACCAGCTGTTTCTACCAATTAAAAAGAATTCTCATTTATTTTGAAACTAATGAAAGACAACGGTATAATTTTTAACTGGTAATATTCATTATAAACTTGTACAAATCTGAAAACAAACAAAATTTTAATATTTAAGAAATTTAGAGTTCCCTCTCTTACAGCAGCGACCACTATGCCAGGAAGACCAATCGATCTAGTTCAGCCCGATTGGGCTATTATAATAATTTATAGATCGATCGGTGGTTCACTTTCTGCATTTCAAATATTGCTAATAATTTCCATTTACAGAAGTCAATAATGCCATTGCAGATAACTTCATCTTAAATTCGACCAAATATGTTGACGTTTGATAAGAAACGCAGGAATTCCCCGATTTGTTTATTTTCAATCGATGAGAAGCATGACCACCTGGATCAGTTGGGAGGTGTGCCAATCGTATTTTGCATGCTGTGAATACCCATTCACGCATAAATTTGCAAACAATCCATATATAACATATACACAGTGTGTACACTTTGTTAGTTGCCAATTAATTCTCGATATTTCAATTAGAAAACATGAGATATCGATGCAAAAATCAAGACATTATCTAGTTTGTGTTTTGTTGAATCTACTTTCGGTTATCGACATGCCGGCTATTGTTTTGGCTGTTCTGTCAACCGTGCGTGCCAGCCGATCGTCGTTTTTCGGGCGGTTCCGATTTCTTCTGAATATAATTCCATGACCTCCACGCGATGATTCGCGCCGAAAATGTGGTTGTATCTGAGAAGATTTCTTACTCTGACCGCAGTTTTCAACAATTTAATACGGGGCGAATACCGCATCAATAATATTCAACCTTGGGATTTTATTTCTAGTTTTTTATGACCTTTCTTATGGTATATCGGATACAGTTCTGCCTGACATGAAATATATACCCACCGGGAGTGAAGCTAATGACTTTAAGTAAAATTGGTCAATTCTGCACTCTTTAAATACGCTTTTCAATGTTAAATTTGCTATCGTAAAACTCTGAATTTGTAAACATTAGCCATGCGGCGGAAAAGTTATTGTGCTATTTATAACTATTGGGAGGGGTTTACTGGAATCGGCACCGGCTGAAGGAATTCCCCTAGTCTTGGGAATTCCATGCGACTATCGCCTGATTGGTTACCTCGCATTCTTGAGGATATTGTGATTGGCTGGCAATTACGTAATTCCTGCTGGGAGTAATGGAACCTCTACTCATTGTCATCAGACTCAGTACTTTTAGAGTCTGAGTATGGTTTTAATCAGAACTGCATCCAATGACTGAACTTCACGCTACTGATTTAACTGGTGCAATGGCGAATTCCCCGCATATTCATTAGTGGGAGGTTATGGTTTTCTAGGAGACAAGGCTCTGCAGAAATAGTTTTATTAGTTTTACAGCACCTGCCTATATGCTATAATGGACCAGAGAATATAATAATAGACAACAGAAAATTGTTTTAAAATAGGCAATTTAGCACTGAAAGTATGCAAGGATATCAAAATTAGGGTGAACAAAAAATGCTCATGCAGAAAGCGACCAGCTCGGTCACTCGATTTTAGAAAACACTTGCTAATAATTATTTGATTGACATATGTAGAAAGGTCCATTGGTAGTGCGTGTTTGTGTACCACCAATGATGGGATTGGTGCTCCATCTTTGTTTGAAGTGAACTGACTGGGAAGTAACTAATCTAGGAGGCATGAATATTATTTATTGTCTGTCAAACAGAAATGAAAGGCTACTTGGTTTCTCCATCAAAAAGGATGGCAAACATCTTGAGGTATTAGCTCTTTTTGACATTGCAACTCACAAGAGGCTGTGCTTACATATCTGGGAAAACACAAGAGGCTGTGCTTACATATCTGGGAAAACATTTCACTTTCATGAGCCACCATTCAGAAATGTGGCAGTTATGTTCACCAGAAAGAATCTTTTAGTAAAGCCCATATTTATGGTTTTATTGCCACGGAACTTCACAAGCTTGTTGGAGCAATCAAACTGTTTAAACTATCCAAATGTGTGCAAAGCGCACATAGCGGGCCATAGGTCCCTAACGCATAAAGGGGCCGAAGGGAGCCTGTTTCAGCTAGTTTTTAATAATTTGATCGCAAACCTTATAGTACAGTGCCTTGCTAATGTTAACTTGAGCTTCAGTGTGCATGATTGACACTTTTTTTTTTTTTAATGTTGTAATGGTTTATTCTCAGACACATCCATGAGTAACAAATATACAAGGATGTGTGCACTGTGCACATATACAATAATTCATCGAAACGTACATGTAAGTATATATGTGTCAATATAAGGCAACATCATTTCAACTTAAAGGGGTACTGTACGCCATTTTCAATAAATTTCCAGTGATAACAACGATCTAATATCAATAATATATAGAAACATAAGTAATTTGAGTCGAAGATGTATTCTGTAAATGCTCAGGTTAATAGGCTATCTTAAAATCAAGTTAATAATTTGATATAAATTGAATTTATGACTGGAGCCATAAAATGGCGTCAATTAAATTACGAATTTCCGTGTACAAAACGTAATCAAATTAATTGAGGGATACTGGATTGGTAAACCCATCGCACACACGATCGTTTAAAACATTATGATACGGGGAGAAAACTCGAGCCACTCACTCACTAGTGACGATACAATAACTTAAATGAGTATATGGGACTAGTATGCATATAATATAACTTTTATTTGATACATTTGGTTGAAAACTGTACAAAAATTACTGGACAACGACAATTTGTATTTTTGCATTCCGGTAAATTTGCCATCCGTAACACTACTTCGTACTCAACAGACTTTCAAATAATGGAAAAAGTGTTACCTTATTCTCCGACTCGGAGACTATAGAAACCAACAACAACATTTTGGGTACAGTATCCCTTTAATTAAGTTGGAATGAAACGGTGTTATTTAATTTTATTGCTCCCAAGGCCCTTCCTGATGTAAATTGAGAGTTTCTTCACTGTATTCTCATTAGTGTCATTGAGAAGTTCATAAAAAGTTTAATTTTTCATTTGGAGTTATGGGACTGCATGTACTCTCAACTACTAGTTTTGTATATTTTCCAGGTTATATCACTCATCCTCTCAGATGTCATCGAAGACAAACTAGACATCATCGCAAGTGGACCAACAGTGGCTGACAACTCAACACCATCACAGTGCCTGCAAGTGTTTAAAAGCTGTGGTGTGGCAAATGATATTCCAACATCAATTTTAGATTTGCTATCAATGCCAGTAATTACAGACACTTCTGTTGAAGGGGCCTTACTAAATGAAAAAGTGCAAAATATCATTGTTGGCAGCAATACCATAGCAACGGAAGCAGCAGAAGAGATCACAAAACATCTGGGATACATTCCATATATTCTTTCAAACATGATACAAGGAGATGCTGTGGAGTGGGGCAAGAATTTTGCCAAGCTAGCTACATTTATCTGCATGCTCATGTCACAGTCCAACAGAAATTCGAACCCAGACTTTGCAGGATTAGAGCTTGATTTAGTGAAATCTGGGATAACAAAATCATCAATCAACAGCCTTGTGAACACGGTGAATTTATGTAAAAGTCAGAAGAAGGACTTATGTGTGATAACAGGAGGGGAAACAACCGTCATTGTGAAAGGGCGAGGAAAGGGTGGGCGTAATCAAGAATTGACTCTGTCAATGGCAAATACATTGCACAAGATGGCCACACATTTTTCAGAAAGGTTTTCAGTTGATTTTCTGAGCGGGGGAACTGATGGACAAGATGGACCAACAGATGCAGCCGGGGCTTTCGTTGATCTAGACTTTGTTCCTGCGTGTGACAAATTTGGTCTAAATATAGAACAAAATTTGCAAGATAATGATTCGTATAGCCTATTTAGCAAACTGTGTGAAGGTCATTATCATTTGAAGACTGGCCTGACAGGGACAAATGTTATGGATATGCAAATTTTGTTGATTCGAAGAAAGCAGTAAAAATAAAAGTGTGATATAGATAGTAAAGAGGAAGTGATCATTTTAAACAGAAATTGTTTGGAAGAATTCAAATGGTTCATGTGATGTTGAACAGGTTCCATAGGTCTGAAGGAGTGTCACATGATCTGATTTGCCCACTAAAACCCTTTCGTGATGGGAGCTTCCTGAAAATTTTTGAAAACCCTGTGCCAATGCACTATCTTATATATGCGAGTATCCCATAGGGAGCCTCGCATATATAAGAGAATACATTGGCCTAACAATATTTACCTTGACCTTGTAAGCCAGTGCATTCTCTTATATATGCAAGGCTCGCATATATAAGAGAATGCACTGGCACATGATCATTAATGATGCACCAGCACAGCTCCCATCACATAAGGGTTAATGGCAGCTCTGGAATGAGATTTGGCTCATACTGACACACATGAAATAGATATGCTCACTGACAAATAATATATAATGATTGAAAGAATATAAGAAACTGTAAAAATGTATTCAAAATATGGGTTGTTTATGCCATTCAAAGTCAAATTCTCATTTCTCAGGCATGCGCACATGGTCCCGAAAGGCCGTGCATGCAAAATGTTTATTCGCGTTCAATCTGCGGGAAAATTTTAATCAGTATAAAATAATTGTATGTTTTTCACATGTGTGGAAGTGAGACCCGTTTCCGATTAATTAATGTATTTTGGTAACTATGTTCACACATTTGTTAAAGATGCATAATCCGATTAAGCGCCCCTCAAATACTATTTATTTGGATTCGGGAGTAAAAAATTATTTGATTCGAGTCGAGAAACCAACCTATCAAAGCTGAGAGTTATTAGATATAAATTTTTCACCATCAAGACTTATTAGTGGCCCAGTAAAAAGTCGACGAGTTGGCGGTCTCGGACCAAATTGCAGTTGAAGATGGATAACTTTAAAATCAAGAGGCTTTGTGTTGATAATGAGGCCAAATTTCATCGAACAACGATAAATAACACGTTTAGGGCAATTTTATACTATAGTTGACAGTGGTTAGCATTATTTTTGGGCAATTAAACGATTCTGATAACTGAAGAGTATTTCTAAAAATGTTGTTGTTGTTGTTGGAATCTGTATTATCGAATCGGATTGAGTACCTTTAAACATGTGATATATTGAGTCTGCAATATCCATAAATAATATGTTGATATTTTATTGGGCGATTAATAAATCACATGGAATCGATCAACTAACTTTTTATGAAATCATGAAAAATGGCCATGAGCAACTGAAATTAAACATAAGAGCTAGCAGGTGCAGAGGTGAAATGCTTCCTTGGCGTGTGCTCCAGTATTAAATAATTAAATTAAATTGATGCGTGCGCAAAATGTTTTGGCCTGAGAAATGGGGAAATTGACTTTGCATGGCCTTAACCCTTTACCCAACAAACCGGCCAAAACCGGCCAAATAAAGCTGCAACAGCCTAAATTATCTTGGGTCTGTCTCAATAAAACCATACAAATATGGATATCATTGGAATCGTCTCCTTGACCACATTGTGATAGTTACAGTTATGCCCTGTGCCAATGCATTCTCTTATATATGCGAGTCGACCATAGGTCGCCTCGCATATATAAGAGAATGCATTGGCCTAAAAAAAATCTTTTTTTAACACTTTTTACCATTTTTTCTTACATTCTTTAACAATTTTATAATTTTTAATGTGTTAAGCCAATGCATTCTCTTATATATGCGAGGCGACCTATGGTCGACTCGCATATATAAGAGAATGCATTGGCACAGGGCCCTTCTGTTGGGTAAAGGGTTAACCCTTTCTATAGTAAATTCTCATTGACAAATAGTTCCCTCTGGAAATGTTCAGATACATGTAATAAGTTCAAGAACTGATCATAGGCAGGTCGACACCCCCTCCATAGGCAGGTCGACACCCCCTCCATAGGCAGGTCGACACCCCCTCCATAGGCAGGTCGACACCCCCTCCATAGGCAGGTCAATTGTTAAACTTATTACCTGAACATTTCCCACCAATGAATATGAATCCTTTTGTACTTGAATTATATTTTGTATGTCTGTCGTCGGCTCATTTTTTCTGGACATCCCCTCCAGATGAATGATAGAAATTTTATAACTGAATGGAAATCCATTTAGTATAGAAAGGGTTAATAGACAACAATTTAGTACATTAAAATATTAAACTTTTTTTTGCGATGTGAAACAGTCCATAACATGCAGTGAAAAGTAATCTCTGAAACCATTAAGATTATGTGTTATATCCACATCTGATGCCAATAATTTTTTAATAGAAACCATACACCGGAAACGCCTCAACCAAAACTGTACTTGTCGATTCCATACAGTGATTATGAAAACTGTTTAACTGTTCCCATTTTTTGGTGAAGATGAGCTGTTTCTGACAGATTATTTTGTTACACATACTGGTATTCATTCAGAGAATATATAATTTAAGAACTATTGTGTAGTTTGAAATTCTCTGAGTTACACACCCACATTAAAGGGGCCCCAATGCCTTCACATGTTCTCCAATAACAAAATTTTGCAAGCTGAAATTGTGGTTATGTAAACAAAACAGATACAGTTATTTGTCAACAAACATTGCTATTAAATCACGTAGTTAGTTCAAATATAGTCTAAATATTATTTTTATAATATATTTCAATGCTTTAACCTTTTCAGATGTTTCATGTCAAGTTTTGATTAAATTTTGGTGTTATTGGACTAATTGGACATTCAATGGCAATGCTATAGTGACAGTAGTGTTTACATAACAATTGCTTCGAAATATGAAATCTCATTATTGACGAGTTATTAATAATGAAAATTAGAAAAAAATTGGTCTATTTTTAAATTTACTTGTAAATTTAGTTGTTTTACAGACTTTTATAAAATTTCTCTTATTTCACATGAACGCTCTTTGAAGGCAATGGGGTCCTTTATGTGTTTTTCTTAAAGTAAGCTTTTTTTTAGAATGCAGGTCACAGGAAATCTATTGACTCGAAAGACTACCAATTGAGAATTGTTTTACTACCCAAAGGATAAGAGGGTAGAGTGGATTTTAGATGTTAAAAACTTATACCAGAAAAATCTTCTACTCCAACTGTCCAATGTGGGAGGTAAAATTAGTATCACTTTGGGATAAAAGCAGCCATATTTAATAGTCAGCTGAAAATGGTGGGTGAGGGGTTGTCCCTATCAATCTCTGCAGTATAAGTTCAGTTAGTTGGATAACTTATATTTGTGAATATGGCGGTATAATCTGTTACAAGTTATCAATTGAGTGTAAGTTTGTTTGAAAGTTGACAACATGCCTTCCGCCATCATTCTGCTGATAAATTTACTAACTGAGATTCCACTTCTGTAGACTCAGAGTAACAGTATCGTCAATCTATCTCATGGGCCAGTCGATAGTAAGAGTGCAATTAGGAAACTTGGTTCAATGTACTTAGTATTCAGTGGGGAAACATATAAACATGAATACATACCGGTAATATATATGGGAGTCTCGCATATATAAGAGAATGCATTGGCCTAACAATATTTACCTTGATCTTGTAAGCCAGTGCATTCTCATATATGGGAGGCTCCATATGGGAGACTCGCATATATAAGAGAATATACTGACACAGGATCTTTAATGCTGCACCAGAGCAGCTCCCATCATTAAAGGGTTAATCATGCTGAATTGATCATTGATGCATGGTATCGTGTCAAATCCAGGATCTCTCAAATGTGCAAAAAGACACACAGAATCTTCCAAATGTGCAAAAGGTCACTCAGCATGTCAAAGTCTCGTTTGTCTGCGACAGTCAATCTCAACACAATCGCAATACCCATTAAAATTCCATTGAAAATCAAAAATAAATAATTACTGTAAAAATAATTAACATGCAACTAAATTAAAATCAATTTTTTAGGAGACTTGAGAAAAGCTGGGTGACTTTTTCACATTTGGGAGATCCTGGGTGTCTTTTTTTTCATGTTTAGGAGATCCTGGGTGTCTTTTTGCATGAAACCATTTGACAATAATCAAATCAGCCTTAACCCTTCCATGATTGTAGCTTCACGAAATTTCCCACAGGGAGCCTCGCATATATAAGATAATACATTGCCCAAACAATATTTATCGTGACCTTGGAAGCCAATGTAATCTCTTATGTATACGAAGCTCCCTATGTGAGACTCACATATATGAAAGTGTCAATGACACTGTAGCTTAACTTGGAAAGGGAATAATTTAATGTATTACAATCAATGGAGCGATTAGGAATGTGGAAAGTTGAATGTCTAATACTAGTTTATCGACATGAAGATATATATAAAATCTAAGATGGTTGCTGGCGGCTATGTTTTTCAATAAAATTCAAAAGCATTTGATAGCTTTAGTCATGCAAATAGTAAAATGCAAGATGGCTACCAGCAACCATGTTTTTTGGCCAAATAACCCCAAAATGACTCGTTCCCATCTACATTCCAATTTCAACAGCCATGACAAATTTTATGATGATCAGACTAAAGGTACGACATGTAGCCCGTGCTAAAGGATTTAGTCATACAAAGAGTAAAATCCAAGATGGCTGCTGGCGGCCATGTTTTTGGCCGAATGACCCCAAAATGACTCGTTCCCATCTACATGTCATTATTAACATTCATGACAAATTTTACGATGATCAGACTAAAGGTACGACCTGTAGCCCGTGCTAAAGGATTTAGTCATACAAAGAGTAAAATCCAAGATGGCTGCTGGTGGCCATGTTTTTCGGCCGAATGACCCCAAAATGAATCGTTCCCATCTACATGTCAATATTAACATCCATGACAAATTTCATGATGATCAGACTAAAGGTACGACCTGTGGCCCGTGCTAATGGATTAATTTTTGAAATCCAAGATGGCCACTGACGGCCATATTTTTTGTCCGAATGACCCCAAAATGACTCGTTCCCATCTACATGTCATTATTAACATTCATGACAAATTTTATGATGATCAGACTAAAGGTACGACCTGTAGCCCGTGCTAAAGGATTTAGTCATACAAAGAGTAAAATCCAAGATGGCTGCTGGCGGCCATGTTTTTCGGGCGATTGACCCCAAAATGAGTCGTTCCCATCTACATGTCATTGTTAACATCCATGACAAATTTTATGATGATCAGACTAAAGGTACGACCTGTAGCCCGTGCTAAAGAATTTAGTCATACAAAGAGTAAAATCCAAGATGGCTGCTGGCGGCCATGTTTTTTGACCGAATGGCCCCAAAATTACTCGTTCCCATCTACATGTCAATATTATCATCCATGACAAATTTCATGATGATCAGACGAACAGTACGACCTGTGGCCAGTGCTAATGGATTCAATTTTGAAATCCAAAATGGCCACTGGTGGCCATGTTTTTCGTCCGAATGACCCCAAAATGACTCGTTCCCATCTACATTCCAATTTCAACAGCCATGACAAATTTTATGATGATCAGACCAAAGGTATGACCTGTAGCCCGTGCTAAAGATTTAGTCATACAAAGAGTAAAATCCAAGATGGCTGCTGGTGGCCATGTTTTTTGGCCGAATGACCCCAAAATGACTCGTTCCCATCTACATGTCATTATTAACATTCATGACAAATTTTATGATGATCAGACTAAAAGTACGACCTGTAGCCCGTGCTAAAGAATTTATTCATACAAAGAGTAAAATTCAAGATGGCTGCTGGCGGCCATGTTTTTGGGCCGAATGACCCCAAAATGACTCGTTCCCTTCTACATGTCAATATTAACATCCATGACAAATTTCATGACGATCAGACAAACAATACAGCCTGTAGCCCGTGCTAATGGATTGAATTTTGAAATCCAAGATGGCCACTGACGGCCATGTTTTTTTTCCGAATGAGCCCAAAATAATCATTCTGGTCTAAATGTTGATGTCAACAGCTATGACAAATTTCATAATGATCCGACCAAAGGTACGACCTGTAGCCTGTATTGTTGACGCCTTACGTACACACGCACACACGGACGACAAAGCCATGGCAATAGCTCAAACTTTACAAAGTAAAGTTGAGCTAATAAGGGAATGCACTGGCACAGGATCTTTAATGTTGCACCAGTGCAGCTCCTGTCATGAAAGGGTTAATAATGGCCATCAAGCTCAAATATTAGAAAGTGCAGAAACCTTATAGGTTGATGGGAATGAGCAGACGACTGCAGGTGTAATTAATAGCAGGAATAGGATTTTGTTCTCATTCTGGACTCTGAGAGAAACACCATGACATTACAAGTCATCTTAAATTTTCTTGAACATATTTTGAGGGGGTCATAAATTTTTGGTTATGCACAACCGTGAAACCACAAACATTGGACCATCACAAAAAAATGTGATTTTACTGTATGCCTGATAATTATGGGTAAAAGAATCTCATTCTCAAATCTCCACAGACATTATTACTTTGGTGTTCCCATGCCTTTTCAGAACAGATTTTAGGTGTGATGAAAGAACTATCGTTGAAGCTGCTACATGTATGTAACTCCAACAACATGTTCAGATAGATATCATCATTATCTAGAAAACCAAGTATTTACAAGAACATCGCTAGGGCTTGGCAAACTACGCCCATGGTAATTTCAACAAAGGGCCATAACGAATAATCCATATGCCAAATTTAAAAACAAACAGATAACTGTAACCAAAGCTATCACCAGGAAACCAAAATAATCGTCAAATTCTAAGTTGACAAGGACCATAACTCTGGCAAAAATGGGCAGACCAAATCCAAATTCGAACTTGACCTGTTTTTCATTTTGCTAATCTACATACAAAATTTGAAAACAGTCAGACAACAAAACTAAAGTTATCATCTGGAAACCAAAATAATTGGCAAATTCTAAGTCGAAAAGGACCATAAACTCCTGCAAAAATTAGCGGGCAGAACCCAAATTCGAACTTGACCTGTATTTTGGGCTAGTAAACTCACTCGCATACCAAATTTCATTCCATTCAGTTCAGATTTACTAAAGTTATCATCCCAAAACGAAAAAAGCAAACAGATGGACGGACCAACCATTAACATAATACGTTCCAGCATATAAAAATTAATGAGATTTTCCAATCAGAAACCACCCATTGAAATAAGACAAATAACACAGCTTATAACAACATATTAAAAACAGGACTGTTCTGAGATTAACCAATTTATTTTATCTCATTCTTCAAGATCTCAACATAATAATTGCAATAGTATATTATTACCACATGGTGTGCTTAACCCTCTCGCAGGCGAGTTTATTATATGATCATTAATTTTCTCCCGCAAACCCTATAATAATTTATTGGCATAGCCGGGTTGATAAATCACAATATTAACCCGGCACGGGGTTAATAAACAAATATGTGTTACATCACGCGTAAGAGGTGGCTGTCCAATCACGTTACGCATAGCTTTGCAACCAGCCAATCAAATTGGCTTATACATAACTCATTTGTCGTTGATTTTCAGAAGAGAGTTTCAGTAAATCTGATGTTTGTTGAACATATTTGTCTGTTCAACACCTACAGTAGTACTCTAATTGGCTACCAGGTAAAGAATGCCGCTAGTTCATATGATAAAACACTTGTTGCATGGTTTCGAGGTTGACATGAGGATTTATCAACTCTTGGAAGATAATATTCACCTCGGCCTCGGTGAATATTAACTTCCTCGGGTTAATAAATCCTCATGTCAACCTCGAAACCATGCAACAAATGTATGTCATATATGATGTAACATATGACGTCATATCCATATGTGAATATATTTTTGCAAATAAACTGAGTAATATTGTAATATTGGCCTATTTTAACAAATAAATCATATAAACAACATTTTTAAAAGCACAAATCAATGTAAATAATAAAATAATATCCATCTGCATGATATCCATGAAATGTTTCGTTTTTGGAGACTATTTTATGAAGTTATGTAGAGAGTAACATGATATTACCCTAAAACTACTGTAGACAACAGAAATGTCATTCCACCCGCTAACCGTATGGTCACATAAATGTTGTTAAACCCGCAAAAGGTTTACGAGTGCTAAGTTTTCTTTTACCCAAATTTCCTTAAAGTGATGGTCCAGTAATGGAATAGTTCCTAAAAAAAAAGACACCCGCCTTTGATAATGCAACATAAATATCAACAGTATTTGCAAATGAGCAAGGATCAACTTTCTATGGAAGCTCTTGAGACACAAAATTTAATTTGTAAGGTATATATTTGAGCCACACCTTGTATTTACACTTGATTGTGATAGCAGATACATTGGCTTGAATATGCACATCAATTTGTATCAACTATATCAAATAATCAATTTACAAATCTGATTTCTCATTAAATTTCTGGTGTTTTTTTTCTTCATATCAAGGATTTTCTTTCAATGCATTAATTCAGTGAGTGGTAATAATACTAATAATATGGTATTGTCTGATACTATAGTTCATTAAAGGTCCTCTAAAAATGATTGATAGCCATCGACCCAACTACCATGCTGTATCTCTAATACGATGTCAGGCTGTCATCATTTCTGATTGACCGCTATTTAACTATAGTGCCCTTCAATATCATGTTATTAAATTGTAGACATGTAATAAGGGGAAACAATAACAAACAGATGAATAATATGGTGATTAACATGTGGAAGCAGATGCACGGTTTCATACTGGTATACTAAAAAAATGACCAACATATAAATGATAATTAACGTTGAACAATTAAATGTGTACAGAGAAGATACCTTCTGGAATAGTTTTGTAGGAAAAAAAACAAAAGAAAACAACTGCAGTCTTGAAACTAATTTTTTTGTGTTGAATAGGTGGTGACAATTTTTTTAACTTTATATCCACAGGGCAAATCAAAATACTCAATAGTTTACATTATGATAGCATCTGGCCTCCCACAGCTATAATTGTAGATGAAAACATTGAGTCTTAACTCTCCGTAAGCTGGATAAATATGTGACAATCCTAAGCTGTAATTAATAGATGACATTTGTATGGTATGGAAGGCATTCTCAGTATGAACTTAATCTATGATCATTATAAGAGAACAAATCTTTGTTGTTATTACCACCATCTCAATGACAGTCAAACCATTTGCCATCTACAATATGCTAGAGTTCATAGATGCTGTCAAGTCTGCAAATAGTGTGTCTGTCATTTGCAGAACGAGGTCCCAGAGGGTGAATTTAGTAACGCTATCCAGCGCAGCGGGTCTAGCATCAATAAATTCACCCTCTAGTGACCTCATTCTGCTCATGCTTCAACTGCTATGGAAAACCTAGGATCAGATTGAAGTTCCCCATTATAGTCACCTCGATTATGCATTTATGTATAATCGAAAATGCATAAATCGAGGTGACTATAATGGGTGAACATCACCAACTTCAACTGGGGAACTTCAATCTGATCCCAGGTTTTCCATAGCAGTTGACGCCTAAGCAGAATTTTATCTTCTTGAAAATTAGTGTATATAGAAACTGAAGAAGAGGGAAAATGTAACTAAAACAATGTTCTTTGAGACTATAGATACTTCCCAGAAGATGAGGCCTAAGCAGAATGAGGTCTCTAGAGGGTGAATTTGGTGATGCTATGCTATGCAGGGCAGCGTCATAAATTCAAACTCTGGGGACCTCATTCTGCAAATTGTCATTTGCAGGACAATAGGCTTAGCTTCATGTAACTTTATAATAATTTAACATAATAATTTGAAAATGATTCTCAGCTACCAGTAATAGATTCATAATATTAATATCACAACAAGCACACATGAGGAGTTATGCTCCTAACAAAATTGGTCTCATAGCTTCTCTATAAGAGCCATAACTTCTGGCTTAAGAATTTCATTATTTTGTTGAATTCCTTGCTGTGCAGCAACCTCCTTCATGATTGCCTCATTCCATGCAAAGTTCACAAGAGCTGCAGGAACAAATGCAGCTTCGGCAAGAGTTATCGATTCTTCTTCCTTCAACTTGTGGCCAGTTGATGAAAGTAATTCAAATGGCATCCAATCATTGACGATATTCTCCCGAATATACTCATACACTGCACTAACAGCTTCACCTGCTTTGAACATACCTTGAATCATAACATCATTTGGAAGGCGCACCCTGATTAATGTATACCTATACTTCCGAAGCTGTCTCATCTCATCTCTTTCACGCATGGCCTTTGTCCTCAACATTCCCAGTTTTTCAGTCGCTTCACTTCTTCTCTGCTGCTCTCGTTTGAGTTCATCTGGTGTTATATTATAAAAGTCATCAGGGATGGTGAATTTAGTAGGCACACTTGATGGATGAAATATTTTCAAACACCTGTCTAATTGTGGCTTAATTGGTTCAGCAGCCAGAAGAACTTCTTTAATACTTACAAATCTATTAGTGTCCTTGGATGCATCACTATCGATCACATAAAAGTTGTCCTCTCTGTCTTCAAAAGGCAACCTCCTCTGCATGAAACCAATGGATTGCAGAAACTCATCAGTTCCTTTCAAAGGTGAAATCTTATCTTGATAAACCTTGTTTGTCAATCTAATTTTACAGTATTTCTCTTCGCCTGGATGAGCAATGATATTTTCAAGATACTTTTGTAAGGTTTCGACACACATTTTAACGCTTTCTTTATTTTTGTTCAGTGTATGAATCATGAGAGCTGAAGTCATTTCTGGTTCGTCAGCTAACTGTTTGAGCAGAAATTCTTCAATGTACGCTTCCATCTCATGTCTTGGAAGCACAGCAGGTCCGATGTCAGGACATTTGAACAGTATTTGAGATACTATTGGTGAACTCTCCAAGACCACTTCCTCTGATTCGTAGTTGGTGTTACTGGCAGAAGCATCCTGAGATTTCTTCTCCGCTTCCAATTCTTTCTTCACTCTAGCCTTCAAGTATAGCATGTGCTCATTGTCAACTGAAAAAAAGAAAGAATGAAAGTGACACTGTAGCCCAACTTGGAGATAATGTCATACATTACAGCAGGGCTTCTGTTAGGCAATGGGGGGGGGGGCGTGTAAAATGGATCCAGTTTTGGTACCCAAAACAATAAAGGGAAACTTAAATCAATATAAATAAAAAGTAAAAAGGAGTTGTTTTGTACATGTTTGGTTGTGTATTTGATTTCCAATCACTGGTGATCAATGACACAAACTGCAACAGATCATAGGAAAGCAGTCACCAGTATTTTGCTGTTGACTATTTAAATATTATCCTAAACAAATTAAAAAAATCATTCCTTAAAATCAGGGAAACAATAAATGCAAAAATATCAGGGGTCTGGGTACAATGGTAAATACAAACATAACTTTCTGTATCAAAAGTATGATTTTGACGAGAAACAGCCATGGCATGAGCGCAGACAGGGTTGAATATGAATTTGAGATATTTATTAGCTATCGTCTGTACGTACTGTTCGAAATATCAATCATCTGTTAATCCATCCATATATTTCTGTCAGAAAATTATGAATTTAAATGGGAATGTATAATCATGTGCAATGAATATTAACTTTGATAAAATAATCCCATTGATAATTTCGTAATAGTTAATTTCGTGTTCAGTATTAGATTGATCTGATATTACTATGACATACATGTATGACCAGGGTTGTCTTCTGTTCATAGATGATAGTCAGTGAAATGTCTTAATATTAATGGAGATAGCATGTAACCAGATGTTACATGGTGTGTTTTAAAATTGTGGAGGTAATTTTTTAGCCCAATGAGGGGAGGGGGGCCTACAAGTTGCTAAAACCACCCAGCACTATTCTCTGGTGCAAGGAAAATTGTTATTTCAAGATCTTCGGAAACCCTGCTTACAGTTAATGAGTGTTAAGGATTCAGAAGCCGAAGAGCCATATGAAGTTTGGGATCATTTTGGATCAATCAAATATTGGCTGTAGGGCATGCCAAAGTATTTAGTGATGCAAAATCAAATAGTAAAATCTGAGATGGCTGGCTGGCTGGCTGTCTGCAGCCATGTTTTTGACAGAAATAGTTCAAATTTCTCCCATCTAAAAGTGATCTTGAGTATGCCTGTAAATTTTCAAAACATTCTCCAATAAATGTAGGTTGCAGGGTTTGCTGATGGATTCAAATATGAAACCAAGATCAAATTGCGTAAAAAATATTTTGAGATATTTAAAAATTTCTGTCTGTCCAAACTGGTCTCGTCCTCAGGAACACATTTTAGTCCTCTTACACAACACACCACATCCATGCAGTGTACCAAGTTTTAATTGATTCACGTTGTCTTAATTGGAGAAGAGTTTCTTATTACTTTTATTATATACTAGTTAGCAGGGTTGTCCAATGTTTCCTGGTTTAGAAAGTAGCCAAACATTTGATAGGGTTTCAATTGGTTAAAAATACACATACATGTAGGCTGAATAGATCGGCAATCTTTATCAATGCTAAAGATTAACCCGTATCCTTAACTTTTATCATTATGGTGCAGCAACCTCATTCCTGACCTGAATGGTATGGTCGGCATCCCTTAAGAATATTTAGACCACACTTTTATGTAAATAAATTGTATCACAGAGATTACCATATAATTTATATCGGTGACAAATTTTTAAACCAATTTTGGTTTTTATAAATCTGTTTGCCCCTCCCCAACCCCTATCACTGATCTGGATGGCGCTACCTCACAAAATGTAAACTACAACAATAGACTCTTTGTATATCATGGATAATAGATCAGTTGAATCAACAACAAGGCTTTATAAACTTTGGCACCCCTACCCCAAACCTCACCCTTGACTCGGATGGCACCACTTATGTATCTTTAAACAAAACATTTAGAATCCCTATATCATGGAGATGACTACATTTAAATTTGGATGAAATCAGTGGTAAAAATAATTTGTTTGGTGCCCTCACCTTTTCCATCCTTAACTCTGACTGCATCACTTTAAAAATGTTTAACATGCACCATTATCTTCCTCGTAAAAAGTTATCCCATTGAGTTAGAAACATTTTGAGATGGTCACACATTAATTTCTATAGCAGACAGACAGACAATCACAGATATATATCTATATTTGCGAATGTCTGTCTCAGAGTGAGTAGAGAAATTTCCAAAAACTTTTGAGTCCCCTAGCTCTGACAGTCCGACTCTATTTTTTTCTCATTAATGACATTTGAACAAATGTGAATCCCAGAACCCTGGAACTTTTGACAATAAATGTGATCCCAATCTGCTTTATAATTTCAGTCAAAATGTGTTTAGGAGTCTGAATGGATTACTTGGAGGGCAAGGTGTTATGTCCCCTAGTTCCATCTGTTTTTAACTTGATGGACCCACTTAATCCCAGATTGATACTAAGTATTACAAGTGAGAGACATTTTTTACATCCCCAGAACATGATAAACTCTGATAGTAAGTTAAATGTGTATAGTTTAAGGCTTGTAAATAAATACTCATTGATGAGTAGTTCCCTTAGGAAAGTTCAGACCATAGGTCATTTGTTGAACTTATTATCCGAACATTTCTCACCAATTAATGAGTCCTTCTGCTCCTGTAATATCTATTTTTCTGTCTGTTGTCCTCTTTTATTACCTGAACATCCCTCCAAACTTTTTATAGACCATTCCATGAACACTATTATAAGTGAATGGGAGAATCCATTCAGTATAAAAAGGATTATCTTAATGACAGATGCTTCACCTCATGTGAGCTACATTTAAATAGCTAGCGATGTTTTGCTTTGCATCCAGTGTGTTACCTGTTTTTGATTGGTCAATCCTTTTGGCTGCAGCATCAGCAGCTCTCATGGTTGCATCAGTTTTAGCATGTGTTCCTCCATGTGCACCCTGACTACCACTGGACAGACTTCTTGATACCCCTGCAGGTGGTGATTTTGATGACCCAGTGTCCAACTTATGGCCTTCTCCAGCCTTTTTGAACTTCACATCTAATTTCTTTTTCTTGAAGAATTTCTTTATGAGTGACATCGTGGAAATGGTTACTCCTTCTGTGGGCTGTTTTCGTGTACTGTACTTTTATAAGCTGTCAATAATAAATATTAAAAAAATTAAAACCCAAGCAATTGATTAAAGATACGATGTGCATTGGCAGTGGTTATTGTTGTTAAAATATTCACATCCAATGATGAAACTACCATAAACAAAAAGAATATATCAAAATATAGACAGATTTGGTTCTTAATTATACCAATCATAAATATCATGTAAATAGCATGTTATTGCAGTTTGAATGCTGTGTTATGTAAACAAACAGTATGCAAAGAGTGTGAGATAAGCAAAACACTGACTACTGGGGAGACTCCAATATAGAACTTTGGTTAAAACTGCCACCATGTTGTTTACAACATACCAGTATAGCCCTCGCTAATTCTCACAACTCAATATTTCAGTGTAGAATGGGTCACGGTGGACCTATTTCTCCAAAATATTGCCAACGGTGTAGAGTGTTTTGCTTATCGCACACTCTGTATGTGCTGTTTAGAAACAAATAGATGATAGTCAGTGAAATGTCTTAATATTAATGGAGATAGCATGTAACCAGATGTTACATGGTGTGTTTTAAAATTGTGGAGGTAATTTTTTAGCCCAATGAGGGGAGGGGGGCCTACAAGTTGCTAAAACCACCCAGCACTATTCTCTGGTGCAAGGAAAATTGTTATTTCAAGATCTTCGGAAACCCTGCTTACAGTTAATGAGTGTTAAGGATTCAGAAGCCGAAGAGCCATATGAAGTTTGGGATCATTTTGGATCAATCAAATATTGGCTGTAGGGCATGCCAAAGTATTTAGTGATGCAAAATCAAATAGTAAAATCTGAGATGGCTGGCTGGCTGTCTGCAGCCATGTTTTTGACAGAAATAGTTCAAATTTCTCCCATCTAAAAGTGATCTTGAGCATGCCTGTAAATTTTCAAAACATTCTCCAATAAATGTAGGTTGCAGGGTTTGCTGATGGATTCAAATATGAAACCAAGATCAAATTGCGTAAAAAAAAATTCTTTATGAGTGACATCGTAGAAATGGTTACTCCTTATGTGGGCTGTTTTCGTGTACTGTACTTTTATAAGCTGTCAATAATAAATATTAAAACCCAAGCAATTGATTAAAGATACGATGTGCATTGGCAGTGGTTATTGTTGTTAAAATATTCACATCCAATGATGAAACTACCATAAACAAAAAGAATATATCAAAATATAGACAGATTTGGTTCTTAATTATACCAATCATAAATATCATGTAAATAGCATGTTATTGCAGTTTGAATGCTGTGTTATGTAAACAAACAGTATGCAAAGAGTGTGAGATAAGCAAAACACTGACTACTGGGGAGACTCCAATATAGAACTTTGGTTAAAACTGCCACCATGTTGTTTACAACATACCAGTATAGCCCTCGCTAATTCTCACAACTCAATATTTCAGTGTAGAATGGGTCACGGTGGACCTATTTCTCCAAAATATTGCCAACGGTGTAGAGTGTTTTGCTTATCGCACACTCTGTATGTGCTGTTTAGAAACAAATGATTGGCCTCAAACAAGGATCTGTCTGTTCGGATTTTTCTCCCTGACCCCAATTTTTGTTTTGGTGAGAGTGACATCTTCAGCTATATTATCATTTTTGACAAACTCCTGACGACCTGAGTCCTGTGCTTTAAGTTTAACCAGTTAACATCAAAGATAAGAATTAAGATGATATGCTGTCTATATACATGTAGGTGTATAATATAGGGTCACGCTCACCAAAAGAAGTGCTGAAGGGTACAAAGGGTTTGAAATGTGCTGAAGGGTACACAGGGTTTATGATCGGCACGAACACCATTACTTAAATTGTGTTTATGAAAGTCTGGCGCCCATTAGCAGTTTGTTTTCAGTACATTTTAATATTCATTGGAATGTAAACAATTATTCTCTGACAGAAATCATGGCAGATACGAAAACTGTATGTCCTTTAGAACGACATTTCAAAGCCTGTGTACCCTTCAGCACAATTTGAAAATCCTGTGTACCCTTTAACACTTTTTTTGGTGAGAGTGCATGACCCCTTCACTGGCTTCAGATATATATATAGTGTTCCGAGTGCCTGCCAAAGATAAGCCAGGAATTCAATAAGTTTTCCGCACCTGTTTTTGAATTGAGAATCAAGATGTCTGCACCATATATAGACCATGCGATATATATCAACAATAAATTGCTGATCAACCAAGAGAACAGAATCAACAAAATCTGTGTGAACTGGTCCAAACTTGAGAAATCTGACTGAAATTCTGAGATGTAGTGGACAGTAGTTCCTGTCAGTTTATCGTAGAGATATGTGAGGTTTTCAAAGTAAAAAACAGAGTCAATGTTGGCACTTCGTGTGAGCTGGAAAAATAAGGGTGCACAGATCATTACAAGTGTTATTTAATTAAGTTCAGAATAAGATTATTAATATTATCAATGAAATGAGTCGAATCATTTCCTGGTCTTCAGAAATAAATATTTATCGGGCTATGATTGCTGTTTATTTGCTTTACAACGTAATATCTCATTTAATCTGCTTTACTAAATTTCATAAAGACAAAAAATCATTTAAATATTGTAAATATTCTATATTAATATTTGGATCAAGAATATCAACACACTTTTCTTTTTTTATACATGTATTATTAATTTGATTTGGTGCAGCACTACAACATGTCAGCCTCCATTGATTCATGAATTTTTCTTTGCCAACACTATCAACAGCAGTAAATATACCGGTTTACGACTCTTTTGGTAAGAAATCCAACACATACCAAAATAAATATTATTCATTGTGAAATTGAATTGATTGTTGCCGATCACGTTGTGCTTTAGGCGTCCTGTTACTGTTTAGAAATTATCAATACCACGAAAATTGTAATGACCATGCGACGATGCGTATGTCCATAAACAGGTGCGCATCAAAGCCACATACAGGTCCCTGCGGAAATACTAGATTATAGATACAACAAAATATACTATGCCAGTGAAAAGGTCAAGAAACGCCCCGTCTGAGGTCTGTAGATGAATAGGGACACACTATAAACAGATAAAGGTGTTCCGTAAACGGGGGTGTTTATATGGCCCGTTGTTTCTCAATGGATATTAATGAAATTTGGTGTATATGTCCGGGCTGGGACATGGATAGCTCAGTTGGTTTGTGGGCCGACCTCTGAGCTACACCATCGACACGGTCAAGGGTTCAAATCCGACAAAATATCGGTCAGACTTTGTGTCGCCATCTGCATTCCCAGTACCAAGGGCATCACAAATCAATCATCGATACCACGATCAGTGATCTGAGAAAGATTCCAGAAGCCAAAGAGTCTCAGACAAAATTTGAAAAAATGCGTACTGGACTAACTTCGTACCTCTGCTCCTCTCGTAAGGTCATGACCAGGGATGACACTACGCTTGGCACACCGTCGGATCGGGAGCCGACGCTAATGGCTGTCCCATGTGCAACAATGTGCGCATGTTAAAGATCCCTACCGTGGCAAAGAAGTCACAGGTTCGGCAAAAACTTCCTGGAAAAAATTATGGATCTACTCGATCCCGTCCTGTAAAAGCCAGCCTTGGTCACTAGGACGTAACAGATACAGATACAGATGGAATACAATAACGTTTGAATTGTTTTTAAATTCACAAATTTGTTGATTTTATTCAACTTTTTCGTTCTGAAACACACTATAAAGTGTAAGCGGACGGCTCCAATTAAAAGGTGTATGCGGACTTGATGTCGAATTATCTTCTTTGTTTATAAATGGATATGACTGAAATTTAGTACATACATGTATGTCCGGGTTATGACATGGAATACATTAACGTTTGAATTGTTTTTAAATTCACAAATTTGTTGATTTTATTCAACTTTTCGTTCTATAAAGTGTAAGCGACCGGCTCCAATTAAAAGGTGTAAGCGGCTTATGTGCTTAGGCCACAAAAAAAAAGATTGTAGTAACGGAGTGAAAAAATGTGGGTAGGTAGGTAGGGAAATTTTATTTTTTTATTTTATTTTGATATTTTTTATCCAGCTGCAGAAATATTGAATTACCTCAACCGAAGTGACATAAAATGCCAACTTGTGTTGTGGGGAAAGTATTACTTGATAAACACAGTGGAAATATACATTAAGATTGATGAAAGATCAAACTTACTTCATGCTTAAGTATGTTATTTATTATTCACATACCACATTTTCATAAATTTGGCTATAAACTTGGTACGGAATTGATGTCACTAACTTTTATAAGAATTTTACCCATAATATCGCCATTATACTGTACTTGTATTGTGACAACTACATCCCATTGTCTGGAGGTAGCCAGTACACCCAACCTAGCATGCCTGGTTTTTGGAAACAGTAGCTGTACCCCTAACACATGTGGTGATAACCTCTATACATGTATATATATACAGATACACACACACTATGTCTGTTGATAGTGTTCCTATCGGTACTCTCGGGCTCCAAATAAAAGTGCAGGCCCAAATAATAGTGCAGGGAGAAAATTCCATTGAAAGTTAACAACAGTGCAGACCCAAATAATAGCACAGGGGAAACTGAGCAAAACATCAACTGTAGTTAAAAAATTTATAGTACATGTAGGTCAAGCATAGGAATCAACATAGTGTGTGTCATGTAGTGTTTTATTCAATATTTAAATGTTCACATGTATGTCATATACTTGAATATGAACATGCATAAAATTATAAGCTCATCAACTTGGTATCAGAATCATATACCGGTAGAAATCTTGAGTTTGTGCTGATTTCAATTTCCATAGCCTCAAAATTAATAAACTTGCAGACTCAAATAAGCACTGTGCAGGGGGGGGGGGGGGGGGGGGGGGGGGGATTTCCCAAGAAAATAATAAATGCGCATGCATGTGTATTTGGAACCCATGAATATGTTCCATAAGTACCAAACAAGACATACAGGTAAAGCAGGCATGAGATCCTTTCAGGCATGGTGTTTCAGGCATGGTTACTCGGTTACTAAAACAACTACTGGCATACATCAAATGCAGCGCACAGCTGACGTTGGTGGAAATACTTTCTCGACAGTGTGAATAATATATATTTCTTTGAAATCGGCCGATTATGCCTCCAGTTGTCGGAAATCAGTCCAATGGGCTTTTATATTATCGGAACAGCACTAGTACTATGAAATCCTATTTTCAGAGTTTTATCTGTTCAAGTGCACTTCTCTTGGGGCCCTGCAAATTGATGCAATTTGGAATCTTTGTCTGATTCGAAATCGACTGTCCTGATTCAAATTTTATAAAATCTTTTCTCTCAGGTACATTGACTGCATTCCCATGGTTTTTAGCTCACCTGAGACGAAGTCTCCGGTGGAGCTATAGTCATCACTCCTCGTCCATCGAGCCGTCCGTCCGTCCGTCCATCAAGAATCATCTTCTCCTCCAGAACCGTAAGACCGAATTGGTTCATATTTGGTGTGGATGTTCCCTAGGTGAATCACATTCAGATTTGTTCAAATGAGGTCACCCGGTCAAATAGTAATTCTTACAGCGACTTCTTCTCGAATTTCATTGGGCCGAATGGGTTCATATTTGGTACAAAGGGTCCTTGGGGGACTGTGGTTCAGATTTGTTCAAGTGAGGTCACTGGGTCAAATTTGGGCGGAGCCAGTGACATAACTAAAAAAAAAAAAAATGTTAAATTCAGATTTTTTGAATTTTCAGGGTGATCTTGCTCAATTTAACAAACAAACGAAATATTTTTTAAACATGTTATAAAATTTGAAAAATAGTGACACCATTATAACATATGCAGAGTTATGACACTTTACACTTTAATGAAATTATGGAAACATTCCATTACCCACCCCCCCTCCCACATGGCCCAGACCCACCCCCACCCTGCCATCAACCAACATCCCTTCCAATCCATATCATCTTCCATATCATCTAATACCTCTTCTCACCACAGAAGCAGATTTATCTGCAAAGACACAGGTCATTAATTTAGATTAGAATAATAGATGTCATCTGGCAAGCTTGAATAAACATAACTGCTAGCAAATTATAAACAAACTGCTGTTCCCAAGGTTAGGTGATGGCTGATGGGAATTGGTTTCCCTGATACTAATGGCTTAGATTTCTTCAAGCCTGGAAATAGTGTGTCTGACATTTGCAGAATGAGGTCCCCAGAGGGTGAATTTAGTGTTGCTCCCCCGTACAGCAGGCTAGCATCACCAAATACACCCTCCAGGGACCTAATTCTGCCTAGGCCTTGCGCATCTTCTGGGAAGTATCCTGTCAGAGTATCAAATTGAAATTTTGTTTTAGTTACTTTTTGACTTTTTCCCACCTGTTCAGTTTCAATGTCCCCCTAATTTGCAGAAGATAAAATGCATAATTGAGGTGCTCAATGGGTGTGCATCACCAACTTCAACAGTAGAACTTCAATCTGTTCCTAGGTTTTTATTGGCCGTTGAGGCCTAATCAGTCTTAGGATGAATTCGGTGATGCTCGTCCACCTTGCGGAATAGTGCCATTAAATTCACCTTTTGGGGACCTCATTCTGCAAATGTCAGACACACTAAATTCAGGCGGTTTCATATTATTTTCTTAAACACCACTTATCCAGATGAAATCATACCCTGATTTTTCAAAGATAAATTGGGGGGGTATATATTGGATTGAATTTGTCTTCTGTCTGTCAGGCTTCCATCCGTCTGCCTGTTGGGAACTTGGGATGTCTATCCATCCGTCTATCAATAATTGTTTTCTTCTCCATATTAAAGACCGAATGTGTTTATATATTTCAGTGTGCATGTTCCCTAGGTGTCTCACAATCAGATTTGTTCAAATAAGTTCATCAGATCAAATAGGTGCGAAGCCAGGTCCAATACTCTTTCCCTCCATATTAATTCTTAAAACAATTTCTTCTCAAGAACCATTGGTCCTATATTAGCTTATATTTGGCATGGAGGGACCTTGGGTGACCGGGGTTCAGATTTGTTCAAATGGGGTCATTTTTAGGAAATGAGGTCCCCAGAGGGTGAATTCGGTGATGCTAGTCCACCTTGCGGAATAGTGTCATTAAATTCACCTGCAAAGGTCAGACACACTAAATACAGACTTGGCTGTTCCAATATTATTTTCTTAACCACCACTTATCCAGGTGAAATCATACCCTGATATTTCAAAGAAAAATTGGGAGTATATTGAATATTGGGGGGTATATTGATATTACTAGTACTAAATGAATGGATCTCATAGATGGGGATTGACATATTTGTTCTAATAGGGGCAGAGATAAGAGATTTAACTCTCCTCTATGCTGTTTGGTACTGGTATAATAATATTGATTTCTAGGCAGCCTGGGTGGGGACAATGTTTGAGGCAATGGGGAGGGAGTGTAGAGGGGTGGAGATTTGATCCCCTACTTTTATCAAAATTTAAACAGTTGAAAATTTCATGCCTGATACTACATTAGTTGTAGATTAGATGTTCACACCAAAAATAGGTTAGAATTGTTCTCATAGTTTGGTTAGATCTTCCAACATGTATGTTTTTAAACCATCAGTCCATATGTTCCTACTTCAGCTTAAACTTTTGGACCGAATTGGCCACAAATTTTTTATTTTGGGGGTGTCAGGTTGGTAATTTTCAAACGTTTGAGAACTTGAAATACTGGTACCAGTCGTAAAATTCAACCTAAGATGGATGTACAAAAGGATTTTTGTGAACTTAGTACTGTGGTATGGTTGTCTTCTTTAAAAGGTACGAGGTTGGAGATTTGTCAGTGGTGTGCAATTAGAAATTTCAAGGTGAAGAGCCCTGCTCATCTGAGAACTTCCAACTATGTCCATGTTTAGAACTACTTGTCTTAAGTGATTTTGTCAAGTACTGACTCTTGTAGTCTTCAGAGTCCTGGTCTTCTCAGTCTTTACAGTCTGGTGAGCGGCCCACAGTCATTGACTGTCTTGTTATAAACAACAACTAGAGTACTTGCAACATTGTTCTTGTGCTAAGAAACTTTGCGTTACTAGCGAACACATGCACAGACAGATAACACTGTCGCAAATGATCTATAAATAGGCCACCAAATTAATTCATTCGTTATAATCTCAGTAAGAATGATGTAAACCAAACATGACTCTGGGATTCTAGGAGTTGAATGTCACAAGGAATTACAACCAATGTCATTTGGAAAACCTCACAAGTCTGCATCCCATATAACGGTATATTGCCATAGGTCAAGGAGTTCAGTATGATACAATTCAAATGGCAGATTCTGAATACTGAGACTGATAATATTTGACGACTACAAAAGTTTGTAAGCACATTCAATGATTCCCATCATCAGTATTTATCAGGAAAATGAGATTCATGCATGTTACGCAGAAGCTTCAATATTGTTAGGTAATATACAATCCATTGGTGATCAGGTATTAATAGGTGTTTGGTTTGTTACAGCTACTGATTTAAGTGTTAACCGAACTGATCCACCTCTTCACTGTTGATACACTTGATACATTATTCGATTCAAGATTCGATGCGATTTCGCAATTCGATTCGAAATGAAAATTCCCGTTTCGCAGGGCCCTAACTTCTCTCTAATCTAGCTCATTGGCAAGTGAGCAAAAAATATGTGCATACCCAAATAAGTAACAATCTTATTGGTAATGTGCGACAAAATTGATAAAGGAACATGCATTTAGAACACTTGAATAGAAATAAAAGACTTGCAAATTTATTTGAGGTAAAATATTATAATAAATTTTCATTTTTCTTTGACAGGTCATCATGACACGTGGGATTACAAGAGATCAAAGGAATGCCAGATTGCCAGCTTCTCTTCATTGAAGTATCTGTATGAAGCTCTCCGAACAATGCTAACCATGTTCAACCTATCCCTGTTATTGTGCCTTTTTCTACTGGCACCATACATCATTATATTAGAAGCATCTAGATTGCGTAAGGACGCCAAATCAAAGAATCTCATGGCACGACTAAGGAATAGTACAAGTCTGATAGACAAGTTAAGGCCACAGCAAATACATTTGTCATTCATTGAAAAAGTTAACGACATCAGTGTAATATGGTCCACATTCGATGAAGAGGATTGCTCTCTGAAATACAGAAAAGGTAAAAATGGATTATTCATCAAAGAGGGTGAAGACTTTGATAGTGTTTCTCCATCAAAGGTTTCTTTCACAGAATTTAATCCAAGAGGAGCTCAGATGCTATATCAAGCTGAACTAATGAATTTGGATCCTGGAAGTCAGTATGCTTACTTCATTAAATGCAAATATGAAAGTAATATGCACATGTTCAAAGTGCCTTATCTGAACACTTCAATTGTTCATTCCTTCCTTGTTCTGGCTGATATGGGCTTGGAGACAAAATCTATTCCATTTATAATATCGGAAGCCAAAGGTGGTGACTATGATGCAGCATTTCATATTGGAGATATTGCATATGACCTTGGTTTGTCTGGAGGTCAGGTTGGGGATAAATTCATGAACAAAATACAGCCACTGACTTCTCGTCTTCCTTATTTAGCTGTTGCTGGGGACCATGAAAGACACCACGATTTCGCTCAATTTCGATACCGGTTCTCAAGTCCAAATTCTAAATGGCCGAACACTGACAAACACCTCTGGTACAGTTTCAATGCTGGACTTGTTCATTTTGTTGCAATTCTTACCGAGGTGTTCGCTGAATCGCATGCTCATGTGATTACAATGATGAGTTGGCTTCGAAAAGATCTCATTGATGCAAACATGAATAGAAAAGAACATCCATGGATTATTGTCCTTGGTCATAGACCCATGTACTGTTCACTTCGCTCAGATTACCACGAGGACTGTTCCCACCCAGATTCTATCCTACGAAGCCAGATGGATGAAGTGCTGGCCATGTTTGGTGTTGATTTGTATATTTGTGGACATGCCCATTATTATGAGAGAACTTGGCCAGTGTTGAGGAGTCGAGTATTACAATACAATTACTTGGATCCAGACAGCATAGTTCATCTTGTAATAGGTTCATTGGGTATTGAATACCTTGCAGAGCAAGTGAAGGAGGGAGGGGAGCCATGGACTGCGAAATTAGTGACTAATAAAGAAATATTTGGCAGATTGGACATTCTGAATAGGACTCACATTTCATGGACTGCCTATGAGGCAAAATCAAGATCTGAGGTGGACCACATGTGGTTGATTCAGCACTATCATGGACCATTTCTTAAGGAGAGGCAATTACATAAAGCACTCCCTGGACCAGAAGGTGTTTACGATTTCCATCCAATAACTAAACACTCAATTGAAAGGGACATCTATAACATATGTCTATATCTGTTTGCATTTACGGCACTACTAGCGATTTTGTGTTTGACTGCTTTCCGAAAATGGGTCAAATTATTCTTAATCTCTTTTTTCAGATAATTAAGTGAGTTAGTTGAATGCTTGTGAGGATAAATGGTTCATAATCAGGGATATTATTATTTTTTTTATTTCACAGATAATTTCTTGGTTTTTGAAAAGATAGGACTTCCCCTCTATATTATGAAGATTTTCCAGTTCCCATGCTCCAACCAGATAAAATATAGGAATAACAAACTACAACATGCATTCATCTTTTTGATTAGGCCAAAAATAAAAACATGTATGTTTCCATTTGCCAACCGGGAGAAAAACGCTGAAATGAATTAAAAAAATTCTGATTTATGATTTTCACAATGACAATGTTTGTTCCAATAGGATATATTTCCAATAATAATGGTTCACATTTCCTCAATGAAACGGGCACGGGGCCCATTCCAAATCAGGCTACTAGTAGAACAATCCCAGATTATGATTGGTACATGTTTCCTCTTTTTTTTAACCACAGTGTGTATAGTCAAGAGAGTTAGTTGAATTTTTGCAGAGATAACCCACGAAAGACTGGTACTAGGTTGTTTTTTAATTGATGCATGTAGATTAGTGAGCCAGTTGAGTTTTTACAAGGATGGTTCTGATATGAATGACAATTTAATTTTTTCTTATTAACTGCTGTGTATATTATAGAGATGTGAATTTTTGTTTGGATGACCCATGCATGACTGGTATAAGTTTTCTCTGTGCAAATGGCTGTGTGTAGATAAGAACACTAAGTTTAATTATCTTGATGACTGTTCATTAATAACTGGTACAATATTCCCACGGTGAGGAATCACGTGGTTTCGAGGTTGGTGAGTATCACGCATTCAAAATAATAATATACGAGGAACTGACACAAAACATAGCAGTTTGACTGTTACGAGCATATGCTGGTTTATTTTTGAAACAAGTTGATACCTTATTTGATCGGAAATACATAGTGGTTTTCTATAACATTCTGACCAAAGTTCCCAGTCAGAGGTGCGTGGAATACACCAGTCCATACATCTTGGAAAATCCTTCGACTGACAACTTTGGTCAGAATGTTAGAGCAAACAAATGTGAATTTGGACATAAATGAGGTATCAGCTTGTTTGAAAAATAGTATAGTATCTGCTCGTAGCTGTCAAAATACTATGTAATATATAATATCTTAGTTTATTACCTTTTTTCCCCGCTTCTGGTCGCGTTTTGGATCGCATCGGCCATGTTGAATGCGTGATACTCATCAACTCGAAACCATGTGATTCCCCACCGTGATTCCTCTTTGTTTCCAAATGGGACATTATGAGCACATCATGTGGGATAGTGTTGGAAATATTGGATGAATGGCATAAAGTGAGATAATGACATAATATTTGTTTAGCCTATCAGTCTGTGGATACCAAGTGCTGGTTCCATATACAAAAAAAAGATGTGTAGAGGTACATGTAACAATATTATTTTAGATTAATGTCTCTAGAAATTCCGGACACAAATCCCATTTCTATATTATGGAATACCCATAAAATGATGGGTTATCGAGCAGCAATGTCCAGTCTATACTTAATTATAGCGTCCATGAACTGGCATCTATTTTCCAAGATGTGTAAGTGACCCAATGCAATAGTAGCATTAAATTTCAAGCAATTTCTTTACTCATTGGTAAATAATTTCCTTAGGAAATGTTCTGATAATAAGTTTAAAAAACAATGTTGAACTTATTATCAGAACATTTGTCTCCAATAAATATGATACTTTTTGCACAATTCCTTTCTGCCGCAATAGTTTTTATGTTGCTCTTGTGACATATATCATATTCATGTACTTGTATATCTAATGCAGATATCATAACACTAAGTAACTCATACAGTTTATATAACTGGTCTAGATAACCCTTTATATACTAAACGCTCATTGATGTCAATTTGATGAGTAGTTATCCCATATAAAATCTTCTGATAATAAGTTCAACAAATGACCATTTCCTCAATAAATTGGACTCCTTCTGCACTTTTATTTCTGTCTTCTGCTTATATTATCTGTACATCGCTCTAAATCAATAATAGACCATTCTGATGCCCACTTTTTTAACTTGGTGGGAAAATCCATTTAGTATGGAAAGGATTAAATGTTACAAGTCTGTTATTGTTGAAAGACTTGGATGGTTTAGATTGAAAACTTCCAATTTATCCTGTCAAGAAATATCAGACTTGTCTATTCATCATGGCATGTTGGGGAATCATGGTCAATAGTAAAACAACTACAGTAATGCAGGCCTGCAGGTTTCAAAAATAGGTGTAACCTATTTTCATTAGGTAACCCATACCATAGGTTAGCAGGAGAGTTACACAAACTGTTATAATCACGACAACTGGTATTATTAACTACAGATAGGCAAATCATTGAACTACCATAATAAATTTGAATGTATCATGTTGGGACTTGATTGAGTAAAAATTAAGGTGAGAATTAGTTATCGCGAGACCTGCATTTATAAAACTTTGGCTCAACCTGTTTTTCGTTCTCGGCATTTTCATTTTAGATAACCCCAGCTGAACTGAACGGTCGTTTGCCTCAAATTTGCAGACCTGGTAATGCCCAAAGTATTTGACCCTTTAACCACAGCAGAATTATGGGAAATTTTTCAGGATTTAGTCGGAAATATGGCTTGTTGCCATTCCTCGGAAAGCTCTCAGTGAGAGTTATCCGATGAATGACAACACGCCATATTTCCGACTAAATATCCCATAATTCTGCTGTGGTTTAGGGGTCGATTATTTAGGACATTACTGCATAGTCTGTTGATAAACTCTGTATAACACCGCATGCAAATTTGTGCACAAGTAACAGCAATATTTAATGCTGACTTTAGAATGGCATGTTTCGTGTTATGTTTGCAAGGACTTCATTTGGAAATACAACATGCCTGTCTGACTATGAATAATATTTCCCTGCCTCGGGTGCAGATAATTATAGTCTTTTATGTGTGACATGTTAATAGAAGTTTTTCATTCTAAGCCTCCTTACTAGAACATTCTAATTTATGGACTTCATTATGTTTACTAAGTACTTGGTATCACAACTTTCCTCAAATATCCAACATATTTATATCAGTGCTCAAATGCCTATTGTAACCGATGTTCCATCTCTGTATTTAGCATTTAGTTCAAATCATAGAAGCGCAGGTAACTAACATAAAAAAATCTGACATCTGAACATTAACTCAATTATTAAAAATTCTTTTACTAATTCTTTTTGCCACATTTGGTTACCACAGTCCTTAAATTGTTGCAAACCATTGTGTGTACAGTACAATCTTTGTCATTCAAAAATATGGTATCATTACTCTGATATCATATACAGTAATGCCCTAAATAATCGACTCCTTAACCACAGCAGAATTATGGGTAATTTTTCAGGATTTATTAGTCGATTATTTAGGGTATTACTGTATATCCAGGTTTAAGACTGAATTTATACAAATGAGATGAGTGCCATTAGGAATTTTAAGGCAAAAAATTCAATTTTGTGACCAAAAAAAAGTTCCATGCAGATTTAGTATTTAACCTTTTTCATTGAAATCTGATATGATAAAAACATTATTATTTTAACAGTGTATAGGCTATAATATACAGGCTAAAAATGGATGTCTGGTAGATAAAAATAATTGTTTATTGAATGGTGCTAATTGTTCCTGATACAAGAGACCTTCTGTTTCATTGTTGTATTGACATTGACTTGTGTTTCTAAAGTGTCTTTTATCATTTTCTAATCCATATATATACTACTAGCCGATGAGCCCGACGTTGTCCGGGCTATTCAAAAACCAAATTTCAAGTCGATAGCTCTACCCAGCCCGACGTTGTCCTATTCAAAAACCAAATTTCAAGTCGATAGCTCTACCCGTTTCCGAGATCTGGTCTGCGCATGCGCGAAACTGGCGTCGCACGGGCTCGGCGACCCGATAAAATTTGTATCCGGGGCAAGATACATTCACATAGCAAATTTCCAGTCGATAGCTCTACCCGTTTCCGAGATCTGGTCTGCGCATGCGCGAAGCTGGCGTCGCACGGGCTCGGTGACCCGATAAAATTCGTATCCGGGGCAAGGTACATTCACATACCAAATTTCAAGTCGATAGCTCCACCCGTTTCCGAGATCTCGTCTGCGCATGTGCGAAGCTGGCGTCGCACGGGCTCTGCGACCCGATAAAATTCGTATCCGGGGCAAGATACATTCACATAGCAAATTTCAAGTCGATAGCTCCACCCGTTTCCGAGATCTCGTCTGCGCATGCGCGAAGTGGGCAACACACGGGCTCGCCAATACGACAACGTCCACCGCCTGGTCAAACTACACACACGTACCAAGTTTCGTCCCGATCGGTCGAGAATCGTAGATTTGTATAAATGACATACAGACAGACAGACATACAGACAGACAGACAGAGGTCTTCAAAATATATATGAGACTAGCCGATGAGCCCGACGTTGTCCGGGCTATTCAAAAACCAAATTTCAAGTCAATAGCTCTACCCGTTTCCGAGATCTGGTCTGCGCATGCGCGAAGCTGGCGTCGCACGGGCTCGGCGACCCGATAAAATTCGTATCCGGGGCAAGATACATTCACATAGCAAATTTCAAGTCGATAGCTCCACCCGTTTCCGAGATCTGGTCTGCGCATGCGCGAAGCTGGCGTCGCACGGGCTCGGCGACCCGATAAAATTCGTATCCGGGGCAAGATACATTCACATAGCAAACTTCAAGTCGATAGCTCCACCCGTTTCCGAGATCTCGTCTGCGCATGCGCGAAGCTGGCTGTGCACGGGCTAGGCGACCCGATAAAATTCGTATCCGGGGCAAGATACGTTCACATAGCAAATTTCAAGTCGATAGCTCCACCCGTTTCCGAGATCTCGTCTGCGCATGCGCTGCGCGGGCATCGCACGGACTCGCCAATACGACAACGACGACCGCCTGGTCAAACTACACACACGTACCAAGTTTCGTCCCGATCGGTCGAGAATCGTAGATTTGTATAAATGACATACAGAGAGACATACAGACAAACAAACAGACAGAGGTCTTCAAAATATATATGAGACTAGCTGATGAGCCCGACGTTGTCCGGGCTACGTTGCCCGACGTTGTCCGGGCTATTCAAAAACCAAATTTCAAGTCGATAGCTCCACCCGTTTCCGAGATCTCGTCTGCGCATGCGCGAAGCTGGCGTCGCACAGGCTCGACGACCCGATAAAATTCGTATCCGGGGCAAGATACATTCACATAGCAAATTTCAAGTCGATAGCTCCACCCGTTTCCGAGATCTCGTCTGCGCATGCGCGAAGCTGGCGTCGCACGGGCTCGGCGACCCGATAAGATTTGTATCCGGGGCAAGATACATTCACATAGCAAATTTCAAGTCGATAGCTCCACCCGTTTCCGAGATCTCGTCTGCGCATGCGCGAAGAGGGCGCCGCACAGGCTCGCCAATACGACAACGTCCACCGCCTGGTCAAACTACACACACGCACCAAGTTTCGTCCCGATCGGACGAGAATCGTAGATTTGTATTAATGACAAACATACAGACAAACATACAGACAGACAGACAGACAGAGGTCTTCAAAATATATATGAGATATATATATATATTCCTTGAACACTGACATTGTCAAGTTTCTAATTGTGAGCGGTGCTCAAGATCAACATTCCTTGTTATGTGATGTTTGCAATAAAAGTTTAATTCTGTTTATTAGTTTATATGTCATGGTGTTGACAGCATTAAGGTCCGAGATAACACTTTTTGAGGTTATTTTATTCATATACACCTTGAGTCGATTACTTTTCTAAAGCTAAGAATTCGCCCATAATCCATGCATGGTTTTTTCATGTACATATAACTTGTATGCTACACTTATACTAATGTTGACTTTGGTATCAGCTATCCAGGTTGTCTGTCTGTCCGACTGTTTCCATCCATATATAGACATGCATGCGCTATTCGATGTGATAACTCAAGTATTTTATGGGTATAAAATTAAAGACCTACTATCTTAATCATTATATTTCTAAAATAAGGTCAGCCTATCTTGATGGATGCTTTAAACAGCCGCCATATTTGACACCATCTTAGATCACTAGACACCTTCATTACTTTCTTGTTATGGGCAGTGCCAATTTTGGACAAGGCTTTCCATGCAAATTTTAGAAGCAATAGTTGCGTGGAAACGTCTGTAACATGGTGTGTATTGAAGCAGTATATTCCTCAAGTATTGAAAATTCTGTTAATCGAACACTCCGCTGGGGTGGTCTAAATAGAATAAAGAATAAAGTAGTTATTTTTAATCAATTTTACATCCAAATTGGCAGCACCCAACTCCCTTCAACTCCCTTCTTATTTATAAATTATATTTAATCATCATACCTGCGAGTTCGAAAACCAGGTTTGTCCAATCTTTTATACGAGAGTTATAAATGCCGCTTCAGTTATCAGAATCGATTAATTGCCCAAAAATAATGCTAACCACAGTCAACTATAGTATAAAAGTGCCCAAAACTTGTTATTTAGCAACGACAAATATCTAACATCCAATGACACTTGATTAAAGAGTTATCCACCTTCATCCGCAATTTGGTCTGAGACCATCGGCCTTGTCGACTTTTTGCCAGATGCCAAAACGTACCGGTAGTGAACAATAATAGACTTAAAAAATAGTCTCTCCGAACTTGGATGGTGTGTTCCTCGACTCGAATCAAATATTTTTTTTAACCCTGAAGCCAAAGAAATATCAATTTGGGAGCGTTAATACGGATTATGCATCTTTAAACACAATCACGGCGGATTTACATTTGAGGATAATTACATATTGAGATAGTTATGGATTGGACATCAATGAAATAAACTCGAAAGCAGAAAACCACAACCGCAAATACAACTAACTTCAGAAAATTCAACACTTGGTTGCGGGTTGTGAATGCATAACTAACTCAGACTGTTTGGTTACTGTGTCACTCCAGGGCGGTGAATAGGGGGGGCGTGCTTTCATGCATTTTAGCGATTCTGATCGTTCGCGACCGTTAGCGTGATAACTCAAACAAACTTTGAACGATTTGAACGATATTCGGTATGAATCTGGGATCCCCTCCAGATGGGATCCATCGAATTTGAATAACGATTTTCGATGAAAAACATCGCCACTGACAGCCATCTTGGATTATACTCTTTGCACGCATCACTTAACCCTTTAGCACTTTAGCACACCCTACAGAGCATATCCCTCATTCACAACCCGCAGCCAAGTGTTGAACTTTCTGAAGTTAGTTGCATTTCGCGATTGTGGTTTTCTGCTTTCGAGTATATTCATTGATGTCCAGTCCATATAACTATTTCAATATCAGAATAATTATCTGGAGCATATAAACATCCATCATCGCAACAAAATGATGATGTAGTTATGGTTTTTGTATGTAAATCTGCCGTGATTGTGTTTAAAGATGCATTACTATTTATGTGGCTTCGGGGGTAAAAAAATATATATGATTCGAGTCGAGGAACCCACCATCAAAGCTCAGAGTGATGAAATATCGATTTTAAAAATCTATTATTTTTCATCACCGGTACTTTTTGGCGGTCTGGCAAAAAGTCGACGAGCGGACGGTCTCAAATCAAATTGCGGATGAAGATGGATAACTCTAAAATCAATTGGCTTTGGTGTTAGATTGGTTGAACAAAATGTTGATAAATAACACGTTTTGGGCAATTTTATGTGACTTATGTGAATGGGTAGCATTATTTTTGGGCAATTAAACGATTCTGATAACTGAAGCGGCATTTCAAAAAATGGTGTTGTTGTTGTTGTTGTTGGAATCTGATGATATGGGGACCACCGAATCGGATTGAGTACCTTTAAGTTCTACTGAACTGAATGGAATGAAATTTGGAAAGCAGGTTTACTACAATAACCATACAGTTCAAGTTCGATGTTGGGGTCCGGTAGCCCACAATCACGGCCTTTTCATTTTGGGTTCCATCCGCCCATTTTTACCAGAGTTCCAAACTTCTGTCCTTTTTCGATTTTGAAATTCGGGTTTTCTTTGTTTACAGATGATAACTTAAAGGTACTAAATCCCATCAGACACTCCTAAATTCCTATTTCTTTGGCTTCGGGGGTAAAAAATATTTGATTGGAGTCGAGGAACCCACCCATCAAAGCTCAGAGTGATCAGATATCGATTTTTGAAGTTTGTTATTTCTTGAGATGTGTAATAATATGTGGCCCAGAAACACGTGGTCAACCAGAGGGTCTCGGACAAAATTGTGGATGAAGATGGATAACTCTAAAATCAAGTAGTAATACGGTCAAATTTCGTGATACTTTAGTGATAATACGGCCATATTTTGTTGAACAAAATGTTGATAAATAACAAGTTTTGAGAAATTAGATACCATAGTTGACAGCGGTTAACATTATTGTGTTGCAACAAATCGATTCTGATAACTAAAGTGTATTTTGAAGAAATGTTGTTGTTGTTGTTGTTGTATCTTGATGGTATGTTGACCGTCTGATCGGATTGAGTACTTTTAATTCAGTTTACCCTTTCTTTACTAAATGGATTCACCCATAAGTTTAATATTAATGTATATATTGGAATGGGCTATTATTCATTCGGAGGGGTGTACTCACTTATGCAGGGTTGAAGCCATATAGAACAGACCGAGGTCGATCTCCGGTTCCGCCCATTTTTACCAGAGTTACGGACCTTTTTTACTTCGAAATTCGGCTTTTCTTGGTTTCCAGTTAATAGCTACAGTTATTGTTGGTTGATCAACACCAAACTTGAAGTTGACATGTGGCTGAATTGGCATGTGCTTGAATCGCGGATGTGTCCAATGATTCTCACCAGACTTATGGGTTCTGTTTCACTTATTTTTATACCCCCTTTAAAAAAAAAAGGGGGGGGTATACTGTTTTGCACCCGTCCGTGCGTCCGTCCGTGCGTGCGTCCGTGCGTGAGTCCGTACGTCCGTCCGATGTCTGTTCGTGTCATAACTTGAACAGTAGTGCTCGGATCTCAATGAAATTAGGTATGGATGTTCACTATTATGAGGACATAAATAGAGGGTTCCATCGTTTTGTTTGGATTTTCCATTCTAGAGTTATTCATCTTTGTTTATCTGGAAATAGTGGCTTTTTGGTCCGTCTGGTGTCTGTTCATGTCGTAACTTCAACAGTTGTGCTGGGATCTCAACCAAATTTGGTGTGGATGTTCACAACTATGAGGACATTAAATAGAGGGTTCCATCGTTTTGTTCGGATTTTCCATTCTAGAGTTATTCATCTTTGTTTATCTTGAAATGTTGGATTTTTGGTCCATCTGGTGTCTGTTCATTTCATAACCTGAACAGTAGTGCTCGGATCTCAATGAAATTTTGTATGGATGTTCACTACTATGAGGGCATTCAATAGAGGGTTCCATCGTTTTGTTCGGATTTTCCATTCTAGAGTTATACATCTTTGTTCATCTGGAAATGTTGGCTTTTTGGTTCGTCTGGTGTCTGTTCATATTGTAACTTCGACAGTTGTACTGGGATCTCAATGGGATTTGGTATGGATGTTCACTACTATGAGGACATTAAAAAGAGGGTTCCATCGTTTTGTTCCGCTTTTCCATTCTAGAGTTATTTATCTTTGTTCATCTGGAAATGTTGGCTTTTTGGTCCATCTGGTGTCTGTTCATGTCGTAACTTCAACAGTTGTGCTGGGATCTCAATGGAATTTGGTATAGATGTTCACTGCTATGAGGACATTAAATAGAGGGTTCCATTGTGCTGTTCTGCTTTTCCATTCTAGAGTAATTCATCTTTGTTTATCTGGAAATGTTGGCTGTTTGATCCATCCGATGTCTGTTCAACTCATAACTTGAACAGTAATGCGCGGATCTCAATGAAATTTTTTATGGATGTTCACCACTATGAGGACATTTAATGGCACATTCAAATGTTTGTTTTGGTTTTTTGTTCTATATTTATTCATCTTTGTTTATATGAAAATGCTGATTTCTGGGTCCATATGTCTGAGTATAGCCATCATAAGTTATAGATATGCCCACACTAGGCGGTATGCCATGAGGGGGTATGCACCGGACGACAGTCCATCTCTTGTTTTTAATGTTGTAGGTTTTCGGCTCATAACTCAAATATAATGGAATCCTGCTGACTGCAGATTAATTTTAAACAGACCAACGGGCGTTTTATGCCACCATGATGGTGCTCTTGTTAATTTTCGAAATGTTCAATAATATACCTGTTCTACTGCAATTAGTCAGGTGGCTTAGCAACAATTTTCAGGATTAACGTTACCGGCCGGACAAAAGTACCAAATTTGGCATGGAGTTTCTTTCCAACCTATCTATTGATTTTATCCGTGGAACCCACTTGATCCGTTCCGATTTTCCAAGATGGCGGCCAAAATCCAAGATGGCCACCAGAAAAAAAGGAAATGTCATATATTTGGCTGTAAAAATCGGAAATGAACAAATGAGGTGTCAATTCAGGTGTTTCTGGGGTCACTGAAACAGATGCTGGTCATGGCATGTTGCTCGGGTCACCCATTTCCAAGATGGCGGCCAATATAATAGAAAATACACATGTTGTCACTGTTAAGTACATACTGGTAGTATTTAGGAATTCTATCTACAATGTTTCAATACAATGTATCTCTACCAGACAGTTCACAATCGACGTATCCTATTTGGATGAACATGTGCACCGACAAAGAGATGTGCAAGGCAGATTTGCCTTGCTGCATTTGCAGACTGTACAGGCCCTTTTGCAGCCACATTTCACGAATTCTCTGCACGCTTTAGACGCCTCTGGAATGGTAGACCAGACAGGTTCCCATGAGTTCCCAACTTTCACCCACGCATAGTCGGTTGGACAAGGATTAGTTTGTTCAGATAACATGCATGTTGTCCAGATGCCAGCCTGGTATACTGCCCTCCTAGTGTGCTGGAGTAGTGCATTCTGAGTAGGTGGTATCTTGTCAACAGCTTGCCTTTCTGGCTGAACAGCTCCATCCGGGCACTGTTAACATTCATGGCGTTACTTGTTTTGTCATAAACTACGACAACTAGTCTCTCGATTCTTTGAAATGATTCAGAATGCAAGTCAAGATGCTCAAACGGATGTGCGGCAAGATGAACAAAGGCATCAGTAACTTCCCCATAAGCATTCCATGCCTGCCAGAACGATTTCTTCCCTTTCCCTCTAAACGCTGATGTTGTATCACATCCTGACAAGGAGTGGAAAACGGGCAGGGAACATGATTTCTGTTCACCAATATGGGCACAAATGGCGTTGATGCTGTAATGAGTGTAGTTCTTTCCAGTTCCAAATGCTACCCAGAGATCAAGATCAGCATTTATTTGAGATAGGTCATGAAACACACCGATAAGAACAACGACGACGTCTGTGTCCACAGTTCGCACCTGGATGGATTTTGCTCCATTCACCAAAGCGTGCTTCACGTGAACCACAATCCTAGTGTCCGCTTCTTCCTGATTGCAGCTGGACATTTCGATCTGCGTTCCAACACATGTAACATGCTCTCCAGCTGTGATATATACCGAACACTCAGGAGGGATGCTGCAATCCGCAACTTTTGACGACAGGAATTCAAAGAGTTCCTTCTTGTTGATTGGATCACGGAGGAAGTCATTCCAGTTGCCCGGCAGCTTGGTATCACCTGATACTTTCCTACGCACACCTTTGTCTCGTTTCTCCCTGGTTCCCTCCTCCAGGCTATCTGGCCGGTATTCGTCACACAACATCCACTGGCTTTGTGTCACGCAGCTGACGTTCCAGGTGGGGTATAAACACATTGTCAGCATATTCCTGGAATGTTGAGACATTTGTTACAGGCAATGCATGTACTGTCACCGCACCATCCAGAACTTTGCAGTCATATAATACAGGTGCCTCTGTCTGGTTTGGTTCCTCGATACATTGTAACAGATGACATTTGGTACCAGACAGATTAAGCTTTCCAAACGCAGACAAGGATGGAGGATACGACTGAACTTCGTGTGCAAAGAATTCACTGATGTCACCATCTCTATTTTGTAAAGAGATGTATAACTGGCCGAAGAGTGCCACATTGTTCTCAATCACCTTTACTTTCTTGCAATCCTTCGTTCTGACTTTGAGCTTTGTTGATAACAGGGGTAGTGAATTCTTTGAGATCGTATCATGTATGGAGTGACTCCGATCCACGAGCACAGTATTCACATACTCTTGATACTTCTTTGTGCCTGTGTCTTCCAGTGTACGGATTGTATTCACTACCGCCTCATTCGCACAGTTACGATTATCAAGAGTTACCAACTCTGGGAAGTCATCCAGGAAGGGATTTCCCATCTGGCGTGTTGTGTTAGATAGGCTATCAACCTGTAGCTGGAAGGTTTTCTGTGCTGCAAGTCCCTGTTCATGGTGTTCGAAGTAGCGGGGTTTTCCGGATCATCGTCATGAAGATATCCATTCTCGTACTGTCTCAGAAGTCTGGCAAGCTCGGGTCCAGCGGTCATCCAGCGTCTGAAGGCAACTGGATTCTCAGTGAGTCCTACTGCACCACCGGATGCTTTCACCACTTTATTCTCTTGCTCATGCGCTTGGTCTATTGGGATCGCAGAGTATATGTGTGACGACTTTGCGATTGTCCAGTGATTCCGAGTTTCAAACTCATCTTTGATCTCTTGTGGCAGCGCCTTCATGTCTCTGATATGTACAGACAGCCACCGAGAATAGTTCACATGATCCGGAAAACCGCGCTAACTTCGAACACCATGAACAGGGACTTGCAGCACAGAAAACCGTCCAGCGACAGGTTGATAGAATATCTAACACAACACGCCAGATGGGAAAACCCTTCCTGGATGACTTCCCAGAGTTGGTAACTCTTGATTGTCGTAACTGCGCGAATGAGGCGGTAGTGAATACAATCCGTACACTGGAAGACACAGGCACAAATAAGTACAAAGACTATGTGAATACTGTGCTCGTGGATCGGAGTCACTCCATACATGATACGATCTCAAAGAATTCACTACCCCTGTTCTCAACAATGCTCAAAGTCAGAACGAAGGATTGCAAGAAAGTAAAGGTGCTTGAGAACAATGTGGTACTCTTCGGCCAGTTATACATCTCTTTACAAAATAGAGATGGTGACATCAGTGAATTCTTTGCACACGAAGTTCGGTCGTATCCTCCATCCCTGTCTGAGTTTGGAAAGCTTAATCTGTCTGGTACCAAATGTCATCTGTTACAATGTATCGAGGAACCAAACCAGACAGAGGCACCTGTATTATATGACTGCCAAGTTCTGGATGGTGCGGTGACAGTACATGCATTGCCTGTAACAAATGTCTCAACATTCCAGGAATATGCTGACTATGTGTTTATACCCCACCTGGAACGTCAGCTGCGTGACACAAAACGAGTGGATGTTGTGTGGGACGAATACCGGCCAGATAGCCTGGAGGAGGAAACCCGGGAGAAACGAGGCAAAGGTGTGCGTAGGAAAGTATCAGGTGACACCAAGCTGCCGGGCAACTGGAATGACTTCCTCCGTGATCCAATCAACAAGAAGGAACTCTTTGAATTCCTGTCGTCAAAAGTTGCGGATTGCAGCATCCCTCCTGAGTGTTCGGTATATATCACAGCTGGAGAGCATGTTACATGTGTTGGAACGCAGATCGAAATGTCCAGCTGCAATCAGGAAGAAGCAGACACTAGGATTGTGGTTCACGTGAAGCACGCTTTGGAGACTGGAGCAAAATCCATCAAGGTGCGAACTGTGGACACAGACGTCGTCGTCGTTGTTCTTATCGGTGTGTTAAGACCTATATCTCAGATAAATGCTGATCTTGATCTCTGGGTAGCATTTGGAACTGGAAAGAACTACACTCATTACAGCATCAACGCCATTTGTTCCCAACTTGGTGAACAGGAATCATGTTCCCTACCCGTTTTCCACTCCTTGTCAGGATGTGATACTACATCAGCGTTTAGAGGGAAAGGGAAGAAATCATTCCGGCAGGCATGGAATGCTTATGAGGAAGTTAATGATGCCTTTGTTCATCTTGCCGCACATCCGTTTGAGCATCTTGACTTACATTCTGAATCATTTCAAAGAATCGAGAGACTAGTTGTCGTAGTTTATGACAAAACAAGTAACGCCATGAATGTTAACAGTGCCCGGATGGAGCTGTTCAGCCAGAAAAGGCAAGCAGTTGACAAGATACCACCTACTCAGAATGCACTACTCCAGCACACTAGGAGGACAGTATACCAGGCTGGCATCTGGACAACATGCATGTTATCTGAACAAACTAATCCTTGTCCAACCGACTATGCGTGGGTGAAAGTTGGGAACTCATGGGAACCTGTCTGGTCTACCATTCCAGAGGCTTCTAAAGCGTGCAGATAATTCGTTAAATGTGGCTGCAAAAGGGCCTGTACAGTCTGCAAATGCAGCAAGGCAAATCTGCCTTGCACATCTCTTTGTCGGTGCACATGTTCATCCAAATAGGATACATCGATTGTGATCTGTCTGGTAGAAATACATTGTATTGAAACATTGTAGATAGAATTCCTAAATACTACCAGTATGTACTTAACAGCGACAACATGTGTATTTTCTGTTATATTGGCCGCCATCTTGGAAATGGTTGACCCGAGCAACATGCCATGACCAGCATCTGTTTCAGTGACCCCGGAAACACCTGAATTGACATCTCATTTGTTCATTTCCGATTTTTACAGCCAAATATATGACATTTCCTTTTTTTCTGGCGGCCATCTTGGATTTTGGCCGCCATCTTGGAAAATCGGAACGGATCAAGTGGGTTCCACGGATAAAATCAATAGATAGGTGCTAAGCCACCTGACTAAATTACTCGTATGTAAAGAGTTGTTTAACTTCTCCAATTTTGGATTATCTATATTATGTACCTTTCATATGTAATCTTCCACGTGTGCACAATGTATTTTTATTGGGACAATGTTGCCGCGCTTTGTACAAACCCAAATACCAATAAAGGCCATAATAGTGTACCTTACCGGCACTCTATGCCAGTTGACAAATTGCCCAGATGCAATAAGTGGTATCGAATGACACTCTGGCGATAAGAAGATTGTTTATTTTGGTCGCGACTATATCGCTTCTCACTATATAGTATTCATCGATCTCTCTTCTTCGAATCGCTACACCATCTCCATAACGGCAAACACGCTGGTTCAGTGTTGGGCTGCTGTTAAGGAGCTTTGCCGCGCATTCCGTTCAATCAATTCGCTATTTAATTTGAAAACATATAGAGAACATCCCGATCGAGTTGTATATGTCAAGGGTAAACACACAAGTCTGATGTAACTCAAACTATATCCCCACGGGCTGTTATTACAGTCGAAGGAGACATTATATATACTCAATTTGGATGATTACACGCCTTCCCAATAAGTAATATCCCACAAACTGAATCTTATTATGGTATCAGTTGTTGTACTCCCATCGATATTGTTCGGTATTGTTATATAGAAATGGGTTGCGTATATCTTGTCAATCTCGATTTAGCCAACATGCTTATTGTATAGGTTCTCGGTATTGATGAAATGTGCACCATGCTATCATCAGAACGATGTCATCGAAGGCATTAACTTGTCACTTTCACCAGAGATTGGAGTTCAGCCCCCTTGGTTGGATTTTTTTCTTGGTGTGTACTGCAGAATATATTAACCACGTGTCCGACCAGGTACTAACTTCAACAGGACATGTCAATACGAGCGACAACCGTCTGTTGAGCCTTGCCCGTATATAAACCACCTGTACTATAAGATAGTCTAACCTGGTGAATTTGACTGATTGTTTTAACCATTCCTTTACTGAATGTATTCCCCCATCAGTTATATAAAGATTAATCACTTGATTGAACTGGTGACGTGAAATAATTCACGAGAGGCAAGGACAATATACAAACACGAGAGCGCATTGCGCTCGATTTTACAAATTGGTCCCTGCCTCGAATGAATTATTTTAATTCACCAGTTCCCAAAAATCCGAGTAAAACCGCCATTATACCCATGCATGCATGGCGCATACATATATATATGTAGCGCGTATGAATGCACAACGTGCTAGTTAAAGTGAGATAATTCACAGGTGAAATTATCGTTTATAATCACCGAGAAATCAAGGTGAATCACACATAAGAATGTAATAAATAGAGAGTAATTAATTGGTTCCGAGAATTACGTTAAATAATTCACGAGAGGTGAGAGACGTCGGTAAGAAACGAGTGCGCGATAGCGCACGAGTTTCTTACCCAAACGTCTCTCGCCTCGAGTGAATTATTGAACTTAATTATCGGAACTAATTGATTACTCTATTTATTACACTTCTGTATCAATTGGTTCGCCAAATATGATTAAAACACACATAATTAATGCATGAAAATCCCGATGTGGAGAAACATCAACCATCGAAATTTCAGTCTAGATCAGTAAGCGATGTAACGTCAATGACGTCATGGGAAATGACATAATTCACTAGTGACATTACCATTTTTAATTAACAGCGTTTTCAATGGAAATCGCGCATCTAGGAGTGTAATAAATAAGAATAACGACGCGTGATGCCGATTTTGGATATAAAATGTACTAAAATTACTTCATTCTCTATTTCCATGCACTCAATCACCGAAAATAAGTATTCCACATCACCAAATTAGCGGGACGTATTATGTTATTGGTTTGTCAGTGAATCCGCCTATCTGTCCGTCTACTCCTCGTTTCTGGGTGACGAATTTGGATCTACTGGATGCAATTAAATATCACACAGAAGTTTACTACCATAAAATAAGATACAACCACGTGTACATAATTGGAAGGTAATTTGTCCATTTAATTGATTTTTTAGAAATGTTATTCGTGCTAAAATACGTCACATAAATTACACTTGATTTTTATCTCACTTGACACTACACAGTACATATTGTTTTGTAGAATATAAATGTAAATGATTGGCATCAATTCGGTTGATTTTTTCAGATGTGGGCAACTGATATTCAGACGAGGGTGTAAAACACCCTTACGTGCCATTTAACAGATGTAATGATTTAAATTATAATTTTAAAAGCACTGTCGTATTAACAAGTGTGCTTGGTTTCAGATGTGTTGTGTTCTGTAACCATGTCGCGGAGATGCTGCATGCTGCGTGAGCAATATATTGGCAGTACGATGGCCAATTTGGCAGCCATCTTGACTATTAATATGTATACATGTCACTGATAGGAATCAGTTTATTTATCAATGAGCTTATTATGTGTCATTTGTATAATCCATGCTGACCAATAGTATTAAATCACCGGGGGGGGGGTGGTACAAGAAACACATTGTACGGACTTTAAGTGCTCCACGAGGTGTTAAATTGGAACCTACCTTCAGATAGTAATGCCAAAGTTAAATTGTTTTCATAAATTTTATATCCAAATAGGCCAAAGAGAGCGTCGACATGGTCATTATTATAAATAATTACATGCAGTGAATATTGTTGGCGGAATCATTGCCGAATATTTATCACCCATTGACACCCAATAATTAGTCCCGCATAAAGTAGTAAATATCTACATTAGTGCGTAGTGCAGACGTTGTGTTCTCTGAAATTGAACAGTCGATGTGTTTGGAGTTGTCGACTATATATCTTAATGATGCATAATCCGATTAAGCGCCCCTCAATTATTATTTATTTGGATTTGGGGGTAAAAAATATTTGATTCGAGTCGAGGATCCCACCAATCAAATCTCAGAGTTATTAGATATCGATTTTTAAAATCTATTATTTTTCACCATCGAGAATTAATAGTGGCCCAATAAACAGTCGACGAGCCGATGATCTCGGACCAAATTGCGGATGAAGATGGATAACTCTAAAAATCAAGAGAATTTATGTCGAACAACATGTTGATAAATAACACGTTTCGGGCGATTTTATACCATAGTTGACCGTGGTTAGCATTATTTTTCGGCAACTAATTGATTCTGTTAACCGAAATTTTTGTTGTTGCTGTTGTTGTTGTTGTTGGAATCTGATTATATGGGGACCATCGAATCGGATTGAGTACCTTTAATTTATTGGCACATTTTAGCTCAACATTACGAAGTCAAGTTTGAGCTATTGCCATGAGTTGTTGTCCGTGTGTGTGTGCGTCCGTCAACAATTTCCGTTAGCACACCCCACAGGTCACATCTCTCATCCGATTATCTCTGAACTTCATATGGAACTTCGGGTGACCTTTAGATCGGAGCTTCCTTTTTCCCCGAAATTCGTTAACAAAACATGGCCGCCTGCAGTCATCTAAGATTTTACTCTTTACATGACAAAATCGTTTGGCACACCCTACAGACCAGTCACCACACCCCTTATCCGATCATCATCAAACTTCATATGGATCCACGGGGTGACCTCTAGATGAGAAACATCAATTTTTTCCGAATTTTGTTTAAAAATATGGCCGCCAGCAGCCATCTTCGATTTTACTCTGTGCATGACTAAATAATTTGGCACACTTACCCTCGGAACAAACGTCGCACTACCGACGACTCGAATTCAATTATTTGAATACAGACTATATCCTTAATTCGACCGTCACCAAACTTCATATGGGGATCTTCTTCGGGGTGACTTGTAGATGGGTGCCATCAAATATTTGCACGACTAAATCCTTTGGCACACCCTACAGACTACATCCTTCGTCCGGCCATCACCAAACTTCATGTGGGATCTTCGGGTGACATCTAGATGGAAGCCATCAACTGTTTGAATGGCTAAATCCTTTACCACACCCCACAGACGACTTCCCTCATCATATCACATCACCAGACTTCATTGGGAACTTCTGGGTGACCACTAGATTGGAGCCATCAATTTTTTCCAAATTTTGTTGAAAAACATGGCCGCCTTGGATTTTACTTTATATATATCTCTTCATGTTGACATCTAGTATTTCTTCGGCATTTCAACTTTCTGCATTCCTAATCGCTCCATTGACTGTAACACATGGAATTATCCCCTCTCCAAGTTGAGCTACAGTGTCATTGTCACTTTCATTTCATATGGAGATAGTTTTTGGATACCACCATACACTGCGTTTGCGTCTTTAGCTCAACGTGACACAGTCAAGTTTGAGCTATTGTCACGGGTTGGTCGTCCGTCCGTCCGTGCGTCAACAATTTCCGTTAGCACACCCTAGAGGTCACATCTTCATCCGGTCATCACAAAACTTCAAATGGATCTTCGGGATGACCTCTAGATTGGGGCATCTCTTTTTTTTCGAAATTAGTTTTAAAACATGGCCGCCAACAGCCATCTTTCATTTCAAAGTTGAATCCATCGGCACACCATGCAGTCCACATTTATTGGAGAATTGTTTTGAAAATGTACAGGCATTTGTGAGATGGGAACTAATGGAAAAAAACATGGCCGCCGGTAGCAATCTTGGATTTTACTCTTCGCATAACAAAATCCTTTAGCACACTCCATGCACGGACAACATCCCGCATCCGATCATCACCAAACTTCATATGGATCCTCGGGGTGGTCTCTGTGCATGGGAACCCGAACCTCTCCCCGCAATTCGCTAAAAACATGGCTGCCAGCAGCCATCGTGAATTTTATTCTTTGTATGACTGAATCATTATTATCCGATCGTCACCAAACTTCATATGGATTTTCGGGGGGTGACCTCTAGATGGGCGCCTCCATTTTTCCTAAATTCGTTGAAAACCATGGGCGCCAGCAGCCATCTTGGATTTCAACTGTGAATCCAATGCACACCATGAAGCCCGCAATTATTGGATAATTTTTTTGAAAATTCACAGGCATGTTTAGGATCACCTCTAGATGGGAGCCATCAAATGTTTGCATGACTAAATCATTTAGCACACCCTACAGACCACATCCCTCATCCGATCATCACCAAACTTCATACGGTTCTTCGGGGTGAACTCTAATTGGGGGCCATGAATTTTTTTCTGAATTGCATTGTAAAACATGGCCGCCAGCGGCCATCTTGAATTTTACTCTTTGTATGACAAAAATCTTCACCACATCCAACAGGCCACCTCCCTCATTCGAATCGATCATCACCAAACTGCATATGGATCTTCGGGGTGACCTCTAGATGGGAGCCTCCATTTTTCTTAGAAATTCGTTAGAAAGCATGCCCGGCATCAGCCATATTGGATTAAAAAATTTGAATCAATCGGCAAACCCTGAAGCCCGCATTTATTGGAGAATTGTTTTGAAAATTCATAGGCATGTTTAGGATCACCTCTTGATAGGAGTTATCGGATTTGAAAAATTTCGATAAAGAAATGGCCGCCGACAGTCATCTTGGATTTTACACTTTGCATTATTAAATTTGTTTGATGATTTCAAATGTAAATCCATTAGCACACGCTGCCGCCCACATTTATTGGAGAATTGTTTTGAAACTGTTTAGGCTTGTTTGGGCTCACCTCTAGATGGGAGCTGTCGAATTAGAATGCTTTATCGATTTATTCATTGAAATAAGTCCACAATGTGTCTTTGGGGTTGAATGTTATCATTTACTTTTGGCACGCACCACCCCGGTAATGCAAGTTATTTTCTGTCCTTTATATGTGGGGTGGAGGAAAGTAATATTATACTACCACTTTCTCCAGGGAGCTCATTTTACTCTCAGTGGGTCGGTTACAATGAATGATTATTGCCGTACATTCATCAATTATTCATGACTCTCGTGCACACGTATGCGTATTGTGTGGCATCTTGGTTATTTATTAATTATTCACTTTGATCTGTTCTGGCTCTGGAAGAGGCATATAATCGAATATGAATGTTGCCTGTATATATATCCACAATGTATGGTGGCCCCTAGATCATGCAACGAGTCTCTACTCTGGCTGAAGCCCGTAGAGATCATATTCCACTTGTTATGCGCCCGTTTGAAGAAAAAAAAACGGCCGTATTATGGAAGTGGTCCGTCCGTCTGTCCATCTGTCCGTCCGTCTGTCATGCCGTCCGCCCGTTAGCAGTTTTGGTTTCCGGATGATAACTTTGGTTTGGGTTATTTTATCGGAACTAAATTTGGCATGTGAGTTTTCCAGACCAAATTACAGGTCAAGTTGGAATTTGGATTTGTTCCGATTATTTTGTACTGACTTAATTATGGCTCTTTAAGACTTAGAATTTTCAATATTTGAGGTTTCCGGATGATAACTTTAGTTTGGGTTACTTTTTCGGAACCAAATTTGGTATGTCAGTTTTCACGACCAAAATACAGGCGAAGTTCGATTATGGGTTCGGTCTGAATATTTTTTACTGACTTATGGCTCTTTTCGACTTCGAATTTTCAATATTTGAGGATTCCGGATAATAACTTTAGTTTTGTTTATTTGATAGGAACCAAATTTGGTATGTGAGTTTTCTGTTCTGCAATAATGATAAAAAATCTCCTGCGGCGTGGCAGAAGTATATTTCTCAGACCACAAGCTGGTGTGGGCTGCATGGAATGATAAATGATCGACCTCATATAGGTACAACAAACCCCATTAACATACCTTGTTGTATATGTCCATTTGACTTAGAACATTCAGCGTCCGCACATAATAACATTTCCAATACTAAAATTTAGTGTCACTGGGAACCTTATAAAGTCGACAAAATAACACGGGGAATATATTTCTTAGTTATTATCTGTTCTTTAGTAATTAACTTCACTGTAAGTTAACTATTCAATTAATTACCCGGGAGCAATTTCATAATTGTAAGAAACGCTAAGCAAAATCGCTCACAAAGTCACTTTAATCGTGAAATATCGAGTTGGGACCTTCACCTACAGGGAATTATATCGTTAACAGATAATAACTAAGATATATTCTCCGTGTTATTTTTTCGACTTTATAAGGTTCCCTGACAAAGCATCAACAAGTTCCAAGGTTTTATACTGCGGTGGAATATGATCTATACGTGTGTTAGCCAGAGTAGAGATTCATGGCATGATATAGGTAGCTCCGAAAAAAAAAATTGTGAACAGAATAACTATCTTCTCTATAAGATGCTGGAGGAGATTTTGTTTCTTAACACTATTTATACATGACGTCCCTGGAATCAAGATTGTTTTTATTCCAAAAAGGTTTATGATCCAATGTTTAAAGATGCTGTATCTCTTCCATGAACTGTCTGTATGGATCGCGGGGTATAACAATACTAATTGTAAGCCATAGAGACCAATCTACATGAGTTTCTTTCACTAGGAAATAACTTTTTTCTCCAATGATTTTCTATCAATTGGAAGAGAAATTGTGTATTTTGAAATCCTATATTTTAACACATTTTGAAATATGTGATATACCAGGATTTCTCTTTTGTATTTTGGTAACAATAATTGAAACATACCGCTTTGAAAAGGAGTTTCATAGTAAAATTGTGTTATTTTGAAGGGATCGCTGTCTGGCAGAGACGGATCAAGCATCTTTAAAAAATAGTTATAATAGTGGGCTTCTTATTGTGTGGTCCCATTGGTTACGCAATAAAATGCAACAAGGATCGTAGCTATACTCTGATTTTTAAATTTTCCAACCATTATATATTGTGAAATAGATATTAGCGTTGAATATTGTTCTATTTCGTTAAAACTTTTAACTGAAAGAGCCACGAGTTGGAAAATTTCGGATTATATGGGTACTTGGCTGACATATTCCAAAACAATTTCATATATCAGTTGAAAAAAACAACATTTCGTTCTGGTTTTCACAACAAAGACACTTTCTAGCATACGAAATTTCAAATTAAAAGACGATATTATAAATAAAAACAAATACAAACCTTTGAAAGTGACAAACAACAAACTAAAACATATTAAATATTATAATTAATAAAATATTGGAGTTAAATGGGGGACTACCCAATTTTGTTTTATTTGAGGGATTTGTTTAGCCTGAAGTAATAACAAGAACTTTACCAATATGCCAAGTGTAAGTACCAATGTGAATGAACATCGCTCTGGAATAAAACATGTCAGTGGACCAAAATATACTAAATTTCACTGTCTGATTACGACCCGACGGGAACACAAAAGTTTGTAGAAATGGCACCGAAACCGGTATGCAATGAATAGATAGCTCGTGGTCGAGATATTCTCGTACAATTTTCAGGCAAACGTATCAAATAAAATGTCACATTATATTTATAATTGTCCCAGAAATTTAGTACACTAATTGCATTCTTTAGTCAGCGGGTATCTTGAGTTGACGCCCTGTCTCGATGTGGAGTCTTATACACGATGTGTTCTAAATGTAGGCCCAACCCAATCCACATCCGTTAATTGATATTGTGGTTACGTCCCGTATATATACGGAAATTCGAATTATACTATTATTATATGCAGTTATTTGTATAGCGTGTACATTTATCATATATATCCTCGACTCAAATTAATTTAGTTGTCGTTGAATCTATTAGGTGTCTTATAAATTGTCGGATTCGGGTACAGTCCCCCTTTAATAAGTTAATAAAGCTATCATGTAAGTACTATACATATTTTAACTGGCTATCAACATAAAATACATCATTAACATATATGGAGCCCTAATACATTATCAACCCCATAAACTTGGTATTACGTAACCGAAGGATGTCCAGTACAACGGAGTGAATGAGAATAAATATCATATGCAAATAATGTGCTAACATGTATGTTTTCCTTTTGCTTACATACAACCGACAAAACCATGGTATGCCAATATGTGTGACATTGCACATAGGGACGTTATAGCAACCAATTGTCCCCATTCAGCGCATTAATATTTATTTCATTTTTTTTTTTTAGAAGTGAATTAATTCACTTCTCTTTTGCCCGCTGTAATTATTAAGAAAAATATATTTGTTATCATAACTCATGATTACCCTATAATGTATACCTGCGTATAGAGATCAAAATATGCATTGTGTTGTTTATTGTCTGCTGGAACTGCCACATAATAGGGTACGTTCATACGCTGGCAAGTTTGCACGGTATGCAGGCATTTAGTCATATAAAATCACACGATGTCATAATATTAACGGAAACGTGCATATAACATGCATCTTTGCCAAAGCGAACGACGTGAGTAGTAATATTTCTGTAGTTACACGTGTAACAGTGCTACTGACATTTGCATTCAAATACCTGTATGATCTGGTATGATTGATTCTTGCGAGATAATTGCATGTTATTTACAGGCAAATTCCGGTAGCATTGCTGCAAGTGGTACTACATATATTTTACTTCGCACGTAGTTATATAGCTGTGGTACATATGTATTATATATATATATATATTTTTATTTTTTTCGTTCATATTCTGGCACCATATCGTTTTCTACGACGAAATGTCTGCAAACCATACCGTGCAAACTTGCCAGTGTATGAACTTACCCTAAACTGGTAATCTGCAGCACATCAGTTAAAAACACGACAACATCTTAACCGGCGACCTGACACACTCAGTACTCGGACACTTATTGCGATGAAGCAGTCGACGTATACACGTGTGATATGCAGATATATTGTCCAATAACCTTTAGAAAGTTGATAGATACCCAATACTGCACAATATAATATCAATTCTTGGATCAAGCGTCCGGGAAGTACATATGTATATTGCCTAGTAAAACGGCATGTCCGATATCTGCATGTTATGCGTTGTCCGTCTCGTCCAGAACTATCATGGGAGATCCGGCGGGTTAAATAATCGAATATTGATAGATCAATTACATCAAATGTTCTTATCTAATATGAAACAGTTGACCCTCGGTGCACTCTGTGAGAAGAGTCATCCCTTCCGGAGATTTCCGATAGGCGGCAAAATAATGGGCTAGCTTGATCATTGATTGGATCCGCTGGTTTTATATATACGGTCGGGATATTCCAGTGAAAGCAAAAAGGCTGGTATAGATTTGATGATAGCGGAGATTGTTGTGAGCGGAGAGCATCTGCGTTCTCCGATTGTGAAATCTATGATAAAATGAATTGCTTGTAACACGAGCAAACCCGTTATAGTATTGATCGATAAAGGAAGGCGCATGCAGAAGTCTTTCTGGAATAGAAGACGACAAACGCATCATAATTATAAAAGAACTGACTGTTATTGTGTTATTTCTTAACAGTGTAATCCTCAATAATTTACTTGGGCTCACACAGCGAACAATGCCGACGTTGGTTGCTGCACTTTATCATCCGGAACTTACTCACTTAGCGCTGGATGTTGATGAGGAAGGACGCTTCGATATCGCGTGGTCTTTGTGTTACAACGAGATGAGGCAGTACTGGATCTAGTGAATCGTGTAAACGTGATTGGATATAGCCCTGTATATGTTCATGTATGAACATGCGTGCGTGACTCATAATGTGACAATTCTAAACATTTGTCGACAATGAAGGAAGAAGTAGAAGACAACGAAGAAGAGATCATACTTACAACGCGTTATGCGAACGTTCCAAATAATGACAACGACCATCACCATGGCAACGATTACGCTGACCATAGCAACCATCCGACGTCGCCGGAGAAGTTGCCTAACTGCGCCTATATACTTACAATGTTGGCCGCCTTTAGCGGTTTTCTTTACGGGTATGACATGACGGCGATCAGACAAACGGCATTTTACATAAGACGTTATTTCAAATTGGAGTCTGTGTGGACGGACGTTGTTGTTAGCAGTACGTATGTTGGCGCTATGATATTTTCTTGCCTCTCTGGATGGGTTATTGACACATGTGGCCGAAAAGCCACACTGATTGCCTCAACGTTGTTCTTTTCTGCCGGTTCTACAATTTCTGGGCTGGCTGTCAACGTGTCCATGCTGATAGCAGGACGTTTCCTCCTGGGAATGGGTGAAGGTGAGTTACCAGTATAGATGTTAAATCATGTATTTTCAAATATTATTCGCCTGTGTTATCCGTGAAATGTTATATATTCTGTTATATAAGTCCAGGTAGACATGGATAGATGGTGGTGCAGTTAGATTCGTCATGAAGTTATGCAAAAATGTAGGGTCACCATTTTGAAGTCTTATGTACTATTATGCAGCTATCACACACATTTTATGAAGTAGGATATCACTTATTCCCCATAAGGTCGTACATATCATATGTATGTTCCATAAAATAGTGAGAAGGCATGTGCTTGGCCATATGTGCCCTCCCCGCCACCGGTTCTATTGCCACTGACATCACCAATGATCACTGGCACCATGCTTCTTGATTTGAATAACACATGATAATTTTGAGTCCTATTCCCCTCGTGATCATCAGATTGTTGATGCGGAAATGTATCGACGTGGTGTTATAGTGTACATACTCAAAAGTTTTCTTTTTTCACTAATTTCTGGTTACCTATCGCATTTGTCCATATACACTATAGAACTGAAATGTGCTACTCTCAAATGCCCTAGTAAAGCGGGGCAACCAACGTGCAAAAAACTTGAGCTCGATTTTCCCTAAATGGGAAAATATTAGTTGAAGATTGTTCATTTGACATCGTAAAGGTATTTTGTAATTTTAAAATTTGTCTGAAATATTAGAGGGTTCCTGCTCGTCTCCATAATTATCCAAAACCCAAACTCAAAAACACATGAAGCGAGATATTTCCCGCATTTTTATCAATATCTTCTCGAAACAAATCATATAATATAGGGCGCCATTAAAACACGGTAAACATTGATACCAATTAAAATATGTATGAGACAAAACAAACGCGATGTTGTGGTTATTGCTGCTATAAATCGGTTTCCTTGAAATCTCCCTTCAGTATATTGTCATAAGAGATGCGTGTTAAAGGGATACTGTACCCAAATGTTGTTGGTTTCTTTAGTATCTGAGTTGTAGAATAAGGTAACCAGATTTCCATTATTTGAAAATCTGTTGAGTACGAAGTAATGTTACGGATTGCAGATTAGCCGGAATGCGAAAATACCAACTATGGTTGTCGAGTAATTTTTGGACAGTTTTCAAGCAAATGTACCAAATAAATGTTATGTTATATATGCATACTAGTCCCATATACTCATTAAGTCATTGTATAGTCACTGAGTGGCTTGAGTTTACGCCCCGTATCAACATAATTTTGTACACTATCATGTGTGCCACGCTTTAACCAATCCACTATCCGTGAATTATTTTTATTACGTCTTGTACGCGGAAATTCGTAATTTAATTTATGACTCCAGCCATAAATTAAATTTATATCAAATTATTAACTTTGAATTTAAGATAACCTATTAACCTGAACGTTTACAGAATACATCATCGACTCAAATTACTTAGTTTTCTATATATTATCGATATTAGATCGTTGTTATCACCGGGAATTTATTGAAAATGGCATACAGTACCCCTTTAAGTGTTAGATGTACGTTTTGCCAAAATATCCTGATATTTCAAAATGGATGTTTTTCATAAATTTGTCTGGAATTATGTTTTTAAAATTCGGTTAATGTTATACAATATTTAAGAACCGCAAATTAGTTGCAAATTATAACCCAATTTACTACAGTTGTATGGCAAAGAACATTAGTAAAATGTCACTGTCTTCCGGTACAAAAAGAAAGACAGAATTAAAAAAAAACTGTTCAAATATAGATATCGATTATATCATATCTGAAAATCATGAGAGGATAGTTAATGTTTCTTGATTCAAGAAATTTCATAATTATTTTCTTTTAGAAAGACAATCATGCACCCATAAATAATTTTCTATATTTGAGAATTTCCATGTCATGCCTGACGATCAACAACACGTTCGGCTGAAATGAATTTTATGTCATAGGACCATAAACAAATCCCCACCTGACGATCGGGTATCTCTAATAAGTGGCATAGCTACTTCTAGTTGATTGCTCACTGTTTGAGCGGTCTAGCCTGCATGCCAACATTTGTTTTCATATAATTGGGTTGAAATATTGTGTTTGCTTTAGTCTTCATACAGTAATATATGGGGGTCTAATGTTATATCATGCAATTAAAAAATTTGCTCAACAGTATGACACAAATGAAGCTTCCTCATAGAGTCAAGTCAATAAGCTATTTGGTGATTGGAGTTTTGTGTGAAATTATTAATTATCCCAGCAGGACTGTTCTTGGTACCTACAGGGACACAAATTAAAATGATAATGTAAACCTCACAAATGTATTAAAGGTACGGTTGGCCTTGGCGGTGGGTATCCTGTGAAAATATTTCCACCCGTCAAAAACCGCCACAAACAGGGGGGGGGGGTGAAAAAAAAAATTCCGGCACATATGCCGGGGTGGGTGGGTGGTCAAAGCCACCAACAAGCAATTTTTTCCACAACTAAATAAAAAAATTCCTGCTTGTTTTTTAGTGTTTTGGCCATGAGTTGGGCTTCAAAACCACTTTGAATGAGAGAAATAATGTAATTCTAACTGTAAACTGACTGCAGGCAGTTATCGTGTTGTATTTTGTTGCACATTTTGAAATCCAAGATGGCCGCTGGCAGCCATGTTTTTTTGGCCGAATGACCTCAAAATGACTCATTCCTATTTACATATCCATGTTAACATCCATGATAAATAGTATGCACAGAAATTAATATACAGCTGTTTACAGTGAATTCCCCCCCGCAAATCTCTGTTTTAGTGTTAAAAGGGGGGGTGGGTGTCAAAAAATGGTCAGAAAAAACTGCCGAAAATGGAAAAAAAATTTGGCGGTGGGGGTGGGTGGGTACAAAAAATGATCGAAAGGGAAAAAATGCCATACGTGCCTGAATTTTTTTTCCGACCCCCCCCTGCCACAAACAGAAAGAACATCAAAATGTAGACGACTTTGTCCGTATACAAATAAGAAATATCGCATGAACAGTATGTTATTGTCATATATTTGACCATTGTTATGTAAACAAAAGCATATAAAGTTACTTTTCTGGTGTTTGTTTATATTATGATGGTAAACATAAAGAGCGTTCTTTGTTGGTGAATTCCTGATATGGAACTAATAAAGAGCGTTTATGTCATTTGTGTGTGATTTGCCAGTAGCATTGTGCTGTCTTCTGTAACACAATCAGGCTCAAGCTTAGGTAAAATATAGTAGGTATTTATGATAACATGCTGTTTACGCGATGGTCATGGTATATATGAACGAAACTGTATGCGTTTTAATGTTTTTCTGTTTACGGTGTTTGGAACAAATATGAATATTTTCGACAATTAAGGCCTCGCGTGCCTTTAAAATCCATTATATCCGTTAAAGTCACGTGAAATACTTGGGTAAGGTGGTCAAATAGAAACGGAGAACAATCTTGCTCAAAGTAGAATTATTTATTTATAAATATTAATCAAAATTAACAATACACACACCGTCATTCTGATATATTAATCGAATGCAATGACTTTCGATGATGAAATCTTTTGTGTTTATTTATCGGCGATAGTTACGTCCATAATCCAGATGTAAATATTTACAATTGAGCGTAGTTCAGACGATGTTTTCTTTGGAGTGGTATAGTCAATTTCTTTTAATTTTCGGCGATGTTAGTAGAATGCTATATTTCCCAGGTTGGCATAACGCCTGGGTACTAACTTATCAGTTTCAAGCAACAGAACAAGTCCATAATATGTCTTCCCGTAGTTACCCCTGTGCTACCAACTTCTGCCCATTTTATTATTCTAGGACTTCAAAGCCCATCAAAGCTCAGATTGATCAGATATCGAATTTTGAAGTTTGTTATTTCAATTGCTTGTGGCCCAGAAACACGCCGTCAAATGGATGGTCTCGGTCAAAATTGCAGATGAAGATGGCTAACTTTAAAAACAATTGATTGAACAAAATGTTGATAAATAACATTGCGTTGAAGCGGTGGATGTCCGAGATCTGAGGTCCCCCACCCCGTGGGATAGGAAATCGGTCCAGTCAAAGGGGAGTACCGCGTTGGAGACTAGAAGTTGGACCCCCCCCCCCCCCAGCGAAGACCAATATAGTATACACTGAGGGAGTCGACATATTCGGGTTTGTTTTGTTTTTCATCTATAGGGATTGGTGTGTTTTGGGTACCTGCGCATCATATATAAGTATGCTTGTGTCGTTATCTCACCAATGTCGTTATTGTTGTCGTGAATTGACCCTGCACATTAATGTGTAATATTAAAAGCCCGATATATTCTGACTGACGTACTTAATTGACACAGATTTAAGCGATCGCTAATGTTACCACGGCGATCGTAATTGTGATGACGGGATGAATTCTCCTTTGTTTTGTGTTGACGGCACCATGATATCGAACAGTTATGAATCATATAAACGCGTGAAATTTTCTAAAAATATAACTTTTGTCATTGCATTGATTAGTGGCATCCTTGCTTCCACCTACTTCATCATTGATCCCATTATTGAGGCATAATAGACTAAGTCCGTATTAGGTGCAGTTCCCATGAACGTATCTCGTGTTCATCGTACTTTGGCGAATAAGTGCATATACCATATAATATTTATTATATACTTGCCCATGAATTATAAGGTTTTAGCAGTGAGATATAAGTGATATCCCACTAGTGAGTGATATCAGCTTGAAATTTCTGATGTATTGACATTCATTGGTGGCCATAGGCAAGTAACTAAAGTATATAATAAACAGAATATCCACACTTTTTCAGTGGATATGGGTTAAATCTCATTCGTGATGACAAAACATTTGAATTTCCACTCGTGGCTAAAGCCACTCGTGGAAATTCAATGTTATATAACCCATATCCACTGAAAAAGTGTGGATATCCTCTACATATTGCATGAAAACAAGTGCTATTGTTGTAAGGCCTTGGTGCACGTTTTGCATAATGCCACTGATATTTTCAACAAAGAATTTATTTGGATCTGTCAAGCGACAACTTTGACTTTTACTATATAAACGCGAAAGGATTTTACTGCACGTTTTATTTCAGATTAACCCAATGCATGCATTGTGTATTATCACAATATATTGGGTACATTTTACTAAACATATTTTACTAAATTGCCCAACAACCGATTACTATGTTGTTGGGCTAAAATTTTACCCAACGGAATTTAGAGTGTGTGTAGGTTTCGGCGTATATTGAGAAAAATAGCTTTGTGTGGGGCCAACACATATTGTCTCCTTTGAACGAAATCGCACAAAAGGGAAGGTGCTGAGAAATGACATGGTTGTGCCTTTGCCCTGCAGAGCCCAGAGCCAATCTTGGGTGGATTGTGGCTTTTCGGTGCTTTGCGACGGTATCCTGGATTCAACTTCAAAACCCCCGTCCCCTTGTTGGACCGGAATCGCCCATATTGCCTATAGAAATGGCATATTGGCCCTGTTCAGGCGGCTATCTTGGATAGAGGTCGAGATGCCGGGGTATGGCTCGATATATCTTGTCAGGCACCCTACAACCCATTGTTGAGCCAAACATCCACCATGGGATCGAGTTGCGTTACTAACTTGTTTAAACATATGATAGGCTAACTTGTTTATACATTTGATAGGCTAAATGTATTAGTTACAATAATTAATAATTTCACGAAAAATTGAAATAAAGCAAAGAACCATTCAGTTTATTATCTTGGCTCTATGTGAGGGAGCTACATTTGTGTAATAAGATTGAGTTTAAAACGTTATATTCTGCTGGTCCGCTCGAGCAAGGATCAATCAACTGGACATAGCCCAAAATATTAAAAGATGTTGTAGTCAGACGGAATTTGGTTATGGACCATATGACCTATACAACATATCTCAGCCCAATGTATCATTGATTAACAGGCACGCCAACGCACAAATACAGAACATTATTTTTGGTGGTTTCTCATTCTAAATGAAAATAAATTATGATATTTCTTGTATCAAGTCAAATTAAGTTGCCTCCCATGCTCATTATATATCATATCATATTGTGGATATATAAGCTGAAATCGACAAAAGGTCTATATTGATACCTGAAAAATGTTTTCATGTCATAAAAGTATAGAAATTCTACTTATAATTTCCAACTGAGTGTCGGTTCTTGGTCATATAAATGTCATGCACCAAATTAAAAAAGATAAAGTCATGACAGATTTTGACAATATCCATTTCGAATCTTTGGCAAAACGAGCGCCTGGGCCATATTTTTTTTCTCTCGACTAAAACCAACTTGTGATTATATAATTAATTCCAGCCGAAATCACAAGCTGGTTCTAGACGAAGGCAATCCCTGAGACTTTGCCAAACTCGGCATATAGCCAAGGTTGAGCATTCTCAAATGCTATAAACTAAAACAGTTCCAGTATATACCTTGGACAAACACAAAGCACCATAGCTGGTGAATATTTCAGGAACATGCCGAGTCACTAAATCCGTTTTAACCTTAAAAAACGCCAACCCTCGTTTCCAATTACAACTTGAATCAGATTAATCGTCTTTTCCATGGCATCTGTTGGAACAGGGGGAGCTAGAACATATTGACAGGAATGAGAGAGGTTTAAGGGGTGCATTTGGAAATTATAAACTAGTCACCCCTCCCCCAGAGCCTATCTGGTCACATAGTATTACATGGATATGATGTAGAATATATAAGATGGTTGTGGTCTTGTTGATTATCCCGCAATAACCATAAAGAGCGTTTATTTATACCTTTGCCTCTCGTGGTAAAATAAGTGTTGATGTATAGCTTCCCGTTGTACACAAAACTACTTACAAAACTAAAAGTTCATGAAAGTTATATGTTACTGAAAGATTATTTTGTCGTGTCTTATTGTCTATTTTGATAGTATAACATTGATAAACGTGTGTGATTTTGTGGCTTACCCCTTCAAGCGCCCTATACAATTTACGTAATTTCGGTTGAAAGCGAAAGCTATATTGCACCCTTTAAATGGACGTTGCAATTACACACTTTCTGAGAATAAAGAACAAAATATTTTTTTACACCAACTTCTAAATCAGCCGAACCACTGAACAGAATCGATCGATCGGGAGTGTGGGGGGGGGGGGGGGGTGAATCAAATCATTATATAAAAATCGGTATACTTATTGTTAAATTATGATCAACTAAATGGCCATCTGCTGAATAGTTTGTATTCTCTTTCTCAGTGCAACAGTACATGTGTCATTACACTCATACCAGAATTAGGGAACAGCACCACATATGAAAGTTATTAATCCTTCTATAATTGAGCTTCCTGAAATTTTGCGAAAACCATGTGTCAATGTATTTTTTTATATATGCGAAATAACATTGGCCTAACAATATTTACATTGACATTGTAAGCCAGTGCATTCTCTTATATATGCGAGGCCCAATGTGGGAAACTCGCATATATAAGAGAATGCACTGGAACATGATATTTAATGCTGCACCAGCACAGCTCCCGTCATGAAAGTCATAGAATGATCAGATAACCAGGGATGGTCGTTGCGGTGGTTCGAACAAGGTTCTGCCGACCATCAACATTCTGGGAATCCGCCAGTAATATTAGAATGCATGGGGATATACTGTATCATACCAGATGGGTTATACACAGATGTAGGAATAAAACTGGATCTAATTAAAATCTTATTGTGATGAATTAAATGTACGTACTTATATATTGTTTGCAATTATATAGATACTCTGCTGATCCCAATACTATATAATTTACTTGGTTATCATGTTATTCGCGGAGTATAAGTTATAATATATACGGCGATATCAACAGTAGACAAATGCTCTCCCAGAATCGACAACAGTTGGACATTTCAGATTAACAATTAGTACCATTTTTCTGATATTTTAAATGGAGACCGTGCGTACGCCAATTTAAATAAATTCCCGATAATAACAACCATATAGAAAAATAATTAATTTGAGTCGAAGATGCGAGTCTTCTGCAAACGTTCAGGTTAACCCTTTACCCAACAGAACGGCCCTGTGCCAATGCATTCTCTTATATATGCGAGTCGACCATAGGTCGCCTCGCATATATAAGAGAATGCATTGGCTTAACACATTAAAAATTATAAAATTGTTAAAGAATGTAAGAAAAAATGGTAAAAAGTGTTAAAAAAAGATTTTTTTTAGGCCAATGCATTCTCTTATATATGCGAGGCGACCTATGGTCGACTCGCAAATATAAGAGAATGCATTTGCACAGGGCATAACTGTAACTATCACAATGTGGTCAATGAGCCGGTTCCAATGATATCCATATTTGTATGGTTCTATTGAGACAGACCGAAGATATTTTAGGCTGTTGAAGCTTTATTTGGCCGGTTTTGGCCGTTTTGTTGGGTAAAGGGTTAACAGGTTATCTTAAAATCAAATTTAATAATTTGATATTTAATTTACGAATTTCCATGAACAAGACGTTATCAAACTAATTGCGGAAAGTGTATTTGGGCAACGCGTGGAACACATCGTGTAAATACTTTATGTTGATATGGGGGCGTGAACTCAAGCCACTCCTTGGCTATATATAAAATCATATTAATGAGTATTTGGGACTATTATGCATATAATATAACATGTATTTGATACATTTGCCTGAAAACTATACAAACATATCTCGATGACGAGCGATTTCTGGATTCCAGCTTATCTGCCATCTGTGACTTTACTTCGTATAATACAGTCAACTGATGGAAATCTGGTTACCCTATTCTACGAAGCAGAGAATATATAGAAAGCAACATCAACATTTGAGTGATGTACATATACCTTTAATCGACAAACCAATAGATATAGTAAATTATATACAACCGATAATGTGGTTCTAGCGTATATTATACAACCTGTCGTGTGGTTCTAGCGTATAGTATGCGGCATGCCGTGTGCATATGGTTCCAGGGTATATATACTATACAGCATGTCGTGTGGTTCTATATAGCGTATATTATATATACAGCCTGTCGTGTGGTTAGCGTATAGTATACATCATGTTGTGTGGTTCTAACGTATATTATACAGCCTGTCATGTGGTAATGTATATTATACAGCATCTCGTGTGGTTTTGGTTCTAAATATTGCTACAATTATTCTTATAGTCATGCATGCAGTTACAGTGAAATTGTTTTCCCCTCGGCCATACACTGTTTTTTCAATTAATGCATATCCACGATCCCTATATATGACTTAATTTGAGGAAATAATAAAATTCAATTGCATCTCGCTAAACTGGAGTGAGAGATTGCGCTCTATTCTTGAATTCTATGAACATTGCTGATTAATTATTTGAGCTCGGTGGAAAATGTATTCTTCTTCATTTCTAATCGGCGGAACGAATTTCATGAATATATCAAGTTTCATTTTCTTTTGACAAGAATCGGTTTCGTGTTTGTGAAAGTCTTTGAATGCCCGTTCGATCCGGTGATATCGTACTCGATATATCCTATCATATCTTTGAATAGCGAACATTATGTGGGGCTTTAAAGACATATTATGGACTTGTTCGGGTGCGTGAAATTGATAAGTTAGTACTCAGGCTACGCCAACCTGGGGAATGTATCATTCTACTAACATCGCCGAAACATTCAAAGAAATCGACCATACCACTTCATAGAAAACATCGCCTGAACTACGCCAAATTGTAAATATTTACATCTCGATTCGGGACGCATGCAACTATCGGCGATAATTTAACACAAATGATTTCGTCATCGAGAGTCTTTGCATTTAATTAATATATAAGCATGACGGTGTGTATCGTCAATTTGGATTAATATTCGTAACAAATAACTACTTTGAGAAATATTGTTCTCAGTATATATTTGATCACCCTACCGAAGTGTTTCACATCACTTTAACGTCGGGCCACGGGCGAATCGATAACCATGTTTATTTTGTTCGGCGCTTACCACTGCCTTCAACAAAGATCACCACATCTTATTTCATTTCAGCTGTTATATATGTAGCCAAAGATAGCACTAAAATAAATAGTTTTCATGTTTTCCAGTAAATTTCCAACGGGGTATGAATGAGGACTCCGTCGGCTTTGGTTGCCGTGAAAATATTTTTTGTTGCCAATGTACATTAACTCATTGGAGGTCACGTGTTTACTGAACGCTACTTTCAGATCCTGTGTGATTTGATGACCTTATGCACGTCTGGAGATCCTGGGTAACTTTACGCACTTATAATATATACAGCCACGAGGCAATGGCCAATTCAGGCTATATATGGACCGCGGTTAATATTGGATTTTATTGACATGTTAGAACAAATACATTGATCATGAACAGACACAAAAGAAGCCGCGTATACACAACCTCCCCAGCGAATCCACGAAACGCCAGTACCTCCCTAGCGATTGTATACAATTAAATATCAACAACAAATAGCATGATGTTATTATATCGCCGAGTACATAAGTACAACCGGTCACGCGGTCGCCAACCACATACACACGTTCCGATAAGTACAGTCTCAGAGACAATGGGAAATCGTTACCCGTCGTAGAATTATACATCAAGACTCGTGTAATCCCGCCTCAATCGATTACCTCTTTCCCGGAGTAAAATGATAGTCCCGACAGAACTATCAAATGATCACTGTAATCCTCCGTAACCCATCGGCCTCGCACATGCGCGGAGAACTATATCAGATACGGTAATTTGTCCTGAAATAACTTCTGCTGATTGAAAAATTCAAAATCGTTACTCCAAACAAATATATGAACTCTAATAATTACTGTGCTTATATGTGGTGTGGAATTTAAAATCGATACAGCATCATTCTTGTTGACATAGGCATTCGCGCATGATAACAGAGATTAGGAAACTGTCTCCATTATTTTCATTCTCATACACATGAACCAGAAACGTCGTGATGACTCATTCGTTTTTACATTGTTCTAAAAGTGAAATTTCAATTTGAGATAGAACAATTTCTTCCTTACCGAAAGCTATTAGATACGCAATTTCCACACAAAAACGGGACCATGGAATATATAGCACCGTATCATTTTGTTTAAATTCATCATTCTTTTATCGACCTACACACTAAAAACCAGAGAATCAGAACTCGTTATGGTCCGTTATGCATAGATTATTTCGGATGTACTCGTACCCTTTTTATGTGTGTTTTAGGTGTGGTATAGGTACTTAATAGGTGTGGGTCAATTTGCATGCTCGGGTGTGGTACCTAGCTATATATAGGTGTGGTGCTGTAGGTGTGTCTGATGTGTGTCTTAGGTGTGTCTACATATAGGGTATACAACCAACCAAAAATTTAAACGAGCATGGGTTGTGTCTCAGGTACCTTCTGTCTGGTGTCTTATGTACCTTCTACCGGGTGTGTCTCATGGGCTTTTTCTCTCGTCTGTCTCAGGTACCTTCTGTCGGGTGTGTCTCAGGTATACCACACGGGTGTGTCTGAGGTATACACCTCCCGTCAAGTGTGTCAACAAGGTTATAGAAGTGTGTCTACAAGGTTATACAAGTATGATGAATTTTCTTTAATTAGCTCTACTTTTTGAGAAAGTAATGCTCACATAGAGGAATATCCATGATTCAGAGATTATTAACAAAATAGGACAGCATTTTCCCCACAGTGAACATGACAGTTGTTTGAGAAAATGGAGAAAATGTCCCGCCCATTTCTAAATGACTGTTTATTTCATACAAAATTTAAAAAAACAGAAATTGTTAGGTGTAACCTTAAGGTATCCCCTTAACGTGTGTCTGTCTGAAAGTAATCTGTTGTTAAGTCCCTCGGGTGTGTTCTGATGTGGCACACATCAAAGGTACCTGATAACATGTACATTTGATGTGTGTCTGCCGCCATTCGGGTGTGTTTCAGGGGTGACACACCTCAAAAGGTACCTGTAAGGTTTGTATGCCTGGTATTCAGCATGCCCTTATGTGTGTCAGTTGTCTGGATATTTGCACATTAGGTTTACAACTTTACACCTCAAACACACCACAGTAGTAACTAACACTCAGATGTGACACTTTAAAATGTAAGGGGTTTATATGCAACTTATTTTCGATGAGCCGATCGACATCAGGTGGTTCAGTCAGCAAGGTGTACAGTGCATTACACCTTCATAAGCCGCGCAGCGATGGGGAAGCTGCTTCTACATACTCCCGACAAGAGGGGATTGGTGTTCAATGCAATGTGATTCGTGTATCTGGGAAAGTTTGTCATTTTCTTACCGGGGTTGATTGATTCTATGTTTGCAGAAACTGTTGGGTATTGTCCAGCTGTGCTCTCTGTTATTCAACAACAAAATTCACAACGTCAATATATGGTATATATAGCGGTTGAAGTTAAACCCAAAGAAACTAAACAAACTAATACATCATGTTTATTTATAGGGCTTGGTTGAGTTCAAGTTATATCATCGTTGTATCGAACATTGTTGATGGCTCGATTACATTTAATAGTGAAATATTGGTGAGCCGGCTCTGCTGACTTAGCTCTGGTGTTGGTAGAACAAACCAATGTTATTAAGCTTTTGAATAACAAGACCAATATCAACCGAAAATGTTGATTCCTTGCTCTGGTTCATAATACCAATTGTAATTCATTAATCAGGACAATATAGTTAATACGTTAAGATAGTTCGTCCAAATCGTTTGGAAATTTTTCAGTCGTCTGATCGACAGTCGCTAATGACCATTGACCTTTGCATGATCATGTGACATCAGGGGCCAAATATAGACAGAGTGAAGCTCCAGTCCGTACGCCGTCCCCGTTGGTGGTGGGTTTCCTTCCTCGTGATGTCGATGGCTTCTTTAAATTTCCTCTTAGTTAAATTGTACTCCGGTGTTACAACATTAACATCCCTGCATGATGTTGATTTTGTCGTTATTAACCAGGCAGTTCTCGAAGACTGCTGCGGAGTTTCTCATTTTGTGTTCTTTTATTCTAATTGACACTTTTCGCATTATGAACTACACTGCGTGATCAGAATTACGAATAGCTTATAGTATAGTAATACATTTGTCGGACAGTCCAAATATCCTTTCGCATAATTGACGACTACGAGTCCGTTTGTGGGAAAACAGTGCCGTTCAAACTTCTTGCGACTCGCAGTAAGGTGATATAGTTCTGTTTGCCGTGATGATTATTTTGTACTTAATTATGTTGTTATCAGGTCATATGTTATGGGAGGCTCGGTGATTGCATGCACAGCTCGACTGACTTCTCGAAACCACAATCGTAACTATATACGGATATGACAAAACGACAACTGATATAGAAAGAACACAAATTTCACAGACGTAGTATACCCTATTCGTAACTCCTATCGGAGTATATTTCATTGTGTGAAATGTGTTCAGTGTCTAACTTTTTGTCTGATTATCTGATAAAATCCTTACAAATTCACAACCATTACACAGGCCATTATCAGTTTAGAGAAAACAACATTTGGCCCATACACATTAAGTTTTTGCCCAGAATGGTTCTTTTTCGGGCCATTAATGTATATATATAGGAGATATAGCACAGTAGCATGTTATATATAGGAGATATAGCACAGTAGCATGTTATATATATAGGAGATACATGTATAGCACAGTAGCATGTTATGTGTATGCTTCCGGAAACATTAATGTACAGTTTTATTCGCTATCTGTGCCACAAACTAGTTTCAAACACTGAAATAAGCACGCTGTGTATCTTCAGTCTTATGGTGGCTATCGAAATGGCTTCACAATAAGTTCACACCCATGCATGCAGTCGCTACTCCAATGGCGCACACGGAGAGTAACATTCTTCATAGAGAGCAATATGACTTTACATATCCGCTTCCATAAGAGCAATTTCATTATATTATATATGTAACCAGTGTAGATATATAAACGCAAACAATGTTCTTTTACACGGACATTGAGTTCGTCGAGATTACGCAACCATCTCGTCCGAATTCGTAAGGGGGTATTTTTTTGTTATTATCGTACCACATAAACAGCGTACAGAACAGGTATATCGCATTTCTGCATGCATTTCAAATGCTCATAAACGGTGTCTCATTGCACAAGGCGATTGTGGGGGGGGGGGGGGGGGGTATGTGATTACTATTAGTTTGTTCTATTGGACGCCAGAAAATGGCTCTTTTGTGCAGTTTTTCTGGATCAAATCATTCACTGACTTTGCTGCATATGGCACGCGTGATTTCGTTATGTGTATTAATTGACAATAATATATACAGCTGATTATTATACCTTCTTCAACCGGGCATACTCTCCGAATCAGTTTAAAATGAACGCACAATATGCCTTTAATTATACGTCAGCAATCGAATGACTCGATATACATGCAGTGCAACGCTGCGACGCATATCTGTATGCATGAAAGGTCTTCGTGGAGAGAAACATGCCTTTTCCTTTCCGTTTGCAAGACTGTCGTTTCATTATATGAAACCCAGTGTAGACTAATGGCTAGCACAAAGAATGTCCATTCACATGGACTGTCAGTTCGGCAAGATTAATTAAGAGTTAATCACCATTTATAGGATTTCCCGCGAGCTTTATATGTTCGTCGTCACGAATGTAATCTATGGATTGTTCCGAGACGGGCGGGCTCTGGCGAATATGAAGGGAATTATTCCACGGAATAACGACGGATATTTTATTTCCCCTCACGCAAGAAACATCTCCAGTAAATTGCTCAAGAGTCCATATATAATTTGAGTTTAACGTTGTATATGAGGAAAGCCAGAAAGAAACCCCAAGAGTTATGTAGAACGTGCTTGTTGCCTTGGCAGTCATGGTTGCGCGAAGCCGGAGATGTTTTTTTTTTGTAAGATTGCTAATAGACACATTCCTCTCAAAAGATTATACATTTCGCCGCCATATGATAGTGGTAGACTCCACGGTATTTCATCTCCGTTTTTGGTGTGTAAATACTAAATAAGGGTCGAAGATGACATTATTGTTGCTTCTATTTTTGGCTGCACCAACAATCGAAAACGGTCGACGCGGACTTCAGCGCGCATATTGTAGGTTGGTACGACTGTCGCCTGCATGCATCATCGCTCATGAATGTTTATGAAGATTGGATAATAGAATGAGAGAGCGTGGGAAGAGAGAGAGAGAAGAGAGAGAGAGGGAGAGAGGGAGAGAGAGAAGAGAGAGTGAGAGAGAGAGAGAGAGAGAGAGGATCTAATAGGACATGACTTATAAAACACACCTCCGTCCATACGCGTGTGAGATACTGACACCATAGCAATATATTGTTTTTGTATATGCTTTTAAGCTCAGAACGCCTTGCTTTTGCATGCCATTGTATATATGTATAACGCAAATGTTCAAATCGTGCTTACTTTTTTTTTTTTTTTTTATTGGAATAAACAGACATCAATGAAGAAAAATCGTGCTTACTTGATCTTCACAACAACATTATAGATTCCATTTACCATTTCTAGAAAGTTTTTCACACATGCAAAATGTGTCGTTTACCTAAGTTATCACTCACTTCGACATACCAATCACAAAGCATTCCGAGCTTCCATCATATTCAATATTCCTGTTATTCTTCTGAAAACCCACATCAATATTTATACTGTCCTCTGTATTTATTAATGTAGTATATTCAATATCTCCTTAGAAGGATGTAATACAGATATACATATAGCGTAAGAAGACACGAATAAAACCATATGGCGAGACCCGGGACCACTGTGGATGAAAGGAAGTAATTATTTGTACGCGGTTTCATAGTACTGTTATTCGAGGCGGATTGTTCTACGCCTCGAATCACAGTACTACGAAAACGCATAGAATTTATTACTTCCGTCCATCCACAGTACATGGGGACAGGGGTGGGGCTATTATGTTTGTATATACATTAAATTTTGCAGTTCAGAGAACATGAGGATGATTTTAATAATAATTTAAACTTTAGCTTTTCATTTATCCAGTGCCTTAAGACACTTGTGCATTCAGTGTCCACGTAGAATGTCCGCAACCTACATGCACAACTTGAACAACGACTAGTTTCCTCACATATAATTCGTAATTTTATCCCCTAATAATATTGTGCAAAATAATGCACCCGATGCCCATAGCACGGCACTGGATGGAACATTGTATTTACCAACGCCTATATACATATACATATACCCTAACCGATTGACTGACGAAAACGACAATCAATGAAGCTAATTGGTTTAGCATTTACCATTACAGTATACTTGGCATAAGTTGCACCGATGTGTTCTCATGTCCTGATATTTCGTCTTTGGAAAAAAGTAAAATGAAATCTAAAAAAATGGTATCATAAGAATGATTCGTTCACTATACCTACATTATTTTAGTTCTCACAGCGTCATAATTTTGTTGCTGCTACTGTTATTAGTCTAAATTCAATAATACATAGGATTTTTTACACACATAGATTTGTATACAGACAATGGGATTGGAGACAAGTGCTGACTCAAACTTATGAGTACCTCCTCTCCCGTTTGTTATTACACTGAAAAATTAATCAAGAATAATGGCATTGCTGTTGTTGTTGATGTTGTTGTTGTTGTTGCAGACGGCGGTGGTATATGTGGCGTGCTGGTTGGTGGTGGGTTGGTGGTGGTTTTATTGTAAGAATATTCCACCGGAATTGAGAATATAACCTACAATGCAATATATAGTGACTAAACTCTATTAATATTTTTGTTGTTGTATACTTCTGTCATAAAGCCAGACTAATTGATTTTGGGCAAGGAGGCAGACACTAGCCGCGAATTGCCTGCGTTAAGTGATGAATTGCTGCGGGGAGTTTAAGCGAACACTAACGAAATAATATCGTTAGGGTGCCAGACTATTAACACAGTAGATATCGTCAAGCTCCTAATTTCCTATGTCAACCAATAGAGATCAAGTCTTGACCCAGCCTGTCGAATAGTTTCAACATTTCCTACGAATTAGACGAAATCTGTGTCTCAATCTTCGGCGTGATTTATTCAAACCCAAGCACCCTTTGAATGATCGATATAACATTTGTAGCACAAAATAAGATCGACTATGTACCGCCCTCGTTAATCAGGGGAAAATAAATTCCCTTCTGTGTATTTTCTCTTCGGAAATTGAGATTTTTGCGCAACCACTAAGTCTCAATGATGATATATAATTTCCCCAGGATATAGGGACTGATAGATATGAATATATTGGATGTGGCACGAGGCACAAAATTCACGGAAACGCATCTAGTGTCATCGGGCCTGGGGCGTGGCAAATGTCGTTTGCACCCCGCCTTGATTTAGAACTTTCCAATTGCTATTTCAAGCTTTAACCCCCACCTCCAACTGGTGGATTTCAGACCAAAATTCTGACCAAAAGTTGAAAAATATGCTATTTATGGTTTTAAAACGACAAAATCCAATCGATGTTGTATCAGTCATGAAATTTCCAACTGTTTGAAAATTTTGACCAAAGTTGGGGTGAGACACCAAACCTTGGTTAGCGGGTCAACAATTTTTATTTTAGGAAAAAATTAATACACTCCATGTAGTTATTTATTTCACTTTTTTACTTTGAAATATCATGTTTATGAAAAGAAAAAAACCTGATTATTTTATATTGTAGCAGACTTAGCTTCAGATGTGACAGAAACAGTTTTCGTTTTGATTTTAACACATATTAGGTGTATAGGCTATAGTACACAGGCAAAAATAGAGATATCTGGCGTATAGGACAAATTTGTTTATTGAATGATGGTCATTCGTTCTTAATACAAGAGCTATTCTGTTTCGTTGTCGCTTTGAGTATTTGAGTTACATGCTGCAAACCCAACACAACTCACGCCTTGTTTTAAGCTATAATCGATCCTAACCATTTTGATGTTTCAACATACAATTTAATTTTTATTCTAATTTAGACCGTCCGACCCAACATTTAGAAGAACAATGTGCTAACCAAGTGCTCATTAAAGATTCCTTTTCTGTTTGCCCATCAATTTCATCACGTACCCGGTGCTGCATCGTGCTAGAACTGATTGTTGTCCGATTACGAGAGATTGAAGCGTCTCGAGTCCGCACCATTGAATCATATACATTATAACATAACAAAAATAACCATACATATATCAAAAAACCTCTATTCAAAATAATGTATTGTCATCTCATGGAATTGTTTTTAAATTTATTGTTAGAATGACGATCATATGAAATAATACTATAATGTATGGAAACCTCATGTTATGGTATCTAGAGTGGCAGATATTCATCAATGTTATGATATCTAGATGAATAACTGAGGTTTTTCTATGTTGAATGTTGAATATTAAACAAAATCGGGACATGGCTTCATGTTGGCTCTGTGCAAAAAATACCAGTTGAGAATTTGGTCAAGTTCTTTGTCTCATTACCATGGTTTCTTGTTATCTGGACAAAATCATTACTTGGGTTTCTTCGGGTACATGCACTTCTGGAAGCAACATTGGCTGCATGAACCTATTCAGAACACAAAAATGTCCACCTTCCTACTCACTTTTGAAACATAAGGTATGATCAGGGGAAACAAAGACAGAGACCAGTCAACATGAGCTGGGTCGATCACTGGGAAATATGTTCTTCCAAAATGAGGATGATGATGATGATAATGATACTGATTATGGTCATGTTGATGGTGATACTGACGACGTCGATGATGACGATAGTGATGGTGGTGGTGATGATCATGATCATGATCATCATCATCATCACCATGATGATGATAATGACGATTATGATGGTGAAGGTCCTGTTATGAATTGTTAAAGCAATCCGGCTGTGGCCATTTACTTATATTTGGTTCTTCATTCCTCGACGTTTAGTTCTGCGGGCCTTAAGAACCAATAAAAGGTCGGCCGACCACAGTGTCCCCAGACAACGTGGCAAGTCGATGCCGCTTTGTTAAAGAAATAAAAAAGAATGTTGAAATGTTCTAAGTCGAAATGGTTAATAATTCCGTAAAAAAATAATTTTTCCACCATCTATATACATGTTGCACATCTCCAATATATGGGTAACAATACTCTGAAGTTTAAAATATCTACGATCAAAACTGTAGGAGGAGTTGATTACGCCATGAAGGTACCCTCATACAGAAAATTATAAAAAATGTTTTTCAAAGTCGAAAAGCCCATAACTCTGAGAAAAATCATCGGATCAAACTCAACTTCGAACTTGACCTGTATTTTAATATCAATGACTCACAAAATTTTTCAATATAACAGTCCAAACTTGAGTTATCATCCGGAAACCAAAGAAAAAAGAAGAAAATTGAACTTTCTAAGTCGAAAAAAGTCCATAACTCTAGGAAAAATCATCGGATCAAACTCAAATTCGTACTCAACCTGTATCTTGATATAACTGATCCACATAAAAACGGTATTTGCAATTAAAGTATCCAAACTTGAGATATCATCCGGAAACCGAAAAAGTGAGAAATTTTCTAAGTAAAAAAAAAGTTGAAAAAGGGAAATAATTCCATAAAAGAACATCGGATCAAACCCAGAATTGCATAGCACCTGTGTTCTTGGTTGAGACACCTACATACCAAGTTTCAATCAAATCGGAGTTACTGGAGTTATAACTCCGGACGGACGCACGGACTAGCCGCACTGGCCAGAGTATACTTGTGGGGTGACCGCACATACCTATGAATACTTGTGGGATGCGATCTTTTGTTTGAGTAAATTGTGGGGTGTAACCCACAACTGACGATTTTTTAAAGAGCGTATTTAATCGTTCTTTGTGGTTTTTTGGCCAATTTTTTTAATTTTTTTTTGCAGTGTATATTTTTCACGACTGAGATAGGAATTCTTACTTTTATTTTAGAGCATTACAATATTATCTATTGAACGTGTCTCTAAACACATTTATGGGAAAATGCTAACATTGGATGTTTCTCACTACATCATATTATGGTGTTTTTGGGCGTGATGATGCAAACATCTTTTCAAGACGAGCTTCATTGGAAAATCTTGTTGCAAAATTTGGAAAAGTTGTCTGGAAGAAATATACCTCTAACAACTAGAAGTTTCACATTGAAACATCCATATTCTTGATTCTTACAGTACAAACTCGAAAATAACTTTCTAGAGTTTAAGCTGAAATTTTGTGAGTTCCAGATCAAACATGTGAGTTGTTTGGTATATCTGAAGAATACACCTTAGGGATTCGCATGAAATTTCTTGTTCAAAATGATGAGGGATGTGGATTTGTATTTATTAATTATTTCATAATATTTTTGTGAGGAGATAGTTATTTATAAATATATGATATATTGATTAAGGTCCATTATTCAACAAAGTCACAATGTGGAATATATGGAATTAGGACTGTTGGCTATATAACATTTACATTTGATTTCAAATCCACAGATGCGTAATTAAAGTGATGTGAAACACTCCGGTGGGGTGATCACATAGACATGGAACATAATCTTGCTCAAAGTAGTTATTTTTACAAATAGTATATCCAACTTGACAACACGCACCGTCATTCGTATATATTAATTAAATGCAGTGACTCTCGATGGCGAAATCATTTTCGTTAGTTTATCGCCGATAGTTGCGTCCCGAATCGAGAAGTAAATATTTACAATTGAGCATAGTTCATACGATGTTTTCTATGGAGTTGTACGATCGATTTGCTTGTAATTTTCGGCGATGTTAGTAGAATGCTACATTCCTCCAGTTGGCATAGTACCGAATACTAACTTATCAGTTTCGCGCACCCGAACAAGTACATAATATGTCTTTAAAGTTAAGACAAGAAACTTCAAAATTGTTGGTCGTACAAGACAAGAAACTTCATCTATAAAATCGATATGGCGCGCGCCATCAAGCGGTATTCAGTGAGTTAAACATTGCGACCGGAATGGAGCGGTATTTATGTATATTTATTTATATATGATAGGATATATTATAGATCAGAGTCCCAGTTTGTTTGTCATTTATATCTTTTGGGGGCGAGGCATTCCCCGATAAACGAAATATTTAATTTATCTGGCATTATAGGTTTAATTATATGTGGTCTCGACACCTTCGACGTTTTCTCATAATTGTCTTGGTATATACGCGGACGAGACTGTTTTCCGAATGCGGAACATTGCGGAATATTTAGATAATAAGTTATAGGTCGTTTGTTGAACTTATTATCTGCACATTTCCCAGTAATTAATAGAAAACCTTCTGCATTTGTATTATCTTTTCATATGCCCATCGTCTGCTCATTTTTCCTGAACACCCCTATACACGAATAATAGACCATGCCAATGTATACTTTTTTACTGACGGGAGAATGCATTTTAGTATAGCAAGGGTTAATGCGGCACATAATATGCAAGTCTCAAATTAAACCTATATTAATAATTGTTGCTTTTGTTACCTCCTCTTGAACAAAATGGGTTGATAAATTCGTGAACTATTTATATTGTCCTATGTAATTTATTCTTCAGAAAAATAAACATGGAACTACTTGTAATCAATGGGTCAAAATCAAGATATATGGCATGCATCTATGTGGCACTTATCATTCCAGTTATGTTACACACTATAATCAAAATATAAATAAAAATAGGTTTCATAAAAGTTAACTTGGAACTCTGAATACATCTATAAATAAGAAATTGCTTTCGATACCCCTGGAGCATGCGCAATACCGAGGTTTCAAAAGAAGCCAGTAAAAGTGGAAGTATACCATCGATCTGAACGTAAGCGATCGGTGGTGAAGAGGCATATATGGCAAGAAACGAGACGAAATCTATGGAACACAAGTGTGTCAACTCTTAAGAAATCGAACATCACAGTGGAAGCTGTCACTGATTTCTATGGACTTGGTTTAGCAAATTTCGATCGGTTTTGGCCATTGTCTGCCGTGAACATCCAAGATATGTGTTCATTGATTTATTCACATTCAATTGTTGGGACAAGAAACCACCCAAGAATGTCATCGGAAGTAAACAAGACGACGGAAAATTGTTTGCCTCGTGAGTTAATTTTGTCTGCGATTTTTCCTGGTTTGAATTAAAACTAGTATAGTACTATGGTTTAGGGTCACGTTGTAATCTCACAAACAGTAAAGGATATCAATATAGTGTTATGTGATGTGAAAACCAAGTCACTTACAAAATAATGTATCTCCCAAGTAGCTATCGCAGCCAGCATACGAAATTAAGCGATTATTGCGATCTATATATATATTGTATTTAAAGACATTATGGACTGGTTTGGGTGCTTGGAACTGATCAGTTTACTATTCAGGCGCTATGCCAACTGGAGGAATGTAGCATTCAACTAACATCGCCGAAAATCTTAAGCAGATAGACCGTACCACTCCATAGAAAACATCTTCTGAACTACAATCAATTGTAAATATTTACTTCTCGATTCGGGACGCAATTATCTGCGATAAACTTATTCTTCCGAACAATATAAATTTTCACCAAGATATGAAAACAAAGTTTGCTATATATGTCACTACGAATCACCTATAATATAACATTTTCCTACACACATAATGCCTGCAGTGACGAAAAAAGACCACGTTCTAAACGAGTAATGCATGAGGGGAATATTTTTGAGAATAACTTACTGTTTATTTGTTTATTTGTACAATAGTTACAAACATATATGCTAATAATGAAATATGATATTCAAAAATGAAAAAGATTATATTATAGATGATCGGAATGCCAAATATTAATTAAAATAGTGAAATAAACTTTATGATAATTTTCTCCATTAGATTGTATGCACGGTTCTTATACGCCATTCTATATGCCAGGTTATGACGTCAGTGGGTGATTCTACGGTAACTGAGCAATTTGAGTATCCCGGTACATCAGAAATACAAACTTCGTTCTGTGGCGTATGATAGGGCACACTATGTGTAGTTAGACAGAAATATTCGAGAAATGTGGTTGGTAAAAATTATTTGCTGATTATTTTCTCATTTTGTCTGTTTTAGACCGTTAGTGTAAACCAGAAACGTCATTACACTAACGCACTTTATCATCTTTTCAAGCAGGCACCACATGTATAGTTACGAAGATATGGCCTTTTATTGTGGTTATTCGCGTTCCTTGGCAACTTCGCAATTTTCGGAGTGCCGGGGAGGTTCTAGTTCTGAAAATAAAAGCTTCATCTGAATTTTCGAGGCACAAACATGTGTATTTTTTCGCCCATTCTTCGGAACACTTCTTGAATATTCTCGGACGTAACCACTTTCATGGGGAATAATGATTCATATTATATTAAACATCCACGAAGAATAAATCGATGGAATGGGAGTTTCATTGCGTTATATATTTCGGATAACTCAGCTGATAATCCTTAGTGTTAGTGTAATGACGATTTTGTTTGTGTAATGACGCACCGTTAGTGTAATGACGTTATATCCTCCTGTTGGACAGTAGATGGCCGATGAAATGACCATGCGACACCAGTAGTGCATGTACATATTATACGATACCTATTATAACCATTTATATGTGTTTTTGGGGTAAGTGTGGACATTATGATGAACAGAGAGGTATGTTGCTGTCAGGTGTGTAACAAGCTCGTAGCTAATCCGATACTTCTACTGATGGTTAATGGTCGCTATTGACCATCAGCAGAAGGCTTTGATTTGGATTATCCCGTAGCCAGCTTTTGTGGTGGGCGGTTACGAATCTGATGCCGAATGCGCGTAGTGTAGATGTTGTGCGTGTGGCCCCATCCTGCGGATTGGGTCCGGTGCCCACCCCATGCAGAGCCCCTGGGAAAATATGTGTATACTCAGTGCACCGAGAGCGATTCTGGGCCTCAATTTCGAATCTCTAATTGAGAAAAACAATCAGTTTAAGGTGCCAATATAGAAGCTACATTCCTGGGCGGCCTCCATCGGGGAAGTTTGTGAAAAATCACTGCTTTGATATGATTCTGGAGCCCATCAGTGTCAATTTCGATTTTCTATAGTTCATTGAAAATGCAATCAATTAAAGATGTCAATGAAGCCAAATTGCGTCAATGCGTGGTGCGCGAAATAAGGGGCCCGGTGTGGGCCTTCCCTGGAATTTTTGTTGTAAACGTCAATGTTCTGACAGCGATTCCGGACCCCATATGAAGCGTCAACTTCGAGTTTCTAACCCAGGAAAAATATAGAAGTTTAAAGGAGACCAGGGTTTCACGTTCTAAACTTATGAGTGTTCGCGAGAGTTACTTCGTGTGGATTGCCTTCTCCCTTAAAGTGCTGAAAAATCCTTTGAGCTTCCACCCCTCCCCTCGCCAACAAAAATCTGGCGATGAAAGGGAACAACTGGATACATAATTGCGGAGACAACCTTCCCACCATTTATTCCCGTCCCTGTCCGTCAAACACAAGTTAATTGTTACATGTATGTATCTTCGAGGTGTGGATAATTTTCCCGGGTATAGGTTGTCATAACATTTGCTGGCCTTCTCCACACGTAAACAGTGATGGGCGAAATCAGATACAGCTAAGGATATTTTGGTCCAAGAAACCTTATGAAAATATAATCGAACTATTATGTGTCTTATATGAAAATGACAACACTCTTCTCTTTTTTCGAATGTTAAATGACAACTTGGAACTAGGTATAATAGCAACTAACCCGAATTGTTTCTGACCGCAGAAGGACCACATCATTGATGTGGCGCTGTTACATGGTGTAAATACCAGGTACCCATAGTTAGGCCGTGGACTCAGCTGCCTATATGTATATCATGCACATTGTCTGTATAGTATATCATGGATTCATAGGATGTCCATATGTACTTTAGGTTATATGGACACATCGGACAGTTATGTCACGTATCCACCTACACATATATATATTTGACCAATGCCCTATATAAAGATCATGGGTGATGGTCGCTTTGAATATTCCATGCACCAATGCCACCATGCTGCAGGTTGGCCATGGACCGGGGGTCATATATGTAGGTCATGGGACACAGGTCGATAAAGGTATGATATGACATTGTACCCAAGAATGAGCAGGTGTCTATACGTAGGACATTTATGGACCCAGCCCCGTATACATGATATATCTACGTCATGGACAGAGAAAAGTATGTTGACGATGCCTTTGTGGAAAGAAAAATAATTGTTTTCATCGACAAAATGCTACATGGTGCAGTTTAGTTTGTTAAAATTGCCACAATAGCAGTCATCTTTCATATTTTCGATTTCGGGTATGTCCCTAGCAACCGTTATCACCCTGGTAGGTAAGAAATATGGTAATTTTCCTGTCAGATCCACACCGACAACAACTATTATAATTGTTTTCACCATTAAAATGATACATGGCGTATTTTAGTTTGTTAAAACTGCCATAATATTAGTCATATGTGCTTTTATTCGATGTTGGGCAGTTGCCTAGCAACAGTTGCTAAGGAAGGACCTGCCGCCATTGCCTCCATATCTGAAAATGATGAGTAGTACATGGGGAACATATATGCCAAGTTTCATTATTGTATCACATTTTGCACAATTGTTACACCATGAGCCTGGACTATAATGAAAACCTCGTTATTACACCAACGCAGTGTCATTACATTAACACAAACAACGTTAGTGTAATGACGCGTTAGTGTAATGACGATTTCGCGTTCATCATGTGATAACATTTTTGAATATCGACAACCAAACCAATCAACTAGTTTATGAACACGCTTACCTCAGACGCTTTTATCAAAACTGTTTAATGTTCAGTCAATGCATATAGTATTTTAGTGTTCCGCGTTAGTGTAATGACGGTGAATAAATATACGGTACAAAATCCGGCGATTCAAATGTTAATTTCCCTGAGAATTTCACGAATACTCGGGAAACATTTTTTTTTTTGTTAACATGGAAGTTTCCATTCACGTTGCGACAGATGTGATATACAACTGACACCAAATGGAAACGTGGCAACCCATTTTAGGCTCGCGTTAGTGTAATGATTCTGGATCATGGGACAACGTTTTTGGGACAAATAAATAGCTTTTTGTTGTATGCTTCTTGGGTATCTCTGTATAATTTTGGTGGCATTAGATACCTTGCAAAATTCCACACCAGAAGGTGGATTTCGGTTTTGAATACACATTCACCAGTGCATAAGAAAAATCGGAGAAATTGGGCGTGTCTGCTCTGGGACATGCAGTTTCATGGTATCTTGCCGGTTATCGTCATGCCTAAGACCCATACCGGAGTATGGTAGTCACTTAATTTGGTATCTAATTAATGCCTGGATTCTCAGTTTTAAAATGATGGCCATTGTACTTGCTCGTGATGAGCAGTGCTTGTCTTGTGGTGAATTGTGCCCATTGGACAGTGTTTTGCTCAGTTACCGTAGAATCACCCCAGTTATATCCCGTCAAAGACACAAAGAAATAGTGTCCCATACACGGCTTTTATAGCTGTACCCATGCACTGACAGCTGCTTCATGACGATTGACAGCTATTTACCACCCGATATATATTTACCAACCCGAATACATGTATAAGGACTGAATTGGTGTACACTCCGTAAGTTAGATAAAAAAAAATTCGCCCGGGATTCACTTTGAGCAATCACGCCATGCATGGCGCCATGTTAGGTACAAATGTCGGTACTAACCCTATGCTATACCTCCTTGGCGTTATAGCGCATCTTTATTTCCAATATGGTGCAATATAGTATGTACCAGTCTGAATGAACCAAACTACAGCTACTCGTTTTGATATATTCTAAACAAATAACAGGGAATCCCATTACTTTCGAAAAGTACCGATTATATGGAATACTATATAGGGCCCCATTAGTACCGATTATATGGAATACTAATATATAGGGACCCATTAGTACCGATTATATGGAATACTATATAGGGCCCCATTAGTACCGATTATATGGAATACTATATAGGGCCCCATTAGTACCGATTATATGGAATACTATATAGGGCCCCATTAGTACCGATTATATGGAATACTATATAGGGCCCAGAATGCGACAGAATGTAATGCCATAATGTCGCACATTTCGCATGTTTTGGCGCGTGCCGAAAGCGATACAAGCGCCAAAATGTGCGATATTATATGTGACCCGCCATATCAAACCAGTCGGAAGTCGGTATTTTTTTTACCCTGTGCCAATGCATTCTCTTATATATGCGAGTCGACCATAGGTCGCCTCGCATATATAAGAGAATGCATTGGCTTAACAATTTTTTATCATGTTTTTTAAATAAATGTTTCTTACAATTTTTAGGACATAAAATAGAAAAACATCCATTACCCTGCACATATAGAAGCACATAGAAGAGTGTCGTCTGCTCATGTTTGTCTGGGGCTCTGTATGGGTGAAATTATAAAATTGTTAAAGAAGACAAGAACAAATTATTAAAATTGTAAAAAATTATTAGGCCAATGCATTCTCTTATATATGCGAGGCGACCTATGGTCGACTCGCATATATAAGAGAATGCATTGGCACAGGGTAAAAAAATCCCGACTTCCGACTGGATTTGATATGGCGGGTCACATATTGTGTCGAGCGTATATATGGTATCATATAAGAAACCTATATATAGTCATAAGTACAGTCATCGTGGAATATGGCTGTTTGTGATATATCGGTCCAAGTTTCATTTGGTGTTGGAGTCGCGATGATCACTTTAACACAATGTGGTATTACTCATAATGATTATGTTGTTGATGGTGTTGCTAATGTTGTTGCTGTTGTTGTTAATGTTATGATAAATTATTGATGACGATGGTGATCGATGAGGATGATGAAAATGTCGATGATGTTATTATGCTGACGACGCCAATTATGACGATGACAATTAAATGCGACGATGATGATGACGATGATAATTTTGATGTGATGATGATTATGATTACACTTACGATATTAATGATGATGACAATGACGATGGTGATGTGACAATGATGGCGATAACGATGAGAAAAACGACGATGGCGATGCATATGCTGATAATAAAGATGACGACGATGATGTGATGATTATTATTGTGGTGATGATGATGATGATGGTGATGATGATGATGATTATGATAAAGGTGATGATGATGATGTTGATGATGATGGTGATGATGATGGTGATATGATGATGATGTTGATGATGATGATGATGATGATGATGATGATGACGATGATGATTATAATGATGACAACGCGGACCATACGCCATGTTGATCGGGACTCGAGATAGCGTTGTTTATTATGTATATATGTGCGTTCGTTCTGCTTCTCCCATCTTTTGTATATAATATATATTCTCAATATCCTGTCGTGTTCCATGGATTAAGAGACATAAAGCGTTATAAATCAGTATATAAACTTTGTACCGTGTGACATGATCGATATTCACCTCACCACAGTATATACCTCATTAATCATGGACGCGCCCACAATGCATGCCTAACAATTGCAGGTGTACTGGTTCAGTGTGTTACGGGGTGACAGACGGTATCATTATCCTCGTGATCACACCTCGATGTTTAACGATCGACCCGGATATATATAATCGATGAGGCCATATATCATTAGACACACATGTCTGGAACTACCATGTACTGAGCCATGCCGCTGAATTGGTCACGTTAGAGTATCCAGGATCTATGAAACGTTGATTTGGGTAGCCAGGATATCGAAACGTTGATTACAGTACACATGATCTGGAAACGTTGATTAGAGTACCCATGCTCTCTGAACCGTTTATTATGATACACAGGATCTCTGAAACGTTGATTAGAGTACCCATGATCTCTGAACCGTTGATTATGATACACAGGATCTCTGAAACGTTGATTAGAGTACCCATGATCTCTGAACCGTTGATACAGAATAATTTAGGATACACAGGATCTCTGAAACGTTGATTAGAGTAGCGTGATTTCGAAACGTTGATTAGGATACATAATATGCCTCAATCGGTGGAGTCATATACCAAATGTATGCACACCTTTAACCAACATAGTCAGAATGCCAGGATGGTAGTCTGACTGTGCGGCCACTTCCATTGTCACCAGCACAGTTACTTATGGTAAGCCCACCAACGCCCGAACTAGACTTATTTCCAATTGGCGGATTAGTCTTGCAACTTGAATTAGAAAATAAATGAACATTGTAATTATGAAGGTTTTTAAGCTGTTCAGTGACAGATAATTTACATTCCACACTTTTCCATCCATTCCAAGTTACAATTTTTAACGGTTTGGGGAACACTTACTCACCTTTAGTTTCCTTCTTATTGGATTTAACTCTTACCTAGTCTCTCCAACCTTTCATTAAATTTAGATTTCCTGTTACTGTCTGCCTTTTGGCTTGCAAAACCTTTGAATCTGCCCAACCTTCTCGGACACTTTGGAAAAATCAACTACATGAGATGACTGACCCCTTGAATGTCCAAATGTGTATACATATATCTACCATGAAGTAACATTGAAAGTGATTGATCCGTTGTTGCATGTGGTGTACTACGATATATACATAACAAATTCAAAAGTGATGTTTTGAATGGGTTGCCTTCAATTAAAGCCGTTTTAAAGGCATCTTTAAAAACCCTGTTGAACCGCTCAATATCACCATTGTTTTGCGTGTGATCATTTGAAGATCTGATATGTTAATGTTTCTGTCACCACTCACCAAGAAATTTTTCAAACTCGACTGAAGTTAATACAGACCGCTTTGTCTGTAACAATTCCCTGAATGAAACAATGTTTGAAGAAAATCAATTACCGTTTGAGAAGTAACAATTGAATATAATGCAACCTCGTGACATTTATTGTAATAATCAATGAGTGTAATAACATCACGACTTGACTGATGTGCTTTCTCCATAGGACCAACTACATCTATGGCAACATTTTGCCAAGCCCTATTTGGTAGTTCAACGAGTGTAAAGTGTGGAATCGGAGTTGAACCCACAGCTATTTTGTCATGTTGTTGACAAAGTACACAATATCTGATAACATTATCTACCAACTTATCCATAGGTGGCCACCAGTATAATAAAAATCTCAATCTATGGTTTGTGCGAACAATGCCCTGGTGGCATTCATAAGCAATATTAACAATTTTGAATTGAAGGTCTACTGGTACAACAATTCTATCATTCCTCATCAGTAAGTTGTCCACAACTGAAAGTTCCTCACGCACATGATAGAAAGGTAATTATGCATTGCTTATCATTTTCTTATTAGGCCAATGTTTACATATAAGAGATAACTGTTTCAATTGTGTCATCATTATCTGAGGAATGAATTAATTTGTGTTTGGAAATAAAATCATTCTAAGATTCTATGAGACTACAAATAACCTCATCTTCAATATCGAATCCATTTGTATTAGCAAGAGGAACTCGACTCAGCCCATCTCCGACTATGTTTTCGGAACCTTCACAGTATTTGACAACAAAGTTTTAGTTCATTAACCTGGCTGCCCATTCCCATAGGTTGTCTTCCCGAATCTGATGTTGAAAGAAGTGTTCGGAGGCTTTGATGATCCGTACGAAGTTCAAATGCACGACCCCATAAGTATGTATGCCAGCGTTCGCATGCCCAAACACAAGCTAATGACTCCTTTTCGCCGACTGAATATTTCCGCTCGTTTTCTGTTAACAATCGGGATGCGAAAGCAACCGTATACTCTTGTCCATCACGTATTTGGGTCAATACGGCACCCAAGGCGTACCCTGGCGCGTCAGCTATTACCGTTGTTGACAAGCTGGGGTCGAACATTGACCATCCATTACTGTTTGTTATCGCATTACGATAATTACAAAATTGCTTTGTTGTTCCTGTGACCAGATGTATGGAACGTCTTTTCGGAGAAGTTTCCGCAGATTCTCTACTCTAGATGCATAGTCACAAAGGAACTTAGAGTAATAACCAGCAAGTCCTTGGAAAGACTGTAATTGTGTAGTTGGTGGATATGTGTGCAGTATGCCTTCCACATGTGCTGGATCAGGGAAAATTCCGCTTCAGAAATAACATGCCCAAGTAATTTCAATGAGGTAACGCTGTAATCACATTTGTCATTCAATTTGATGTTTTATTCAAGGAGCTTCGAGAGAAGAGCTTTCAGATTTTTATCATGCTCCTCTTAGTTCCTGCCATTAGCCACCAGGTTGTCCATGTACATGACTACACCACTGAGGTCATGAAGAATAATTGGTATGCGAGAGAATGCAGCTGGAATACCAGCTAAACACAAGCATGCTCTACGGGAGCGAAAGAGTCCACCATGTCTGATAAATGTCGTTAGATAACGACTGTCTGGATGTAAGTCCAACCGATGAAAACAGCTCTCCATAATCCCGATGAAATTGTGTTGGGAAGCTAGGTGGAAGGGAACTTAAATGTATCTTTTCTGCAGTTTTTTTCAGTTGTCATGTTACATGTAACAGCTGGTTCAATCGGAAAATTGCATCCAACTCCAGAAGTGGAATACCTTATTTCACCACAAAAAAGTAAATTGTGTGACTTTCATTACCATGTGAAAGTGCTCCTAACATTACACCTTTAACATTAATGTAGTCACCAGACTATGATGTCAATTTCACTGTGGTGATTTCAAATTTTCAGATGCGAATTGTTGTTGCAAGAGTTTGTCTGTTGTTATTGATACAGCCGAACCGGAGTCGACTAGTATTTGGATATCTTTGCCCAGAATTTCAACCGTGCCATAAATTCCATCCGCTCTATTTATCGGTTGTTCCAATTGAATATTTTCACGTTTTTTGTTTGCATTACAGATAATGCTCTGATGCCCAACTTCCATACACGCCGTACACGTTTCATATCTAGCTTTAAAATTTGAATCATTTGCCAGATGAGATCCAGCACATCGGAAACACAATGATTTTTTTTACTTTTTCCTCGGTTGATTTAAAGGTACTCAACCCGATAAAACTCCTCTCAATTACTATTTCAATGGCTTCGGGGGTCAAAAATATTTGATTCGAGTCGAGGAAGTCACCCATCAAAGCTCAGATTTGTTAGATATCGATTTTAGAAATCTATTATTTTTCATTATCGGGAATACTATCTGGCCCAGAACTCAGTCAAAATTGTGTTAAAATTACCACTTGATTTTAGAGTTATCCATCCTTGTCTGTTTGAATAGATTTGGAGAACACATCCAGAGCAGATTACGGCAGTTAGTAGTACTCATCTCGAGTTTATAACAAATTTCAAAAATCAATATCTAATAACTCGGAGCTTTGTTTGATGGGTTCCTCGACTCGAATCAAATATTTTTTACCCCCAAAGCCAAAGAAATAGTAATATAGGACCCTCCGATCGGATTGTTGTTGTTGGAATCTGTTGAGATGGGGACCCTCTTTACGGGTTGAGTACCTTTAACTGTTCATTTACCACAATTACACTTGGCACAGCGGCCTGCTGAAGAGAATGAACCTCCTTCATTGATTGTTCCACTTCTTTTGCAACCACACGCGTTTGTTCAAATCTAATTCAGGTTCTCTTATAGAAGGCGTTCTCGAATCTGTGGGACACTTGTTTCTTTATCAATTATTTGATCTCGCAGCATTTCATCAGACATAGTCTTAAAGTCACTTGTCGTGATTAAACTTCGAAGCGAAGCCACATATTCTATAACTGTTCATGTTGTCGAAATCTGTAACGCTCCACGACAACATTTGCTGGTCGTGAGAAATGTGCAGCTAATGACGCAACTGTACAGTCATACACACAATATGTACACTTCAGGCAGAGTATAGTAAATGCTTTCTCCTCTAGCTGTGCCCAGGGAATGAAGGAGAATGGCCTTTTGGCGCTCGGGATTGTACTGATCTGCCCCAGAAGCAAGTAAAAAGTTACTGAACATAGACATCCATTGTTTCCATTGAGGGTCGACCGGGTGTGCGCAGAAAAGGTGAAGGTGAACTTAAATTGGCTATGTAGGTTGTAACCATTGGAGATGCCGCCCTGGTACCCGCAATTGTTTCCGTCATGTTTCGAAATTCGAGGTATCAATCAGAAATAAACGAAATTTTTGGATTCGTATGACTCGTCGCCAATATGTCATATGCCTCAATGCTGATGCTGAAAATGTTGATTAGATGTCGAAACATTGATTATAGTACCCATGATATCGAAACGTTGATTAGAGTACCCATGATATCGAAACGTTGATTAGAGTACCCATGATATCGAAACGTTGATTAGAGTACCCATGATGTCGAAACTTTGATTTGAGTATCCAGGATCTCTGAACTGTTGGTTAGAGTACCCATGATGTCGAAACGTTGATTAGAGTACCCATGATATCGAAACGTTGATTATAGTACCCATGATGTCGAAACTTTGATTTGAGTATCCAGGATCTCTGAAACGTCGATCATAGTACCCATGGTGTCGAAACGTTGATTAGAGGACCCATGATATCGAAACGTTGATTAGAGTACACATGGTGTCGAAACGTTGATTAGAGTACCCATGATGTCGAAACGTTGATTAGAGTACCCATGGTGTCGAAACGTTGATTAGAGTACCCATGGTGTCGAAACGTTGATTAGAGTACACATGATGTCGAAACGTTGATTAGAGTACCCATGATATCGAAACGTTGATTAGAGTACCCATGATCTCGAAATGTTGATTAGAGTACCCATGATCCCGAAACGTTGATTTTAGTTCCCATGGTCTCTGAAACGATGGTTCGAGCACACATCTCGAAACGTTGATTATAGTATCCATGTCGAAACGTGGGTTAGAGTACCCATCATCTCGAAACGTTTATTAGAGTACCCAGGATCTCTGAAACGTTGACTAGATTAGCCAAGACATCTGAAACGTCGATTATAGCACCCAGCCCCAGTATATCTGAAACGTTGATTAGAGCACTAAGGATATCATTAACATTGATTAGAGCACCATGATATCTGAAACGTTGATTATGGTACCCGAGATCTCGAAACGTTGATTATGGTACCCGAGATCTCGAAACGTTGATTAGAGTACACATGATGTCGAAACGTTGATTAGAGTACCCATGATATCAAAACGTTAATTATGGTACCCGAGATTCCGAAACGTTGATTATGGTACCCGAGATCTCGAAACGTTGATTAGAGTACCAATGTTGTCGAAACGTTGATTAGAGTACCCATGATGTCGAAACGTTGATTAGAGTACCCATGATATCGAAACGTTGATTAGAGTACCCATGATATCGAAACGTTGATTAGAGTACCCATGATGTCGAAACGTTGATTATAGTACACATGATGTCGAAACGTTGATTAGAGTACCCATGATGTCGAAACGTTGATTAGAGTACCCATGGTGTCGAAACGTTGATTATAGTACACATGATGTCGAAACGTTGATTAGAGTACCCATGATGTCGAAACGTTGATTAGAGTACCCATGATATCGAAACGTTGATTAGAGTACCCATGGTGTCGAAACGTTGATTAGAGTACACATGATGTCGAAACGTTGATTAGAGTACCCATGATATCGAAACGTTGATTATAGTACACATGATGTCGAAACGTTGATTAGAGTACCCATGATGTCGAAACGTTGATTAGAGTACCCATGATATCGAAACGTTGATTAGAGTATCCATGGTGTCGAAACGTTGATTAGAGTACACATGATGTCGAAACGTTGATTAGAGTACCCATGATATCGAAACGTTGATTAGAGTACCCATGATCTCGAAATGTTGATTATATTACCTAGGATCTCTGAAACGTTGATTAGAGTACACATGATGTCGAAACGTTGATTAGAGTACCCATGGTGTCGAAACGTTGATTAGAGTACCCATGATGTCGAAACGTTGATTAGAGTACCCATGATGTCGAAACTTTGATTTGAGTATCCAGGATCTCTGAAACGTTGATTATAGTACCCATGATATCGAAACGTTGATTAGAGTACCCATGATGTCGAAACGTTGATTAGAGTACCCATGATGTCGAAACGTTGATTAGAGTACACATGATGTCGAAACTTTGATTTGAGTATCCAGGATCTCTGAAACGTCGATTATAGTACCCATGGTGTCGAAACGTTGATTAGTGTACCCATGATCTCGAAATGTTGATTATAGTACCTAGGATCTCTGAAACGTCGATTATGGTACCCATGATCCCGAAACGTTGATTTTAGTTCCCATGGTCTCTGAAACGATGGTTCGAGTACACATTATCTCGAAACGTTGATTATAGTATCCATGTCGAAACGTGGGTTAGAGTACCCATCATCTCGAAACTTTGATAATACCCAGGATCTCTGAAACGTTGATTAGGGTAATTCCAGGATCTCCGAAACGTTTATTAGAGTACCCAGGATCTCTGAAACGTTGACTAGATTAGCCAAGACATCTGAAACGTCGATTATAGCACCCAGCCCCAGTATATCTGAAACATTGATTAGAGCACTAAGGATATCATAAACATTGATTAGAACACTAAGGGTATCATAAACGTTGATTAGAGCACCATGATATCTGAAACGTTGATTATGGTACCCGAGATCTCGAAACGTTGATTACATCATACCTTTGATTAGAGTAACCATGATCTCTGAAACGTTGAATAAAGTACCGGGATCTCTGAAACGTTTGTTAGAATACACAGGCTCTCTGAAACGTTCATTTGGTTACCGGATCTCGAAACTTTGATTATGATACCCAGCATCTATGAAACGTCGATTATGATACCCAGCATCTCCGAAACGTTGAATAGGCTACCCAGGATCTCTGAAACGTTGATTAGAATATCCAGGATATCTGAAACGTTGATTATGGTACTGTATGCAGTATCTTTGACACTTCACGGTTGATTAGGGTACACAGGATTTCTGAAACATTGATTAGGGTACACAGGCTCTCGAAATGTTGATTAGGCTACCCAGGATCTCCAAAACGTTGATTATGGTACCAAGATCTCTGAAACGTTGATTGAAGTACCCATAATATCTGAAACGTTGACTAGATTAGAACAGATATCTGAAACGTCGATTAGAGAAAGCTCCCATGATATCTGAAACGGTGATTAGAGCACCAATGATTTGCACCCATGATATCTGAAACGGTGGTTATGGTACCCGGGATATCGAAAAGTTGATTAGATCACACAGGATATCGAAACATTGGTAAGAGTAACAAGGATCTCTAAAACGTTGATTAAAGTCCCATGCAGGATCTCTGAAACGTTGATTAAAGTACCAGGATCTCTGAAACGTTGATTAGTGTACACAATATCTCTTAAACGTTGATTATGGTACTCATGATCTCTGAATCGTCGACTAGAGTATACCCAGAGTAAGAAACGTTGATTATGGTACCCAGGATCTCCGAAACATTGATTAGAGTACCCACGATATCGAAACATTGATTAGAGTACCAACGATCTCTCTAAACTTTGATTAGGGTACCCATGATCCCGAAACGTTGTTGAGAGTACCCAGAATCTCCAAAATTTCACTCAATAGATGTGCCGTCATAGATGTAGCTCGTATATGCTTCCAATCAATAACGAATAATTGACGTTTCTAATGATCCATCTGTGCCCATTTGACCACACATAAAACTTACAGCTTAACTTTGTATTAAATGTTTCCCACATAAATCCGCACGAGTAATTGAAAATTTTATATTCCGAGATCGGCGCCATTTTGTAACTCGATACAGAAACATGCTCACTTGACTAATTCAGCGTCACTGCCTCCAACCAGTCTGATATATAATGGACATCTTACGCATGGTTCGCAGCGCCACGATGTGACCTCCCACTCGCTGCCCCCATATATACTACACCTCCCCTCTCTCATTTCTCTCGCTCTCTCTCTCATTTCTCTCTCTCTCTCTCTCTCTCTCCCTCTCACTCACTCTCTCTCTCTCTCTGAGTCAGTACCTCCACGTTATCGCAGTTTGGGTTAGACTAGTAGGTCGTGGGGTAGAATCCCGGTATGCGTGGGCTAAAATCGGGACCGATTGTCAAGCTTGGTCTGAGTTACGGGACATGTCACTGTGCCATTCCGATCACAACAAGGCTATTTCGACAAGCAATGATAATTGTTCACGCACATACACTGCAAAAAATTATATTGCCTTATTTGGTTATTCAAACGGTCTCCATAGCGGAAATATATAATATCATCATCATTTAAAGGCCCACTTATTTTCGAACCCCCAGATAACTTTATATAAAATATATGCCATATTATATACCATTTAAAAGGAAGCTCCAAAACATTGTATTATCAACTTATCCGGTGTAATAAACTGTGGGCATGTTGTTTTTGTTGAGTTGCCAACGCGTTTTGTCATCAAGATTGAATTAAAAATAAGTATTATTTTCAATGCAGGGGGAATAACTCTATATATTAAAGATAGAGTTCTTCCCCTTTAATTGAAAAAGTTTGAATTATGTTGCATTATGGGTGCCAGAGGGGGGAGTCTTCAGCAGTTTTCTATTTCTCTGTGGGCATCTTCTGAGACACAGATGTTTCAAATAGTGATGAATTATAGTATTTTCATCATATTTTATGGCATAGATTGTTATTAAAATCGTATATCAAGTCGCTATAAACAAAATAATCGGCGACTCGAAAATTAAGTGGGCCTTTAATGACGGAACGAGTCAAACCGACTCTTAGTTTCCTTAATTACATACAAGAGATTTACATTTACAGACATCACAAACAAACATTTTATATCTTAGAAATCACTAATTTTTCCATGTTCAATTTTAAAACATTTCTCTGGGTTATAGCGCTGTTTTTGCTTTAACTGTGATCTCATGCAGTTCGTACAGTATTTACATTGCATTTCTCGTTAGTTTTTTGTTAAAATATGTTATGTTCTTCGAGACAAAGAACCACTTAGTTCTTTGTTGGAATTGTGGGGAACCTAACCCAGAACCAATTGGTTCTACACACTACACAGCATTCCACCGTAGAACCAAACAAAGATACAATGGTTCTATGTGGAAACAGGTGCTTTAATTGAAGCAATAGATACGTCATCACCCAGAGCCAGAGCTTCAACCAATTCCGATAGGCCTATATATATCTCACCATCAAACCTTGCTCTCCATGTCACGCATGTATGCTATCGACCACGTGTCTCTTGCTCTTTCTTCGCATGCAAACGAGCTTATAGGAATCACTGAACTAAATGGTTTCCCATAGGCGACAGTGTTAACGTTCCAATCGAATTCTCTTAATTGAAGCCTGCAGGCTATTCCAGTGGTGTTTCCCCAGCTAGATTGACACCAGTTGATCACGAAAATGCAAGAAACATCATAAATCCCCAAGTGTACGACAGGGCTATCCCACAGCCAACTTTGGTCTTGAAAAACACAGAACTACAGCAGCTAGTTAAATCAATTTCCTACTCACAAAAAGCCATTCCCCCATTAATTCACCAGTTTAAATTATTTAGATATGATGTACAAATCAAATAAACACGATGTCATCCTTTAATAACGTGTCACATGTATCAGGTGAAGGTCATTCTTCAGTTACCTTCACCTTTATCATTCCACGGTGTACTCGCTCCCCGACTCTGGAACACATTTATATGGGCAGCCATTCGGTCGGAAATTACACGAAATAAAAGTTAATGGTGGTTTGTAAAAACAACTACAATCTATTTCAAAACAATACTCTCCATTTTCAAACCAATGGTCGTTCTTTGATTCAATAAGAGACAATTACGTGTTAACAGATATAGATTCACAATCAACGTTGACCGATGCAAAATTAATGTTCTATTTTAATTTAATAGTATTCATTGTTCAACTAATATCTAATAACAAACAATTAATACAGCTTTGCTCATATTCAGTAAACGTACATTCCGTTTCAATAGCCATATTTCAAACCAATAGACGATTTCTCACGATCAGTGATTATCGTTATCAAACTAATAGACCTTATTGTAAAACTAATAACTCATTGTAAAACTAATAAATAAAACCGTAATTAACTTATTGTAAAACTAATAACCTATTGTAAAATTAATAGACCTTATTGTAAAACTAATAACTTATAGTAAAACCTATATCTAAAACCGTCATTAACTTATTGTAAAACTAATAACTTATTGTAAAATTGATAGACCTTATTGTAAAACTAATAATCAATAGACATATTTTAAACCAATATACTATTTCCCACGATCAATGATTATCGTTATCAAACTAATATCTAATAGCGGAATCAACTATTTCAGGTCAAACCAATGAGCTCATTTGAAATTAATGATTAAAACACAAACCTATAAGCAATTCGTAAATTAACGCTAGGGGCGCTGGCCACCAATTTTGTTCGCAAAATCCGTGACGTCAGAAATATAGAAATAAACATGGGAGTTCCCAATGTCATGTCGATGTGACGATTTGGAATATGAGTTCACTCGGTGCAAATCAAACGACGATAAATATTCACTATAATATATAGGACATATAGTGGAGTAGATTAAGTCAAATTTTCAAGGCAGTTGTTCAAATTGTTACTAAAGCATGAAACTTTGCACATATGTACATCTTCTTTAATATTAGATATGCATGGAGCCACGCTGAAATTTCACTTTAACCCCTCTTTTTAAGGGGTTTTCCAAATTTATAGAGCGTTTCGTGATTATATTATTTAATAAATGTCGCAATTAATCTCACCATGAAATATACGATTTAAAATTAGGCATATTCAGTTCGTATGACTCTGAGAGATATAATGCCACATTTTAAGGGTAAAATTGGAACTCCCCGCCCAAGATGGTCGTTAAAATGACAGCTGAAAGAGGGAATTTGACGTTTTTTCGCTAATATCTTCTAGATCAGGTTCTGCTGTATGGAACTGGTTCGGAAATGTGACTTCATTTTGTATTGCTCATGTTAAGAGACAATTGGAGCAATGAATATATGTCATTCGTATGATCCAAGTCCCTCCCGCGATCCCTCAATAATTCGATTATACATAAGTCGGTATGAAATTTAACCAAATATCACCGTTATGAATCTAGTCATATTTTAACAAGAATTGGACAGAACTTTGCAAATTATGACATACAATTACTTATGAATTTTTGCGCTTAAGTGCAAATATTTTACGTTTAATCACAAATCATTTGCGCTTAAGCCTGCAAATAGCGTGTCTGTCATTTGCAGAATGAGGTCCACAGAGGGTGAATTTAGTGATGCTACCCTGCATAGCGGGCTAGCATAACTAAATTCACCCTCTGGGGACCTCATTCTGCTTAGGCCTCATTTTCTGGGAAGTAACTATGGTATCAAATTAACATTGTTTTTAGTTACGTTTTCCCATCTGGGAAGTTTCTATATCCCCTAATTTGCAGAAGATAAAATCCATAATCGAGGCTCCAAATGGGTGAACATCACCAACTTCAACTGGGGAACTTCTATCTTATCCTAGGACTGCCATAGCAGTTGAGGGCCCTAAGCAGAATGAGGCCCCCAGAGGGTAAATTTAGTGATGCTAGCCCACTATGCGGTGTAGCGTCACTAAATTCACCCTCTGGGGACCTCATTCTACAAATGACAGACACGCTATTTGCAGGCTTGCACTCAAGTCTATATACCTGTAGGCCCATCATACAAGGGAAGCAATCCCCAGTGATCCCTAGATACCAGTACCTTTTATGACCATGGAAATGGTATATATCTGTACAGGATATGTCTCTTTTATAAATGTAATAGATCTCTGTGATGGAGGCACAAATTCTTAGGGACAGGGATGCTGATAATATGAAAATATGTTTTTCCCCTATTTCTATTCAATAAGTACATTTACACCACGAAGCAAGCCACCAGTAACCCCTAATTCCCCTTCTATGACCATGGAAATGGTATATATTTGTGCAGGAGATGTCCCTTTAATAAAATATACTAGAGCTTTGGGAATGAGGCACCAATTTTGGGGACACCAGAGACAGAGATGCTTTTGACTTTTCAACTTTCGAGTCTGTATGGGCTACTACTATGGGCCCATAATAATATACTATGAGATGGACTCAATCATTCACAATCAGAGGGAAGTAAAGGAGTGTTAGGTATTTGCGCTTAAGCGCAAAGCATTTACACTTAAGTGCAAATGATTTTCACTTAAGCGCAAACAAATTGATAGACACATATTTGAGCTCAAGCGCAAATGACATTCACTTAAGCCCAAATGATTTATGTTTAAGCTTAATATTTGTGCTTGAGCGCAAATAAATAATAAATGTGAAAAGGGCCTCCCATAAGTAAGAGGGGACTCTAAATTTCTTGAACATTGAAATTCCCTTTGTTTGAGAATTTGTATATGTGTATATTGAATATTCTCAGTAAATAATTATTCTGTGTGTTTCAAAAGAAATCAGAATAAATTGTTATTGTTTTTAAGTATTGGTTATAGATAACAGTTAATTAGATTGACTCCCCTCTTCCAAGATGCATCCTTACTGTGGAAAACCGATCGCCCAAGCGATTCACCCAGGTCTGTTGGATGGCTCAAACGACTTTTCCTACTATGGCCAGTTTGTACCCTTGATTTGAATGACACATTTAATTGTTTCGTACCATGTTTTTGGTCATTTCACACCATATATTGGTATGTTTCATTGATTCCCAAAAATGATGAATGGTCATTCGTACATGTGAAACATTATATTAATCGTGTTAACTTAATGAGAGTGAACATGATCATGATTTAACGTTCGTGATGATGACAACCCAACATTTACATGTTAACATATTTCTTTCTTTTGTTTTCGAAACAAAATGAACCAATCGAAATTGTCGCGACAAAGTTAAAGATGCATAATCCGAATTAACGCTTGAATATTACTATTTCCTTGGCTTCGGGTAAAACATATGTGATTTGAGTTGAGGAACCCACCCATCAAAGCTGAGAATGATCAGATATTGATTTTTGAAATCTATTATTTTTTACCATCGATAATTTTTAGGGGCCCAATAAAAAGTCGAAAGAGGACGGATGAAGATGGATAACTCAAAAAGCAAGTGGCTTTTGTTGTGTCAGATATTTGACAAACCCGCAAAATTTCATTGAACAAAATATTGATTAATAACAGGTTTTGGGCAATTGTATACTATATTTGACTGGTTAGCATTATTTTTGGGGCATTAATCGATTCTAGTAAACGAAGTGGCATTTAAAAAAATGGTGTTGTTGTTGTTGTTGAAATATGATGATATGGGAACCATCGAATCGGACTGAGTACCTTTAATGTCATTTAAAAAAAAATTAATACCGGTATACTCAAAGGTACGAAACACTACGAATTGTCGAAATGATACAGGAACTGGTATGAAATGTCCAGAACCCTGGTGCGAAACATCTCCATGTCACACTTCCATGGTATGAAATGCCAGCAACCTATTCATCCATTGCACATTATCATTTATTTCCAATGGGCATGGATACGAGTCTCCCATTGGGGAGGGGGTCCACCTTGATACATGTACATGTACATGTATGTTCCGACAGCACCCCCTTGGAAGGAAGTTTCCTACAGATGGCTACAGGGTAAATGTATATCGGTCCAAAATTTGTTCGAAAATTATTAATTAGATATGACATTTTTGCACGATATGGCTTGTTATCAAACTCCATTTGTTCTTAGCTGAATATCACTTCAATTTGCCCTAAATCGAGTAATATCATTTTACGACATCACTAATTAAGAGTAATACATGTATGATTTTATGACATCACGATCTGAGTAATACACGGTATGGCTATGACATGGTGTAATTCTATTTCACTATTAGAATAGGCATAGATACCAATTTTTTGTGATGTCACTCATTAGAAAAAGTTGTCAATATTACACTGTTACTAAGAGGCGAACTACCGTAATTAATAGATACATGTAGGGTATTACTTGGTTGGTTTGATATTATAGGCCTGATTTCAGTCCTCATTAGCCTCATATCAGCCTTCGTCGTCAGGCTGATTGTGATATGAGGTTACCTCAGGGTGATATAGGGCCTAATATCAAACCAACGATGTTGGCACTGCTAGTCTACAGGGTCACTGTCTTGTTGTTCCCCTTGCCGAGGAGATATAAATGGGTACAGGACGTTTTGTATCATCTTAAGTCATTTCGTACCATATTTTTGGTAGTTTCGTACCATATTTTTGGTAGTTTCATACCTTATTGTTTGGTCGTTTCGTACCATGTAGGAAATCAATTGGTCATTTCGTACCATATTACTACATGTATGTCACACCATATGGAAACAAATAAATGATTTTCTACAAAGTACGAAATAAAAAAAGTAACCAAACAATCCGGTACCCTACAGTTATGTAAAACCAAAAATTATGGTATGGATTACTATGGAACGACCATGGTTATGGTATCAAATACTGAAATAATGAAGAAGTCACTGCAGTTGTATATATCATTTATGTGGTCACAATATATGCATGTATAATGCAACCTGTAAGTTGACATGACCTATGTTCTAGTTGGCTTATGATTGAGTTCTGAGGTGCTCTTCGCACTGTCAGGTTTACTTGATCAATACTCCAGCAATCTTCAGAATCCGATTCCACGACGCTGGTATGAAACGTCTAGAAAATAGAATCCATATTTAATAAATCCTTCAGACATTCAATATTACCGATCGCCTGAATCAACATCTGACTGTTTGAAGCGGTTCCACGCAATGGTTGTTTTCAGAAGAAGTCGTCGCAATGTACAGTGCTAGTACGCACTACACATTAGATCGATCGATTATCTTACGGTGTTAGAGATGTTGTTGTTGTTATTGTTGACATAATCATATTCACACTGCTGTTGTTAGTACTTGTCGAACACATCCTAAGTTCTCCATCGGATTTTGACAGACAATCCCTGCATCTGGATCTGGATGGTGTACGGCGTATGATCCTCGCGGATGTGTAGAACGCCGGGAGAGAGAGAATTATGTTCTTTGCGGGACTGTTGAGTTGTCCGCTGCTGTTCTATTTTGAATTTCGCATGCGTCCATCTCGTTTAGAGTGTTCCTCTGAATAATTGTCCGTGGGAAGAATGAATTTGAGTATTCAGCAGAGTTTGTCACCAGTGGCTCTTACCGGTAGGACAGTGAATTATTACATTCCTGTTTTGAGACTATATTTGTGGCACTGAAATCTGCAAATTTCTTGGCTCGGATTTTTCTGCCCACCTTTTTTGGTTTAATTAAGCACTGAGACTGAGTGTTTACAGCCGACACCTGCCCCTTATCCATCTTGTGAAAGAGCTCCAGCCTCTGGTCTTTCCTTCTTTCTTCGAGTGGTCTTATCTCGCAGTCATTCATCAGTTTGGCCATGTCCTTCGATTGGTAATTGTCGGTCATGAGACGTACAGCTCCTCTCTGTATTATCTCCAGGGCGTCGATGTTCTGCTGCTGGTGAGGATCCCACATGACGGCTGCGTATTCCAGCGACGATCTTACGAGTGTCTCATACGCTACGCATTTACTCTTGAATGGTGCCTTCCTAAGGTTTCTTCTGATGAATCCGAGCGTGCTGTTAGCCTTCTTCGTGATCTTGTCTATCTGTGGCAACCATTTCATATCGTTTGAGAGCATGACTCCAAGATATGGTGATTGAGTGACGCTTTGTATGATCTGGTTTCTGAGCTGGTACATGTAGGTCAGTTGGGAACAGTGATAATCACAGTAATACTGACAGTGATTTCAGATACGGACAGTGAATGAGTGATACATCAAGTGATCAACATCATACTAGTAGTACAGTCCTCAAATTCGGTTGCTTAATTCAGATCTTCTGGGTCAATAATAATAACAATATTAAAAAACAAGCTCTCAATTGGATCTTCGGTATCTGCTACAGGTACAGGATATAGTCCACAGTCCGTATATCATCGCGGTTTTCATGTTCAGGGTCACTTTCTGACGCGAAAATGTTCGAGAACATGCATTTTTTTTTTGGCAGGGGGGTATCCCATGTTGACGTCACGGAATTTGCAGTTTGGTGATTCCAACAAGATTCATGGTGGCGCTCCTAGCGTTAATTTGATATTGGTGGCGACCCTAGCGTTCATTGGTTTAAGAATTGATCATTGGTTTGTAAACGGATGTTACTAATCTTCAATTATTATTCATTGGTTTGACCGGAAATAGTAGATTTGTCTCTTATTGAATCCAGGAACGGCTATTGGTTTTGAAATAGCCTGATTCTATTGATTAAGAAACCATATCTATTAAAACGGAATTGTCTCTTATTGAATCCAAGAACGACTATTAGTTTGAAAATGGAGACTATTGGATATTGAAATATCTTTATTGATTAAGAAAATATGGCCATTGAAACGGAATGTACGTTTATTGAATATGCGCGAATCTTACTAATTGTGTGTTATTATATATTAGTTGAACAGTGAACGCTATTAAATTTAAAAAACCCATTAATTTTGCATCGGTCAACATTGATTATGAATCTTTATCTATTAAAACGGAACTGTCTCTTATTGAACCCAAGAACGATTATTGGTTTGAAAATAGAGACTATTTGGTTTGAATCTATATCTATTGAAACGGAATTGTCTCTTATAGAATCCAAGAACGACCATTGGTTTGAAAATGGAGACTATTTGGTTTGAATCTATATCTATTGAAACGGAATTGTCTCTTATAGAATCCAAGAACGACCATTGGTTTGAAAATGGAGACTATTTGGTTTGAATCTATATCTATTGAAACGGAATTGTCTCTTATAGAATCAAAGAACGACCATTGGTTTAAAAATGGAGACTATTGTTTTTACAAACCACCATTAACTTTTATTTCATGTAATTTCCGACCGAATGGCTGCCCATACATTTAGCTCCCTGATTCCTATATAGCATCAGGTAAAGCAAAGCTGAATTGGTTTTTAAAATTAAGTTGTAATACGATCTTGCCGAAAGCTGCTTGCAATGCTCGCACTGATTGGTCAATAGCCTTTGTTCCCGTGGATAGGTTGGGGACTTTTTGTTGCACAATATTCTATGCACCACAAAAAATCGTGGCACAACCAATCTATTGTCGATCGCGGCTCAAACATTCAGAATTCAAACCACAGGCTAATTTCTTAATTTAGTGCTGGGCCGATGCTATATGGGTACATAATAAGACTAATTATAATTTAAGATGCAACAAGAATAAGACACATACAACTGAAAATCTTGCAAAAATGACCAATGAAATTAGTCGCCGTTTAATAGTGACGTCATTTGTGACGTTGCACTTGAAAATGCTTTCTGCAAGTAGGCCTAATGGTGGAAAATTATACCGCACGAGGTTCAACATTTGAATACCATGTATACATAGCGGGTTTCTGAAGCCAAACTCTGCATATCGCTCACTTTAATTAGAATAAAACCATATACAATCGAATCACAAAAGAAACAAATACATGGCGCACCGGCGTGTATAGTATAATTTGACCACATAAACTAATGGCGCTTGTTCTTCGTTTGGAAATATCTCTTTTTGATAACTTTAATAATGCCCTAAATACTATGTGGCATCATTTGTTTCTCCTGTGTTTTGGAGGGAGGGATATATACTAGTACAAACGTGATGTTGTTTTGTTTGTTGTGGTGGTGGTGGTGGTGGTGGCGGTGGCGATGGCGGTATTGTTGTTGTTATTGTTGTTGTCTTACTTTTTTCTTTCCGCTTCCAATAGCTAAATGGTAGAATCAATTATTATGTAGGGTATGCGTTAACTCGATTCTGTAGTACATACATATTGTTCAGTCAGATATGTACGGAAACACGCAGTAAATGTTCACACTCCGTGATACCTATAGACTCTTTATCTTCCAAGCAAAACTGCTACGTTAGCTTTCGCGATTCGACAGAGCTTAATGGGGACGAACAGAGAATTACTCTAACGCCCGTGGGTTCGCGCACTATAGGGCATCGACTAAAATCGAAGTTTTTATGCCGATTTGCGTCACTCCGTCACTTTGAACTGCGAGGTAACGTCAATCTCGAGATATTTCCGGAGAGTTTCCAGACCATCTAAGTTCTCACAGCTTCATGGGATGTCGTTCCAAATGACCTGAATTGGTGTCCTGGCAAGACGATCCATTAGTTTGTCTCAATGTGACAGCGCTTATTACGCCAGTCTTCTGGGTTGAAATTAATGACTATTCCTGGCCCGAAGACAGCGGATATTGCTATTACCACTTCCTAATATGATTGATGTGTGGATTGTTTAGGATCATGGCTAATTCCGGGTTACATATTTGGCATTTATCTGGGTTTACCATCGCCACGGTATCCAACCATGGTTCCTTATAGTTGTCCATTCTTTATTCATACCAAATATTCTCAATATAATACGGGAACCAAAAATCAAGCAGACTCGTTCCTAGAATAACGATGATGCATACAATGTAAGCTGATATATCACTGCAACAGCCGTTTGCTCTCGCTATCCCTCTTTCTCACACTCTTTCTCTCTCCAGACTGTATTGAAACTCGATATGCAGGGTCCTACATTTATATTCATTAATATTGGGTATTTCAGTCCGTGATTTCTGTGTGGTACCTCTTGCAGGTAGGCACTCATGTCGCTAAATTCGAGCCTTGTTCACAATATGGATGTTGGGGCTTGCAAGCTGTTAAATACACTCTAAATTTATATTCATTTGGATTTTCTATCGAAATGCCTATAATTGCTTGCCCTATCTGGCCATATTAGGATTTTTTAACATGATCCCTTTTGCCCTTGATACTCATTGGACCTATCCTATCTGTAGGACCCAGTTGTGTTAGGTAGACGCCACATAGTACTAACTTATTTTTATTAACAGCTATATAGTTAGTAGGGGATATGCATCCACTGGTATATATGAATCCACTTGTATATATATTCAATATTAGTTTAGCTGATGTAGCTTATCACTGCACCAATGAGGTAAATGTTTAGTAGGCTATCAATATGTATGCTACTGCTCAATTGGTTACATGTGTGTTTGTTTGTTTGTTTTGTCTATTGTTTATCCTCGTGCAATGTCACATCAAATGCTTTGCATGTATACCTCAATGGTCCATTATTTTGGTTAATAAACTATTCTATTCTATTCTATTCTATATCTGCAATGGTTTTATTCCAGGTCTCATCACAACAACTACGATCATCTATGTGGCCGAGTGCATCTACAGCAAACAGCGGGGTCGAGCGGTTGCCATGTTCGCTGTATTCTACTTGCTCGGCCAAATTGCAGCTATATTTCTATCGAATTTTATCAGTATTGACAGCACGAGAGGTTGGAGGTAAGATAGAAAATTGTCAAAAATAAAGCAATCACGAAATCCATTGATTGTAATACGACCGGACGAGAAAGATGGAACCTATCTTCACATTAATAAAAAAAATTGCACAGAGGCGTTATTTCGCTAAAATCCGATTCAGATTCTGGATTCAGATTACAGATTGGTCCCCGTACGACTTGGTTCGGCAAAAGAACAGACCAGAAATTGGCAGAATCAGTAAACGAACAGACCGTAATCTCAATTTCGTGGTAATCCGATTGGGATTCGGATTCCGATTACGGACTCAAATGTTCGTAATGTAAACAAACCGAGATTTCGCCACCTCAGAGTTTAAAAACACAATAAAACATAAGAATCCGTCTCTTGTGTACAAATTATTGCAGAATATAAACGATCTATATCAAAGAATTTTAAATGCGGAGACAAATTTGTTTTATTGAATGTAAACTGGGAGAATATTACTGAAATTAGCCAAATAATAACGCTATTGATAGTAACGCTGGGGGAGCACTTCGGTTGATGGCGAAGCAATTGCAAATCATTGTTGATTGTCACTTTCATATGTCCATTTCATAATTCCATCCTTAAAATACCGCCCGAACGCATGTCGATTTCGAATTCGGCGGATACGTCACCATTGGCCGAATTCATATGAACCTGCATGGATATGTCTTCTGCTGTGTTCGTTATTATAATGTTTCTTCTTATTCAAGAAATAGTAGGATTATATGGTATCGATGGATTATCAGATACACGTATGTACTATCATCTAGTCTTAAAGTTATAGCAATTTCATGTTAAACATGTTTTGTTTCGTTAAATGCAGTCGTTTTGCACAATGGTCTCTGTATAGACAACAGACACATGTTCTAGGGACGTGGCTAGAAGTTTCCTCAAATTTCCGGCCAACTGCAACCCCCCCCCCCACTGAACCAAACATCAATATCACAGGTTCGCACAATTCAATTTGCTCCCCTTGGAAATATCCAATCTGACAAACACTAAGATTGGAAAATTACCAACTTTTATTGGTTGAAAAAAATCAAACAATGAGAACAATGCCAACCTATATATGGTGTCAAATTAATGTCCAACTAATGTTGTGTCATGCCAGGTCATGCATGAAATTTCTGACTGCTGGAATGTACCAAAGTTTAGTTTAGATATATTTATTTCAAATATATGTCAAATTTAGATAACACATGATATATAACACATACATGTGTTTATACATACAAAGGAATTGGGGGACAAGTACTGACTCACTTAAGGGTACCCCCTCTCCCATATGTTATTACACTGAAAAAATAAATAATTAGTAATGGCAAAGCAACATGACTACCAAAACAAGTTGAACATATATATACAGATCACTGGACACCCCCTCTCCCGAGTTAGTCATAAGTTTGTATATGTATTTATTTAAAATCGGGTTTGTTTGTTGGCTTGTACGTATCATTATTTGAAACAGTTAGTCAAAATAATCCTGATTTTCCTCACGTATGAATGACTGCACAGCTTAGCAAATTGTACCAAAGTTCGGGGTGGGGGTCGAGACACCCAATCAATCCCTGTCGTCACGTCCCTGTTCAACTGACAAGTTTCGTGTGTTCTTCACAACATCTTCGGATTTTGATTCAGGAGGCCTAGAGCTGTCATGTTTAGATATGCTTGCCATCATCAATAAACACACTTTAACTTGAAAAAAAGATGCGATTAAGTCGGATTGGCAGCAAATTATGTGCCGTGTATATACACATAGAAGAAAAGCATGACTTTCACAACAAACATGCACTTTATAAATATAAGATACAAATGATACTTGTGTCAAATACATGAGCCATGTTTGACGCTGGGAGAGAGTTTCGAAGACCACGTGGATTTCAAAATCTGACCTAGAATCGGGAATTAGCCCCGCCCCCGTAATCGGCTTCGGATTCTCAATCCGGATTTTAGCGAAATTACGACTCTGTGTATCGATTAGTATTACCCTGATCACGGCACATGAAACCGTAGTCAAGGAAGAAGCAAATCCGTGCTGCGACCTATACTAAATAAATATTATTGTGCTGCATATCGTTGTCTATTTTATTGTTGTCCTTCGAAATAATTTCAAGGGTAATATATGTATATGTATAGTACAAGATTTAAAAGAAAGGTCACTTTATCTGAGTTCATTTGAAATGAGAACGTATGGCTTCGGGAATATAAATACTCATGTATGTATTTATGTTTCCACAACTTATTGAATAATCCAACCAAAATGATACCAGAACTTTCATGGCCTAACCGCGTTGAATATTTACAAATTAGATTAAACACATATTAAATTGGGCTTGTTCGTTCTGTTTTTATCATATATCTGCCCCATATGTTAGTTTAATGTTGAGGTTGACTATTATAATATTGTGTTCCTTTTTGTAATATCAAACACACTATGTCAAAAATAAAATATGAATGTCTTCTTTGTTTCATCTCAAAGTAATCAGATATAATCAAAAGGAAAAGGATTGTAGTATTTGGAATCAAATACATCAATTGGAAAATGTATTTGCAGTGTTTTTGTAATCATCATCAAATTGGAAAGTTTTTGTATTTTAATTAAATACTTGAGGTGTGCAATGACTTATTCCGAAGTATTTTCGAATTCGATAACTAACTGCAGACGTTAAAGAACAAGCTTCGGCCATTCTCTCCAAATATGTAGTGAGATTTACGGTGGTTGTCTTGTTTATTTATGACTCACATAAAGTTATCCATTCCAAGTCACTACATTTTTTTTGCCGCCAGGAAACCTCAATACTTTCACCATTCGCCCCCTAAAACATCGATAGTGCAGCCAGTTTACATCATGGTCTTGTTAGTAAGTAAGTAAGTAATGCTTTATTCCCAGCCAATTGGTAATTTGGTACATGAGAAAACATATAATACACTATGTACAAATGAGAACACTCCGGTCCAAATATTTGAAAATACACATGCAAACAGTAAATACTGAAAAACAATCATCACACCCAATATATAACAACAATTATGCATACATACACACATACAATTATATATATGCGTGAAAGGCTATCTGTACTTCCTTAAATAATTACAACATAAAAAAGGACTGTTAAATGTATAGCAGAACTTTCGCTTATAAGAATATGAGACTATTAAATGCATTTTAATAGAAATTTGAAAGCAAATTATTCAACATTTATAAAAATGCAATTAGGTTTCGTTCTATTAAATTTTGTTGTATATATTAATATCTGCGTGAGTTATGTGGGAGAAAGAAAAAAAAAACAAACAAACAAACAAACAAAACAAACAGTTGGAACCGTTATCGAATTTTGTTCAATCCAATTTTGATGAAAGTCGACAGTTTGCGGAGCTTTATCGTGTCGTCAGAGTTCAATAAATTGTAGAAAGTGTCTCTCGATGGGCTAGTCAATTGCCATTTGTCGAAGTATTTAGCTCTAAGCTCATTTAATTCTGGACAGACCATTACAAAATGAAATTCATCGCACATGGTGGCACCGCATAGTTTACATGAGCTATCTGGTGACTTCCCTTTTGATTTGGTCTTAGATCTAGACCATTTCATAGTTTCCACACCCAACCTGTGATTCGTTGTACGCATTCGCTGTATAGGAATAATAACATTGAAGGGAAGTTCAATATAATAACGATTAAGTGATGGGGATTCCTTCAACATACGATAGAATTCTCCACGTGAGGATTTCGATATGTCATTATTCCATTGACATACAAATTGGTTCAGTAGTTTACCATGTATAGCTTGAAGCATACCATTTGTAATTGGTGACTGTGTTTTCCAGCTAACCTCGCAATCTGCGCGGACAAAAATATCATTCATGGTATTTATATATCGTATATCTTTGCCTCCATCTTTAATAGCTAATATTAGCTTGTAGAGAGTAAGTGGCAAGCATGTCTCTTTCTTCAGTAAACGACCCCAGTATGCGATCATTCTCTTTTCAATTTCGATACGCAAGGGCCATCTTCCCAGTTCACCATATACGATATAATTTGGTGTGCTCATCTTCATGTTTGTCAAAAGCTTGCAAAATTTTAGGTGAACGGCTTCAATAGCACGGGTATTTTCAAAGCCCCATATTTCGCACCCATACAATAAAATAGGTTGTATAAGGTAGTCAAATAGTTTTAGCGCCAAATCTACAGGAATTTGGAGATTTCTCACCTTGGACAGAAGTCCGTACATAGCTTTTGTCGATTTAATTTTTATCGACTTGATTGCTTGGCAAAATCGGCCATTATAAAATAACACAATGCCCAAATAAGGGAAGCGCTCAACTATTTCCAGTTTATCATTAGATAGTGTGAATGTTGGAGAGGATCTAACTTTTTTGTTACTGAAAATCATTATCTTGGTTTTTTGAGTGTTTACCTTGAGCTCCCATGAATCAGAGTAGTCTGAGAACGCATCGAGGATGCGTTGCATATCGTGCGGATTATCCGCAAACAAGACGGTGTCATCGGCATATAAGATGCACCATAATTTCAGATAAGTCTGCAGTTCGCTAAAAATACGATCATTAAGATAGTTCAATCCGTCTATAGCACAACTTTCCAAAAAGTCTTCAAGATCATTTAGATAGATAGAAAATAATAGGGGTGACAGGTTTTCACCTTGTTTAACCCCTGTACAACAGACAAAATAGTCAGTCATACGAGCATTACTAAGAACGCATGATTTAGTAACACGATACATGCTTCGGATTATATTGAATATCTTTCCGTTGATTCCCGTTCTCAGAAGCTTGACCCACAAACCCTCTCGCCAAACTGTATCAAATGCTTTCTTGAAATCAACAAAAGTACAATATAATTTCCTCCCTCCACGTAAATAAATCTCAGTCAAGCTGTACAAAACGAAAATGTTGTCTATTGTTGAACGACCCTTTCTGAACCCCGCCTGGTTGTCATTAAGCAATTTATTCCTCTCAACATAAATTCCAAGGCGTCGATTCAAAACACCGGTGAATAGTTTGCCAATACAACTCAGCAAAGTGATGCCTCTGTAAGAATTTGGGTCGCTTCTACATCCTTTATTCTTGTAAAGAGGCATTATCATACCCGTTCCCCAAACATTTGGAAATAGACCTGAATCTAGTACTAAATTGAAAAATCGAGAATAGAAAGGTAGAAGAATATCTATTGTGGACTTAATATAACGGTTACATACCTGATCAACACCAGCAGCTTTATTAATTTTCAGAGATTTAGCACCATCTAGAATCTCGTGTACTGAAATCGGCGAATTTAGGTCAATGTCGTAACTGTTCAGGTCATACATACTTTCTATTAAGGCTGATAAATTAGAGTCACTGCTTTTATGTTCATTCAGTGTTTTAAAATGGCAGAATAACTTTTCAAGGTCAATTGGATCGCGTGTTGCTCGCACACTGTTGTTACCAGTAGTGAACTTTTTAAACGTTTTCCAGAAACAATCAGGTGACTTTTTCGGAATTTCCCTCAATTCTTGGTTGCACTTTTCTAACATCGTAGCTCGTTTTGTATCCATAGTTCGTTTATATGCCTTACTGGATGTTCTCAATTTATTTCTATAATATGAAGATTTGCATACATAATACTTCTTTCGGGCTCTATTGAATGCCTTGCGCTTACGACGACACTCTGAGTCAAACCACTTCTTGTTACATTTCAATGTTTTCATATGTCGCGGTTTATGGTTATTGCTGTAAGAGCCAAAAGTGTTAGCGGCCTCGTCTGTAAGTATTCTACCAAGATATTCTGAAAAGTTATCAACACCAATCTGAGTCGGAGATTTCTCAACCACTTCAAGTTTGGATTCCAGCTCCGATGAACGCGTTTCAACTCGGCTGATGTACTCACGCGCTTTTGTGTCATCCCAAGGCTTAATTTTTTGTTTCATTACCTGGCCACATACTTCGTCTTCGTGTAATTCATTTGGGGGAGTTACCGTCTTTAATGGTACTTTAAATTCCAAGCTGACACCGCAGTGTACATCTGAGTAAAGACAAGAAAATGCTAGTATTTCAAATTCATACACACGTACAAATGCAGCCTTAGAAGCTATTGCATAGTCAACTAAGCTGGCATCTCTACATGTGCGTTTTCCAATTCCCTTATCTTTGCCAACTCGACCATTTACAATATACATATTAGTAAAGCTACATGTATCGATTAATCTATATCCATATGTGTTGGGCTTTCCCGTATCCTCACTTGATCGCATCGGTATGGAGATGTCGGATTCGAAATCGTCATCAAACATATACTCATCTAATACGGTACTTACCCCTCTGCCATGAGCGATTTTGTTATCGTCAATATGGTCGTTTAATAAAGCGGTTCGCGCGTTAAAATCGCCCATTAGGAGAATGGCTGGGCTAATTTCGCGCAATCGAATGATCTCTAATTGCAGATCGGAATGCCAATTATTATTAGCATATTTTGTATTTTCAGGGGGTATATACACTGCCCCTATAACCAGACATATGTCACTATTTTGCTTAGGCAGCGAAACTGTAGCCCACAAAACGTTAAGAAGCTCGCTGCTAATAGTGTTAGCACACAAACTGGAGGACTTTTTCGCAGCTATTAATATACCACCAGCGCGACTATGGCTTACAGTTGGCTTACATACATTTGATATAATTTCAAAGTTTGGAATATCAACTGTTTCCTCGGCAAAAAGTTTCGTTTCCGACAGGCATACTATGTCATACCCCTTTAAGAGTGACAGAAACTCGGGCATCATGGTCTTGTTCCCATGGGATGTATACTATGAGACGCGTAGTTTCTATCCAGACAGTTCGTCATGGGACGGGCCTTGGGGATAGCTAAATGATGTATAGTCACACTATAGAATAGATCTCGGGTGTTTTACCTACTCATTATCCACCAATAGAGCGATTGATTTGCTGCATAATGTCTTTTTGTCGGGATGAATGTGTCTGGGTATATCAGCCCAGGAGACCGACCACCGCCGGGAATCTACAGTTCATGACGTCTATTGAAGTGTGGTCGTTCATTGGCTGCGCTAAACAATATCGCGCCCTTGTATATGGATGGACTGCCATTGCAATAAGCGTAGTTAAGTCAGTTACACAAAAAGAGTATAATTTTTTTAACAGCTGGTGTATAATGTCGCTCGTATGGAAAACTTCGTCCACCACAACCACTTCCAACAACAAAAACAACAGATGAAAAAATGTTTTGGAGACGTTTTTTGCATTAGTATTCCCCAAAATATTATATATTAATTGGTATAGTCTATTATTCATTTTGAGGGGAGTCGTGGAAAATGACTATTGACGACAGACAGAAAAAATCCTTATAAATTGGTGGTAAATATTCAGCTAATAAGTTCAACAAACGACCTATGGTTGGACGTATTAACTGAACAGTTCCTAAGGGACCTATTCGCCAATGAGTAGAAAGGCTTACGTGGGGAATGAAAGTGACACGAAACACTAATAAGTATGTTAATTAGTATTTCGTATATACATCGACCTCTTTGGATCACAAGAATGTAAGAAATTGCTGTGAAAATGTTATTCCTGACAATTATGAGTCACGTTAACACTTCCTATACCGAATAATCATTGACGAGTTGTTCCTGTAAGAAATGTTCAAATAATGTCTTCAACAGGTCGTTCGTTAAACTTATTATCTGAACATTTCCCCCAATAACCAGGACTCCTTCTGTTCTTGTATCATCTATCGTCTGCTTGTTTTTTTTCTGAAGAACCATCCAGATGAATAATAGACCATTCCAATGTATACTTTTTACAACTAAGTGGGAGAACCCATTTGTTAGAAATAGTTAAACATGCAGTTGGACAGGCGACCTGTGCCTTATATAACGCGAAGCCTGATCCCGTGTATACAGTAATGGCCTAAAAAATCGACTCCTTAACCACAGCATAATTATGGGTATTTTTTCAGGATTTAGTCGGAAATATGGCTTGTTGCCATTCATCTGAAAGCTCTCACTGAGAGCTTTCCAATGAATGGCGACAAGCCATATTTCCGACTAAATCTTGAAAGTCGATTATTTAGGGCACTATACTGTACATCGGTTGAGTGTGTTCAGTAACAACACTAATCCGTCAGCAGCGTCCCCATTCTGTTCTAATTTTCGCAAGGTTATGCGATATAGTTTGGGTCTATTGACTGGACTATAAATAACAAGGTCATATATACATTCCCGGATGTAAGTATGATTGTACATATTGACAGTAAATCACCTCAGTCAATAATTGGGCAACACGTCGTGTGTTTGTGATGAGAACAAATTGTTTGATTTGAACTTATCGATTCCATGATGAGTCTATTGATAACTCACTTCCCAATTTGTCAAAACGAAACTAATTTGTCAATACTTCGCGAGTTTAGGGTCGTTGCATGCAAATGCCCAACAGTATCATCTAATAAGTACATGGCTTCACGCATTGTTCTGTTCCAATATTCCCAGCACTAATTGCAATGTCTCGAAGTGACTGGGGTTCGTAGTTACATAATGGACTATAGATGATAACGGAATGTAATGACAGAGGGGTTATTCCGATATTCCACTTTGTGTCCCTCATGCCTGGAGGGATATACGTTGCGACTGCGGCGGAATTACATAGAATTCTGGTCAGTAGGGATCACGAGCTTAAGTGGTCTTTTAATGAATACTATAAAGATCGAATACCTAATAATGTGTTATGTACGTCCGTCGAACTGAAGTTTCTACTTATCTAGAAATTAATTTGAATGTATAATGCACTGGCTCAGTATGAGGGGGCTACGAAAACATTTTCATTTCTCACCAGCATGTTCACATCTCAATCGGCACATTGGGTCAACTTCAGTCAACATCAAAAATCAACCCCTATTTCGCCCATGGCATATTAGCTAGATGTTTCAATTTGTAGAATCGAGGTCATCATCATGATTACCACGATAATCATCATCATCATCATCTTAATTTTCATCATCATCACATTCTTCGTCATCATCATCACCATCATTATCATCATCATCATTATCATCATCATCATCATCATCATCATCATCATCATCTTCTTCTTCTTCTTCTTCTTCTTCTTCATCTTCGTCGTCGTCATCATCATCATCATCATCATCTTCATCATTATCGTCGTAATCATCGTCATCATCATCGTCATCATCATCATCATCACCATAATCTTCATCACCACCACCTTCATCATTATCATCATCATCATCATCCGTACAATATACAGACAACCCTCCTTCACTTTGGGTTAAAGATATAACAGAAGCACATTCAAATTAAAGAAAAAGCGTTCGTTACTCACTTTAAATGTAAAATACATAACGTGACAACTATCAACCCTCTGCACACATCCAGAACAAAATTCTTTAGAAAACTTCCACTGAGGCATCCTCCTAACACGTGTTGGTAACTGCTTACTTCCTTGCAAGCTCCATTCATCATTTGTATAGCACAAATGTGTTCATTACTATTAATTTTACATGGCTTACATGGCATTTATATATCAATATAATCTTATTCGTCAGAATCCACATACGTATTGTCATCCTTCATAACAGTACTGTCTCGTTTCCCCTTAAAAAGCTTCACAAGACCTATATATCCCGTTGAACTACTTTGTCCCCTCTCTTAAGAAACAAGACTGACCCTTTTCTATTGACGACCTCGTGATGAGTGGGCTGAAAATTTTACACTCAACTTGTTATTCTTCTTTTGTGACAAGAAAACATAATCATCAACTTTAATTAGATTGCGAATTGCCCGTCGATACTTGTCCGCACGTTCCTTACTTTTGTGCTTCGCTTTCAACCGCGGGCAATTTACTTGTGAACTCAGGAACTTTGTTCCTAATTTTACGGTTAAACAATAATTCTGCAGGTGATGCGCCTGTCGTTGTATGCGGTGTTGACCTATATGCCAAGAGAAAATTATAAATTGTCAACATCCAGTCTTGACCTTCGGTATTAGCCGTCCGAATCGCTTTGAGCATAGTTTTGTTTAGCCTCTCTACTTCGCCGTTTGCGGCCGGCTAATATAGACTATCTTTACGTTGTTTGATATTATTATTTTTGCAAAAGTTTGTGAATGATAGAGATGTTAATACTGACCCATTACCACTCATTATACTTAAGGGATAACCATGCACTGAAAATAATTTTGTCAGCCGTTCGATGAAAATTTCAGTAGTGACAAACTTGGTAAAGTGTATTTCTGGCCATGGTGAATATAAATCAACAATTGGAATAATGTTGTCACCTGAGGGATAAGATCCACATACGTCAATTGCCAACTCTTCCCATTCAGCGGTTGGCAATGGAGTTGAAACTATTGGCTCTGGAATTGGTTTTAAATTGTTCCAACTAACTGACATGCATGGCGTTCAGAAGTATATTCTTTAATCATGTGGTCAATTCCCGGGCACCAAATCTGTTCACGCAAAAGTTGTTTCCACTTCACAATACCTATTGGTGACCAATATGTGCAAGTTGTATCACTTTAGGTTGCGGTGCCTCGCAGAACATTGTTGTCTACGACTGACAACTCATCTCAAACAGAATAATATTTACAGTTCTTATTCCAATTATTTGAAGCTATGACATCTTTGAATTCCCTGAGAGCGCTGTCGTACTCAGTTACTGTGGCTATTTCTTGCAATTTCATTGATTTAGGGACAGCTGAGTGTGCCACAAAACATACATCTTCTGCTAATATTTTGCCAACTATTTATTTGCTGACCCATATGCAAAAAAACGAGAGACAATCTGCAATGTTTTCAGTACCCGGTATATATTTGATACGATAACTAAATGTTTGTATAGGCGCAACGACCATCTTTCAATGCGAGCACATGGCCTGTCTTTTTTTTAAAGAGATATTCGAGCACTCTATGCATGGTCTATGATAAAGTCAAATTATATACCTTGTAAGTATAAATATAATCTCTCATATTCCCAAATTTCTGCCAGCCCTTCTTTTCGGTTTGACTGTACCTGGTTTCCACATCTGATAAACTGCGGCTTGCGAAAGCTACAGACTAGAAGGTACCACACTTGTGTTTATGAAAAATTACAAACCCTAAACCGAAAGGTCCTGCACCCACAATCAGCTCTGTTAATGGATAATAGATCAAAATTATTCTAGGTTACTTTCCTTTAGACAATAATTATTTAATTTATTGGATGAACAATTTTCCTTTTCATCCCAAATTCATTGCTGAGAGACTCACACACTATTGCACAAGCTGGTATAAATTTTGAGCAATAATTTACCAGACCCAAAAAAAACTCCGACATTGAGAAGCTGTTTGCGGTGGGCGAGCTTGTTTTATTGCGCTAACTTTAGACTCGCCTGGACTCTGGACTAACTCCATGTTTTGAGATCTTGTGGCCCATAAATGTTAAACTGTCCAAACCAAATTCACGTGCCAGGGCCGGGGCAAGGATGTTGATCTTCGATGGTGAAGATCCCCCGGAGATTGCCGATCGCCTATCGAGATTCTCTGGAGGTTCTTCAAAATCGAAGATCTATAATATATAGGATCGAGGGTTACATATCATACGTTGTTCGTTGTTATTGGTGTTTTTTAATGTTGTTGCTGTTGTTGTTGTTTTTGTTGTTCGGCTTGTTATTTGTTCTTTTTTTCATGTGGATTTAAAGTTATACCAGCATTCTCCAGTGTACCCCAATTGAAGGATGGGTGTCCTGTACATGATACGTACACGGCACATCACCATCATCATCAAAGCATAACATGTGATGGTGGAATCCTTTAGCACCCAAATTTAAAAAAACTAATTAACAGCTATCAACTTTATAGCGCCACATTTCCTGATGGTAACTCCGGCAAGTTATTGTTTTCTAAGAGTTATTTGACAACCGATTAATTGATACGGGTCATTGGTACAGGAGGGACTCGAATCAAAGCAGTAGCGGCACCAAACAGTGGTGATAACGTTCACGATCTTCTGCATGCATGGTCTTGATCAAATGTCATGATGTTAGTGCGTCCTGCTGGTTTAGCTATGATATTTGTGCATGCATGGGACAATCCATGCTTTTAAAGACGGTGGGTCTCTTCCCCGAACGTCCGGCATTGATTTAGAGGGTATTTTGAGTCAGAGAGATCAGTCATCGAGAGTGTTTGTCACAAGGACATGCAGGATTTGTTTCCGTAATTTTTCCACTCACTGATACATGAAATGTAACTATTTTTAGAATATCCACAACATTTTTATTGAATATTTAATTTTTTCTTAAACAATTTTACATAAGGAAAATGTGTGAAACACCCGTTATTTCTCCCCTGTGCAACATTGGGGGGGGGGGGGGGGTAATAATGCAAACTTGTCTTCAAACAATTTCATAAAACTGTTGTTGTAAGTGTTGTTTGGAAAAGATAGAGCACCTTTGGGTAAAACAACCATAAATCTTTAGGAATAAAGATGGTTTACTTGCATGTGTAAAACTGTATATTTACAGCAAAATATCGCCGTATATGAGATTCTCTCTATCTGGCCACCTATATATTAATATGAGAAATGGGAGAATCAGTTTAGTTTAGCAAGGGTTAAATGATGGTTGACTTCATATGTCTCCTCTGCACAGAGATAAGGGCAGCACATGCAATATGCGTGATAGCATCATGCTCGCGGGGATGGAAGGACGAGCAATCTGAAGGTCGACGTTTGCCGCAGATGTCCAAATAAAGAAAGTTATTATTGACTGAGGTATGGCAATCGATGTTGAATCTCGGCGGCTTCTTGATCCGTATAAAATATTCATCAGCGCCAATCACACGAATCTCCTAGTTCCAGTATAGGACAGTCTCTCCGCAGTTGGCATCGGTTCATCTTTTCACCGGCCGTATTCTTGCGTGTTTCATCTTCAAATCCGATGTTTATTGTTTATGTGACATATGCTGATTTCCTGTGTCTATATATAAGGGTCGTGGGAACAGCGGTGGGGTTTGTTGGTGTCTTGATCACCACCGTCCAACTTTGATCACAATTGTCCACAGTTGAAATGTCTTATATTCCATCCAATATAGATAGTGAATATATCTCTTCCGAGCCACAAATGCAATAACATAATTGTTATAAAACTACAAGACTACAAATTCCTTATATTGTGAATAAAATACAGATAAAACAGGAGATTTTGTTTATTATTTGTCTATAAACCGAGCATAATTTGCGGTGAAATATGTTGGTTGAAATTAAATTTGCCTTGATTGATGATGCTAACAAGGTATTGTTCTCCAACTTGCGTGGTACGTTCCGAACGTTTCCATCAGATCGCCTGGAGTTTCTGTTCTAAAAATAGCCAGTAAAACTGTCCCGAAAGGTTGTATGTATTATACCAGAGAAATCGAAATAAAATCAATATTAATCGATAGAAGCGTTTCCGTACAGGTGTCTCTGATTCATATTTATTATTTTGTCTGAAACTATATCAAACTTGTTAGGAAGAGATACACGATATTTAAATATTTTGTTTTCAAACGAAACGTCGAATAATATTCCTACATTTTTATCTAATTCTGGGGGTTCGAAAACTAAGTGGGCCTTTAACGCCACAGTCAGGGATGTGGATAGAGGGTCTCCACTGGGGGGGGGTGTCCACCTTGGGAATTTGCATAATTCCATTTGCACCCCCCCCCCCCATTGAGTCGGAATCACACCAACACAACTTTTTGCATAATTCCATTTGCACCCCCCCCCCCCTTGTACCTCATGTTCAGGCCTAATTTCCTATATATTCATACGCCATGCTTCTATTTTCCCAGTATGAGAACATTAAGATATTTTAACCTGAAAATTGCCCCCAAAAAAAAACAACTAGTGATCTAATTCCAGACAAATGCACACAGCTACCGACAACAGGCCAGGAAAAACCATGGTTGTTCGGCCCGGTGTGAGAAAATTTTGAAAACTATACAAGAAAATCGCAAATCATAGCATCTAGACTGGCCTCAACTGAAGCTTTCCTAGTGTTGGAAATTTCAAACCTCATGCCCCCCCTCAGGTTGGAAAATTCTTCAACTGATGACCATTTATGTCTACAAGTTTGACCAAATGTAGTAAAATATTGTTTTGCTAAACTAATTAGCAGTTTTGTATTGGCCATGTGGATGGGGCAATGACACACCGACCATGGTTCGGCCCGGTGTGCGAAAATTTTGAAATATGAACAAGAAAATCGCAAAATCCTAACATCTAGACTAGCCTCAAGCCTTCCTACTGTTGAACATTTCAAACCCTACACCCCCACTTAGGTTGGAAAATTTCCAACTGATGACAATTCCAATGACAATGTTGACCAATTGTATGACAATATTGTTTTCTTAAATTAACTAGAAGTTTCTGACTGGCCACGGGGGAGGGACCAGGACACAAGCTTTCCAAGTGTTGGAAATTTCCAACCTGTCACCTCCTTAAGGTTGGAAAATTTCCAACTGATGACCATTTCTGTCAAAAAATTTACCAAAAATATGAACATATGCAAATATTGGTCGAAAAACAATAAATTCCCCCCAATAAATTGTTTTTACCTGAAATTAGGAATTTCCAACTATTGAAAATATAGCTCTCTGCTGGGGGGTGAGACACCCCCACACCCCCCTCTAGCCACATCCCTGGCCACAGCTGACCATCAGCCGACCCTTAACAGATTATTGGTGCAGACGAGAGAATTCGTTAAAGGTATTCAATCCGATTCTATGGTTCCCATATTATCAGATTCCAACAACAAAACAAAAAAATTGAAATGCCGCTTCAGTTATCAGAATCGATTAATTGCCCAAAAATAATGCTAACCACCGTCAACTATAGTATAAAATTGTCCAAAACCTGTTATTTATCAACATCTTGTTCAACGAAATTTTGCCGGTTTGTCAAATATCTGACACAAAAAGCCACCTGATTTTAGAGTTATCCATCCTCATCCGCAATTTGGTCAGATCGTCGACTGTTTACTGGGCCACTTGAAATTAAAATAATAGATTTCAAACATCGATATCTGATCACTCTGAGCTTCGACTCGAATCAAATATTTGTTTACCCCCGAAGCCAAGGAAATAGTAATTTGCGAGCGTTAATTCGGATTGAGTACCTTTAAACATATACCTTGGAACAAATTCGTTGAAATCCAGTAATCTATAGTAAGAGCATATACGGGAAATTTCATTACCTGCACGGATGTCTCTTTTTCGATTCGGTAGATTCGGTTGTTGATATTTCAGTGATTAGTAAATGTGATATTCTCCGCACCTGTTTGCAGATACGTACTTGGAGCAGCTACAGTCCCGTCTCTTGTCCAGGCTATCGGCATTGCATTCTTGCCCGAAAGCCCCCGGTGGCTAATGAGGAAAGGTAGAGAATTGCACGCACGAGAAGCTCTAGATGCGGTCACGCCCAGAGCTCACGTGGCAGATGAAATGCGGCATATCAGAACAGCTGTGAAGGAGCAGAAACTTCCCCAGTCGAACACGTCCGGTAATTATTCTTATAAAGATAGAAGCGAATAACTTTCCAATACTATATAATATACATATATAAACCGCGTTGTATTCCGGTCATGCATGAATAGTCATAAGTTGTGGAGTGACGACCGGGTGTCATATTCGCCCGTATTTTCGTGTTGTCTCAGGTTGTCTATCCAATATGCCTTCCTCGTACATCGGTCGAAACATTGCAAACATGTACAACGCTTCTATACTAATATGTATCGAAACACTCTAGCGCCTCTACACCACTTTATGAGAGGACCATCCCTGCCCCTTGGAATATCGACGTCGGCTTAAAAACATGGAATTCAGGATCCAGTTTAGGAATCTAATCATAAGGAATGCGCAAGATTGCGATGAGTATTAAGTAATATGACTAAATTGTTGAAATTCGCTGTAAACGGGATTCGGTTATGCAGCTGGAATCCGGCGTACGATACAGACGGAATCGGGCGTACGCTAACGAAAACACCCTAAATTCGGGGTACGGAAAAGAGTGGTGGTAGTCTGGTTGCATCATACATGCCAGTCTGAGTAAACTCATACCTAAATATTCATTACAACATTGAATATAAGGTCTGACGGATAACATCGCTATCTCATTTCCAAGTCCTCGGGATTCCGTAATCTGATTGATTGCGTAAATTATTTTCCGTCCAATGAAACCGTATGGGTTAATAAACAAGTGTTAGTGGGCGGAGACTCCCATAATGTCACCTCTAAATATAGTAACAGAGCGCAATTTCGAGGCTTGCAAATACAACAGAGACAGAAAAAATGGCTTCGAAATTATATATTCGGTACGATTCCGATTAATTTGAAGGATGTGCTGGACCTGTTAGATAGGCCTGCGTATGGTACCAACTTGGCCTCCCATAAATATAAATAGAACTTTACTCATGTCCGTGTATTTGATTTACTTTATTGTAACATGGTTTGCAAATCAAATTATTTGCCGTAAAAAAAGTCATCTGAAAGTCAAACACCGAGGAAATGACTTAATTTTATGCTTTTAAATAGTTCTATAGCATCATTTTTGATGACGACCTTATTTTTTGCTCTCGGATGCAGCTTTCCCGTTGATGCAGCGAGTTCATCTCCCGAAAAAGAATAGTCGCACACACGACAAATATTATCTTCTGTAAGTTTATGTCGCGACACAGGCCTTCTGTAGGTTGATGAGTCGGCGAAGCACAACAAATAACACGTGGGGACACCTGTCAATCATCGATGTATTTTTTAAAATCCGTGACGTCATTTTGGGGAAGCTCTTCGCTGAACAGAAATGGTTTTGGCGACATTAGCTCCAGACTCTATATTTCAAATTTAGAGTCGATGTTCACCCAGACTGCATACATGCATGCACCCATCTATAAAACGAGCACAACGGCCCTCTATATAGTCCAATAAGTCATGTTCAGGTTAAAATTGCTATCTCTCTTGCAGTGAGACCATACCATAATGGCAACCAAATTTCACACTATATATACCATGCATTTACACCATTGTCCTATACATATAATATTTTCATATCATTGTACCATATTGACTATACACCTTCTCATTCCTATTTTCAGCGTCATCAAAATTCAGCCAGGTTATACATTCCCCGCCTTTGAGGCGAGCCCTCATTGTTGGGTGTAGTCTGTTTGTCTTCCAGATTCTTAGTGGTGGTCTTCTCATTATGTAAGTAGACATTAAAGATGCATTATCCGAATTAACGATCCCAACTTCCCAAGTTACTATTTCTTTGGCTTCGGGGGTAAACAATGTTTGATTTGAGTCGAGGAACACACCGATCAAAGCTCAGAGTGATCAGATATCGATTTTTGAAGTTTGTTATTTCTCGAGATGTGCAATTATTTTTTACCCATGCAGAAATCAGCCGTCAAACCGACGGTTTCGGACAAAATTGCGGATGAAGATGAATAAAACTCTAAAATCAAGTGGTAATACGGCCAAATTTCGTGATACTCAAGTGATAATACGGCCATATTTCGTTGAACAAAATCCTGATAAATAACACGTTTTGGGAACTTTGATACATTAGTTGACAGTGGTTAGCATTATTTTGTTGCAATTAATCGATTCTGATAACTAAAGCGTATTTTGAAGAAATGTTGTTGTTGTTGTTGTTGTATCTTGCATGGTGATATGGGGACCGCCTGGTCGGATTTGGTACCTTTAACGTCATATATGGCGCGCTTTTCTTGCGTCTCAAGGCCGATATTAAAAAGAGGTTTGTTTGTCCACTCCTGACCGACTCATTTTTACACCCCCGACCGAAATATTTTTATTGCACTTCCCTAAAAAAATATATATATATTTTTTTTTTTTGTCAAAATCGGCTAATCCCAATCGGAACCCTCGGTTTCCTCGGTACTTTCCGTCGATTCCTCGGAATGTAAATCGGAATCCTCGGTGCAACCCGTTTCCTCTTAGCGGCAATCCTTTGCCGTCCGGAACATATTACTCCGTACTTTTTCTACATCAGGTACCGGCTCGTCGAAACTACCCCGTGTGCATACTCGAGTCGCTTACGTTACGGAATCGACCGAAATGAGCCGAATGATTCCGGCTGTCAAGGTCGTCTGCGACCGCAGAAAAGGTTCCCAAAATAGACAATGCGTCTGAAATCGGAGACAACATAGCCGCTCTCGAATAAGAGAAAGTTTCTCAGAAACTTGTGACACTTTGTGTCGGTAATAAAAAGAATATTATGCACGGGCTGTTTTAGTCCAACGAATTAGACTCTTCGTGTTAGGATATATTTTAATATTTGGACATTTACGATTATCTTAACCCTGAAGGATTAAGAGGTCTATAAACGTCCAAATATTAAAATTCCTCTTAATCCAAAAGTTTTATTTGTTGGACTAAAACAGCCCGTGCAAACTTGCGTTTTAGTTCAAAATATAATCATTATCATGGGACATTTATTGAACGAAGTGTCCAGCGATGTGGAATGTGAGCCGTCCAGTGTGGAATTGAGTTGAAGTTTCAGGGACCTAGATATCTTTACTTCTGAGTGTAAAGAACCCATTCAGATTGCTTAATTTGGACTTAGAAAAAACACTCAAATTTGTGAAATTTACATTGACTGAGAGAGTGCCTGAAAGTGAAACAGCACAAAACACTGAGGAAGGATCAGCGCACTAATGCTTTCGATATAATTTTGGGAACATCAAAAGAAAAGTTCTGCCCAAGTTTCTTCCAAAGGAAAACATGAATCTTAATGATAAATATATTATTATTAAAATTAATAAATTAAAAATGATTAAAACAATTATTGAGTTAAATTGTGCTATTATTACTCACAACCTTTTTTGAGAATATGTCACAAATATGCCATGGGGTGTCCACTTTATATTCCTCCCCCACAGTGTCCCAACCAATCCCACCGCGACGGCTACGGTTTGTATATAGATTGGATTGAGAATATTTTGAAGGTTTCATGGCTGCAGCAGGCATGCTCCAACACTGGTGACTGGAGACGACTCAGATGACACCACTCTGGATATAAGTTATAAGACCATGTGTTCAATGAATAAAATCTGAGAGACACTGTCAGGCCACCACACACTCCTAAATGTAACTGCCCCTATCTTCTGACTAAAAATCCGGGATACTTGCATCGATCCTGCCATGTGTGCCCCGACCCTTGATATACATGTCAATATAACAACAATCTTGTGAAGCTCATGTTGAATTTGCGTTTTACTCTTCGCAAGATAGTCTGGACACTGTTGTGGGCCTAACTGCACAAGGGACCCTGACATATTAAAGAGATACAAGGTGGTGCTGTCAGTGTTCAAGAAATGTGCAGAAAATAACAAGGAGATCCCAAGGAGGAGTCCAAGATAAAGTCCTAATGACAAGTTTCAGCAACATAACTAGTCAAATAAAGCATGCCGAATCATGATATTTGTGATATGTTTTATTATATGGGAAAATTATAACATGGTATAAATATCAGGTCTAATGAAAAAAAATAAAAATATTTACCTACCTACCTACCCACTTCCAAAATCTAGGGTCGGGAGTGGACAAACACAAATATTTTTAATAGTGGCCCAAACTTACGGTTTATATAAATGAGGCAGAGCCGCAGAATACCCGCGTTGGAAGAATGTAACAATCAACTATTATTGTCGAAAATCCAACCATATTTGTTGTATACCATACATTACCAAACACACTATTTAAATATTTAGTCGACTAAATTTGGCGGTATTCCTACAGAGACGGTCAATCGTACAAAGCCGTACAGTTACCCATGCACGACTTTGCATTGTACCGTGATTCAGGCTCCATTATTGTGCTTGTAGTTTTTAGAAATAATATCGACTGTTCATATAAGGATTAACTGTCATGTGGACTGTTTTATGGAGATGTAACCGTGAGGTAAGTGGACATAACTTCGGGTTTTACATACAAATTATGACCACTTACCTCACGGTCACGGTTACATCTCCATAAAAATCGTCCACATGACAGTTAATCCTTATATTTATATAGGCTACATTTAGCGAAAAGGCCACTTTTGTAAATGTATTTAAATCGAAAAGTGTATCGTGACAAAAATAGCCCAAAATACCCAACCGCACCGGTGTCAGACCGATTCTCCGAAGACCTATAACTCCGAAGGCCCAATTCTCCGATGGCCCATAACTCGGAAGGTCCGATTCTCCGAAGATTTTGTTTTATCGGGGTATTATCGTTTACTAAATAGTGTACAGTCCAGTGGCGAAGCCAAGGGGTCCCAAAATTCCTACTACCCCCATTAAACTTCTACTTGCTATTTCAGACAATATGGGCCCCTATACCAAAACATGTCCAATGTCATGTAAACGCCCGGAAATCGTTCATGGGGCATCAAAATATTCAAACTTTTACTACTGCCCCCACCTAAATGGGAATCCTGGCCCGCCACTGACTATACACCAGATACTATAACGTTACGTTGGCCCACGAGATGCCAGAGTAAAATGTACAGGGGTGAACGGGGAAGAACTTGTCCTTTTTCATATATAAAATGAACTTGATTGCATCAAATCACCCCAATGCAGTCGGATGTGCACAGTTTAATCATATTAATTGTATTAAGACGTACATTGTGGCAAAATAATTGTATTTCTTACATAAATTTAAGCATTCTGTGGAAAATTAAGGCTTGTCGCACACTACTGATGGTGTAGATATCACCTTATTATAATACATAGTTAACGTTTCCAATATATGAGGGCCCCTTCCCGAGATCAAACAGAACGCATTTCTTTGAAGTATTTTCAGTCGCCAGAAAAAAGGGCGAGTTCTGCCCCTTTGGCCCCCGTTCGCCCTTGTGCATGTTAGGCTACTCTGACATTCTTGCAGCGTTTCGTTATAATATACCCGGTGCACACCAGTGGCGGTGCCAGGGTTCCCATTTAGGGGGCACATTAATTAGCATATGTGGGGGATATGTGGGGGATATATTATGCATATGATATGCCGAAAGCATATCACGAAGGCCTGATTTGGGGAGCGCATGCATACATGGGAGGGGTCGCCCCAAATCGTTGGTCCGGGGCTCCCCTGGGCAGGAACACTGTGAATATTTGAATGCCTATAGGAGGGATTTCCGGACGTTTACCTGACATTTGACATGTTTTTTTTTGGGGGGGGGGCGGTTTTCCATAGGGCCCCATTGACTCCACCACTGGACTGTACACTATTTAATAAGCGATAAAACATGATCTTCGGAGAATCGGCCTTTCGGAGAATCGGCCCTTCGGAGTTATAGACCTTCGGAGTTATATACCTTCGGAGTTATGGGCGTTCGGAGTTATAGGCCTTCGGAGTAATGGGCTTTCGAAGTTATGGGTCTTCGGAGTTATGGGATATCGGAGAATCGGGACTTCGGAGATATGGGCTTTCGGTGAATCGGGCGTCGGAGAATCGGACCTTCGGAGAATCGGACCTTCGGGGTTATGGGTCTTCGGAGAATCGCTACGTAACCATAGCACCCTTGGCAAAAGTTAATAGGAACAATTTCTCTTCATATTGAAACCCGATGATATATTAAGTCAATCCTGCGCGAGTCCAAATGCGCCCAAAACATTACGCGTTCGTCTTTCCAAACCCAATGACGTATCGATGGTGTTATGAGCTTGGTGTTATGAGCCGTTGCGCATTCACCGAGAAATAACTGCAACTAGACACGTGGGTGCGAACCAATCAGAATGCTGGATTTAGTGATGACAACACTTAGTATGTAAATATATAAGGATATCATACATTGTGTGCACGTGAACTTGCTATGGTGAATTCCCTCTGATATAACGCTTAAACTTGTATGGACATTTCACCATTATTTATATCATGGGAGTATGCGGAGGTTCAAAGGAGTGCGTAACAAGCCCATACATGTGATTCAGTCATCGGGTGCTTGTATAGTTTTTTTTCCAATGATATCGACTGTCTGTACGGATAGCATTCATAGACGTGCGGTGTGTGCGGATTTTCCATGGTCAATTCCATCTGCTTAAACAAAACATTAATATCCGCTTCAGTATTACTTCAGCTATACATACAAACGGTGCTGGAAAACAACGGGAATGTATTCTTCTATCTAGAATCGCTGCTGGTGTATAGTTTTCCAATCTGTTTCTATAACGGCATCGATGGCACGCAGCTGTGAGCTCGTCTTTTATTTCAGCGCTGGTCGTATAGTTTGAACGAAATATATCGAAGTTGCTGGATCTGGTTACGGTAACTTCGCGTTTGGTAGAAAGCTCCCGGGATTGATGTCGAAATCCCGCGTGAACATTTATCAGAAATTTAGCGGAGACAAAAACACATGCATTAATCATTGCATCGTCCCAGGCTGATTTCAGCAGCACATTAAATCGTTTTAAAATTATTTCCCATTAATTCTGATGGCGCGTTACAAATTTGTTCACTTTATCTTTTATTACCAGCAATGTGCATTAAATAATGCAGAACAACATCATTCTTTTTCGAAGTATTGATCAGCAGCACTTATAACAAAAACACAGACCCCCGACTTGCTACCAAACTAACCATACATCACGACAACACTTTTTTCAGACGCAGATGCATAGTTCTTTCCTGGTGTTTTCCATGTTTAGATAATAATGTATCTGTATACCAGCGCTGGCACCGATCTGACTAATATGTCTATTGTGGTGCCCCATGCACCCTCCAACCATTAGCATCATTTTAAAACAGTGTAACATGTTAGGAATAACGTTTACCATCACTTTTATAGCGTTTGTTATACCTGATTGTGTGAAATGCTCACAATCTTTTAGTTGTGATTAATGTGTAATTTTTCGCTTGTTTCCGTTGGCCATATTATACCATGCATGAATCTCCAAAACATCGAAGATTCATTGTATAGCCTGCATTAGGATAATCATATGCCAAGTAAACATGGCGGCATATTTAAATTTTTCAAAATCACAGGGAGAGTTTTTATGTTGTAAAAACCTTGAAATAACGTTTTTTTTTTTCGTTTGACGAAAAGAGACTGCATTGAGTCGAACGAACAAATTAAAGCAGGCGACTTATTTTGATTCGGTCCTCATTCATCGGATAATATTTGGAGATTCTGTGTATCCCAGGCGATCCAGGGCACCCGAATAAATGTTGTATAGATCCTTTGCCTTCTAATCAACGGAAATATGCGAAGTAGGCTCCAATTGGATGTGTCTCTCTCCCTTTCTCTTGTAGGCATTACTTACAGGACGTATTCAAGTTGAGCTTCGACATGAAGAAACATTCTACACTGTTGGTTTTGGCACCGACGTTGCTCGGAGTTTTATCCAGCATCTTTGGTGTGACTTTCATCGAACGACTTGGACGCAAACGATTATTGTTTGTGAGCATTCTGGGTGAGTTTGGCACACATGTATAGGTCTCGATACGTGTACTTCTCCGATGTGAGACATATCACAAGATTGATGTATGAGTAATTATACTGCATAATCTATAGGATGTTGTAAATAGATTTAGAAAATTTTACTAGTGATCGTCATTGGCAATTTTTGCCCACCGAAAATCAAAATCGGGATCTATAGAAATGAGCCGTGTCCGTCCGGACGTCATTGCGGACGTCCTGGCGGTTTTCCGTCCAAAACGTCTGTTTTCCGGATAATAACTTGAATATTATTCAACAGAATTTCATGAAACTTGGTATGTGGCTTTCGTATGAGAATGTCTCGATCACAATTTCGACTTAGGGTCCGGTCTGACCATTTCTGATGGAGTTATGACCCTTTACGACTAAGAATTTGCAGATTATTTTGTTGTCCCGATGATAAGTTGAATATTAGCCCCTTTTGTACTTATAATTTGCTCACTATTGTGTTTGTCCGGATAATGAATAAAACAATATTTGCATCTTTAAAAAGCCAACGCCCCAAAAAGCCGCGTCTGGCCTGGCAACATTTTATTAAAGTAAAATTTGGGCTAAAGACATGGAGACATGTGACCGCGTACGTGTATATGTTTTAGTAACTAATCGTTGGATACCTGAATGATTTATCCAATTCAGATATAAAAGTTTCATCGAATTGCCTATTATTCGTTCTCGTGGGTGTTAGATCATATAAGGAGACGACGGACATCAACACGCATTGTGGATTCCCATTCATTCAGTTGTTGAATGCTTCATATAATAGGTTCAGGGAAGCATTTTGCACTTATTTTCTGGACATCTTTACAAGTTAAAATGGGAATTAAATAACTACCCGTTAGTAAAGATCCAGTTATTAAATGACTAAATTATTCCAGGACACACATTACTTTAATTAGCACGCAAATTAATGTCGCAACTATTCATTTAAAGATGCATAATATGATTAAACTATTTATTTGGATTCGGCGGCATTTAAAAATGTTGTTGCTTTTGGAATATGATTATATGAGGACCATCGAATCGGATTGAGTACTTTTAATGTTAGCCAGTGAGCAGGACGCATTTTATATATATATTATGATGGGAAATTACTGTTCAGTGAATTATAATGCCATATTTACTTATCTAAATTGCTACCTTATAATATATTATATCGATAGTTTACTTTGAAAAACTCTAGCATGCGCAATATTAACCCTTTACCCAACAAACCGGCAAAATAAAGCTTCAACAGCCTAAAATATCTTCGGTCTGTCTCAATAGAACCATACAAATGTGGATAACATTGGAACCGGCTCCTTGACCACATTGTGATAGTTACAGTTATGCCCTGTGCCAATGCATTATCTTATATATGCGAGACGACCATAGGTCGCCTCGCATATATAAGAGAATGCATTGGCCTAAAAAAAATCTTTTTTTAACACGTTTTACCATTTTTTCTTACATTCTTTAACAATTTTATAATTTTTAATGTGTTAAGCCAATGTATTCTCTTATATATGCGAGGCGACCTATGGTCGACTCGCATATATAAAAGAATGCATTGGCACAGGGCCGTTCTGTTGGGTAAAGGGTTAATGTTCGGCTATTTATTACACATATCGATATACTCTCCTCCAGGAGTGACTGTCAGTTTGATCGTCTCAGCCGTGGGATTCCAGCTGGGCGCCTACACATATCAACCCGTTACGGAACTAGAGCCGTACGGAGGCTCGGAACCAGACAAAGCTACACGCTGTGATTACCACAGGTGCGTCGTTGTGTATGAATTGATCGGGATAGGTACCGAATTCGCATCTGCGAGCAGCCATACGGTGAGAGTACCGATCATCAGGGGTAGCGCCATAATTTCCCCGACGCAGGGGAATGTAGCCCCCCCCCCCTGTACAGCCCCCTTGATCCAATCTGGTGCCACCAATGTCGATCATCCTCTTAATATGTAGCATTATGTCAAATATTGTGTCAAAAGTAATTGCATCTGTATGAATTTCACAAGATACCCCCTCTAAAATTCGGATCAGAATGATATTCTGGAAAAATGGCGACCAGTTGGATGCCATCGTGCCTTGTTTATATATGGTCCTTTTTGGAACAGTATATACCCGCTTAACGGTGCAGAGCATGCGCTAACTAGATATTTCTGATAGTGTCTTTTAGCCGCATCGACACATATATATAATATTCTTATTCTGATTGTAGGTAAAGGCGTGATTCTTATTCTAAATATAGTTAAATGTACACGTAGCATTTCTTATTCGGGTTATTATTAAAGGTGCACATAGTCATTTTAGCTCAACTTGACGCCATGCAGAGGCCATCTTGGATTTCAGATTTGAATCTATTGGAACACCGCCGGGCCCTGCAGCACACATTTATTGAAGAAATGTTTACAAAATATTACAGGCATGTTTAGGATCAATTAGATCGAAGTTATTTTTAACTTTCATTATTCTCCGATCTGCTATTAACTGCATTGCATAAGATTTTCCACGCCATACCCTCCTCAAGTTTCATTTTCCTGGTAAACGTCGCTTGAATGGCAATCAGCAAAAACATGAGCGGGGTATGTAATTGTGTGCATGAGCAGAGGTATCAAGTGGCATGCATACTCCGACTCTATCCACAGCGGATGTGGCCTATGTATGGTGTGTGTAAATATCAATTCAGTGAACAATGAATCATTTTGCATGACCAAATGTTATGTGCATTTTGGGAATACCATATTAAAGCATGTTTCAAAAGCGGTCACAGAAAAATAAACACATCAATATTATCTACAACATCTCCCACGTGGTTCCTGTTTATACGCGAACGCTAGACTGCATGGGAAATCGAGCATTGTTTTCGAAAACCGGGTTTCCAACAGACAGAATAGCATATAATTTTGTCATAAAAAATAACACATTAAACGTTCTTGAACACTGGATACTGACAGTTGCAACCACCATCTCCGGCGACCCTCTTATTCTAACACTTGCACTATTCCGTCTCTAACACTAATTTATAATGTATTTAATACTGATATCTTCTCTCTGTGAACAATGAATCATTTGTTTACCCCGACTCTATCCACAGCGGATGTGGCCTATATATGGTGTGTGTAAATATCAATTTAGTGAACAATGCATCATTTGCATGACCAAATGTTATGTGCATTATGGGAATACCATATTAAAACATGTTTCAAAAGCGGTCACAGGAAAAAAACCCCACATTAGTATAATCTTCTACATCTCCCACGTATAAATAGTTAGTTCCTGTTTATATGAGACACTGGGAAATCGAGCATTGTTTTCGAAAACCGGGTGTTCCCAACAGACAGAACAGCATATAATTATATCATGAAAACAAAGACATAAAGCGTTCTTGAACAACTGGATACTGGGCTTGCATGAGCGGACGGGCGTTTAAATCATGCACTCGGGCAGGTAGTCAAACGTACACATAAGCCTATATATATACTGAGGTGACGCGATTTTGCTGAATGCGCTGTGCACCCGTTGTGTAGCTTGTTACCGCAAAGGCAACGTATCATTTTTGTGATAATTTATAATCCATGTTTTAACAAACTTACGAACCCCACATGGCAATGATTCTGATCGGCAACATTAAAAACAATACCAAGATGGCAATAAACCGATGATCGTAGTAAAACTGAGCGCATGTTCCACTCAGAATGCTTTCGGATTTGTCATAGTAAAAGCATTGGAAATGACGAGGTTGGGGATAAATACAAAGAATTGCAGGTTTAATGAATCCTGCGGACCAAGAGCCGCTTTACATATACATAATGGCTTATTATTGAGGGGGAAACGTGATTTTCTTATATAAATTTCTCACATATTTACGCTTCATGAGATCAATGTCTGCGCATGGTAGATTTTCTCTCGCCACAGGAACCTCACGATTGCGCACTGGACGATTGTGCGATTTATGACGGGTTTAGCAGAAGCGGTGCCCCCCTCCTCAGTGAGATGATAGGCATTCGAAATATCTATAAGATGTTACATATACATGTATACATGTATAACTTTATTGCTTTTATATTTTATACTGATGAACAAAAATATAAATTAAATTGACGTCGCAGCTATGTTGGTACTATCACAGTGGATCAACGGACACGAACCAAAACCGGAAGTCGTAGATTTCGAGGTGGAGAAATATCTGTCGACAAATATTTGTTGACATTTGTTTACGTTTTTTTGGGAAAATAAACGCTTGTATACCATATCTGACCAACTGAAGGTGAGTGAATATTTCTTCGCTAATGTTCGGACACCGACGATCAATTTAAGTCAGTTGTCATTGTTCGATCGCGGAAAAAATGTCATTTAATCATCGCCGCGAGACGATTTCTTCCCCAAAATATCCCAGAAAATCATACTTTTCACATTCATCGCAGACAGCTGTCGCAACAACCTATATACCGATCGAAAGGCCTGTTTTACCCCCACAAATGCATATTTTGAGTATTTTCACGGACTGTCTCAAAATTCCAAATTTCATCTTTTGATGCAGGTACCCACCTCGAAAATACTGTCCGGTTAGTCCTGTACACCCCGGAATTTAGTTGCAATCCACCAGACCCGGCGGACAGTTTTTGTTGTTCAATCAAGAGTCGAAATGGATTAGTTGGTTGGCTGCCTTTCGTTAACAGTGGCACGTTTTTTGGGCAACTGCTTTTCTGTTGCAACTATAGTATACTGATCAAGTTTGGTTACCGAGTACAGTTTGCAATTTGTTCTCATATATTCGTTCAGGGGTCAATACTATGAACAATTTTATACCTGTAAATACAAATTGTATTTATTAATTTGTAATTACAAATTTGTGTTAACTATCACAGTGGTTTCATAGTACAGGGAAAATTTAGCCGTATTATTGTAATACCTTAGACTGGACGAGAGGTGAAACCCTAAAAGGCAGCTGTAAAACTTAGAAAAAACTAACTCCCCACTCTGCTCCCATGCACCTGTTATCAGTGTTATCTGAATACCAGTTCAAATTAGACGGACATGCATATAGAGCTAAAATAACTGACAACAATTTATATGGGGAAGTTACAATGTGTGCTATCATATTGTGATTATCACTAACGCCGGTACTATGAAACGATGAGCTAACAAAATCTCGCAAATTTCACAAAGATCTACTGCTGATTATTGTAGATTGCTTACGGACAAACCTTTGCTTGTGAGTGATTCACAATATATTGAATCACGGCGGGCCAAAGTTACAAAAGAAATAACCAATCATAAGTTGAGAGGTGATCGCTTCTCAGAGCTATCCAATCGGTTCACGGATTGCTAAGTTGATGACCACTTGTCTGCGCAAGTTAACAATTAAACGGTTCGTTTGTAGTGTGTGTTTGTAAGTACAAGTCAGTGTAATAACGAGTACTACAAACAATTTGGTATCATTGTTTTTACAAATTACAAATTTACAATCATTCAGTTTGTGAAAATAAAATATTATTTTGATGGTATAGCATTATATATATTGTGACCATCCTATTATTTCAAACTGATCCGCTACTCTTATCATAACACATCGAGGCAGTGACGTGGCTCCATTTTATCGGGAGGGGGTGTATCGAAACAGGGACGTGCTAATGGTCTCGGTTATAGGAGTAGTGCGGGGGCCCCGGGGTCCAGTCGGTAGTGCCAGGTGCATTACACCGTCACAGGCCGTCCATCGCTGACGAAGCTGGTCCAACCCCGTCATATGGAGGGTGACCGGAATCGTGTATCTGGGCAAGTTTGTCAGTTGCTTTCCGGGGGTCGGTGGTTTCTACACGCAGTGGGACGATTTCTCGGTGAAATCAAGCCTCTGCATGGTCTTTCCTCCACCCGTAAAATTCACAACGTCGTGTGTGGCCTAGCGATAAACGATAGTGAACACGGGAATCATGCACACTGCCAGGTAAGCGTGTACTGGCGAAATAAATGTACAGGTCTGGACCACAAACAATTGCACAGTTAATGGAATGGACATGGTGCCTATTCACATAACTCCGTTCGTCGACAGCAGGGGGGATAACTCTGATGTGTGAACCGTCTACCAATCCACACACTCCCGGAATACCGCTGATGTCGAAAAAGTTCTCTGCAATTTGAACTGGGTTCCTTGGCCAGCGAATAACATCCGGTGCTAAATCCACTACGAGTGGTGCCACCTTATGCACAACTCGTTTCACGGTGTCTCTTCCAATGCCATGGCAGTCTTTCACCATATGGTAAAAACCATTCGTTCCCAAAAAATGAAGGAAAACTAAGATCTGCTGCCGTGGTGTCAGTGGTCTGCTACGACCGGTCATTGGCAATAGATAATCGCCAATCTTCTCCACCAATAACTCCACCACACTTTCGGGCACCCTGTACCTCTCCCGGAATTCGTACAGCAATGAAGTTTCGAACCTTCTTTCTAAAAAGATACGTTCTCGTCTAGGAGGACGCCCGCCAATAACCACCAAATCGATATCCTCATCGGAAGAATACGCCATTGTAAATGAATAGTTCAAAACAGCTAAATGCAGTATATATATACCCGGCGTAAAAATAAATAGGACAAACTTCACTCACCGTTAACATTCTTGGATATATCATTGATTATGGAAATACATGTTACATGATAATGTTGGCTATAATCCGCAAGTATCACTCACTATTTGTATTAATCAACAACTTTTGTCAGAGATGTTGTGACTCATACGATTTGGCGGCTACTCGCCCCTTCCTATTCTGAACAGCTGTAATGTGCCAGGCATCGTGTTCCCAAGACCACTATCGCATGTCCCTGTTTATGAGATTTCCATTGATAACACATTTTCATAAGGGGGGGGGGGGGCTACATACCTGCGAATCAGATGGTTATATATGCTCTGGTTTAAGGATGTGAAAATCGACAATTTATGTTTGACACCCTATATAGACATTCTACACAAGTTCTTTAACGTTGTAACTTTCAATAAATTGGGTAATTTCAGTAGTTACAAGGAACACATACTGCTACCTCACATCCAAGCTGACACCCCATAAGGTTTGACAATTTATAAATATAGGCCATTTCAATCCAAACTTTTGACCAAAGGAGGTAAATATGCAAATGTTGGTCTAAAACAAAACATACCCCTTTATAAATTGTTGGAAAAAACAAAATAACAGAACAAGTTCAACCTATTGCTGTTGTAAAATTTCCAATTCATGTTGTTTCAGGTATCAAATTTCCAGCTGTTGAACGTGTTGATAAAATGTTTGGAGCGAGAAACATAACCCAACCCCCTTGTCGCGACGTCCCTGTGCGTTGTACTTGAGATTTCCAGCTGACAAAATATTTTCACGAGGAGGTGAATCGACCCCTTGTCGCCACGTCCCTGCGTATCATAGATATATATATTATCCGGGTTAAGGGTGCGAAAACTGAAAAAATATGTTTCATAGTACTCGAACATTCTTTGTGATTGGAGATATTTGTAAATACAAAGAACACGTACTATTTGTGATTTATGTTTGTAATCGTAGGTTCATAGTATTGGCGGAATGATAAATTGTTATTTCTTACAAACAATTGTAGATTCTTACAAAGAAAAAGTTTCATAGTATTGACCCCAGATCGTGTAAGGTCATTAACCAAAGAATCATTTATGGAAATATTGTTAGAACAAGAATATTACAATGCCCTCCATGACCAAGGCCGTAGGAACAGGATTGTTTTGATGGTGGGAGATGTAGATGTATTTTCCAGTAGTTTGATATTTCAGCCAGTATATATATATATATATAGCGTGAAATTTGATACTTAAAAAACAATTAAAATTCGATTAATTTCAGAAAAAACAAATCGGGACCCATGGCTGTTCTTTTTCATTATGGCCACTTTCGGGACCCACCACCCGAGTTTTGATTACGATTGTATAAAGTTTTAACTACATTTTTCGGGTATATATACACCCCTTTATTTTTATGTTTTAAACTACATGCACCCACCCATATTTCGGAGAATTTTCGCTAATATTACATATTATAGCATAGCCATCAAATATGCAGATGTTTATTTCCATTTCTATGAGAGGCCAAATTCACATTTCATAATTAATTGCAGTTAAGCAATAGCACTTAAGCTTAATTATTTGCGATTAAGCGCAATTCATGGTTATACTGTATGTAACTATATGTACCCCTGGTGAATAAATAGGTGTATCTATAACTAAACCTGAACTCATATTGACATATCACCTCCTTGTTTTCATTGCTTTGGATAGTTGGGATTTTGAACTAGCCTAAATTCTTTATCAAAATGGGTGACTCGCGACAGTATTACCTTCTGTTTTAGTCGAGTCGAGGAACCAACCCATCAAAGCCCAAGTGTGATCAGATATCGATTATTGAAGTTTGTTATTTCAATTGATTGCTGCCCAGAAACACGCCGTGAAAAGGGTGGTTTCGGTCAAAATTGCGGATGAAGATGGATAACTATAAAACAAGTGGTAATACGGTAACATTTCGTGATACTTTAGTAATTATACGACCATATTTTGTTGAACAAAATGTTTATAAATCACACGTTAATCGATTCTGATAACTAAAGCTTATTTCAGGTGGGGGCTGGAAAAAACTCCAGACACAGTGTGGAAAAAACTGTTTTCTTCGGTTTGGGTACCCCCCCCCCCCCCCCAAAAAAACCCAGCAAAAACTGCAGTGTTTTTCCACTGACCATTGCCCCCCCCCCCCAAGAAAAATCAAATCTACCCCAGCCGGACAACAACTCGGTTTGACCGGTTACGTAGCGTTTTTCCGAAGACCCATAACTCCGAAGGTCCGATTCTCCGAAGGTCAGATTCTCCGACGCCCCGATTCTCCGAAAGCCCATAACTCCGAAGTCCCGATTATCCGAAATCCCATAACTCCGAAGACCCATAACTCCGAAAGCCCATAACTCCGAAGGCCTATAACTCCGAAGGCCTATAACTCCGAACGCCCATAACTCCGAAGGTCTATAACTCCGAAGGGCCGAAGGTCCGATTCTCCGAAGATCGTGTTTTATCGCTTATTAAATAGTGTACAGTCCAGTGGCGGGGTCAATGGGGCCCTAGGGAAGACCGCCCCCAAAAAACATGTCAAATGTCATGTAAACATCAGGAAATCCCTCCTAGGCATTCAAATATTCACAGTGTTCCTGCCCAGGGGAGCCCCCGGACCAACGATTTGGGGCGACCCCCATGTATGCGCTCCCCAAATCAGGCCTTCGTGATATGCTTTCGGCATATCATATGCATGATATATCCCCCACATATCCCCCACATATGCTAATTAATGTGCACCCCTAAATGGGAACCCTGGCTCTGCCACTGGTGTGCACCGGGTATATTATAACGAAACGCTGCAAGAATGTCAGAGTAGCCTAACATGCACAGGGGCGACAAGTTCTTCCCCGTTCACCCCTGTACATTTTACTCTGGCATCTCATATGGGCCAACGTAACGTTATAGTATCTGGTGTATAGTCAGTGGCGGGCCAGGATTCCCATTTAGGTGGGGGCAGTAGGAAAAGTTTGAATATTTTGATGCCCCATGAACGATTTCCGGGCGTTTACATGACATTGGACATGTTTTGGTAGGGGCCCATATTGTCTGAAATAGCAAGTAGAGGTTTAATGGGGGCAGTGGGAATTTTGGGACCCCTTGGCTTCGCCACTGGACTGTACACTATTTAGTAAACGATAATACCCCGATAAAACAAAATCTTCGGAGAATCGGACCTTCGGAGAATCGGACCTTCGGAGTTATGGGCCGTCGGAGAATCGGCCCTTCGGAGTTATAGGTCTTCGGAGTTATAGGTCTTCGGAGAATCGGCCCTTCGGAGTTATGGGCTTTCGGAGAATCGGATCTTCGGAGTTATGGGCCGTCGGAGAATCGGGTCTTCGGAGTTGTGGGCCGTCGGAGAATCGGGTCTTCGGAGTTGTGGGCCGTCGGAGAATCGGGTCTTCGGAGTTGTGGGCCTTCGTAGTAATAGGTCTTCGGAAAACCGGTCTGACACCGTTTGACCGGAAACCGAAAAAAACACCGGAGCATACAATTCACGAGAAGGTGCTTGGTAACTTAGTTTAGATTATTATGACTAAAATGGTCATTGTCTACCAGTAGAACGCAGATTTGTACCTCGTGATGTCATGACATGTACACACATGTATATTGGTGATCGCAACGCTTTGTATGCACTTTAAAAAATGACAACTAGTCATTACCTCGACTTTGAAAAAGATGCAAATGAGATGAGTGAGATACCAGCATATAACTGTCTTCTGATACCATTGGAGGAGAAATTGTTTAATACATGGGATAGTTCTGCTGTAAAAATTTGCCAGATAAGCGATCGCAGGGTAGAATTCTGCATTCGACTGGTAGACACTGACATAGTTGGCATTATTAAGAGGGTTAATGGGGTCAATATCACATGTAAAGCAAGACAGTGGTTATCCCAAATTGTTTTAGGTGGATTGTACTACTCATGTATATATGATTTGGATATTAAGGTTAATCCATATTCTATAAAATGAGAGAAAATTAAAGTTGTTAGTTAATACATATTTGGAAAAAAATTACATGCAAATTTTTCCGACAACCCCCCCCCCCCCCCCTCTAAATGAATAAGGAAAAAAATTACGCGTAAATTTTTGACGCCTATGTACCCCCCCCCCCCCCCCCACCCCCGGTACGTTGTGTCCCGCAGTTTTTTTTTCCGGCCCCCCTGCTTATTTTGAAGAAATATTGTTGTTGTTGTTGTATCTTTATAATATGGGTCTTTCTGATCGGATTGAGGACCTTTAGTTTAAATTAGCCAAATGCAGATACACCCGGTCATGCTATAATAGTTAGGTTTTATGGGTAGTTACACTTACTCTCAAGCAACTCATAGCGCTTAATCGCAATTAATTTCACTTAAGCGCAATTCATTTCAAGTATGCGCAAATGCCATATGTGTGCTTCAGCGCGATATGTGGTATATGCGCTTAAGCGCAATTCATTATTAAATGTGAATTTGACCTCCCATACAGTTAATTTTTTGTCTATATATATGAACGAGTATGGTCTGTCTGCATGTCTTCTGTTCGCTTAAATTTGAATATATACGCGACCATTTGCGTTAAAAACTTCCCAACCAAATTATCCAGTGTGTGAATCAATGTGGAAACAATTAATTATGGCGCGATTTGAATACAACAGGACAAAAATCACGTGCCTATATATTTACAAAAGTAACTTGCATCTGGTTCCACATTCAGTTGTACGCTATAGATTGGAATTTTACCCGTATATACATGTAGGAAACACAACACTTCTACATTAATGGACAGCCAAGGTGGGATTAAGAATACAACAACTCGAAAGAACACTGGAGTTTTCCAGATGATATTTCTATTCTCTATATCAACCGAGAGTACCTACCAATATTTCGTATAGTATTGCATAGTATAGTATTGTATAGTATTTTATTATAAATAATTTTTATATTTTTTATTTTCAATAATTTTATTTTCAAACATTCATTCGGGTGTTGTAAAATCCCATCGTCGATTGCCTCAGCGAAGCCGCAAGCCTTTGCCTCACAGTGGTTTCATATATGAAGGCAGGCATGCGATCCTCTCGTCAATGGCACCTGGAATTATAAAATAATATCGCTTAGTGGACTTGAACTTAAGCTAATATTAGTAACAGATATAGCTGTACACCCCTCCGACTGTATGTTTTAGTCCCCTCCTCATTATTGTTTTAACCATTGCTGAATATTGAAAACAATAATTTTCTAAGTCGAAAAATGTCATATAACTCCACACAAAAAGGTCTGACATATTTCATAATCATATATGTTCGCATGTTCCCATGGTACTAAATATATATATGCCAAGGCAAAAAAAAACAAATGACCGCAAAACTTAGGAATAAAAACTCGGAAAATTGCATCCACGAAAGGACGAACAAGCCGCTTCCTGATGTATAACCCCACAAGTTGTGGGCCACAACTCGTTGCGAGTGTATAATCAAATATAAAGGGTAAAAATCGGCACACCGCTGGATGTAAAAAGTTGGATGTAAATAAAAAATTTTATGTCGGCCTTCCGAGAGTGATGACAAGTCAGAGTTAACAATATGACATACATCAACAGTTATATGTATACCAAACATGTACTTCGTAGTTGGATTTCAGTTACAGTTCAGTTATATATATAAGTCACCGCCTGGATGTTATGTTGTACCAGGAGACATATGCAACAATATGAACACCCAGAACCATTGTGGCCACGCAAAAGTAAAATGAAACGCCCATTATCTGCGGCAAAATTGCTTTTTCGACCAGAAATTGAAGATGGCAGATCTCAGCAAAATCAAGACTAAGCGGACAGATTTTTTACAACTAATGATTAAATTTTTCGGGACTAACCGGACAATATTTTCGAGGTGGGTATCTACATCAAAAGATGAAATTTGGAATTTTGAGACAGTCCGTGAAAATACTCAAAATATGCATTTGTGGGCGGAAAACAGGCCTTTCGATCGGTGTATAGGTTGTTGCGACAGCTGTCTGCGATGAATGTGAAAAGTATGATTTTCTGGGATATTTTGGGGAAGAAATCGTCTCGCGGCGATGATTAAATGACATTTTTTCCGCGATCGAACAATGGCAACTGACTTAAATTGATCGTCGGTGTCCGAACATTAGCGAAGAAATATTCACTCACCTTCAGTTGGTCAGATATGGTATCCAAGCGTTTATTTTCCCCAAAAAACGTCAAAAAATGTCAACAAATATTTGTCGACAGATATTTCTCCACCTCGAAATCTACGACTTCCGGTTTTGGTTCGTGTCCGTTGATCCACTGTGACTATGTCTGATCACTGGGTGTGGGCCACCTGTTTAAATCATCTCGTCAACTGTTAGAAAGACTTCTGTATCTTTGTTTATTTATTTAATGGCCATTTCTTAATTTAGTTATCAGTAATAATTATAAACTCATTTTCAGTATAATTACCATGTTTGAATCGTGCATAGTGAATCATAGAGCACACAAGTGTGTTTTGTACTAAGCCATGACTCAAATTCATTCATTTGTTGCATATATTCTGTTGAGTATAAAAGGAGGGTCCCATAAATGTCGGATTTAGTATATAGTCCCATTTAAGAGGTAGCAAAATCAGCTGCCGAACTATATGTGTATAATTTCTTTCAGAACTTGCCAACGGTGCGTAAAAAGCTACCTCTGTGGGTATTGTTTCAAAGATGAAGGACAGGGAACCGTTGAGGGCTCTTGTCTCAACGTCAACCAACAATTCCCTATGCGTGCAACATACGGTAGATGCCAGACAAGCTTCTTCGAAAGGACTTTGTACTGGTCCACAGAAATTTGTCCAAGTGCTCATATTTGGCTGACGGCCATTGGTTTTGCTCTGTACATGACATTTTACAATTGCGGTAAGTATAAGTGGACATACAGTAACTGTTGCGATGTTTATATTGTTGAACTTCTAACTTCGCCCATCCACATAGTATAACACCTTATGTCCGCGGTGGATAATATTATCCACAGTGGCATGTAGGAAAGTGCGGTAAAATCTACGGCAGAATGTGCTGCATGACCAACTGGACCAACAGTTTATTTCGTCTTTATTGCCGGCGTGTACGGTATTCCGACTTATGGTGAATAAATATATCAAAATAACAGCGGGGAGGGGGTGCCGTATACTATAGCAGCTTGCGGTGTTGCATGACTTACGACTCATAATCACAGTGCAATAGAGAGACAGCTATGTTCAATTTCCAAACCAGGTATCTGCTGCTTTTTTCATGCGAGTTTGGATATTATGCTAAATTTAGCACGATACTATACATACGGGTAAGACACAGCCCTCGGCCAATCAGAAGGCGTCATTACTGGGTGAGGTGAAATATAGGTTGATATATGGGACATATGGCAAACTCCAGTCTATTAATCTATTTCCCAAGTGTTCAAGAGGCGCGATTAATTTAGCAATGCTCAAGTGGTTTATTCAAATGATTTCCTAAGTACATGCAGTCCCGGAACGAAGCCCAAGGTTAACACCAAAGAATAAACAATTAATTTAATGTCAAGTCGGGCACTCGTATTATCAAGTTTATACCAACAATATCCAAATGAGATCTCGCTACACAACCCCGCGCGAAGCAATTACAGATGACGGATGGCGTGCGCCCCACAGCAGTGAATATACAAGCGATTGTCTGGGGGACATTGATTGCAATTCTGCCACTATGACACATTTCCATAGGTGATCGACATGGGAGAGTTATCTGCATTACATTTATAACCCTGATATATCTGAACATTTGATGTCCATTGTGACCCGATGTCGTTTTGTGTGCTTCGTTCCAATCACGTATATATAGGATGTGTTCGAGTAGAACTCTTCGAGTAGGACTAGTTTAATGTTTGTTGGTCGCGTTGCGGCGTTTTTTATGTTCTTCTAGGAAATGTCAACTTGTTTTATTGGTAGAGAAAGAACCACACAGTGTTTCAAAAGGAAAATACGTCATTGCACATAGAAGTCACCGACCCCAGAAAAGCAAATGACGATCTTGTCCATACACCGAATTGGGTCGTATAATAACGGGTTTTCTTGTCAGTTTGGAGATGAGATAGTGTGGTTTACAACTTCCATATATGGTGTTTCGTGTGTGGCTAAAATTGGAATCCCCCAACACAATTGTCATGCTATCACAAATGTAAGCACATAGTATGTCCACGTGTAACCAGCATGGAGCCATATCACATGCATGTTTGCATGGATAACACATGATTACCAATTCGTAAATAATTATATGTATGTATCCGCACGTCAACTATCACAACATACCGTATACTTTTCATTGTCTTATATATACTCTTATATATTCCGAAATTAATTTGTGATATCCACCGATGTAATGATCGTACAGGGGGCCGTGACATTGCGTGACTTTTCGCAACGGCATCCGCGCATGTCTGTACTATTTCTGGAAGAAGTCAGGGGAATTTTTGCAAGGCCGCCAAATATGAGAAATCTGATTGCTCTGAGCTTTGATGGGTGGGTTCCTCGACTCAATTCAAATATTGTGTACAGAAGAAATAGTAATTTAGGGGCGGTAATCGGATTATGTATCTGTAATCCTTTTTATCCTAAATACTCATCGACGAGTAATTCCCTATGACATATTCAGATAATAATTTCAACAAACGACCGATTTTTTAACTTATTTGAACATTTCCGACAAAATAGTATGCATACTTCAACACTTGTACTCTATTTTCGTCATATTGTCGTCTGCTTATTTTTCATGAACACCCCTCCAAATGAATAATAGACCATTCCAATGTATACATATCTATAAATTGAGAGGGAGAACTTTTTATTATAGAACGGGTTAAATCGGTTCTAGATATTGAATACAGCCACCAAGAACAAAATAATGGTTCTTTGGTTTGGTAGTATGGCAATGTTTTTGGTTGTGTAAGAAAGTTTTGAATCTTAATCTCCGGTTGCATTTGCGAACGAAGTTCCCAGAAACCCAGAATCTTCAAGGGGAATCATGTGCACGATATTTTATTGTCGCGGTATCCATGTCGTCCCCTTTTCTCTAATCTGTTCCGATTGAAATCTCATAATTAGTAATTTGTTGGAAGTTAATTACTCTGAATTTGGCTTCCACAAGAGCGCAAATATCTGTGTTGAAATGTTCAGATACTATGTCATTGGTTTGTACGCAAGACTGTGGTTTCATAGCCTGATTCACGTTGCAAAGCTCTTGAACAGGGACGTGGCGCGACGTGAGTTGCATGGGGTGTCTTACCCCCAAATGTTAGACTCAAATGCACATCAGTTGGAAATTAACAAACCGTTATATTATAGATATACTACTGTGTTCGTCATCGTTGGGGCCCTGTGTGCGCTTTGCACACATTTTTATCTTAGACAGAGGCGGCCACTTTGTGCGCTTCGCACATATTTTGATCATTTAAAGATTTTTTTTTTTTTTTTTTTATTAATTCAAATTATTTTTTCCAGATTGAGCTCCTTGCTCAAATTAAGAAAAAAAATTTCATTTTTTAACAAAATACAAAAATTGAAAAATAACGCCGATATAACCTCCGTCAGTTTACCCCGAGTCACCACACCACTTTTGGTTTATTGACAATATATACATGGACATATTCATATATTTAAAATACAGCATAATGACAATAACAAAAATAATGTCCTGGCATTTTCGGGAGGGGGACTTTCGCTCGCAACTCACACACGCCTTACACACGTTCAAATTCGAAGACACCTCATGCGTGTTTTTGATTACACAGACTATTTTTATGACTGGAATGTCATCAGAAATCGCTTTGTATGCTTTTAAATATACATGTAATTTATAGTCTCCGATATGATAAAAAATGCCTCTATCCGTGCCCGGTATTTAATTCGACCAACCATCAACAAGTGAAAAAACGAACATAACCACAAATAGTTATTTGTCCTCAAAGTACTTGACAGGGCAAGGTATATCTCACACCATTCAAATTCGAAGTCGTTAAGGATATCTCTCTTTAGTGCTATATATTTCTCTAAGCGGTATCTCTCATCAAGTTCACGTAGAAATGATTTCAGGGATAAGGTGTCGGGGTCAAATTTGGTTTTGTATATGTAATATTTAAGCAATGTCAGAAATACATTTTTGACACTGAAATTTTGCTGGCGGGGAGGGCCGAAAATTATATTGCTACGAGTGATAGAGATGTCCAGCTTGTGTTCATACAGCCATTTTTGTGTGTCATTTAAGAATAGTTTTACGGCAGAGCATTCATAGAATATGTGGGTAATGTTCTCAGGTAAATTACACTATGAAGACTCTATATTGGTCATCCAGAGACAAAGAGTCAATGGCCCAATTCATCGTTACTGTGGCCCCAAACCAGGGACGTGGCTAGAGGAACCGTGTTACATTGGTTGTCCAAATTAGAAATTCGAACTGCACCACCCACCCCCACTTGTATATGCCAAAATGTCAAAGCCTGGGAAACTTCATTTGCACCCCCTTGAGGTATTTTCCAACTGATATCTCAAACTGTCCAACTTGTTAGAAATATCCAAGTGATCAGTGACCATTTCAGTCAAAACTCTTGACTGAAAGTTGGAAAATATTCGAATCTTGGTAAAACCTCATGCGCTAACTTTCGGAACAAATTTAACCTGTTTTGATTCAGGCATGAAATATCCAACTGTTGAACATTTTAACCGAGACTGGGGGTCGTTTGTGAAACGCCCACCCCTCTAAATTTACTCACACCCTGTGGCCACGTCCATTTCCCAAACTTTCCTACGGCATGTAATTTCCGCTCATGATTTCCGACCCACAATTCACCTCCGGCAACAGTTCCAATTAACAACTCCATCCAGGTGGAAGATTTTTAATGAAATGACGAAAATTGCTTCCTAGCTGTTCTGCTCTCGTTCTTGTTATCAAACACAAAACCCAAATCATGCAACTTGAGACGAAATTATAAGTTTGTAAAACACAATCGATCCGATTGAAATTAGTTAGGCAATGTTCGTTATTATCCTCATATCTCCAACGGTATTTCATTAAACAGTAGACTTATATTTGCGTGAAGTGTGATCATCTATATGATATAGTATAGTCACAATTCATGGTGTTTATTTATTCGTCCGTGCGTGTTGACAAGTAATTTATCTGCCTCGTTTAATATGGTTATGAGATGAACCTCAATCGATTGGTGATTCCCTGTCTGTATCACAGGATAATATCATCAGAGTTATGAATTGTGCACCACGCGTGATGAACAATGGGGGATAAGTTAACTTGGAGCAATCGATAGTGGCTGGGTGTATATATGAGATTGTGATTTGCATACAATATATGTCAATGTTAATTGTTGCTAACATAAATTATATGTATCGGATTCGCATAGAGGCACTGCATGGTTCAGTATTCGTGGTTTTTATCTCCCCGGCTAGGGTGAAGGGTTAATCAAGATCTATTGCAGATGTGGACTACCTTTATATAACAAAAATATGTATATATGGTTCACATAATAAATAAGATAAAGGTAGCCAAATAAATGTTAAAAAACATATGAACAGTGGGTTCAAAGACGCCACGAGACATTGGCAAGCAAATACCCTCATTAAGACAGTAAAAGCTTGACAAAGTCTCAATGATTTGCCTCAATGTGCGTTGACACATTTTTCAATTCTTACCGAAATACCAATGTATTTATGGAGATTGAGATGTGCCTCAGATCAAACTTGCAAATCGGTTCTTGTGTTCGCCCTTTCACCGAGAGCATGCAGACCTGCGTACATATGCATGCAACCTGAACCTGGATTCGAATGTTGACAAAGAATGGATCTACCGTTAGCCGAACAACACAACGCACTTATAATTATTACATAACATCGGTTTCTTGTTTAGCAATTACACGCGCACTGACACAAAAAGATGTTCTACGTAAAAAAATGTTTCTTAATTTGATATTTATTTTCTCATTTAAAGAAATTATTTTCTTATTTCAGAAAAAAAAGTCTAGAAAACGTTATTCACCTCCAGCACATTTTCTTATATCTAGAATTGATAACATTCTAGGTTATGAAAACCTGTTAGAGAACAAGAAATATGTTCTTGTGTTACAGAAAGTGATCGTGTGATTTCTTACATTAAGATTTTTTATTTCTGATTTTAGAAAATAAGTTTTAGAGAGCAAGAAATTTGTTCTTCTGTTAGAAAAAGTGATTATGTGATTTCTTACATTAAGATTTCTTTTCTGATTTTAGAAAATGGTTTTAGAGAACAAGAAATTTTTTCTTGTACAAGAAAAAGCAATAATGTGATTTTATACATTAAGTTATTTTTTCTGGTGTTAGAAAAAATGGTTTAGAGAACAAGAATAATTTTAAGTTAGCACATTTGGACTACTGAATGTTTGTATATGTATAGTTGTTAAAGAAAACATCACAAATCTAAAATGTAGTAATGTTCAAGAATAAAAGTTTTTTATCGCCGGCAACCCCCATTCTATAAACACTGCACACATACGTACTGTCATATATAATTTATTTAATAAAATACCTGTAAGAAATGCTTGCCATAAACCTAATCTAACAAAAAAAAATACAAACAATTCTTATCACCCAACCTGACGCAACCATATGTTCATGTAGACAACAGGAATAATTAACAAAATCCCAATTGATTTCCCAGTAAATCAAGCACACCCCGGTACGCGTTAAGTCCCAACCATGCACGTCTATAAGTCGTACCCCCCCCCCCCCCCCAACGCTAACGCAGGTCGCAGTAAATAAATGAGTCTGAAAATTAATTCCGAGAAAGTCTGAGAAAGTTACCCATATTAGTATGCCACTCGAGAGAACAATCGGCGTATATATATGTGCATCGATTCCAGAAAACTGTGTTTATGTTGCAACACAATCTGTAGATCGTGCCTCGAATCTCTACTCTGGCTATATACGCCTGTATAGAGGCCCTATATATATGCATGTTCTTCCACCAGTTCGAAACATAGGCCCTTTTTAGAAGTCGCCTAAATCATGCTATCTCGAGTTGGGACATTCACATACTGCTAAATGGATTATTAAGGCACCACATGCCCTTTCTATTCTATAAGGCATCATTGATGAGTAGTTATCCATATATAGGAAATGTCAGATAATAAGTCCAAAAAAACGACCGTTTGTTGAACTTAATATCTAAACATTTCCCTCAATAATTAGGGCGATCCTTCTGAATTTTATTTATATGTTATCTACTTTTATCACCTTAACATCCCTCCAAATGAATAATAAACCATTCCGGTGTACACTTCTTAACTGATTGGGAGAATCCATAAAGTATAGAAGGGTTAAGGCACAGGTATTACCTTAGAAATATATTAGCTGAGCTATTTTCAACATTAGAAATCCTCGTCAGAACAACAAAAAGTTATCAGGTATTGAACTGGCGGAATATTTTCTCTTCCACACAAACCCATATGCACTGGTGGAGTATAGGATCTCCACAACAGAAAAATACATGCGCGTTAATTTGTCTCTTGTTTATTTTACAGGACTTTCGTTCGTCCCATGGGTATTAAATTCTGAGATATTTCCGTACTGGGCACGTGGAACCAGTGTTTCCATATCAACGACTGTGCATTGGCTGTGTGAATTGGTATTCGGTCTAACAATGCATATCCTGTTGGATGTCTTGTCCAAGCACGGTAAGTAGCTAAATGTAATGTACAGTAATGCCAAAATAATCGACTCCTTAACAACAGCAGAATTTTGGGTAATATTTCAGGATTTAGTCGGAAATATGGCTTGTTGCCATTCATCGGAAAGCTCTCAGTGAGAATGGCAACAAGCCATATTTCCGACTAAATCCTGAAATATTACCCAAAATTCTGCTGTGGTTAAGGAGTCGATTATATAGGGCATTACTGTAGTCTCCACATTCTGTTGACCACCGGACTACAGAAATGAGCGGTGGCCGTCCGGCGATCTGTCCGTAAATTAAGTTGCTTTTCGTGGTTGTCGAGCAAATGTATAAAGATTACAGATTACATGCTTTATCTGATGGACAAAGGTTTACATCTTCCAACTTGTGTATTCAAGCAAGCCACTTTAAAGGTACTCAACCCGAACAGAGGGTCCCCATCTCAACAGATTCCAACAACAACAATCCGATCAGAGGGTCCTATATTACTATTTCTTTGGCTTTGGGGGTAAAAAATATTTGATTCGAGTCGAGGAACCCATCAAACAAAGCTCAGAGTTATTAGATATTGATTTTTGAAATTTGTTATTAACTCGAGATGAGTACTAATAACTGCCGTAATCTGCTCTGGATGTGTACTCCAAATCTATTCAAACAGACAAGGATGGATAACTCTAAAATCAAGTGGTAAGTTCTGGGCCAGATAGTATTCCCGATAATGAAAAATAATAGATTTATAAAATCGATATCTAACAAATCTGAGCTTTGATGGGTGACTTCCTCGACTCGAATCAAATATTTTTGACCCCCGAAGCCATTGAAATAGTAATTGAGAGGAGTTTGATCGGATTGAGTACCTTTAAAATATGTTTTAAGCAGCGGAAGTAAGATTAATTGTTCCATCAATCGATTGCCGTATGCTTCATAATGTTCTACCGACAGTAGCGGCCTCGATTGTTCAATTCACTAATATAAATGTATTGGGAAAACAAATGGCAAAGTTCAACTGAAATGTCTCGAATCTCCCAATGGAATACACCCCATTACGAAGCGGAAGGCAGTGACACAAATGCTCGCGCTGAGACGCTAACATCGAAATCACCAGCTGTCACTGTAACCAATCAAATACCTTGGTTTTTAGTGCAATCGGATTATACATTAAGTTACCGATGAAATACGTCAGTCTTAAGTCGCTTTTGTGAATCACACAGTGACTAATTTATAGAAGAAAATCATAAGTCTTTATTACGCCACCGTAGTGTGGTGTTTCTAGCTTTTGGTTTTTTGATATCGCATGGTCGATCGATAATTCACTGGGTGATTGTACATTCGGCAAACCTCGTCAGATTCCGTCACCGTTTCATCGTACCGATAATTACGAGAGTACAACTAAGATTGGCACATGTGTTTACGTCACCGGTGTAATTGTGGGGACATGCTTCTATTATGAAGGTTTGCTATCCCGAAGGTCCGCTATTCTGAAGGTTCTCAATTCCGAAGGTTTTTGTTATTTTTAGGTTAATTCTATATTTTAAAGTATTGAGACTAATTTGAGAGGGTTCATTTTCACAAAGATTCTTTATATGGAGTGTGCGCTCACATCCGAACTGATCATGCGCGCACACCGATACAGATACAGGAGGAAATAACTTAACTTAGAACATTAAATGTGATTTTGTTTTGTTTTCGCTGGTTTTCTTGAGATTTTATGTCATTACGTGGGCCCATACCTTTGAATTCTTGGCATATACTATGAATGTTGTGGTATATATGGACCCTCCCGCATTGGGACATGACATAGGTTCAGTTGACTTAAGTGGTGTTCTGTGTGTGCTCCAATTTGGAGTTCAATATTTTAAGGGCCAAGTTTAGAATTTTATGGGTCCATACCTTTGAACTCTGGGCATATAATATGAATATTGGGGGGCATGTCTCTATTCCGAAGGTTCACTATCCCGAAGGTCCACTATTCCGAAATTTCTCTGAATGTTCGCTATTCCGAAGGTTCACCAATCCGAAGGTTCGTTATTCCGAAGGTTCTGTGTTCCAAAGATTTTTTTTATTTTAAGGTTAATTCTATATTCTAAAGTAACGAGAGGGTTCATTATCACGAAGATTCTTTTTATGAAGGAAATAACGTAAAACATTAAATGTGATTTTGTTTTGTTTTCGAGGGTTTTCTTGAGTTTAATGTCATTACGTATGACCTTATTTCTCATTACATATTCACGCCAAGGAGCCCACACAATTGCTATGTTACGATGCGATTTAATGTGATTATGTGTGACCTAATATCTCAATAATCTGAGGCAAGAGTACGCCTGCTAAAGGCGAATTATAACAGTTGGGGGTATAACGCTCAATAAATACTGGAGGCTATAACAAACTGCGCAGTAGAATATCGCTGAATGGACGAGTATGAGATGAGCCTAAATGCAATTGTGACTTTGTTTAAAGGCCCACTTAATTTTCGAGTCATTAATTTTTTATAGTATATACGGTTTTAATAACAATTTATGCCATAAAATTTGAATAAACTACTATAATTCATCACCATTTGAAAGGCAGAATACTTCTATCTCCTAGTTTGAAACACCTTCAAAATACCGCGTCGTATATCTAGCAATTAGCAACCAACATGTCCTCCTCGGCTTTCCATAGAATTCAACGTAATTTGATACTTATGGGTATTTGTGTCCGGGAAGTGTTTTGAACGGGTCAAATCGTGACCCCGACCTGACCTTGACCATTAAAACTGTCAATGCAAGGTCAATTTGGGTAAAACGGACAAATTTCGGCGAAATTTGATACCTAGGGATACTTTGGTCCGAGGAGAGTTTTGAACGGGTCAAATCGTGACCTCGGCCTGACCTTGACCTTCAATATGGCCAATCAAAGGTCAACTCGGATAAAACGGATAGATTTCGACGAAATTTGATACCTATGGGTACTTTTGTCGGGGGGGGGGTGTTTTGGACGGGTCAAATCATGACTCTGTCCTTACCTTGACCTTCAAAATTGTTAATTAAAGGTCAAGTTGGGTAAAACGGACGGATTTCGACGAAATTTGATACCTATGGGTAGTTTTCTACGGGTGGGGGTGTTTTGGACTGGACAAATCATGACCCTGACCTGACCTTGACTTTCGAAATAGTCAATTGAAGGTCAAATCGCACCTTTCACCGGAAAGCAGATGGGAAACAGCCCGGGTGAAGTCGGGCCTATCAGCTTGTGTAATAAAGAAGACAGTTTGATGAAAGTAATGTATGCCACGAGAAACTGGAAAACTTGAAATATGGAAGTACGCAAATTTCCCGCATAAAATTTGAAAGCTAGTTTATAGAATAATTGTATTATTATTTATATTTATGGCTAATAATACGATCTTGGTGGCGTTACCATTTCTGACTATGGTTTTCTTGTACTCATGTGTGGTTTTGGCTCAAACATGTCGCCGGTACTATATTAGCTATGTCAGCTTTAAAAATACTGTGTCCAGGATCCTATATTCGTTGAACTGTTTGCCTTTGTGGAAATTTTAATTTATGCAGGGGGGGGGGGGGGGGGGGGGGGGGTCAGGAAAAAACTCCAGGTGAAAATAGCAGGAAAAAAATGGGTGTTATTATAATTTTTTAACTAACCATTCGGATGAAATACCAATCATGTAAGCTCAATGAAAAGCACCAGAAATCTCAGAAAACACTCATTGATTAAACTCTCCATGATCAAATAACGTTCAGCATCCATACCCATATAGGTCACCCACACCAGTACATGTGTATATACATGCACGAAAGAAGTGTGGAGAGCAAATTATTCTCTCACTTGGTGACAAGCCCCGACCAGATGACCAAATAGTCGTCCAGTCTCTGGTTTAACTATATATAGTTTTCCATCTGCAGTCTGTTCCATTAACCAATAAAAAGTAATTGAAGAACACACTTACAAAATACATGTATTCTTTTCAAAATTTAATGACAGAAACACAAGGGCTTGCAATGCGATCGCTGCTCCACCACTCCTCCCCCATGCACTACCATTATGCGCCATGTATATTACCATGATGTAATGCAGGCGCGTATATAAGAACGGTGAATAAGGGCAGTGCATGAATGGAGGGGACGGGACAGTGGAACGCACTACGACGACGACGATAAAGAGTGGCGGTGGTAGTGATAGTGATGATGAAGAGTGAACATGATGGTGACGATGATGATTATGATGGTGGTGATAATGATGCTGATGACACTGATGATGATGATGATCGATAAGGAGTGTGGTGTTAGTCAATGATGATGCTGCTGATGATGAATAGGATGATGATTTTGACACAAGTCACTTTAATTATTTGGAATCAGGTAGAATAAAAGGCCGTCCGGCCACAGTGTTCCCCGAAAAAGTGGCTTCATTGGGGGCATCAGCTTTTCTGAAAAGTAACAAGGACCCTAAATCCGATACTAAATTTCAGAACAAAATGGGTGGATCGTATCCATATTCGAACCTGACCTGTATTTTGGGCTGATAAACTACCATACTAAATTTGATTCAGATATGATCACACAAACTAAAGTTATCATCCGGAAACCAGAAATTGACAGGATTCCAAGTCGAAAAACGGCAATAACTCTCGCAAAAATGGGCGGAGCAGACCCATATTAGAACTTGACCTGTATTTTGGTCTGATAAACTCATCTATGAAATTTGCTTTTGATCTAATAACCGAAACTAAAGTTATCATCCGGAAACCATTTCCGGACGCACGCACGGACGGCTATACGGACGCACGGACGGACGGACACCGGCTATTTTAATAGTCCCCCGAATTTTTTATTTTCGTGGGACAACTACCAGGTTGCGTGTCACCCGATGAGTCGATATATATTATGTATACACATGCAGATCCCATGTTTTCATCTATATATTTATCTAGCTATCTTTTTTATAATATCTCCATATATTTCTCAATATCCATGTATGTGCATTGGATCTGAGAATAAAGCATATTATCAAGCCTTGAAATATAATAGTGTGTCTGTCATTTGCAGAATGAGGTCCCCAGAGGCTGAATTTAGTGACGCTATCCCGCACAGCGGGCTACCATCACCAAATTCACCCTCTGAGGACCTCATTCTTCTTTTCCGTATGCCTCATCTTCTGGGAATTATCTATATACTTCTGTTAAGTTTCTATATCCCCTAATTTGCAGAAGTTAAAATGCATAATCGATGTGACTACTGGGTGAACATCACCAACTTCAACAGGGGAATTGACTTCAATCTGATCCCAGGTCTCCCATAGCAGTTGAGACCTAAGCAGAATGAGCCTCACAGAGTGTGAATTTGGTGACGCTAGCCCGTCGTACGGTATAGCGTCACTAAATCCACCCGCTGGACCTTATTCTACAAATGACAGAGACACTATTTGAAGGCTTGCATATTATTACATGTTCTTATTATTTCAGGTACTTTCTGGGTGTTCGCCTCACTTTCGGTCAGTGGATTGATATTCGTTTGGATAACTGTTCCAGAAACAACGAACAAATCTGTGGAAGAAGCCGAAGATTTCTTCGCAGATCCATGGTTTACGAGGGAGCCTTATGTTTCTCTCGAGATATGATTCCAGTCCAGTCACCGAAACAAGATAAAAACAAACAAACTCCATTCTCGATAGCACATTTTCAACATGAGATTCTTGTCCTATGATAGTCTATGAAAACTCTGTAATTATTCCTTGATACAGAATAATAATCTGGAGATTTATTTTGGACGACGTTAAATTTCACCTGACAATTAGAATCAACAGACCATACCATATATGCATGACGGGATCATCCAGCAGTGAGACGCATATATTCCATTTCGAACAACAGTTGTGAGTTCTTAGAGCACATTGAGTTTTGAAAAACACCATCTTATAGTCCGTATAAACACAGACGGTGTGTTAATGTGTTTGCTGATACGACACGAGTGCGAGCGCGGAAGGATTTAACGAGTGGCGCAACTTCAAGTTCTATCCTTCAGCGATGGGACAAATCCTGTATCGACAAACCCATTAGCATACCTGTCATTCTGTGTTTATTACACGCCACCAGTCCTAGATTCCGTGAATAATAAAAAAACAAACTCACAATGTTTATTCAGGCACATATAGGGCTTGTTTTTCATGTGTGATTATGCTTTTATTTTATATTTCCGAATTCACTGTTGAGCCGAACGTCATTTACGGCATGTGACGTGAACGGAATGAGTATATATGCGGCACATGGGGCATACGGATTTGTAAATATGGCACAACATGAACACTATTAATCTAGGAACAAGCTTGTAATACAATTTGAGACGTGCCACCTCATGTGAGACATTTCACTTTGGGTGTCACAGTGAGGAGTTCATTGACAGATTATAATTCAGCTACCATCGGACGTGTATTCCCAACACACACATATGTAATGTTATAGTCTATTGATGTTTGACAGACGAAGTTTGACGTTGTTCAATCTGGACATATTAAGTATTGAGTGGACTGAAGCTTCTGCCACTAGTTTTCTTTCAATTTATTTCACAGTTTTGTTTTGACACATACACTTTACCTTTATTGATAATGGTGATAATCTATTTAGTATAGAAATGGTTCAGATATTGTCTGTTGTGGGCAATTGAGTTCTGAACTAATGAACTATTAAATCATTCCTATCCACGACGTCATCCATGTCCACGATTTTTAGTCACGATTTACAAATGTCACCTATCCATCCAAGCTTCGTCATCATCGCACACTTCGTGTAAGATGCATGCCCATCACAAATCATTGCATCCATACATGTATTCGATTTGTCGGCTTCTCACAATGTCAGCTGCGATGGAAAACTTCAATTCTTGCTTGAATACTGATTAATAATTAAGGTACATTCACACACCGACAAACTTTCTGACAATTTGTGGAAGACGACGGTGTGTCGTCTGACTTATTATTTGACAAATTTCTGAATTGCACAGCATCAAAATGAATATTCTAATTATACTAAGAGCAGTGGAATGAGGGCAGTGGATTCAACAATAGATTTAATCATTTAATATGCAAACGTCTGACACAAGTAATGACGCCTGACCAAGCATATCACTCCTTATTTTTGTTGCAAAATGTAGCCCTTTGCGATGAACTTGTTGAACTATAAAGTTACGTTCACGCAGCTATCAAAATTATCTGCCAAGTTTTCAGGAAATTCTTTATATATGGCTATCTATTGCACAATTTGAACGATGGCTTTGGAAATACAGAATATGTATTATCGCTTGTTTTATCGTTTATTAGAGCGAAAAATGCCACGACTAATTCTTGCCATATACTTGAGGGCTAATTTCTGTCAAATGTCAGTTGTATAAGAATGTAAGGAATGACACACATCTCACTGAGCGTATTAGTCGCCCACAATAGAACTCGTGCTGATCCACATCCTGCAAAAATGCCAGCTACTTAAACGACCATCGGTCATGGTATTTTTGCAGTTTGCATTCAGTGCAAAATTGCCAGCGTATGAATGTACCCTAAGCCATATATAGGGTAGTACAAAGGGCGTCGAGCGCGTATGCATATAGCTGCAAGTTTAATAGTCTGCATATGTTCACTCGATTGTATATTTGGTGGCATATTTACATCTCGTGAATTTTTTTTATATTATATGTGAGTGTGTAACGGTAGTTTAAATCAGTTATTGCCAAACTTATGCACATTAAAAAACATTATTTTATGAAGGGCAGAAATTATCATAATTCTTATTTTAATTATAATTTAGTCCTTTGATTTTAATTCAATTTCTTGATACTATTGTTATTATAATTTGATTTTTAAACTTTAAGTATTAGGTTTACACAAAGAAGAAACATTTCTTGATACACACAAAACAAGAAATTCAAATTGAAAATCGAAATTACAAATGTCAAACATCATTTTAAAGTAAGAAATAACAAATCAAAAATTGACTTTTAATATAACAATTAGAATGTCTATAGCGGTTTTAAGCATCAGAGTACAGAGTACACCTGTTACGTTCGCTTTTACCAGGTACATATATATCTGAGATCAAAGTAGGTCGAGAAATATGCAAAGTACTGTTCTCGTGTACTTTACATGCCCCGAAAAGAATTCTTGATGTTATAGGGAAATTTTTCTTCCAGCCGACAATTTGATCGCACGAAAGTTGACATGCATGCACAACATGTATACGACTTTTAAATCTGGAGACATTATAAGAAACAGAACATTTTTCGCGCTATTTCTCGGTCGGAAAGCTTCCGTTTTGGTTTGTTAGGATATGCACAATTTATCCTTTGTTTACTAAATAATTATTGACAGTAAAGTCTGTTAATTCCGTCAGGGAAAGTTCATATAAATGATACACCATTTCAATGTATATTTTTATAATTAATGTGAGAATCATTTCAGTAAAGAAGGGATTGAGGGTACAAAACGGGCGTGTCGGTATTTTCACATACACTAAATAGAATAAGTTAAATATGGTGTACCTCTTCCGGGTCACAATTACAACATATTTAAAAAAGAAACCCCGTTTTCAAAACTGCAAAAGTTTTCTGTGAATAAAGCACAGGCAGAACTGAAGATTTGTTATATTTTGTCTATTCAAAGGCATAATATTGTGGCTTATTCCTGATGTAGCCGAACAAAATATTATATCTTGATGGATATAACAAGGTAGAGTTCTCCATTTTGCTTCCGCAAGATTGTTTGAAGTTTAAATTATGTTCGAAAAATATCCTGTAACTGTCCCGAAAGGTTGTATGTATTATATATACCAGAACAAATCTAAATAAAATCATTATTAGTTGATAGAAGAGATTCCAGACAGGTGTATTCGTTCCATATTTATTATTTAATACCCCGGAAACTATAAAACTTGCCAGGAAGAGAAATATACACTATTTTTAATTTTAAAGGTACTCAATCCGACACGACGCTCCTAATTTACTATTTCTTTGGCTAAAAAATATTTGATTCGAGTCGAGGAACCTACCCATCAAAGCTCAGAGTGATTAGATATCGATTTTTGAAGTTTGCAATTTCTATTGTTTGTGGGACAGTTCTAGCCGGTCAAACGGATGGTCTTGTAAATAAAGATGGATAACTCTAAAATCAAGTGGTTATTATTACAACTTGATTTCAGAGTTATCCATCTCTACCTACAAGACCGCCCGTCTGACCGGCAAGTTCTGTCCCACAAACAATAGAAATCGCAAACTTCAAACATCGATATCTAATCACTCTGAGCTTTGATGGGTGGGTTCCTCGTCTCGAATCAAATATTTTTTACCCCCGAAGCCAAAGAAATAGTAATTTAGGAGCGTCTGATCGGATTGAGTACCTTTAAGTTTAAGCAGTAGGGCATGCATTAAGATGGCCCGAACAACATAAAACAACAGCAACAGTTTATTCCTGTAGCAGTTTAAATGTGGGTAGAGAGAAATAGTGCTAGCATTTGAGTGTTACGACTAAAATTTATTGCACGCTGTCATTAAAGGCACCCCATGTTAAAAAAAAACTTGTGATATTACGTTTGATACTGTCGTTTTGATGTTGTAAATATGTTGTTACTGAAGATTATTCCAACTGCATATTTCGTTCTTTCATAATTAAATTATTGAGTGCAGAAAGTTAGTATTTTTAGATTTTCAGCCCCTGTCCCGTTAGCCCCCTTTTGATTCCTCTAGAAGTCACCTCATATAGCGGACAGACTTCCGCAAACATAGATACAGATATCCAGCCACCTGAAACAACCACCGGCCATATAGTAATTTCTTTAACCCTTTACCCAACAAACCGGCCAAATAAAGCTTCAACAGCCTAAAATATCTCCGGTCTGTCTCAATAGAACTATACAAATATGGATATCATTGGAACCGGCTCCTTGACCACATTGTGATAGTTACAGTTAGCCCTGTGCCAATGCATTCTCTTATATATGCGAGTCGACCATAGGTCGCCTCGCATATATAAGAGAATGCATTGGCCTAAAAAAAAAAAAAAAAAAAAAACACTTTTTACCATTTTTTCTTACATTCTTTAACAATTTTATAATTTGTAATGTGTTAAGCCAATGCATTCTCTTATATATGCGAGGCGACCTATGGTCGACTCGCATATATAAGAGAATGCATTGGCACAGGGCCCTTCTGTTGGGTAAAGGGTTAAAGGCCCAGATTACTTTATATAAAATATATGCCATATTATATACCATTTGAAAGAGGAAGCTCCAAAACATTGTATTATCAACTTAGCCGGTGTTATAAACTGTGGACATGTTGTTTTTGTTGAGTTGCCAATGCGTTTTGTCACCAAGATTGAAGTAAAAATCAGTATTATTTTCAATGCAGGGGGAATAACTCTACATATTAAAGAGAGAGTTCTTCCCCTTTCATTGAAACCGTTTGAATTCCGTTGCATTCTGGGTGCCAGCGGGGATGGGGAGTCTTCAGCAGTTTTCTAATTCTCTGTGGGCATCTTCTGAGACACAGATGTTTCAAATAGGGATGAATTATAGTATTTTAATCATATTTTATGGCATAGATTGTTAATAAAACCGTATATCAAGTCAGTATATAAAAAATAATCGGCGACTCGAAAATTAAGTGGGCCTTTAAGCCAATCGTCCCACCATTCGAACCTATATACCCCCTTTCTGATCGGAACATCCGACAAAATGTGGCATTTTATTTCGCGAGTTTCGTCGATATATAAATTCATTCTTACTTCACATGTAAATATAGCCTGACCTCACATATATGATCCTGAACAACAGGAATTGTTTTTAATTCAGATATATGTGGCCATGCACTGCCCATTTGAAAGGCCTATTTCTTTGAATCCACATCATAGTATAATAGTCCCTGGCGACCATCGTGGAAGATAACTGCCTCGAAAACACAATACCATTCTTAAGCCAAAATAAAATTCGTTGTAATTATTGAAAACTGACAGATATCTGATCGCTGCATGTTAAAAAAAATGTCAACACCGCCTATTTGTGGCATCGCCAACTCTGCTTCATGCGCGGCTATTGTTTACATTTTTTCTACGCAGCATCACACGAGTTCTGTGTGATTTAATAAGAGCGGCACCGCGTTTTTGAAGCATCCAACTTAAGCGAGAAACGGGGCTTTCAAATGGGGAATTGAAGCGAAATTGCAACACCCAATCGATTTGTGGAGCCTATTTTCCGACTTAAAAAGGTTGTTTTCGGGTGTCGGGGATTATCAGTCAGTATATGGCGAAATTAGCGAATGCATTAATTATGATACATCCCCATCCATTCTCATCTTAATCTACATAAGTATGGGAGCCAAAAGAAAACATAACCCTGTTGTTTTGTAACATCTGTAGATGTCCAAATCTCACTGAAAGTGCTTCCTTTTAAGAATGCCCGGATAGCCGAGGTCTTGTGTAAGATCATCGCAGTCTGGGCTAGACGACGTTTTGCGCGGTTTCGAACCTCGAGCGAAAATCGGGACATCTCAATATGCATTTCTGACAGAGTCGAAATATATGTATCTAATATATATTGGTTTCCATTGCGGTAAGTAACCGAATTAACTTCGGATTAATGTGGTTTTGTTGTGTCAACAGTGACAAACAAACTGCACAGATCGACCCTCGAAGTCTGCTGAATAAAATGCTGAATTTTAAATTGCATAGCCATGTTGTTAATTTCATATAGCGCATTCTGAAATCCTATCCCTGTGCAGAACAAGACCACGTGGGGTAAATTTTGAATTCTTATAAGAACTCATGTGTGCAAGTGTTCGTCCAATGACTGCAATCATACACAACAACAGATGGACTGTCGTCCGGCGCATACCCCCTCGTGGCATACCGCCTAGTGTGGGCACATCTATAACTTATGATGGCTATACTCAGACATATGGCCCCAGAAATAAGCATTTTCATATAAACAAAGATAACTATAGAACAAAAAAACAAAACAAACTTTTAAATGTGCCATTAAATGTCCTCACAGTGGTGAACATCCATACAAAATTTCATTGAGTTCCAAGCATTACTGTTCAAGTTATGAGCTGAACAGACATCGGATGGACCAAACAACCAACATTTCCAGATAAACAAAGATGAATAACTCTAGAATGGAAAAGCAGAACAGAACAATGGAGCCCCCTGTTGAATATCCCCATAGCAGTGAACATCCATACCAAATTCCATTGAGATCCCAGCACAATTGTTGAAGTTACGACATGAACAGACACCAGACAGACCAAAAAGCCACTATTTCCAGATAAACAAAGATGAATAACTCTAGAATGGAAAATCCGAACAAAACGATGGAAACCTCTATTTAACGTCCTCATAGTAGTGAACATCCATACCTAATTTCATTGAGATCCGAGCACTACTGTTCAAGATATGACATGAACAGACATCGGACGGACGTACATCCATACCTAATTTCATTGAGATCCGAGCACTACTGTTCAAGATAGGACATGAACAGACATCGGACGGACGTACGGACGGGCGGACGCACGGACAGGTGCAAAACAGTATACCCCCCTTTTTGTTTTTAAAAGGGGGTATAATAATCTTGGGTGTGACTCAAACACGACATCTGGACAAGAGCATTAACTTTATATTATATATATAAATGAAACATGACACACGTTTGAGCTGTGCTCACACGTTGTTGATGATGAACTTTTTGTACAAAAATAATGAAGATTCGTCATCGTGAGAAACGAAATGAACTATAAATGAACTATAAATGAACTATGCATGGTTTATGTACTTCATATACTGCAGACTCGGCTGTACTCTATACAAAACTCAATTTGCAACATCTATCAAACAGAGATTGTTTTAAAGGGGGATTATCTCTTTGTAAACATGTATTATATAGTTACCGGGGTATAAAATATTATATCTGAATCGAAAACTCCTGTCCGGAAATGCTTCTATCGATTAATATTCATTTTATTCGTAATATTTTCTGGTCTAAAAAGGTGTGGTTTAGCTAACGAACAATAGTGGTTACTGTTAACAGAGACCAGAAATTGTATTGTGTTATTTTGTCACAAATAAACGTTTATTATACTCATTATCGCATACAACTATGGAATAAAACAATACAACCAATCAATCTGGGACATTTGACGGTCGGTACGTAGCCATAGGAACAGCACAATGCTCTATATCGCTATATGGTATCACCCGAACAGACAAATAAACGGTCCCAATAAAATATTCGAAATAAAATCAATATTAATTGATAGAAGCCTTTCCGGACAGGGATCTTCAGTCCATATTTATTATTTTATACCCACGCAACTATTTCAAATTTGTTATTTAAAGAATTAATCTATCTTTAAGATGAGTATATATAGATTGGCATTTGTGTTGTCAGATTATAATTTGAATTGCGCAATGGTGGTATCTTCATGCAGCAGACCAAATACGTTTTAAGTTTTGTGTGTCGAGGTGCATGGTGTGACTTGGTCGTCTACAGTCTGTGTATAATATATATCATCTGGCACGCGCATCGGTTCGCAGAATAAGGCAACTGCGGCAAGATACTCCGCGGATATGTTAACAAGAAAACCATAGTCAGAAATGGTAACGCCACCAAGATCATATTATTAGCCATAAATATAAATCATAATATAAAATATATTGGTTACATGAATGGACCGCCTCAGAATTCCGTTAAGACAAGTAATTCTTCAAATTATTACAATGAACTACGGCTTATAAATTACTGCAGGTTTCTCATTCGCCACACCAGAATGCTTCTAAATGCGGATCAAAGCTAAGAGTGCATGGCACAGCCATTGTTCATAGACATTTTACAGATAGCGAGAATGATGCATGCTGGGAACGAAAGTATCCACAGCAAAGCCATGTGCTTACGGCCGCATGCGTTTATTATAGGGGATTTATGGTGGGCCTATAAAACTAATTATAACTTTGTTATCTGTCATAGTTTATGCGTGAAATTTTAAACATATATACCATGGACATATACCCCTTCCAGAATGTTGAAAAACATTTTCAGTTGCTCGTCGTATTTTTATAGACGAAATAATCCGAAATTTCAGAAAATTGCGCTAACTGCTCAATGTTTTAATGTGTTACAAAACGTCTGATAAAAAGAGTTCTATCGGGAATATTCACACCATTTTTTTTTCAGAGAACATAGAGTAAACATAGTCCTATCGGGATATCGTAAAGGAGATTAATTAAAACCCTCAGACTGCCGAAACTGACGACATTAAATTCGCTTTTTCGTGTCCCACGGAAATGAAACTTGTCTGTCCATTGATCACGTTATTTATTTGACATAGTATTTTTTTTCTGTTGTATTTGAACACTTGTTGCACGTGCAGGCTGCACGATTATAATAACTTCAACCGATAAGCGCCGACTGATACCCGCGCAACAGTTTGTCTCAAATAAATTGTTATCAAAACGCAGGTTTATGGCCGCGGACATAAGCCGATTAAGTGTAATGTAATTTATCCATGAACTTGGCTGAAAAATTGTGATTCTATCACCATTAGCCACGAAAATGGGACCTCTAAACAGGCAAGTTTGATTTTCGGGGGACACGAACAAGCGAATTTATTGTCGGCAGTTTCGGCAGTCTGAGGGTTAATTAATCCCGAATTAAACGGAACTACTTTACGATAGTCCGATAGGACTATGTTTACTCTATGCATGTTCTCTGAAAAAATAGTGTGAATATTCCAGATAGAACTCTTTTTATCAGACGTTGTGTAACACATTAAAACATTGAGCGTTATAGCGCAAACCGAAATGTGTTGTCTTGCAAGATATCCCACCGCTTTAGCTAAATTTACCTTCCTACAATATCCATAAAGAGGATCATATATTATATACCCACGGTTTTAATTATAGAATATAAAATATATTGGTTTCGCGAATGACCAACTCAGAATTCCGTTAAAATAACAATAACAACCAGCACCTATAACGAACCGTTTTACTGGACTTGGCCTACTGGTCGCGTAGTTCCGACTTTTAAATAAACGGAATTTCCAACTCTATAAATAAAAGCCCCACAAGAATACATTCGCCCTGTCCACCACGCAATATCAAAATCTCAGCAGCTAGATACACCACAGGTGGCGTAATGATGTCCGGCTGAATGTTTCGCCTTCTTTCAATAGAATGTTCTATAAAGTTTTATTGGTATGACGGCTTCCCTTGGTAGTATGGTGGTGGCTGAGCCTGTGCTTCTGAAGCACCCATGGATTGGTACGCGGTCGACTCTTGTCCAGACAGGGGCTGGTACCCACCATGGATGACAACGTTGCTGGTTGTTGATGTTGGTTGAACTATCGGAACATGGACAGTCCGCGCTGAAAGATACAAACCATTATATAGAATATATATATGCAAATTAGCATGGAACCTATTTGCGTTTAGCAAACAAATAATACCCCTAATTTTAAGTCCAATAGTGGAAATAGATACATAACAGTCTACAAAATGTATACCTCACAACTGACGTCCGATGGTTACAATACACCAAATACAAATTAGTAGAGTGATTACCCCTGGCACTACCAAGCTAGGATAAGCATACAAAAAATGTTCGCAGCTGAATGGTCAATGATACATGGATGAAAAGAGCACGAAAAAATGCACAAAAGTGTTTTCCGTCGAGAAACATAAAATATAGCCACAAGGTGAACGGTTATGGCTGTGCAAATGGCGAATAATTTATGGGAGGTGTTTATGTTTTTTTCGATGTAATTTTTTCCTCACTTTTAACTCGTTTGGGACGTGATTCTTTTGAGATAACATTACTCACTTGCCATGGCAGGATTCTCCGCGTGAAAATTCATACTATATGGGTGATCATCCGTAGTCTATAAATCTTCTAGAAATTTTGGTTAGATACCACCAAACTGCGGCCGGTTGCCATAGCAACCTATTTTCGGAAATTTATGATTTATAAATGGTTTCCAAAGTTAAATGATCCAGGAATATTTTGCCAAAATCTGGAACTAACCTTGATCGAAAATCACTCACACCGACAGAGGGCGCCATTCAAAATGGCCACAAAACCCCCATTTTCTAACGTTAAAATCACAGGGGCCTGTAACGCGCTCCGCTGTCCGCCCCCCCCCCCCTTTGCACTGCCCATATACGCCGCTCTATATACGCGCCTTCTTCGCGTTAATGGAACATTATATAGACAAGGGTAACTTTAGAAATTCAACGTTTCACCATCGCTCGAGAGTCGCACAAATTTAGCCCATTCACCCCAGTAATGATAACGATATATACACGGATGGATCGGCAAAGAATTCATCTTTCAATAAATACCACAAACTCCCATCAGAAACATTCACACACGTTGCATTTGATAAAAGTTTAACCACCGAATATTGTCTCCGGAGAGCGTATTTTTTTGGTTTGATCCGGCTCAGACAGCAATGTCGGACATGTGTCTCTAAATTCACCACCTATACAGTTTACTATCATTAAAAATGGGTCAAACGATCAACTAAATATCTGGAACTTAGTGATTTATTGTCGGCTAATAATTTATTTACTCATACAAATCAACACATTGTCAGTAAACAATTATAATAGAGGAGAAATCTGTCGATAATTCCAACTTTAAAAAAGATATTTGTCAAATGACACAGTTCCTAATTTTAATATTCATTGTGACCTGACCTTTCCATGACTGACATAGTAGAAACAGCCAATCACCGCTCAGTGTTAGAATCGAGGTCCTCATTTTAATATTCATTATGACCTGACCTCGATTCTAACACTGAGCGGTGATTGGCTGTTTCTACTATGTCAGTCATGGAAAGTATAGGTGGTGAATTTAGAGACACATGTCCGACATTGCTGTCTGAGCCGGATCAAACCAAAAAATACGCTCTCCGGGGACAATATTCGGTGGTTAAAATTTTATCAAATGCAACGCGTGTATGAATGTTTCTGATGGGAGTTTGTGGTATTTATTGAAAGATGAATTCTTTGCCGATCCATCCGTGTATATATCCTTATCATTACTGGGGTGAATGGGCTAAATTTGTGCGACTCCCGAGCGATGGTGAAACGTTGAATTTCTACAGTTACCCTTGTCTATATAATGTTCCATTAACGCGAAGAAGGCGCGTATATAGAGCGGCGTATATGGGCAGTGCAAAAGGGGGCGGGCAGCGGAGCGCGTTACAGACCCCTGTGTTAAAATGCTTACTTTTATATCATTTTATAGCAATGTATGCGTTAATTTAATGCTGGGTCAGACTATCTGTCATGACAGAATTCTCCACGTGACAACTCATAATATACGGGTGATCATCCGTGGTCTATGAATCTTTCAAAAATTTTGGGTAGGTACCACCAAATTGCGACCGGTTGACATGGCAACCGATTTTCGGAAAATTATGTGCTTGGGGGCTGTAATTTCGCTATACGAGATGTCTGCATGCGACATTTTGAATCAAATGTAATTAATTTCCAAAAAAGATGGTCCATGAATATACTTAAATTGCTCTCGATTCTTTGTCCTTCCGCTGAAGTGGTCAAGATTCACCTGCCATTCACCAACCGAAAACTTGTCTACGCGTCTACGGCTTAGGCTACTAGGCGCCGACATTTTGAAACAATGACGTCACGAATCACGCCACGCGACCCCCACGTGACGCCAGAAATAGGTTACATCTTCCTGGACCCCTCACTGAGTGATCGGCCTATATATTGAATACATGCTACTATATATGCGCAAACATTTAATTATAAAAGATTCAATCGCTGATAACATGCAAGTGCATGAAGTGGGAAACGGATATATATCCGTTTCCCGTCCTGTAGGTAATGTTTTGGGAAACGGATATATCCGTTCCCGTCCTAAACGAGTTTTAAAGGTAGTGTGACGTTTGTCAAGCTGCAGTGTGATCCACCACGTTTACAAGTACTTTTGGGCACATTTCCGTGTGTCTAAAAGGACGTTCTTTAATTTTAAATACTCGTGCAGGGTCAAAGCTTTCCTGCGAATACAGGCCAGTGGGATTTGTTAACACTGAGGCCTATATATGATATATATATATATATATATATATATATATATATATATATATATATATATATATATATATATACATGCATGCTCTATACCGAACTTCTGTTACCGCGGCAATTTTAACGTGCATCATGTTTTTTTTTTATAAAATATAAAATTACATCATTAATTTATTGCACGGCTTTGTTCCGTCTTTGTTTCATTAAATCTGTTAGAAACCACACACGTGACTCTAAATAAAAATAGAGTAGGTTTCGTAAAAATAAATTAGCATGGAACCTATTTGCGTTTAGCAAATTAGCTGGTGACATAAATTTATAACTATAAGATTAGATAAGATTTAATGCAAAATACACCCAATGGGCAGTTGCACATATTATAAATACAACATATATCAACATAAGGAATAATTTAACATGAGTATTCACATACGATATGCATATAAGTTCTCGTGAATTTACTGTCATAAAATCTCAGGTATACTTGCTTTTATTAGTATTACGCCACATGTGGTGTAAGTTGTTTTGCATTTTTTTCATTTCGCGTGTATCTGTGTATCACTGGGATGTTGAATTGTGGGAAAATTATGTTTTGTACCCTGGCTCAATCGTACCGATATGCTGCGTTGGTTCAGAGTGCCGGGATGAAGATAATTAATCGGGTTGTGTTTACCACAGAACGCGTTAACTGCCAAACTCCATTCAGCGCCCTGCTACGCTATCGCTCCGAAACGATGAGATACCTCTGTCTGGAGTTTGAAAAGCAAACGAAATTCATAAACGATGTGTAGGGGAGACCCGGGCAAAGCGGATCGCCCGGGCAAAGCCGATCACCTTTATTATTTCAATACTATCAAATTATTCCTTGTCTATTCGTATTTTAGAATAAAGTCATTTCGTGTTGGGTTAGTTTTTATACATTTCCACAGAGAACAAGGTATAGTAAATATTTGTAGCCCAGTAGAAAATTTTCGTCGAAATTTTACGATTTTACCAAATTTATAATTATTGTGCGTTTGCGCATATCTATTGCGCAGGTCGATGATCACATACCCATCTACCCGAATAAATGTTGTCGGTGTCCTAGGCAATATATGTGTGGAATAAGACAATATGTCAATTTGCTAAATTCGATAGGACACCCGCGTAATGCCCCGGACTGTAAAAAGATGTGCTGTGGGCAAAGCGGATCGGGCAAAGCGGATCATTCATAATATGACTAACTTCCGGTACACATGCGTAGATTAAGTGAATTTGGACAATTTGATTAAGATGGGTCGACAAAACTCGTGCCTTGTCGGAGCATGTCCATAATTGAAAAATTTGAACGTTTGAAAAAACGCGATTTTAATTATTTGCAATAAATATGTATAATTGTCACTAATAAAACTTAAAAGTATACGATTAGTTGAGTAGCATTGCATTTTCAGAAGGATTCGTTTGCTGATCCGCTTTGCCCGATGTGGTGATCGGTTTCTCAGTTGCTATAACTTGTCTTGCTTTATTCTATTTTGGATGTTAGTTTTGAAGTCTATTATAATATTTAAGGATAGTAATGTCAACACATTTGGTATTTTGTGTATTATGTGTCCTGTCAACACATTTGGTATTTTGAAAAAGATAGTGATTTTGAAGCCATTTTCACGAAGCTTGGTATTATTTCTTTAAAATGGGGAATGTGACCCTAAAAATAATATAATAAAAAAAATCCCAGACCCCTGTGTCTTATATATATATGTACTTTAAGTATTATGACCAACTTGTGCCAGGGGCCGGTGGTTGTACTATTCTTGTGTTTCCGAATACGTTGATCTAATAAATAGGATTATCATTATTTGTGGCTGAGACATGAGAAGCTACATAATTTTATATGTAATTGGTGTAAACAGTATTTATTCCATATTATTCGTATATTACAAAAAACAAGACAAAGATTAACAGTGATGATATGAAGGGGATTCGACAACAAGCTTTAAGCTTTTGGGAGTCGTTTCCGATTGGCTAATGACAAGGTCCATCCTGTGAGAGTGATTTTTTAACAAAGATTGTTTCAAGTAGATAGGGGCTTCATGTTTTAAATTGTTGACGTTTCATCGCGTGTATTATAGTCTACTCACAGGATGGGCCGGTTCGATAGGTGTTTCAAGATAAGGTAGTTTCATATGGAATGATTTGGGTTATGTGGGAGTATGTTGGAAGGGTATGGCGGTTGTCAGATGACTATAAAATAGTATTATATGGAATTATTTTGTTTATGTGAGAATAGTTTAAGGGGTTAAGATGGATGTCGGGTATGATAAGGAAAGTGTTAGGTGGGATGATGAAATATCTTGTTGGCAGTACAGGGGATTTTGAGGAGTGTGGATAATCTGTTGTGTCAGATTATGCACTGGTTGGGAATCTGACCTTGCTTCTGACCCAACGTAACATCATTAGGGGACGCACTTGTATTGTCTATTCTTCTAAGCTGTATAACATACCGTGATAATAAGTTGCTGTGGGTTTGCAACAGTGTCCAATGTGTAATCCATTAACGTATCATATAGTTGACTAACATTAATGCGTTTAATATCAATAAGTGTGTGGCTCAGCGGACAATTATTTGGTGCCGTCATTAAAACGTTTGGTACGAATGATAAATTTTTGGACTTCTTTGAAAATTGTTAAGTTGTCTTCCAGTGAGATTTTAGTGGATCCACACAAGAGTGTCTCGGATGTGACGATACACCGATTAGAAATTGATGATAAGAGTGAGCATCGTTGGGAGCGGTATCTAACACATTCAAGTAAATAGTGTTCTGTGTCCTCAATTTCATCACAGACACACCTGGGATGATCGGAGACAAAGTTGGAATAAGTATGATAATTTAGGTGGCTACAATGTAATCTTAGTCGGGCGTGCAGTATTTGGGCTTCGCGGGTGTATGGCATAGTAAAACCATCTGTGGGTCTTCTTCATTTTCAAGTCGAGAGACCTCTTAAATGCTGAGAGGGAATCCATTTTAATAATATTTTTGTCGAGATTGTTCCATAGGGACGTCGTTGATGGAAGAAATGATCTTCTGTGATATTCATAGTCAAAACCAGGGATTATGAAGTGATTGCTTTGTCTAGTTTCGCGCCTAGATATTTGCCCATGAGTCGGGGGTACTAGTGTTCTAAGATAAATCGGAGAGTGACCATATACCATTTTATAAAAAACTTTTAATTTTAGTTTTTCACGACGTGATTTCAAATTTTCCCAACCAGTTTCTAACAACAGTGTAGAATTACCGACATATCTGGTGGCACCCGTCACAATACGAGCTGCTTCGTATTGTACGTTTTCGATTTTATCAGAGTCTTGTTGGGAGCATCCGTCCCATACAATACAGGAGTATTCGAGGATTGATCGAACTAGCGTGAAGTAGCATTTTTCGAGTGCTGTTCGGTCAAGATAGAATCGGTATTTCCTCAGTCTTAGTCATTTCTTCAATATGAGGCCCCCAGCTTCCGTCGTTACTCAATATAATGCCAAGATGTTTGTGTACTTTTGCCTCTTTTATGGGCTGTTGGTTCATGTACAGGGTTGGGTGGTTTAGTGGGATACGTTTTCTGGAGCATGTTAGTGATTCTGTCTTGAGATCATTGAATTTAACATGCCATTTAGAAGACCAAGCTTGGAGTTTGTCAATCTCCTGTTGCAGCACTATCGCTCCAGTGTGAGGGTCATTGGTAGTAAATGCGATGGATGGGTCGTCGGCAAAGAGGCGAACGTTACATGTAATATTTGCTACAATGTCGTTTATAAATACGAGAAAGAGAATAGGGCCCAATACATATCCCTGGGGCACTCCTGCGGTGGTCTCCCCCATTTGGATTGACCATGTCGTAGGACAACACGCTGCTGCCGGTTAGACAGATATGATCTGAACCATTGTAATAGGTTATCACGAATTCCTATACCATGAAGTTTAAATAGTAGACCGTCATGCCATACTTTGTCAAATGCTTTACTAATGTCGAAAAATAGTAATCGAATGTCTTGCCCATCGTTAAGTGAACTACTGATATTGTTATATATTTCACACAACTGATAAGAGGTTGAGTTAGCGGGCATGAAACCAGATTGGTGTTCTGTTAAAATATGGTTTGACTGGAGATAAGTCATGAAATGCTTGGCGATGCATTTTTCAAATAATTTGCTTATACAACTCAGAAGTGAAATCGGACGATAATTTTCTGGATTGCTACGATCGCCTTTCTTGTGTATTGGTACCACGTTCGCTCGTTTCCATTCCGGAGGAAAGTATGATTCGCGAAGAAAACGGTTGAACATCTGCGAAAGAGACTTGCTTAATCTTGTACAGTTTTTCAGTAATCGCGGGCTAATACAATCAGGACCAGATGCTTTGTCAGGCTGTATTGCCTTAAGTGCGTTGAAGACTTCTAGTTCGGTTATTTCTATACAATTCAATGTAGAAAGATCTGGGTCATCATTTAATATATCTGGGGGGTTATATGACCTATCAATGGATGCGATACTGCAGAAATAATTATTGAGGACCTCTGATTTGTCCGCGTCGGCCGATAAAATGTTGCCTTGCCAATTTAAAGGTGGCACATTGTCATATCTATTGGTGGAGAGACGATTAAAAGTTGTCCACCACTTCCTGTCCGTTGTCATGGGATCATGCAGGATTTCTTGTACCCTAGTTAGATATATGCGTTTAGCCGCTCTCACTTCGTTAATTACATCGTTGCGAATTTTACGATATTTGCACCAGACTGCGGGAGTATTTCTTATTTTTGCGTATTCTTTTTCGTTGCCTATAATTAAATACTTAATCCGGGGGTTGTTTATCCATTCAGGCTCTTCTCTCCTATATTGGATTGTTTTGTGTGGAATGTGTTTTTGCATAAGGTCATTCAGTTTTTCTGTTAAGATACTACATATATTTTCGACTGGTATATATTTAAACAACTGTGGCCACTCGGGAGATTCTATATGATGGTTGATGGCAGGATAATCGGCTTGTTCGTACATGTAAATTGTGCGCGTGGCAGGTTTATTCGGTTTTATTGGGTTATAGATGTGAATGTTTACGTATATACACTGGGACATGGTATCGGACTAAGTTGCAAAAGAATGGTTCTAGTGTTCCACTTTCCTTTTTCACGCAGTTCTCGTTTATTAGTACGACGTCTATTAATGTCTCGGAATATTCAGTGAAATTTGTCGAGTCATTGATAACTTGGTCAAGAGTAAACTGAGTGCATATTGATGATACTTTAGTACTCGTTAGGGCAAACTGATTTTCATTTAAGTCTCCACATATGACTATTCTTTTAGATGGATACGCATTGATCACGTCGCCAATATTACCTTCTATTTCACCCCAGCATTGTATATTTGGGGGGCGATAAAACGTACCAACTAACACATTTTGTCCATTCATTAAGATTTCAATCCATAGATTTTCTAGGTTACTTCTCTCCAAGTTATGTCTCCGTTTGAATGCAAACGAGTTTTTTATATAGACAATGACGCCAACCCCGACTGTATCAGTATTAGTTCTATCCCTGCGCTCGGGTGCATGAAATCCTGGTATGTATAAGTCGTTTGCGTTGTGTCTAGTTCCAAGTCAAGACTCGGTGAAACCACACACATCGTACTTTTGAGTTTCAGTTGACAGTATGTCCAATTTCGGGACTATGCTCTGCACGTTCAAATGGAAAACTGATAGTACAGCATATGATTCAGGGCCGGGGTTTGGCAATACATTACCAGATATTATTAGTAATTGTCTGAGCCATGTTGGTATTCCAACTACGTTCATACTTATATGTGCACTTGTCAAATTAGGTTTTCTACTTTTCTTTAATAGTATATGATTTACGAACTCGTTGTCCGTGTTCATGGTTGTTACAATTAATAATATGCGTAATAGTTTGATTTGGTTCGTTCCGTTGATGGATATGTATATGTAATTGCCACATGAGTAATATGTTCTTGTCCAATGGGGGATTGCATTATGGGTAATTAGGTAGTGTAGTAACTGACTCAATCGTACCGATAGAGTCACGTACATTACTTTCCTTTGAAATTTCAACACGCGTCTTGGTCATTACATACGCACAGCAGAGTCATGTGTTGGGTTCTCTTCCCTTTCACATTTGGAATAGCCGCCATTACTATCCTTTGCAATTTCATCACGCGCTTTAGTCAATGCATATCCCAAGAGATTCTGTCATTTCTGGCCTGGTTACTAGGCTAGTAATTAGGTCGATGTAAAAGTAAAAATGGGTCGCTTTAAAAGCTGTAGTCTTACCCCACTGAATAAAATAGTCCGACACAGATTAGCACATGTGCTGATATTGATATTACAACACCCTTTGGAAAGCATGCGATCGTGTGGTCATCAAAGATGGATTTCGACGAAATTTGACACTTAGAGGTACTTGTGTCCGGGGAGTGTTTGGACGGGTCAAATCGTGACCGCGACCTCACCTTGACAATTGACAAGGTCAAATTGGGTAAAACGGACGGATTTCGATGAAATTTGATACCTATGGTTACTTTTATCCGGGGAGTGTTTTGACGGGTCAAATCGTGACCCCCGGCGTGACCTTGACCTTCAATATGGCCAATCAAAGGACAAATCGGGTAAGACGGATTGATTTCGACGAAATTTGATACCTAGGTGTACTTTGTCAGGGGGTGTTTTGGACGGGTCAAATCGTGACCCCGACCTGACCTTGACCTTCGATATGGTTAATTCAAGGTACAAATCGGGTAAAACGGACTGATTTCGACGAAATGTATACCTAGGGGTACTTTTCTCCAGGGAGTGTTTTAGACGGGTCAAATCATGAACCCGACCTTACCTTGACTTTCAAAATAGTCAATTCAAGGTCAAATCGCGGCTTTCGCCGGAAATCAGATGGGAAACAGCCCGGACGAAGTCGGGCCCACCAGCTAGTGTAACGAGAGGCCGATCACGATCGGCAGATGTTTAACACATACCTTGGCGACAGCGATGCGCTATTTTCATAAATCCTTACCCCATCCTTTTCATGATTTACATAGATAATAAACTTGATTTTTTGATGAGTGCAAAACATTAAACAATTAACACATTACTATTAAGTTCACAAGTGGAATCACACTTATTGGGCCCCTTGCTCACATTAACACAATGTTAACACAGACGTGGCTTTGATTTCAACCTATTAGTGACTCCAACAGATATGTCTCATAGAGTGATAAAGCTAATTAAGCTCAATCCATTGTGGGAGAGAAGCACCATAACTGTTAAATATAAAATAGTTAAGAAATTAAGTAGATGAACATCATAGCAACTCAAATGAACTATTTATTACATTGGAACATGAGACATAACATATTGTGTGTTTTTCTTTTATTATCATTTCTATTTTTTTGTTTATTATATTTTGTGTCAGCTGCATATTACAAATTCATAGCAACTTATTAATATTTCACCACAAAAAAAAATCAATACCTGATCAACTATACAAGTGAGGGATGTAGAGACCTGGATATAAAATATGATTGCTAATGATTGGATATAAATGTTAATTTTCTTCTAAGTTGATCATTCTTCTGTTTGTGAACAGTTTAAATATAATTAATGTTAAGGTTAATATTTTCAAAACCATTCGATCAATACAAAAATATACAGGTGAAGAATATGTCATGATTATCACAGATGTGATTATTTATAGAGTGATCATGCAAAAAATATTTAGCTATCACATTGTGTCAACAGGATTGGTGAAGGATGTTAATATATTTAAGCAAATAAACCAAATGACCCTCACTATGCAGGTTAGAGGTGTGTTATCATAAACTGTGCCAGAACTATAAACATAATCAATGGAAATATTTGAGTTATCAAATCGGATAGTAAGGGATTAATTAATCTTACCCAAACTAATGAACTGATAAACACAGAGAAGTCAACAAAAAGCATGTCATTGGATTTAGAAACCCATACAATAAGTCAGTCTCAAGAATCCCAGCACTGTTAATATTATCCTGCAGCCCAAATGCAATTGAGGGAATTTAAAAAAAAATACATTTCCTCTAATGATGAATATTCAATTGGTCATTTCTTGAAACACTGACTGAACCTGGCTCAAAGTTAAAGTTAAATATATGTCTATCGGATAATATGTGTCTATCGAATGGGTTAATTTTAATCCCAAATCCATGCAAGTTAAAAGTGGATCACCATCAACATGGACATAGAATAGGAGAATGATCAAATAAAAAACATCAGTTCTAAGACCATATGATGTGTGCAGAGGGTTAATCATTTTCAATGACACCATATGATGGAACTAAGGAATGCCTTTATTAATCATTTTCTAAGATATGACAACAGTGTCTCTGTAAACAATAATGCCATAAACTGCATGGTTTCAACACAGATAACAGAACTGGAATAAAGAGTCTGACATCAATCACAGTTTGACAGATGTTTATAAGTCTGCAGCCATCAGTGGTACTCAGGTGTCCAAAGCAATAACTTTTCTCATTCCAATAACACAGGCATGTGTTGTGTCTTGTTCTATTCAAATTTAATAGTGTATGGAAAAGAGGTATGAATTATAAAGGGTCCATAACTCTGTTAACATATACCGGATCAAACCCATATTCGCACTTGATATGTATTTAGGGGTCAGAAATTCATATACCAAAATTGGTGTCCATCAGATGAAAAATGTTTGAGTCATCCTGGCTTGGATGAATTATATTTAAAAACAAGAGTGGAAAGGGTTAACTAAACAATACCAAAATCCATACAGATGAAGAACGTGCTAAGAAAGACCTAGATAAGAAATATGAGGCAGATCAGAAGAAAATTGTTTGACTATGATGCATTGCATTGATAAGCAGGGTTAATTATTTTCTAAACCGATCAACCAATCGATTCGATCGGATAGAAAATGTTTGAGTTATCGCATTACTCGTAAAGTGTCTACGGACAGACAGACGGCCATACAGACATACAGACAGACGGACGAACGACGAGTGGTTAATCCGGGCAACGACACTATGTTTACCATACTATGGTATGGATAAACATAATTAAAAAGACAGCTTGAAGAATGTAATGTATAACACGAGAAACGGGGAAAACTTGATATATGGAAGTATCCAAATTTCCCACATGGGATTTGAAAGCTAGTTTATATCATATTATTATAATTTCTATTTATGGCTAATAATATGATCTTGGTGGCGTTACCATTTCTGATTATGGTTTTCTTGTTAGATATATGTATATTGTCTCGTATGATAAATGTAATATGTTTTGTTTTACCTGCCCGGGGCCGTTGCGGACAACTCTTATCGGCTGAGCACCCCTGACGGAGGTGGCCCACCCTTACGAGATGGTCAAAGTGCCCGTCGGACGTCAGCTAGTCCCCACAGGAAGTGGACAGTCAGTCATTTAGTCGGGACCACTCGTCCTCCTCAGGCTGCGAACCAATCCAGTGGAAGTACCGTCAGATGGTGGAAACCACCATCCGGGACGTATCACACCGCATGGGCTCGACCAAAGCATAGCGACCCTGCATGTTCGCCGCCAGCGGGGAACAGATACTACACTTTGATCTTAGCCAAAAGGCCGAGAAGCGATCTATAAATGTAATATGGTGGTAAACAAGATTAAAGATACTCAATTATTATGCATCTTTAAGGTTTCAACAAAGATAGGTGCTATATATTCCCAATTTGTTTTATTCCCAAATAATATAGAGTGTCCATGTATTTTGAATGCACATGTGCATATAATAATATTGCGATGATAGATCAATCAACATTTGTGAGTATCTTTTATACGTTGAAGAAAATCTAGTGAGTTCAAGATCTTACTCATTATTTCAGTCGAACAAAGATAAGTAACTCTGGAACCGAAATTGTGAAGTTTGTTTTGGAATAAGAATAATTTGTTACTATATTTATAATCACATTTTATTTTTGTAATTGTGTTGACATCGGCATCGGTGGGCGAATCTGTCAATAAATCTATCTATCTATATTATATATATCTATATTTAGAACGGAAACTAGCAATATCAATCAACAACCATTTTTTAAGGTCGTCCTCATAGAAAATTTTTACTTCAAATAACAAGGAGATATCATATAATCCAATGTTTGTATGGATCGACACAAACTCAGTTTTAGGTCTATGGAACAAAATCGCCAAACCAAACTCAATTTACATCGATGAAATTCGTGGCGAAGTGACAGAAAGACCAATATATCTATCTAGATAAACAAAGAATAATTCTAGAATGAAAACAATTGGAAAACAATGAGGCTAAGAGTACCTTGTTATCTGACACACTATGAACAAATTATATCCAAGGTAGCGAACACTGATATTGAGTAAATTGCATATTTTTATGTGATCATGCATGCATTTTTAATTTTCCATTAGTTCTAAACACTATACTTCACACTTTGGACTGAAAGTACTTACATCTGCAACAGCAGCCGCAGCAACAACAACAACAAGCGATGATCGCAAAGAATCCAACGACGCACAGAACAATGGGCCACCAGATCCTAAAATAATCAAACATGACATGTTATCATGATCCATGCGTGTTATATATAGGGGCTATATATAATGGTGAAATGTGCCACCTTGAAAGATAATTTGTGAGACCCACTGACACCATGTCGTGTTTCCACAAAATTTTGAATCTAAAGCCAGAGGAATGTCTGTGGCAAAAAAATGGGGCAGGAACAAACTCAAGGAAACAATGTTGAATTTTTTTATTTTTTTTTATTTTTGGAACTTACTACCCGGGAACGCAAGTTTTTTCCTAACCGATCTCGGACACCGACCCCTCCAACGCAAGTTTTTTTTCAAGGGCAATTGTGGACCCACCCCAACAGTTTGATGAATGAAAGTGTCAATGACACTGTATCTAAATTTGGATGGGGGGGGGGTAATTTATATGTTACAGCCAATGGAGCGATTAGGAATGCGGAAATTTGAAATGTCTAAGTAATATGTAACACGAATATCCAATATGACTGCTGGCAGCCATCTTTTTCAAGGAAATTCAAAACAAGGGTTGCGCATTAAAGATGACTCAGATCGATTTTTTCCCCCATAAGATTGAATCTGTTCGACCGAGAATCACTAAATTAAAGAACCATATCTCAGAACTAAGGGCCATAACTCAGGTAAATAAAAACAAGATGGATGCCGGCCGCATGTTTTTTTTTATCGAAACTCGTTAAAATTCGATAGCTCCCATCTATAGGTGATCCTAAACAAGAAGTACAGTTTAAAAACAATGCTCCAATCAATGTGGGCATCAGGGTGTGCTGATGGATTCACATTTGATTTTTTTTTGGACGAATTTCGGGAAAAAAGGGAGGCTCCCATCTAGATGTCACCCGAATATCCATATGGAGTTTGGTGACGATTGGATGAGAAATGTGACATATAAAATGTGCTAATGGATATAGTCATACATATAGTAAAATACAAGATGGCCGCTTGCAGCCATGTTTTTTTAAAGCAGAATTCGGGAAAAAAAATGGTAAGCACCCATCTAGATGTCACCCCGATGATTTGGTGGTGATCGGATGAGAGTTATGCTATGCATGGTGTGCTAAAGGATTTAGTGATGCAAAGAGTAAAATACAAGATGGCTGCCGGCGGTCATGTTTTTCATCGAAAATCGTTCAAATTTGACAGCTCCAATACACTGATGATCCTAGACTCATATATCGAATCTCGTTGAAATCGGTCAAAGTTTGTTTGAGTTATCGCGCTAGCGGTCGCGAACGTTAAAAGTCGCTAAAAATAGACAAACTAAGATCCATAACTCTCGTATAAAAGATTGGACCTATCTGGTTTTTGAACTCGAGCTAGATATTGTTACAAGAGACCCATAAAACAAAAATAAATGTTTGAGTTATAGCGCTAACAGTCTCGCGCCCGTCCATTCGCAGTTTTTTTTATTTTGAAAAAAAAACTCGTCATCTAGTTATCACCTCGAAGATCAATATGAAGTTTGGTGACGATGGGATAAAGGGTATAGTCTGCAGTGTGTGCCAATGGATTTAGTCATACAAAGAGTAAAATTCAAGATGGCTGCCGTTGGCCATTATTTTTTAACGAAAAAAAAAAGATGACTCCCATCTAGTGGTCATCCCGAAGATCCATATGAAGTTTAGTGACGATCGCACAAGGGTGTATAGGGTGTGCCAAGGGTTTAGTCATACAAAGAGTAAAATCCAAGATGGCAATTGGCGGCCATGTTTTTCAACGAAAATTGTTTAAATTCTATAGCTCTCATCTAGATTGATCCTAAACATGCCTGTAGAATTTCAGAACAATTCTACAATAAATTCAAGCGGGCTGCAGGGTGTGCCGACAGATTCAAATTTGAAATCCAAGATGGCTATTGGCGGACATGTTTTTAACTAAATTCGGAAAAGATTTATGGCTCCCATCTAGAGGTCACCCAGAACATCCATATGAAGTTGGTGATAATCGGACGAGGGAGGTGGCCTGTATAGTGTGTGCCGAATGATTTAGTCATACAAAGAGTAAATTCCAAGATGGCAGCTGGCGGCCATGTTTTACAACGCAATTAGGAACAAGACAGTCAATGACTGTGCTGTCGCTCACCAGACTGCAAATACTGATAAGACTGGGACTCTGGAGACCACAACAGTCAGAACTTTTCATAATCACTTTAAAAGAAGTAGATATCTAAAGGGTTAAATCTAAAAAAAAAAAATTGGAGTTATGTCCCTGGCCCTGTCCACATTTGACCCAGTGACCTGATTTGAACAAATCTGAACCCCAGTCACCCAAGGATCTTTCATACCAAATATGAACCCGTATGGCCTGGTGGTATTTGAGAAGAAGTCATTTTAAGAATACTATGGAGGGAAAGAGTTATCGCAACTATTTCACCAAGTGAACTGATTTGAACAAATCTTAATGTGAGTCACCTAGGGAACATCCACACCAAATATGAAAACATTCGGTCTTATCGTTCGGAAGAAGATGTTTAAAAGAATTACTATGGTGGGAAAGAGTTATGGCCATGGCTTCGTAACTATTTGACCCAGTGACCTCATTTGAACAAATCTGAATGAGAGTCACCTAGGGAACATCCACACCAAATATGAACCCATTTGGTATTGTGGTTCCAGAGGAGAAGATGTTCAAAGAATTGTTGACGGACGGTCGACGTACGGACGGATGATGGACGGATGGACGGACGACGGACGAGGAGTGATTACTATAGCTCCACCGGAGACTTCGTCTCAGGTGAGCTAAAAAGCATAGGTAGGGTGGCTGGTTGATAATTAAATCTCTTATCTCCGCCCCTATTTGAACAAACGAGAATCCCCATCTATGAGATCCATTCATTTGGTAATTTAAGACGGTAGATTTTAAGAGTTGAACTGAACTGATTTTCCTAAAATGACCCCAAATCTGAACAAATCTAAACCCCAGTCACCGAAGACCCTCCATACCAAACATAAGCTAAATAGGCCCGATGGTTCTTGAGAAGAAATTGTTTTAAGAATTACTATGGAATGAAAGAGTTATGGCCCTGACTTCTCACCTATTTGACACGATGAACTCGTTTGAACAAATCTGAATGTGAGTCACCTAGGGGACATCCACACCAAAATATATAAACCCATTTGGTCTTTAATATGTATCTGGAGAAGAAAACAATTGATGGACGGATAGAGACACAATGACAGATGGATGGATGGGAGAACAGTCTGACATAGAGACAGACAAACTCAATCCAATATACCCCCCAAGTTTTCTTTGCAAAATCAGGGTATAATGAGTTCAACTGGATACTGGTGGCTAAGAAAATAATATTCGAACAGCCAAGTCTGAACATAGTATCTGACATTTGCAGAATGAGGTCCCCAAAAGGTTAATTTAATGACGCAATCCTGCAATGCGGGCTAGCATCTCCAAATTCACCATCTGTGGACCTCATTCTGTTTAGGCCTCAACTGATATGGGAGACATAGCATCAGATTGGAGTTATCCAGTTAAAGTTGGTGATGTGCACCCATTGGTCACCTCAATTATGCATTTTATCTTCTACAAATTAGGGGATATAGAAACTAAACAGAAGGGAAAAAGTAAGTAAAAATGTCAATTTAAGACCCTATATACTTCCCAGAAGATGAGGCCTAAGCAGAATGAGGACCCTGGCTAGTGTATTTGGTGATGCTAGCCTGTTGTGCAGGGTGGCATAACTAAATTCACCCTCTGGGGACCTCATTCTGCAAATGTCAGACACGCTAAATTCAGGTTTGAGAACAATAATTTGTTTTGATTTTAGTTTAATAACACACACTGACATGAGTGCTAGCTAAGCATTTGTTCACACCTGTCAGCATGATAACATTTCAATTGATGAATGTGTATTTATATTAACTCTCTCTCTCTCTCTCTGTCTGTAGCTAATACAATTGACTGAATCTGCTGGCGGTAGAGATCCTGTGAGTTAGGAGATGAGATGGGTGGGATGTTGTTGTTGGGGGCTGGGTGGTGGCCTGGGTCATGCGGGGGGAGGGTGATAGAAAGGGAAAGTTTCCATTATTTCATTAAAGATTTTTCATAACTCTGCGGATGTTACAACGGTGTCAGTTATTCTAATTTTTTTAAATTTTTTAAGTTATGTCCCTGGCTCCACCCCTATTTGACACATTTACCCCATTTGAACAAATCTGAACCCCAGTCATTCAAGGACCCTCCATACCAAATATAAGCTAAATCGGCCCAATGGTTCTAGACAAGAAGTCGTTATAAGAATTACCAAGGAGGAATATAGTTATGGCCCTGGTTTCGCAACTAATTAACCTGGTAACCTCATTTGAACAAATCTGAATGTGCGTCACCTAGGGAACATCCACATCAAATATGAACCCATTCGGTCTTATGGTTCCGAAGAAGATGTTTAAAGAATTGTTGACGGACGGACGGATGGACGGATGGGTGGACGGAAGACGGGCGAGGGGTGATGACTATAGCTCCACCGGAGACTTCGTCTCGGGTGAGCTAAAAATTTGATGGCTCCCATCTCGAGGTCATCCCGAAGATCCATATGCAGTTTGGTGACGCTCGGATGAGGTGTGTGGTCTATGGTGTGTGCCAAATGATTTAGTCATACAAAGAGTAAATTCCAAGATAGGGTTCAGCATCATGACCTTCCATACAAATATAAACTTATTCGGCCAAATGGTTCTTGCGAATAAGGAGTTTTAAGAGTTTCTATGGAGGGAAGTATTTATGTCTCTGGCTCCGCCTCTGTTTGATTTGGTGACTCGATTTTAACAAATCTGGATTCCAGTCCCCAATGGACCCATGGACCATCCATGCCAAATATACGCTTAATATAGGCCAGATGGTTCTTGTGAAGAAGACATTTTCAGAATTACCCTGGCTTCGCAAATAATTAACCAGGTTATAAGCTAAATATACCTGATGGTTCTTATAAAGAAGACGTTTCAAGAATTACTATAGATGGATTGGGGGAAAGTTTAATGTCCCTGGATTCGTCAATAATCGAATGGGTGATCATATTTGAACACATCTGAATCCCAGTCACACAAAACCCGTCCATACCAAATATAAGTTAAATTGGCCTGTTGGTTCTTGAGGAGACCTCGTCTCATGTGAGCTCAAATAGTTTAAACATATTTATTTGTCTGATTTCAATAACACATATAGGAAATGATACATACATTTTTATATAGACAATGGGATTGGAGGACAAGTGCTTACTCACTTATGAGTACCTCCTCTCCCAAATGAGCTCAAATTAGTAACAGCCTGTATATACATAACGTTATAACAGTTACATGTAACTTATGATATATCAAAACTATCACCATTGCAATCTATATAAGTATCTGACAGTACCAAACTTGAATTCAACAACACAAGTATTTTCTCTTGCAAAGATAGGGGTGGTGGGCGCTGGGTGGGTGAGTGTTAAAGGCCCACTTAATTTTCGAACCCCCAGATTACATTATATAAAATATATGCCATAGTATATACAATTTGAAAGAGGAAGGTCCAAAACATTGTATTATCAACTTATCCGATGTGATAAACAGTGGATATGTTGTTTTTGTCCGTTGCCAACGCGTTTTGTCATCAAGATTGAAGTAAAAATCAGTATTATTTTCAATGCAGGGGGAATAACTCTATATATTAAAGATAGAGTTCTTCCCCTTTCATTCTATGATTTCAGCAGTTTTCTATTTCTCGGTTGGTATCTTCTGAGACACAGATGTTTCAAATAGTGATGAATTATAGTATTTTAATCATATTTTATGGCATAGATTGTTATTAAAACCGTATATCAAGTCACTATAAAAAAAATAATCGGCGACTCGAAAATTAAGTGGGCCTTTAAATGTCATATTTATAGATTTGAACAAATCTATCTGATATTTAATTTGAAATTAATGTCTCCCAAGCACTTTCGCATGTGGCCAACTCTTGAATTTCTGGGAATGTTTATAAAACTGTCAGATAGGATATCACATGATGACATGCGTATGCCCATAGCTGAAGCAGAATGCCCGTATGCAATTATCATTGTCAGTACAAGATATATAACAAGGTCAGTAATTTGAGTACACTATAGTCCCAATAATTCCTTTTTAGGCGACACCTCGCCTATATCCACACCTAGACTATTACGATACCAACAGCAAGCCAGTGTATATAAGATAAGACTTTCATGTCCCAATCAATTTCATGTACACAACTGTCCTATAGTACACACGACACACGCAAGTATTTAAGAAGCCTACATGAGCATACACGTGTTATTTGAATTATTTGTATTGGCGAATACATATCCGTTTGAAACATTGGGGCAAAAAAACTATTGCACACATGATGCATAATTATTTACCTTCGAAACATGTTTTGAGGATTCGCCAGAAATACGATTAATTTTATTTGAGAATGCATTTTAAGTTTTCCATTAGTACTAAACACTACTACACACTTTGGACTGAAATGTGCTGACAATTAATTTCATACTTGAGTTTTGACAAATTTGTTTCTTGTCACCACATCCAATGGACCTTAATGATGTATAGTAATCTACAGTTTATTGGTATCCTATGGGCGCTGGGGATTTTATTTATAGAAATTGGGATTTTTGGGACGCATTAAAAGTTGTAGTGCGACCCCGACGACGAGTCCGGTAAAAGGTGTAGTTGGGAATTTCAATTTCGTTTATTGTCGTTTTCATTATTATTTCAGGCAGCGGGCGTCTCTCTCGAAATGCTTGATTGGCACAGGCGAGGCGATTAATTCTAACGGGAATTCGGGCGTTAACCATTAGCGCGCTGCGCGTTATGTGTTTCTATTGTCCTCTAACCTGCTTTGTCGCATTGCTATTTGAACATCTTTCGTTTATTTTCACATGACATAAATCGGAATTCTATCTACTATTATACTGCACGGGGATTTGACGATTGTATACATATAAGAAATTTAATTCGAACATGAATCGTTGTAGGTGCTTGTTCATATCGATGTTTAACGTGTTATTTAATGTCGTTTAATTAACTTTTTCATTTGGTTAAAGTATATACGCGACAAATATCGGCATGTTATATTCTAAATGAATTGGGATGGCACTTATTAACCAATTCCCACGTTATTCCTTCGATCTGTTTGTAAATATTGATTTTTCATTTCATTGTATGCGGAATATATCGGAGCTATTAATAGAGATGTCATTATTGCTCATTAAGAAAAGTTCCAACACTAACCCTTCACATTGGTTGTTTAACATACAATGTGGCCTAATTCTAAACGTCATCTTTATTTATGTGTACCGAGGATATATCAGAATGCTATATGAATTGAAGGATGTTGAGAAATTACCCCCCCCCCCCCTTCCTGTGACCATGTTTTAATTGATCCTTATGGAGAGGGGGGATATTATAATTAGTCCTAATTGGACCATATTTTAATTGACTCTCATGAGACTATATTGTATTTAACCACAGTGTGACACTGTTACCGTAGTTTAATCAACACTGATGACACGATATTTTAATTTTAATTATCCCTCATAATGGGACCATATATTTAATCTTTAATTAAGTCACGTTACCATATTTTAATTGACCTTAAAGGCACGGGCGGCGTTCGTTGCAGAAATATTCATATTTGTTAAAATCGCCATCAACAGAAGTAATATTAAAATATATATAGTTTTGTTCATATGCCAAACATAATCAGCGCGTAAATAGTATATTGTCGCCAAGACGTACGATGGTGTACACAAACAAGAGCTCAATTCTATTGGTTATTCACAAACAAATGATATAAACGCTCTTTATTATTTCCATATCAGGAAAACAGTAACAAATAACGCTCTTTATGTTTATCATATCCGGATCTAAACAAAAGCCAGGTTCTGTAACGTTTTTTGCTTTTGTTTACATAACAAAGGAAAAACATTTGACAATAACTTACTGTTTATGCCATATTTCAGATTGGTATAAGAACAAGGTATGTCTATATTTTACTATTCTTTCTGTTTGTGGTGGTTTTTGACGGAGGTGAATATTTTAACAGCATGCCCACCGCGAACTCCGCCCGTATCTTTAATGGGACCATATTTGAATTACCCCCCCCCCCATGGGTCCATATTTTTTATTAACCCTTATACGCAAGTATATCTGACCCTGTCGCAGGAGGTGGTGGACTAAATGTGATTAAAACATACTCGGAGTTTGCGTAATTTGGTACTAAATGTGATTAGAAACATGATCGTACTTGAACCATGTTACGAAGATCGCAAAAGTTTGCCCGATTATTATTCTGCATGCTAATTCATGCGCTATTCAGACCACTATTTCAAATGAAATTAGAACAAAATTCACATATAATTAACTACATAGGCGTTACCTATATACAGATTTTTCACAATCACCACATTAAAGTTGTTATATTGTATATATGGCTAATAATATGATATTGAGGGCGTTACTATTTCTGACTATGGATTTCTTGTTACTTACGCGCAGCACATATCTTTTGAACAACAGAATGTGGCTCCCGTACAGACTTTATAAGACAGAATATCGGAGCTACACACACTAACATCGGACAAGACTACCTCCGCTCCTGAAATGCAATTGAATTATATAGAAATGCATGTACAGGATATTTGGACATTTACGGATTAAATTTTCGAACCCCCAGATTACTTTATATAAATTATATGCCATATTATATACCATTTGAAAGAGGAAGCTCCAAAACAGTGTATTATCAACTTGTCCGGTGCAATAAACTGTGGACATGTTGTTTTGTTGAGTTGCCAATGCGTTTTGTCATCAAGATTGAAGTAAAAATCAGTATTATTTTCAATTCAGGGGGGAATAACTCTATATATTAAAGATAGTGTTTTTCCCCTTTCATTGAAAAAGTTTGAATTCTGTTGCATTCTGGGTCCCAGAGGGGGGAGTCTTCAGCAGTTTTCTATTTCTCTGTGGGCATCTTCTGAGACACAGATGTTTCAAATAGTGATGAATTATAGTATTTTAATCATATTTTATGGCATAGATTGTTATTAAAACCGTATATATCAAGTCACTGTAAAAAAAATAATCGGGGACTGGAAAATTAAGTGGGCCTTTAAGAGGTTCGTAAATGTCCAAATATTAAAATTCCTCTTAATCCGAATAGTCTAATTTGTTGCACAAGTACAGGGACGTGACTTGGGGTAGTTAAAGAAACAGTCCAATTTAACACTATTTCTACGGCTTCGGGGGGGGGGACCAATATTTGAATTGAGTCGAGGAACCCACACATCAAAGCTCAGAGTTACCAGATTTCGATTTTATAAATTTGTTATTTTTCACCACCTGGAATATTTGGAGGCCTGGCAAAAATTCCGCTGCCAAGAGGCCTGGCAAAAATTCCGCACACTTCTACCAGGATTATAGTACAGACATGCGCGGACGCCGTTACGAGAGGTCACGTCAGGTCGCTGCTCGATGTACGATCAGCGCATCAGTGGCGATCGCAAATTAATTAAGAATGAAAAGAAGATGAAAATTATCGCCATTAACAAGCATATATACAGTATGTTGTGACAGTTGACGTGCGGATAGATACACATACTTAGTTACGAATTGGTAATCATGTTTATTCATGCAAATAGACATGTTATATGGCACCACGCTGTTACGTGTGTCGATACTATGTGTTGGGGTTTCCAATTTGAACTATACGAAATTACGAATCACCATATATGGAAGTTGTAAACCACACTCGCTCATCATCAACACCACCCAGAAAAACTTTTATTATTGGACTTTTTCGATAAATGTAATATCGTATACTTGTTATTGTTGCAGTGATCGTTGTGAGTATTTTTGGATAACTAAATCGGTTTTTGAAATTCCGTTGTTATAACTGGATAATACGGGTCAATCGAATCGGATTGTGTATCTTTAAAGGCCCACTTAATTTTCGAATGCCCAGATTACATTATTCCATATTATATACCATTTGGAAGAGGAACCAAAAAATATATATTCCACCAGAATACGAAGCAGCTGTGGCCTATAGGACTGTCCGCCAAGTGATAGAGATTCATTCCAAGACCCCCCCCCCCCTTGTCAACTCAGAATGCATACTAAGAGGTAGAGTTATTCCCCTTCCATTGAGTATAATATACTTTATAGTACAGTCCGGATCAAAATTATGCAGGACACACCTTGGTACCTCGACAAAAACAACATGTTCCCAGTTTATTCGACCGGATCAGTTAATACAACGTTTTGGAGCTTCCTCTTTCGAATGGTATATAACATGTAATATCTTTTAGTCCACACTGATTGACGCGAGGCACATGTGTCAGAGGGTTACTATGGGTCCATTCTATATAAATGTCCTCGAGCCTTTTGACATTATATTTATATAGTTATAGCTTTGGCAGTATGGGCTCTGTCAATGAATTCTCAATCTTGGTGGGCAGGGTCAATGGAAAGTTCATATTACCTGTATAAGTCTTCAATAGCATTTATTCATCTTTCACAAGAATAACACATCTCGATTATCATCATCACCATCAGCACATACAATCACTTCAAACAACATCTACATACTGGCATAGTCTGCACACATAACTATGGAACGCCATAGCTGCCTTATATTGGCGATTGTCATTATATGTAGATACTTTGCCATTATATGCACATACTTTGTCATTATATGCAGATAGTTTGTCTTTATTTGCAGACACTTTGTCATTATATGCAGATACTTTGTCATTATATGCAGATAGTTTGTCATTATATGTAGATACTTTGTCATTATATGCATATATTTCGTCTTTATATGCAGATACTGTGTCATTATATGCAGACACTTTGTCATTATATGCAGATAGTTTGTCATTATATGCAGATACTTTGTCATGATATGTAGATACTTTGTCTTTATATGCAGATACCGTACCCTGGCATTATATGTAGATGTTTTGTCTTTATATTCAGACACTTTGGCATTATATGTAGATACTTTGGCATTATATGCAGATACTTTGTCATTATATGTAGATACTTTGGCATTATATGCAGATACTTTGTCATTATATGTAGATACTTTGGCATTATATGCAGATAGTTTGTCATTATATGTAGATACTTTGCCTTTATATGCAGATACCGTACCTTGTCATTATATGTAGATATTTTGTCTTTATATGCAGACACTTTGTCATTATATGCAGACACTTTGTCATTATATGCAGATACTTTGGCATTATATGCAGATAGTTTGTCATTATATGTAGATATTTTGCATTATATGCGGCTATTGTGTCTTTATATGCAGTTCCTATGGCATTATATGCAGATACTTTGTCATTATATGCGGATACTTTTCATTATACGTTCGTTCCATGATATTATATAAAATCAGGTCTCTGGGTCACTGCTTCATGCAGAGCAGAGAACATGTGTTGAGGTACAGTTCTTTTTATTTGACATAGTCATTGAACCTGACATGCGGTCTAATTGGAGTTGATGGTTCACATGTGTCTTCGTATCTCACGTTCGAAATGTTCGTAAGTTTTTAACATATGTTTCCTGTTTCTGCGAACACCATTACCATTTTATTGGTCCAAGTCTTCTCGTACTAAAACCGGCTAAGATATTGGGATGGAGGTGCCGGTCTTTAGTCCGAGTTCCAGGCCCATGCATTCTTATGACACGACTTAAGCGTTAGTGACCCGCTCAAATAAAACCACAATTATATGAAATAAAATATCACAATTGCGACAATAAACGGATATTTTCCGCAGAAGACATGCTATTTTATCTGCAACCCACATCAGTTGTGAATTTAAAACGGTAATTTAATGCGAAAAGAGACATTTACCTCAATGTTTACAATTTTTAAAAAGTATGCGAACTCGGTTGACCTCGCGAACTGTGTTCGGCATTTTCCGTTGAAAATATTCCGTAGATTTTGGACAACAACGCAAATTACGATAAATTCTCCATTGTAATCGTAATTATGTGTGTCAATAAATAAAATAATAAATAGATTAATTAAACATTGGAGATATAAATGTAATACACTAAATAAATGAACCTTAAGTTTGAAAAGTCCCACTAAAACGGAAGAACTATATTTCGAAACTGTGTGATTCGGTTCTCCGATTATTTTATCAACACAGATGTCAAAATGCACATCACACGCATGGCAACTTGGCAAGTCAGACACAAGAGTTCTAATTTGCTCCAATTTTGACAAGTTGCTTGCGAAAATTGTCAACAAAACTACCGTTCTGATCCTCCATTATGTCATTAAGTTTTTAGTGCGGGAATTGTTCTGAAAGCACATAGAAAACTGGACTTTCGGGCGATCGGTTTTCGCCATTTTTGTTCGAAAAACCCGCGCTATATATAGAAACGGAAAGTAGAATTCCCAGAACAAACAGCGGATTATGCCGAACTTATTCGGACCACTTCGGCTTTCGGTTAAAACGTAAACAAACAGAGAAACAAATCGATGTTTGTGTCAATCAACCGGAATATTCTATGTGTAATTTAACATTAAAGTTAGATTATTATACACCATTATGACCATAAGATGTAAGCCTTTCCGATGTATATAGCATCATGTATTGATTTGCTAGGTAAATCTGTAAAATACACCACAAATTCCCGCCACAGATCGTGGGCGTAAGTCGTGTCATATGATTGGTATACAAGCGGTCTTGGACTAAAGACCGGCACCTCCATCCCAATATCTTAGCCGGTTTTAGTACGAGAAGACTTGGACTACCATTTTATGTGAGAACTTGATAAGAACGTGGAGTACTGTCACCTCAGTCGCCCACTGTGATTTATTGGTAGTTCCGACAGTGTACATTGACCCTTTGACTCGGAGTCTGATGTGGCTTTGGAGCCAAATGTCACATTAGTTTGATATTTAGGCAGTCTCGTTCTAATGCTCCGATTTAGGAATTTGTCTGCAGGTGATAGTCCATCACACTTCTGACACCATGTTGTGATCAGGGAATAGCCGGGCACCAGAGAGAGAGAGAGAGAGAGAGAGAGAGAGAGAGAGAGAGAGAGAGGAGAAACCCGTATATACTGCAATGTTATAATTTGAGATATGAAAGCATCTATATCTATATTTGCGAATGTCTGTCTGTCTGTCTGTCTGTCTGTCTGTCTGTGTTCTATAGAAATACGAGGAATCTAATGGTGTGGTTTAAATATGTCAAAAGTCGCGCCGTTCGCGTCAGCGATGCCCGGAAGGGGGAGAGGGGCACAAAAATTGATCAAAAGTAATTTAAGCACGAATTCCACCAAATTGATGCACATTCTTCTCAGATCTTCTCCATGATACAAGGAATCTCATTGTGTGATTTAAAGACGCCAAATTGGTGACGTTGGGATGAGAGATTTGGTGGGGGGGATTTTGGGTGGGTACTATATAACTCTGATAAGAATTGGTTTAGTCGCCAATTGCCACGAAACTTATACAAATTCATCCCATGGTATGGGGTGTCTAATGGCGTGGCTTAAAGGTGTCAAAAGTGACATTATTCGAGTCAGGGGTGCACTGAAAGGGAGAGGGGCACCACAATTGATACACAATATTTTTAGCACCAATTTCCACCAAATTGATACACATTCTTATACATGATATGAGGAATCTAATCGTGTGATTTTAAAGACGTCATATTGGTGCTGTTTTTGTGAGAGATGTGGTGGGGTGGGGGGTGGCACTAAATTTGATAAAAATTTGTTTTGTCGTGGATTAGCACCAATCTTACAAACAATAATCTCCATGATATCAGGAGTCTAATTGTGTGGTTTAAAGATGTCAAAAGTGGGGCCATTCGAGTCAGGGGTGCCCAGAGGATGAGAGGGTGACAAACATTGATAAACAATATGTTTAGCGCCGATTTCCATATAGATATATATATTAATCTCTATAATAAGTCTAAGTGTGTGGTATAACATATAACGGCCTTCCACACACTGTATTGTCCACCAGCGGCCTTGTGTTAGAAAAAACAATGCATTCTGTTCTCAGTTTCATCATAGTTCCTCTGTTTCTTATTCCAAGATTTTCAAAATCTACCGTTGACAATTTGCAAATGATATCTGCTGTTATTTTTTCCCTGCTGAACTTATCAGTTAGTCCATCCAAGTTCAGCTTTTTAAGAAATATCTTCCATGGTCGTAGTACATAAAAGCGTGAGAAAGAAACCTACGTGCGCCCGTAACTGCATAAGTCGGATTATTCCATACAACTACCTTGGCCTTGATGTAGGTTGCCAACCTTCACCTTCTGCTCTCAGAAGAGCATTGCTGATTGCGCCAATAAGGCGATACGAACGGTTATTAAAACGACGATAACAACAGCTTCAGTTGAAATAAAAATCCTCAGCATTCGTATTTGTTTTATATAATTTATTTTGAATATAATATACCACGGCTGTTATCCAAATTGAACAATTACGTTACATAATTAAGTATTGAGTTAACTTGAATAAATATTGATGTTGGCATACTGGGGAGGGGGGTTGCACGATAAAGAGCGAAATATCTTTCTATCAATTTTCTTTGTGGAATATACACATATTTCGTAAATCTCGTCATATTTACTTAAAGACCGTCCCAGTATTAGCTAGCATATATAAACCATTTACGTGCATGCCATCTACATATAATGACAAAATATCTGCATATAATGACAAAATATCTACATATAATGACAAAATATCTGCATATAATGACAAAGTATCTGCATATAAAGACAAAGTATCTACATATAATGACAAAATATCCGCATATAAAGACAAAGTATGTGCATATATTAAAGGTACGGTTGGCCTTGGCGGTGGGTATCCTGTGAAAATATTTCCACCCATCAAAAACCGCCACAAACAGAAAGAACATCAAAATGTAGACAGACTTTGTCCGTATACAAATAAGAAATATCGCATAAACAGTATGTTATTGTCATTTGTTTGACCATTGTTATGTAAACAAAAACATAAAAAGTTACTTTTCTGGTGTTTGTTTATATTATGATGGTAAACATAAAGAGCGTTCTGTGTTGCTGAATTCCTGATATGGAACTAATAAAGAGCGTTTATATCATTTGTGTGTGATTAGCCAGTGACACTGTGCTGTCTTCTGTAACACAATCAGGCTCTTGCTTATGTAAAATATAGTAAGTCTTTATGATAGCATGCTGTTTACGCGATGGTCATGGTATATATGAACGTAACTGTATGCGTTTTAATGTTTGTCTGTTTACGGTGTTTGGAACAAATATGAATATTTTCGACAACTAAGGCCAATCGTGCCTTTAACAAAGTATCTGCATATAAAGACAAAGTATCTACATATAATGACAAAGTATCTGCATATAATGACAAAGTATCTGCATATAAAGACAAAGTATGTACATATAATGACAAAGTATCTACATATAATGATAAAATATCTGCATATAAAGACAAAATATCTGCATATAATGACAAAGTATCTGCATATATTAACAAAGTATCTGCACATAAAGACAAAATATCTGCATATAATGACAAAGTATGTGCATATAATGACAAAGTATCTACATATAATGACAAATTATCTGCATATAATGACAAAGTATATGCATATAATGACAAAGTATCTGCATATAATGACACAGTATCTGCATATAAAGACGAAATATCTGCATATAATGACAAAGTATCTACATATAATGATAAAATATCTGCATATGAAGACAAAATATCTGCATATAATGACAAAGTATCTGCATATATTAACAAAGTATCTGCACATAAAGACAAAATATCTGCATATAATGACAAAGTATGTGCATATAATGACAAAGTATATGCATATATTAACAAAGTATCTGCACATAAAGACAAAATATCTGCATATAATGACAAAGTATGTGCATATAATGACAAAGTATCTACATATAATGACAAATTATCTGCATATAATGACAAAGTATATGCATATAATGACAAAGTATCTGCATATAATGACACAGTATCTGCATATAAAGACGAAATATCTGCATATAATGACAAAGTATCTACATATAATGATAAAATATCTGCATATGAAGACAAAATATCTGCATATAATGACAAAGTATCTGCATATATTAACAAAGTATCTGCACATAAAGACAAAATATCTGCATATAATGACAAAGTATGTGCATATAATGACAAAGTATATGCATATATTAACAAAGTATCTGCACATAAAGACAAAATATCTGCATATAATGACAAAGTATGTGCATATAATGACAAAGTATCTACATATAATGACAAATTATCTGCATATAATGACAAAGTATATGCATATAATGACAAAGTATCTGCATATAATGACACAGTATCTGCATATAAAGACGAAATATCTGCATATAATGACAAAGTATCTACATATAATGATAAAATATCTGCATATGAAGACAAAATATCTGCATATAATGACAAAGTATCTGCATATATTAACAAAGTATCTGCACATAAAGACAAAATATCTGCATATAATGACAAAGTATGTGCATATAATGACAAAGTATATGCATATAATGACAAAGTATCTGCATATAATGACACAGTATCTGCATATAAAGACGAAATATCTGCATATAATGACAAAGTATCTACATATAATGACAAACTATCTGCATATAATGACAAAGTATATGCATATAATGGCAAAGTATGAACATATAATGACAATTGCCAATATAAGGCAGCTATGGCGTTCCATACATAACACAGAGAGTGTTATAATATACGCCAATATAGATATTGAATAGGCCCAGTTCAATGGGACATAGGCCACTATGTCAGCATAATCTGTATTCAACCATAATCTAGACTTGACGACATATCGACGACAAAATAACCTTACACTTTTCCGAAGACAACTTTCTGATAGACAGGTAAAACAATCTGGAAACCCCGGAATCCCAGCCTTCTGATAGACAGGTAAAACAATCTGGAAACCCCGGAATCCCAGCCATTGAATACATATTAATAGTGTATACCTCTAGTGGAATACAAGCCGGAACTCATCTTGTTGACGTTGACGCCAAGAACGATGACCTACATTACGTCGATTATCCGCTTCCGGTGATCACCCCATAATTACTGGTTATTGGTCAGACTCAATTCACAATAAAGGTAACTATAGTAACAATGGAGGTGACATTCATGGATTGAACTTATCTAACTGAACGGTGTAGAATAAATACAGAACACAACTTGCATCATAATCTCGAATCTTGTATCGAACTCGTTGCGGACGGTGCAAAGTTATATTTCACTCGAGCTACGCTCTTGCGAAATATATCCTTGCACCATCCGCAACTCATTCTATAAAAGATTCTCGATTAAAATGCGCGTTGTGTTCTGTCTATTTCTATTACAACAGGTGAACATGATCACCCTTTGTTGTTTAGAAACATTCACAACTAGAACTAGAGAGAAATATTATTCAGGTAGCTTGATTCCATTATCCACTGTTTTTTTTTTTGTAAGAAAAAGCCTGTTTTACCCCAAAAATAAACAATCGTACAACATCTCAGAAAAAGGCATCATCGTCATACAGTATATAATGTGATCTGGTGATTCGAAAATTAAGTGGGCCTTTAAACAACAACTCCGTAATATTCACTAACTGCATGGAGTCCACTGGAGTTGAACTGGCCCTTTTATAATTCTTTAAAATTAACATTTAGACAAATAGTGCAGCAGCAGAGACAAGAAAAACAAACTGAAACACATATCAAAATGATTGACTCGATAGAACGGACAGTATGACGATGATGCCTTTATCTGAGATGTTTTATGATTGTTTATTTTTGGGGTTTTGGCAATGAGTTGGGCTTCAAAACCACTTTGAATGAGAGAAATATGTAATTCTAACTGGTAAACTGACTGCAGGCAGTTATCGTGTCGTATTTTGTTGCAAATTTTGAAATCCAAGATGGCCGCTGGCAGCCATGTTTTTTTGGCCGAATGACCTGAAAATGACTCATTCCTATTTACATGTCCATGTTAACATCCATGATAAATAGTATGCACAGAAATTCATATACAGCTGTTTACAGTGAATTTCCCCCCGCAAATCTCTGTTTTAGTGTTAAAAGGGGGGTGGTGTCAAAAAATGGTCGGAAAAAACTGCCGAAAACGGAGAAAAAAATTGGCGATGGGGGTGGGTTGGTACACAAAATTACCGAAAGGGAGAAAATGCCAAACGTGCTTGAAAAATTTTCCACCCCCCCCCCTGGTAAAACAGGCTTTTTCGTTAAAAAAAATTAACAGTGGAAAATGGAATCACGCTACCTGAATAATATTTCTCTCTAGTTCTAGTTGTGAATGTTTCTAAACAACAAAGGTCAAAGGGTGGTCATGTTCACCTGTTGTAATAGAAATTGCGGGTATGTCATTGCCCTAGGGTTCGTTTTGGAGATAAAATCACATTTTTTGTGAAAAATGAGAGAATTCTTAAATCCATCACAACATATTTATAATTAATGCAGCTCCGTTTATAGACATTTTAAAGGTACTCAATCCGATCAGACGCTCCTAAATTACTATTTCTTTGGATTCGGGGGTAAAAATAGTTGATTCGAGTCGAGGAACCCACCCATCAAAGCTCAGAGTGATTAGATATCGATGTTTGAAGTTTGCGATTTCTATTGTTTGTGGGACAGAACTTGCCGGTCTTGTAGATAAAGATGGATAACTCTGAAATCAAGTGGTAATAATAACCACTTGATTTTAGAGTTATCCATCTTTATCTGCAAGACCATCCGTTTGACCGGATAAATAAATAAATAGTACTTAATGGCACAGCAACATGACTACCAAATCAAGTTGAACATATATACAGATCACTGGTCAGTCACCCCATCCCCCCAGTTAGTTTGTATGTGTATTTGTTTAAAATCGGGGTTGGTTAGTTGCGTTTGCTGGCTTGTACGTATCGTTATTTGGAAAAGTTGTCAAAAGAATCCTGATTTGCCTCACGTATGAATGACTGTACAGCTAAGAAAATTGTACCCAAGTTCGGGAGGGGGGTCGATGCACACCAAGCAGCCCCTGTCGCCACATTCCTGTACAACTGGCAAGTTTCGTGTGTTCTCCACAACGTCTTCGGAATTTGATTCGGGAGATCTAGAGCTGTTAGAAAAGTCTTGCCCTCATCAATAAACACACTTTAACTTGAAAAAAATATGCAATTAAGTCGGATTGGCAGCTAATTAGGTGCCATGTATATACACCAAGAAGAAAAGCATGACTTTCACAACAAACATGAGTCATGTTTGACGTTGGGAGAACATTAAACGTAGTATCGGAGACCACGTGAACTTCAAAATCTGACCTAGAATCGGGAATTAGCCCCGCCCCCGTAATCGGATTCTGAATCCGGATTCCCACGAAATAACGACTCTGGGTATCTCGAAAACTATAGGATTTTTTTCGATCAAAGCCGCTCTACTACAGACGGACAAAAAAAATGGGTCTTCGCGCTTGGTGTTTTCCTATACTTGTATGCATGGCCTTATTTGATTACAAGAACTTAAACAAAGTGTGCAAAGTGACAAAATTTGCAACTAGTACTTGGTTTCCCATACGTTTTGAACGGGAGGGGACATGACAATCTGCGGGATGGGATGGGATATGGGACAAAACGACAATCTGCGGGACAGAATTTCAAATTGCGTGGGACGGCCGATATCTCGAGGAATACAGGGCGTAGGGGGCTCATTTTGATGTCTAACGAAAGGCCCACATTCGCCCTATCCACACATATTAACCCCACTACTGACCGGACACCAGAAGTTGCATTATTTGATCGACAACTGACCTAACATAAAATGCCACAAACACGAAAAACTGCGTTCGACATTAATGTTTAGAATTTAGATTTAGGTATCAAGTAACGCAGTGGAATACTGTGCATTCGTTTTTAGCTACAATATGGCTGTTTTAGTGCGAATATTGTAATGGCGAACACGCAAACACGCTCCGATAAAACAGCTAAAAATAGACTCGATGTTTACAATTACAGGATCGATTTCAGCCGGTATATTCAATATAATAGGGCGTATAGTATATCAAAATGTAGAATTAGACACAGGGAATGTATTTTTTTCCAAATGGGTCCAACAGGCGGTGAAATTGTTGCAGAAATTCGCTCCAAGATATTCGCACTTATTTTTATTTCAGTTGTGACTAAAAGCCCAGATGCCGGAGCCCAGCGACTAAAAGCCAAGTTACAAAATAGATCAACTGGTTTGAACGAATGAATATGTCAATGGTAAGACTATTCAAAAGAATATTCAAATCAAATAGTGTTTATAGACTTAAAAACTTATGTGTCCGCCATTCATATGCGGTGGAGGTTCTCATATTATCTGCCAGTCATACGCGGGGGAGGTTCTCATATGAACATATTATCTGCCGGTCATACGCGGTGGAGGTTCATATTATCCACCGGTAATACGCGAGGGAGGTTCTCATATTATCCTCCGGTCATACATGTACGTTGGGGAGGTTCTCATATGAACATATTATCCGCCGGTCATATCCTCCCTCGCGTATGACCGGTGGATAATATGAGAACCTCCCTCACATATGACCGGCGGATAATATGTTCATATGAGAACCTCCCCTATGTATGACCGGTGGATAATATGAACCTCCACCACGTATGACCGACGAATAATATGTTCATATCAGAACCTCCCACACGTATGACCGGAGGATAATATGAGAACCTCCCTCGTGTATGACCGGCGGATAATATGAACCTCCACCGCGTATGACAGGCAGATAATATGTTCATATGAGAACCTCCCCTACGTATGACCAGAGGATAATATGAGAACCTCCCTCGCGTATGATCGGTGGATAATATGAGAACCTCCCTCGCGTATGACCGGCGGATAATATGTTCATATGAGAACCTCCACCGCGTATGACCGGCGGATAATATGTTCATATGAGAACTTCCCCTACGTATGACCGGAGGATAATATGAGAACCTCCCTCGCGTATGACCGGTGGATAATATGAGAACCTCACTCGCGTATGACCGGCGGATAATATGTTCATATGAGAACCTCCAACGCGTATGACCGGCGGATAATATGTTCATATGAGAACCTCCCCTACGAATGACCGGTGGATAATATGAACCTCCCTCGCGTATGACCGGCGGATAATATGTTCATATGAGAACCTCCACCGCGTATGACCGGTGGATAATATGAACCTCCACCACATATGACCGGCGAATAATATGTTCATATCAGAACCTCCCCCACGTATGACCGGAGGATAATATGAGAACCTCCCTCGCGTATGACCGGCGGATAATATGAACCTCCACCGCGTATGACCGGCGGATAATATGTTCATATGAGAACCTCCCCTATGTATGACCGGCGGATAATATCAACCCCCACCACGTATGACCGGCTGATAATATGTTCATTTCAGAACCTCCCCCACATTTGACCGAACGATAATATGAGAACTTCCCTCGCGTATGACCGGCGGATAATATGAACCTCCACCGCTTATGACCGGCAGATAATATGTTCATATGAGAACCTGCCAAGCGTATGACCGGTGGATAATATGAACCTCCACCACGTATGACCGGCGAATAATATGTTCATATCAGAACCTCCCACACGTATGACCGGAGGATAATATGAGAACCTCCCTCGTGTATGACCGGCAGATAATATGAACCTCCACCGCGTATGACAGGCAGATAATATGTTCATATGAGAACCTCCCCTACGTATGACCAGAGGATAATATGAGAACCTCCCTCGCGTATGACCGGTGGATAATATGAGAACCTCCCTCGCATATGACCGGCGGATAATATGTTCATATGAGAACCTCCACCGCGTATGACCGGCGAATAATATGTTCATATGAGAACCTCCCCTACGTATGACCGGAGGATAATATGAGAACCTCCCTCGCGTATGACCGGCGGATAATATGTTCATATGAGAACCTCCAACGCGTATGACCGGCGGATAATATGTTCACATGAGAACCTCCCCTACGAATGACCGGTGGATAATATGAACCTCCCTCGCGTATGACCGGCAGATAATATGTTCATATGAGAACCTCCCCTACGTATGACCGGTGGATAATATGAGAACCTCCCTCGCGTATGACCGGCGGATAATATGTTCATATCAGAACCTCCCCCACATTTGACCGGAGGATAATATGAGAACTTCCCTCGCGTATGACCGGCGGATAATATGAACCTCCACCGCGTATGACCTGCGGATAATATGTTCATATGAGAACCTCCCAAGCGTATGACCGGAGGATAATATGAGAACCTCCCTCGCTTATGACCGGTGGATAATATGAGAACCTCCCTTGCATATGACCAGCGGATAATATGTTCATATGAGAATCTCCACCGCGTATGAATGGTGGATAATATGAACCTCCACCGCGTACGACCTGCGAATAATATGTTCATATCAGAACCTCCGCCACGTAAGACCGGAGGATAATATGAGAACCTCCCTCGCGTATGACCGGCGGATAATATGTTCATATGAGAACCTCCCCTACGTATGACCGGTGGATAATATGAGAACCTCCCTCGCGTATGACCGGCGGATAATATGTTCATATCAGAACCTCCCCCACATTTGACCGGAGGATAATATGAGAACTTCCCTCGCGTATGACCGGCGGATAATATGAACCTCCACCGCGTATGACCTGCGGATAATATGTTCATATGAGAACCTCCCAAGCGTATGACCGGAGGATAATATGAGAACCTCCCTCGCTTATGACCGGTGGATAATATGAGAACCTCCCTTGCATATGACCAGCGGATAATATGTTCATATGAGAATCTCCACCGCGTATGAATGGTGGATAATATGAACCTCCACCGCGTACGACCTGCGAATAATATGTTCATATCAGAACCTCCGCCACGTAAGACCGGAGGATAATATGAGAACCTCCCTCGCGTATGACCGGCGGATAATATGAACCTCCACCGCGTATGACCGGCGGATAATATGTTCATATGAGAACCTCCACCGCGTATGACCGGCGGATAATATGTTCATATGAGAACCTCCCCTACGTATGACCGGAGGATAATATGAGAACCTCCCTCGCGTATGACCGGTGAATAATATGAGAAACTCCCTCGCGTATGACCGGCGGATAATATGTTCATATGAGAACCTCCAACGCGTATGACCGGCGGATAATATGTTCATATGAGAACCTCCCCTACGAATGACCGGTGGATAATATGAACCTCCCTCGCGTATGACCGGCGGATAATATGTTCATATGAGAACCTCCACCGCATATGACCAGCGGATAATATGTTCATATAAGAACCTCCACCGCGTATGACCGGTGGATAATATGAACCTCCACCACGTATGACCGACGGATAATATGAACCTCCACCGCGTATGACCGGCAGATAATATGTTCATATGAGAACCTCCCCCACGTATGACTGGCAGATAATATGAGAACTTCCACCGCATATGAATGGCGGACACATAAGTTTTTAAGTCTATAAACACTATTTGATTTGAATATTCTTTTGAATAGTCTTACCATTGACATATTCATTCGTTCAAACCAGTTGATCTATTTTGTACCTTGGCTTTTAGTCGCTGGGCTCCGACATCTGGGCTTTTAGTCACTACTGAAATAAAAATAAGTGCGAATATCTTGGAGCGAATTTCTGCAACAATTTCACCGCCTGTTGGACCCATTTGGAACAAAATACATTCCCTGTGTCTAATTCTACATTTTGATATACTATACGCCCTATTATATTGAATATACCGGCTGAAATCGATACTGTAATTGTAAACATCGAGTCTATGTTTAGCTGTTTTATCGGAGCGTGTTTGCGTGTTCGCCATTACAATATTCGCACTAAAACAGCCATATTGTAGCTAAAAACGAATGCACAGTATTCCACTGCGTTATTTGATACCTAAAACCTGTTGTTTGCTAGTGTATTCATCGAGAAATCTAAATTCTAAACATTAATGTCGAACGCAGTTTTTCGTGTTTGTGGCATTTTATGTTAGGTCAGTTGTCGACCGAATAATGTAACTTCCGGTGTCCGGTCAGTGGCGGGGTTAATATGTGTGGATAGGGCGAATGTGGACCTTTCGTTAGACACCAAAAGTAGCCCTCTACGCGCTGTATTCCTCGAGATATCGGCCGTCCCACGCAATTTGAAAATCCTGTCCCGCATATTGTCATTCTATCCCAAATTCCACCCCATGTTAGGTCAATTGTCGATCAAATAATGCAACTTCTGGTGTCCGGTCAGTGGTGGGGTTAATATGTGTGGATAGGGCGAATGTGGGCCTTTCGTTCGACATCAAAATGAGCCCCATACGCCCTGTATTCCTCGAGATATCGGCCGTCCCACGCAATTTGAAATTCTGTCCCGCAGATTGTCGTTTTGTCCCATCCCATCCCGCAGATTGTCATGTCCCAACGGGAGGCCTATTCGATATACCTGCAGTGGGGACTATACAACGTTGGTGACCTCTTTTGACCTCCACACAGTGAGATTGATGTCTGGTAAAAGCGATACCAGTCTGTAAACATACACTCAAATATAATATAATACTGGCCTTTCGAATTTAAAATTTAGTTTCAGGTCTTCAGGAATAAATATAAGAAAAAATCATTTATATAAATGAAGGCATACGGCGAGGGTGAATGGATTCTCCTCACTCGCCCTTTGTCCATCGACGTCGATGATAACATTGAAAGAGATACTCACACCTATTTCCACAATGGTCCCATATCATGCAGAAACAACTTACCAAGAAGCATCACTAATCCGACGATAAACATGGATATTGAGGCGTCCATTTTAGTTTTCAATGCATGTGCATTAAATTCAACAGCGAGTCAAATAATTGAATGTGCATGCGCTGTCGCATGACTGAAGATTTAATATAACCGTGCCGAAATTCGTGGAAGCGCTGTTGATTTCCTGGTGCAAGGTTGCACCACGTGACTTTGGCATGCGTGTCTAATTTTGAAATGCCCATGCACAATGAATCTTGGCAAGACCAAATTATACACTATATATAGTATGTATATCACCTGCGAAACAACATGAGTCCGGAACTTGATTTTGGTCTACAGTACACATGCATGGACGTGGCTGAATGAGTTCGGTGTGGGTGGTTGTGTCCGGCCACCTTGAATTTTCCAACTGCACCCCCTCCCATGCATGCACCATGATCAACGGGAAACGGGCCCACTCGCCCCAGGGCCAGCTCGCCCCAGTCGACCTGGGCCAGCTCGCCCCAAGGGATAATGTCTTATTTATGTTGTCGTTTTGGGGTAGTTTTGCTTGCTTGCTTACCCGAGTCAAGTGATACCATACAAAGTGATACCCAAATCGGTGTCAACTGATACCCAAGATGTGTATCATTGAATTTGGAATGTTGAATTAAATATACACACATTCGACATCATTATTTGTCCGAACGTCATGTCGGAATATACTCCATTCCTAGATCGAAAATGTCTTGAGTCGAGCCACTGCCGTTGTATATAATAGTCGCAGTTACAACGGAACATATTTGTGGTTACCCGGTATGATGTCAGATACGTACGCCAACGTACGCCAAACTGCTATGTTCACGAAAATCATTTGCATCCCCTTTGGTTGGCGGTGGAATTTTCCAACTGGTATATTACCTAAAGCTACCCAGCTGTTGTACATTTCAACCTGACACACCTTAATTGAAATAATTCCAACTGATGGTCATTCCGGGGTATGTCCTTCCTGTAAGAATACACTAACCCTAATCCTATCCCTAGCCATATCACTAACACATATATGGAGAATGGATGGAGTGTGGTTTCATGTATTCCGGACTAAATTTCGAATGAATTAGAACAGTGTTGTACAGCATGCACAAGCCCATGTACGTGTGCTGCTGTTGGTCTCAAACGTCACTAATTACTGGAAAATAAAACAACGAGAACAATTTCAACCTATATATATATATGGTGTAAATAAAAATCCAGGTATATATAGGGATTTGTCAGACATGGAACTTCTTTTGAAAACCGGTTTCCCGGGAACTAAAGGGCCGCATCGCACTGAAATTTGGTAAGGTGAGCATTTCGGCACTTCGGGTAACATGAGCTTGGCCCGGACTCCACGTTTTGACGTTTATATCCGCACGGGCAAAACGGTTTCTCGGGAACTATACTTGGCGGATCGCACATGCAGTTTGGAATGGTTGTGTATTTCGGCCCTCTGTGTAACATGGAGAGGGTCCTTGTTCCCAAAGTCGCGTTTTAACATCATATCCGCACGGGCATCGTTGTTCTCAGAAATTACTGGGCGGACCTCACTGACATTTGGTGTGGTCCTGTATTTCGATCGGCACTCCGGGTAACATGCATGCATGTGTTGGGTCTCGACATCGCCTTTATTTTATACCTTATCGGAGCAAAGTAACGTAACTATAAACGCTCTTTAATATCCCCGTGCAACGCCGGGTACACCCGCTAGTATAATATACCATTGACAAGGTTCATGTGCACAATTCCGATTTTGGAAAAAACACACCATCTCTCATATTTTTCATAGATTCTCAACCTGAACAAGTTCAATGTGTCTTATTGGCCATAAAATTTCCTTTATTTTGATGCATAATTTGATAGTATCAAACAAAGGGGAGTCGAGATAACCAACAAACAAGACAGTCAATGACTGTGGAGACGCTCACCAGACTGTAAAGACTGACTGGGACTCGGAAGACCATAAGAGTTAATACTTGTCAAATTCACTTAAAATAAGTAGTCATAAAGAGGGACGTAGCCTATAGGGTCTCCGTTGAGCAGCGGGGTGTCCACCTTGAAATATGGTCCAGATCCCCCACCCCACATAGTCCATAGTCTGCTCCCTCCCAACTGAAGCAAGCACACTCCCAAATTCATTTGCACATGTTGGAATTTTGCAACTGATACCTCAAGCTTTCATAACTGTGGCAAAGTTACAACATGGCATGCCCCCCTTTTAATGGTGGACCCCATTCAAAAAAAATTTGATCCCAACTCTCCATAGGCCATATACACCAAATGCCATTTCTTGATTGGTCGAACCCATTTTAACAAATCTGTAACCCAGTCCCAAGTAACACAAGAACCCTCCGTACTAGTTACTACATATAAGCTAAATAGGCCTGATGGCTCTTGAGGGGGAGCCATTTTAAGAATTACTATGGGGGTTATGTCCCTGGTCGCACCCCTATTTGACCTGGTGAACCCATTTCAACAAATTCTGAATCCCAGGACTCTCTATACCAAAATGTATGCTAAATATGCCAAATGCTTCTTGAGAAGATATTTTAAGAATAAATAATGAGGGAAAGAATTATGTCCGTTACTCTGACCATATTTTACCCAGTGATCCAATTCTGAATCAAATCTTAATCCTAGTCACCCATACCAAATATAAGCTGAATAGGCCTGATGGTTCTTGATAGAAAGACATTTTAAGAATTGCAACGGATGGACAAGTTATATCCATTTGAACACATCTGTATCACTGTCACACAAGGACCTTCCATGCCAATTGTAAGCTAAATAGCCCCGATGATTCTTGAGAAGATGTATTAAGAATTACTATGGATGGAAAGAGTTAGGTCCCTAGCTATGCCACTTTTTTGACCGTGTGACCCCCCATTTGAACAGAACTGAATCCCAGCCACCTAGGGACCATCCACACAAAATATGTCTCAATTCTTCATCTCAGGTAAGCTAACAAAAATGCCTCCTCCTTTCTCATCCAGTTTCCCATATGTAATTGCCTGAGAAAACAGGTATTTGGTTTTACTGGCTTATCTGTCAGATTCATAATTCACACTTGGCCTTGGGAGGTCGTTATCATAAGCCATAGGTCATTTATATACAAACTCTCTACCAGGCAGAGAATTTTAGGGTATTAATCAAAGGAGCTGTCACTCCAATAAGATTTTGTTAACACTGCCATTTCATTTATTACTTTATAATCATTGTGACTTCTATATGGTGTTAAGTAAACATTCTGTGATTGCAGGCACTTTCCTCATATCTCATAGAGCTCTGAGTATCTGCTGTTTGCATGTTCTTGGTTTTAGACTGATTTAAACCAAATTTGGTTGAGTCACCCTTGTGGAAGTTATAATGGTGTTATTTTTTTGTTGTTCAAATCAATTTGTTTTGTTTTGTTTTTTGTTAAATTGAACAAGGTGTTCAATCTAAAAAACAATTTTTTTTTAAAGAGTTGTGTCCCTGGCTCTGCCCCTATTTGATCCAGTGACCCCATTTGAACAAATCTGAACCCCAGTCACCAAAGGACCCTCCATACCAAATATAAGCTAAATTAGCCTAACTATCTCATTTGAACAAATCTGAATGTTAGTCACCTAGGGAACATCCATACCAAATATGAAACCATTTGGTCCTATGGATTGGAAAATGTTTAAAGAATTGTTGACGGATGGACGGACGAGGAGTGATGACTATATCTTCACCGGAGACTTCGTCTCAGGTGAGCTAAAAATCAAATATAAGCTAAATCGGCCCAATGTTTCTTGAGAAGTCATTCTAAGAATTACTATGGAGGAATAGAGTTGTGGCCCTGGTTTCTCAACTTATCAACCTGGTGACCTCATTTGAACAAATCTGAATGCGAGTCACCTATGGAACATCCACACCAAATATGAACCCATTCGGCCTTATAGTTCTGGAAAAGAAGTCGTTCTAAGAATTACTATGAAGGAATAGAGTTGTGGCCCTGCTTTCTCAACTAATTGACCTGATGACCTCATTTGAACAAATCTGAATGTGATTCACCTAGGGAACATCCACACCAAATATGAACCAGTTCCGACTTACGGTTCTGGAGGAGAAGATGATTCTTGACGGACGGACGAGGAGTGACGACAAAAGCTCCACCGGAGACTTCGTCCCAGGTGAACTAAAAAGTATGATCTGAACAAGTAAATGGGTGGAATGGTAATTTAATTGAGTTCAGTTCAGGATAAAAAAAACCTCTTTTGAAAGTCAGTACCGGACTATTAAATCCTCCTATTATTGGGCTCACGAGTACATTCTAGTTATTTCCTGGTATATAAAGCGTACATATGGTGGTTTTATGGTGTCGAATCGGACACGGTATCTTAAAAACATTGCAAGATAGGTTACCTTCTGGCTGTTTGGGGTTGAACTGATAAGTTTGTAGTCTACAGGGCTGTCAGGGTTCTATTCTTTGCTGGGCTTTTGGTGTAATTTCTGTTGCTCAAGGGATGGTGGGACAGGCAGTTTGGGGGCAACTTTCGCCAAACTTAACAGTTGGAAATTTCAAGCCTGACACATCCTTAGTTGGAAATTTAAAAACAAAAGTAGGATTAATTGTTCTGTTAGTTTTATATTCCAAGCAGTAGTTAGTATCTTTTGTTGAGACATAAAGTCAAATATTTTCAGACATGGGATCTTTGAGCTAATTATCAAGTTAAGGGCAATCCACACCGGACGCGAGCGCGTGATTATAACGACCATTTTGTGTCGTCCGTAGCAGTTCAAAGCGCGCAATTTTTATATTCACACCGCAAGCGACTGAATCGCTGACCACGAGGCGATCACAGCAGTGATTTTATGCTTCGTCAATTTCTCACTTTGTGGCAAACAAGCAGGATAATTGGCTCGCTGTCAAATAGGATATTTATACGGTCGTATTCCTCCTATTTGAAGACGACACATTGAATCGTCGTCATGATAACAAAGGTGGCGAAGGACTTAAGCGACATGCCGATAACTGAAGTGCAAGGATAAATGAGAATAGCAAATGAGGATAAATGAGTAATAACAGGATCGTCTGGTTAATTTTTGGTCCCAATCCATTCCAAGCTTGTGAAGTCACTTTGCCCACAATTTGCATCCCCCCCCCTGATAACAAGCACTCACAAACTGGCATTATAGAATGAAATTCAATTAGACTCAATTGCTATGAGAATTTAGGAAGCCCATGCACCATTCCACTTGACATACTATATTTAACAATTAAATGAGTTTGAAAAACTCTTGCATGTATATGTTTAGCAAATTCTGATTAAAATGTCCATATACATTGTATTTGTGACCTGCCTGTAAATGATGCACGCAAACGATTATCTACCCAAACCATCATGCGCGACGATGCGATCCAGTCGCTTTCGGTGTGAATATAAAAATCGCGCGCTCAGAACCGCTACAGACGACGGAAAACGGCCGTAAAAATCGCGGGCTTGCCTGTGCTCACGCCAGTGTGGATTGACCCTTATTGTCACTGCTGATTCAATAATATCATTCAGAGTCCAGCAAATCGTCACTCACAGCTCCATTCCACTGCGCAGTAAATTCAGGAAAATTTAGGTGGTCATTGTCTACTGGTCTCTCTTGCCATCAGTTCTGTAGACTGGGCAGAGTTGTCGTTTGCCAAATGCATTGCCAGTGATGAAGAAAACCATTTGAATTTTCAATCCCATATAGTACTTCCATTAATTTACTCAAACTCAGTGAAATAACATGACAGTTAGCTTGAGGGACTATCTTGGAGTGGCTGAGTATTGTGACTGCATTGTGTGATGTCACATGATTCCACTGACTACCCAAACTTTCCTCATCTGAATGGAGGAATGACTTTGAACTAGAATGTCTGATTTGAGAAATGCCTGTGGCCAAGGGGGTCTAAACTCATCAGCAATGCATTTGGTTTGGGGAAAAAACTTTTTTATTACAGTTTATTAACCATTTCTATAGTAAATTCTCATTGACAGATAGTTCCTTGGGGAATTGTTCAAATAATAAGTTCAACAAAAGACCGTTTTGTCGTTAGTTGAACTTATTATCTAACCATTTCCCACCATTGAATATGAATTCTTCTGCAGTTGTATTCTCACTTCGTCTGCTCATTTATCCCTAACATCCTTCCAAATGTATAGAATATTCCAATGTTTACTTTTATAACTAAATGGGAGAATCCATTTAGTATAGAAAAGGTTAAAACCCATGCAGACATTGGTGCAAGCAGTGTCATAAACGACCATTGTGGCATTCACATGTGCATTGTGAGGTTTGTACACATTTTTAAAAGTAATATTCCAGTACCTATTTCAGGACTAAAACAAAATTTCCAGTAAAAGTTTGATCATATTATTTACAAATATTTTATTGACTGGTATAAAAATCATAACTTTTGATAATTATGTTACTCGCTATACAAAGAAGTAAACACTCAATTAGGTTTAACAGGAATGATGAACTTGAACTTAAACTGCAATTTTCAGTTATATTATCATCAAACAATTCCTAGTTACAAAATCGACCACCAGTTTTTTTTATTTGAATTTGGTAGTGTGTTTTGCCCCTTTATTCCAGTATTCACCAGTAGTTACAGGAAACTGGAATTCCTAATGTTAATTTTCCAGTTTCCATGGTAGGAGTACGAACCCTGTACACATGGCAATTGCTTTAATTCACTTCTGTTTGAAAGATTGAGCACAGAGCTATATGGCAGATGTAAATAATACAAACAAAACCTGAGATCTGAAGTATGACATAATTCAGCGATAACAAACTTCATGTTTTGACACCGACAGTGCAGAAAACGCTATGCTCACAGTGCATGGATTGCTTGTGCCACTGCCTGTAGGGTTTATATATTGTTGCCACCGATGTGTAAAGGTTGTAGAACAAACAACAGGAATTTGATGAAAGTTGATATGTTTATTTTATCTGATATACGAAATTGTAATGTACATACAATTCAAAAATGTAACAAAATACATTAAAACATTGTCATTATATAAATGTATGGTGCAGTAATCATATTCTGGTATTTGGTTCAAAGAGATAAATCAGTTTAATCTTTTTTGATAGGGAAAATACATTAACAACTAACAAGTACCTGGAAAAGAGAACAAAATATGAATATTCTGCTTCCATAAAGAAGCCATCCCCTATTGACAATAACAACCTGTTCTAGTTCCCATGTTAGCATCTTGAGAAATGCGAAACCATCAGCAACGCCCTTGAATGACTGTCCCTCTGAATAATGAATTGCTACAACGGAAGATTCTCTGCATTCAAGTTTGCTTTTTAACATTTAAATTCATATATACTGTGTGTGAACTGAATATCTTACAAAACTATTGTCAGAACATATATTGTAAATTGGAAGACGTGAATATGGTATGAATTCCACGACACTGAAACTTATCGATTTCGGATTAGCATGAACTCAAAGCCGTGAATATCAGACCATGTTCGCAAAATAATGTTCGACAATAATGTTTAAAGCTTGAAATTAATTATACCTTGAACTTGAGGCCAGATGAAGAGAAATTACTAATCAATCATCCAACACAACTAATACAATGGCTTTACAAGATAAAACATGAAACCAATCTGGAAGATCTTGGGACTATTATGGACTTACTTCAGTGAATAAAACTGATAAGTTACTATCCAAACACTATCTCTAATGGAGGAATGGAGCAATCAACTGAGATTATCGAAAATTCCAACCACATCGACCATACCATTTCGGTGAACACAAAGTTTGAACTATGCACAAAAATAAATATTTACTACTTTATTCGGGTCAAATTATTAGATGTAAACATTACGGCAATGATTCCACCAACAATAGTCACTGCATGTAATTCGTATACAACAATGACACTGTTTTCTGCCTATTTTGATACCAAAATTGTGAAAATAGCTTATTTTGGCAGGATTCTTTGTTGTTCTACATGTATTCTGAAACCTCAGGGGAGTGTTTCACATCACTTTAAATGTAAAGGGTAAACATGGCATTACAATAAGGAAAATCAGTCAATAATGTTTCATCTCCACTGGGTTTCTTACGAAGCATCACTCGAGTCCAGTACCTTCTTCTGAAATTTAATTAATCAAAATAGAAGAAATTCAACAAAAATATATGAAAATGGATTAATAATATCCACACATTCATTCGGAAACATACACATTTCCATGAGAATTCAAGAATCCTGTTGATTAGAATCCGGAAACAAACATCATCAGAATGTCTCAAGTTGAATGTCCTTCACAAAAGAATCTGTCCTATAAGCAGTGCAGCTCACAGTTTATAGCACACTCCATCAAATGAACTGAAATGATGGTGAATCCTCTAATGCAGTCATGGAGATTTGTGTTTCAATGGAAACGAGGGTTGATCTAGTGAAATTTCAGACCTGATTTGCTAGAATTTTGGCACATTAAATTTGGGCACCTCATTTAAACTTTGGATGAATAATACCTTTACTGCGAACAAAAATATGTGTTGGTTTAATTAATTTGTGAAAGTGGGTGTGCTTGTAGATAAACTGGGATCAGTTTTGTATGAACTCTCACATTGAATGGACAAAGTATGTTAACTAAATTAGTATGTCACAGGTAGCATAAATTTGATGGATTCTATGTAAATTGGTCCACATTTGTTCTTTGTCACAATGCATAAAAATTAGTATGGCACATGTGTTTCGGTTGCACTGCAACATATCATTTGGTGTCTTCGATGAATTGTGCATATAAATAAAATGCCTTTTTTCAAATTGAAATCAGAGGTACCCAAATTCAAAGCCTGGAACAACTCCTGGGGAAAGATGTGCCAGTAAAGAGAGAACATTGGCATTCAATAAAGAGCCATGATATAAAAATCAAGATCATGCAAGTTTGGTATTTATTGCACACCCATTGGTTTGTTTTCGCAAAATACAGAAGATTTCAAAATGTTAAATAAAATAATTTGTCTTGTCCTTGAACAATATAAACTGTTACGTTGACAACATCAACTTTTAAAGGGGGACTGTACACTCAATCACATGGTAATTATAATGAAAATGAGTTTATGACTCAAGTAATAAACTCATTTTCATTATAATTACCATGTTGTTTGCATCGTTCATAGAGCACATGAGTGTATTTTTCACTAATCCATGGCTCAAATTCATGCATTTGTTGCATATATTCTGTTGAGTATAAAAGGAGGAGATGGGCCCATAAATGGCCATATTTAGTGAAGAGTACCCCTTTAATTAACAGCAAATATTTTGACTAAATTATGAGGTGTAGTTTACATTGATCACATGTTTGTTCAATTAAATGAAATAATTTTATCGACAATATTACAATCTTCAGTGTGTGCAATAAACATAGAACACAGTTTTGCAAACATGTTAACGTTATTGCACTTGTATGTCGTCCCACAAGGTAAACTCAACCCTGCGGTTCTCATTTTTCCATCGTGTCACAGCAAACTCTAGACCAAGGCTTCTCGGTCCAAAACAGCCGAGACTGAGTCCAATCCCGTTACTCTTTTTATAATGCACTTTACATCCAAAATCATGGACGGGAGTTATCTTGCTTGTATGTCTTTCGGATTAGGACAAATGGACACTTTGCATATATGAACACAGATGGCAGTCTTTCTCCAAGAATGATGATATCAAACATGCATATGTCAGAGGTCTGTTAAATGTCAAAAGAACAAGATCTATAAGTTAACAAAGCCTTGTTTTCCTGAGAATTTTGATTTGTCACCTTGTAAATATGGTAAATGATAATATCAATTTGAAGGCAGATTAATCACGGACATGTCAGATGATTAATCTCATGCAGGAGTTCATGTCAATGTCTGTGCTCCAAGTGTAAATGTAGTATGTCTTAGCAATGAAAGCCCATTATAGAAGAGTAACATGATGGGATTTGGTCCAAAACAGCATCAACCCAACCGATATCCCAAGCAGTTTTGGACTGAGAAGACTTTGTCTAAACAATCTCACTAACGTTAACAAGTTCACACACTTGTATCATTCTATCAATTTATTTGAGGATAGAAAAACACACAACATAATAAATATATAAATATAATAACAAATCAAAAACCCAGCTTTGATTGCCTCTGTGTTAACAGTAAGTTTTGCAGCCATACAAATTGAATATATGTGACTATAACCAGCTAACTGTGTTTGGCTTGGGTTGAAATTTTATCCAGCCTTTCTCACTGAAATAATATATCAGTAATATAGTGTAATATTATTAATATAATAATATCAACTTTGAGGTATGCCATTTAAAAACACAAGATAATGGAATAAAATGGTTTAATTTGTCATTTAAATAATCCTGACACGACAAATTAGATGCAACTTGTGTCCCATATGGAATGCTTCATGACTACCTTTATATAAACTTAATATGTTTCCCAGTGGAAACAATTCGTATTGACGCACACCAAAGTGTCACCGTCACCAATTTGAACATACATGTGACTTGGCAACTGAACATGCTGTGGACCCAAAATAAATAAGAGAATATTGAGGGTATACCCTGGTTTTATTCTTGAAAAAGAGCTATTATCTCCAAAGAATGAAGGCCTTTTCTGCAAAGTATCAAATTGAACATTAAACATTTGAGGATAATACCCAATATATAGACATTCAATTTGGATGGCTCAAACTCAAAATTATAGCACTTGCAAATAAACTAACAAAACAACTAAAAAAAATTCCTTCTGATTTAACTCTTTCATTACTAAATACTCATCAATGAGTAGTTCCATCAGGAAATGTTCAGATAATAAGATCAACAAATGACAATAGGTCGATTGTTGAACTTATTATCTGAACATTTCCCACCAATAATAGGAATCTTTCTGCAATTTTATGATCTGTTCATGTGTCTGCTTAAATTTTCTGAACACCCCTACAGATGATCAAGTTTGGAATAATTATATAGCTCTTAACAAACTACACTACGTAACCCCTTTCTTTGCTAAATGAATTATCCCATTTAGTTATGAATGTATACATTGGAATGTCTATTATTCATCTGGAGGTGGTGTTCAGGAAATGTAAGTGGACAACAGGTAATACAAGTGCCGAAGGATTGCTATTCTTTGGTGGAAAATGTTCAGATAATAAGTTCAACAAATGGGTTTTCTGAACATTTCCTAAGAGAACTACTCATCAATGAGTATTTAGTATGGAAAGGGTTAACAGTAAAACAATGGAAATTTCCCGGAACATAGTTCATTACCTACAACAGATATAAATAGAAACAGAAGATGTAAAGGTCAGGTGTAAAGATAGGGAAAATATCAGGTTGAGATATTTTTTTGGGAACCTTTGTTACAACGACATTCTTTCAAAGGTCCTCATTCTTCCTTATTTGGTATCCAATGTACTCCACATTGTAGGAGACTAAAACATTTAACTATGAGTGCTCATTCCATTTCATACAAGCGCTTCTAGTTAACCAATTTTGAATATGAATTTGAACAAGGGATGCTGCTGGTTAGCATTTACAGGTTTTATCATTCAATGATGCTATGCGAATAATGAAGTATCAAAACATCAGGATATTGAAAAAAAAACTAAATTTTTTCAATGCAAAATAAGGCATGTTCCATTGGCTATCTTATATTAAAGTCATCTACTTACGCTGTTCTATGTTTTGAAATGAAAATATAAATTTCTCACCAGTTCAAGTTAGGCAAGGCTCACAGATCAAAATCTTTCAAATTTTTTTAACACTGTCTTTACTAAAGCAGCATTGATGAGTAATTATCCCATAGGAAATATACAGATATTAAGTTCAACAAATGACATATTATCTAAACATTTCCCTCAATAAATAGGATTCCTGCTGTACTTTTATTTATCTGTCGTCTGCTTATATTACATGTATATCCCTGAAAATCAATAATAGACCATTCCGATATACACTTTTGAACTGACTGGTAGAATTAATTTAGTATAGAAAGGGTTAAAGAGGACCACCAAGTAAGAGGAAAATGTCAAAGGTTGAAAAAGGTAGTGCACAGACTACAATGACTGACCTTTTTAGTTAAGAGGACATTCAAGTACTAGAAATAACAACACCATTTAACACCAGTATTAAATATTGTCACGAAATCATGCTGACCTGGAAGAATTGAAAGTATGGAAGATTAAATGCATATAATTATCAATGTTCCGCCTACAGTAAGAGAGCCACACTGTATTTCACATGTTGATTTCATAAGCTGTTAACATAAGGGAAATTAAGATTACTGTTGCATCGTCTCTCGTTGTATTGCTTTTTCATGATGTCAACTACGAAGAACAATGTTATGGAGATACTAATAGGAGATTTTGACATTTTATACTGTTCATTCTTCTGGAATATATGTCAGATTTCTATGAATGTCTAGGACTGTCGGCAGAACATATACATTATTGTGGCGGAATGACAGTAGCATGGTGTGACATTGATGGCTTGGGGCCTATGTTCAACTGAGTCGCGGTTGAACATAAACTCCAAGCCATCATATCACACCATGTTACCGTCAATCCACCACAATAACTTATATTGTGACTATAACAACACACATACACATGTGACTATCACATAGCAATACTCACGTGAAGTTTCTCTCATTTTATACCAAACATCCATAGACTGGAACTGTTGGTACAGATAATAGAATGTTAGTCATTGAAATTCTTAAGAGATGTTACAAAGTTGAAATAAGATGAAATAACTATATTAATATTAGAATATAATTTCACCTTATATGTAAAACTTTTCACTGAAAGTCTTCCCTACCTCCCAACAAAATGATCTATAAATAAGTTAATTACTTACCCGTATCATAACCAAGGAGGTCCCTATATATTCAACATACTTTGCTTAACAAAATAAATAATATTCACCAAGAGGAAAGCAACACTCAGTGCAATCAAAGTTATAATAATCAGTTTGAACTGAGATACATGTAAAAATCTATTAGATAGGAAGCAGCTACTGATATTAATAATGCACTTACAGCACAAGCGATTATAATACCTTATGGTATGGCACACTAATTGATTTTTGAAGTTAGAGAGAGGATGTATTCATCAGAAGAGAGCCAAAAGGGCGGAGTTTTTTTGTGATCAGAAAATCATTATTTGCAAATATTAGCAAATATGATTATTGACCCAAATTTCAGTGTTCTTTTTTCTCTTGTTCTCGCAAATGTCCTTTCCTGTGTCCTATAGGTTGATGTACAATGTGATGTCCACAGAAAGGCAACTGGATACATTTGTTATTGATCTATCCCCAGCCTCATTTTGTTCTCCTTGGTGATCGTTCATTTTGATATTGTAGCAACAAACCCATGGATGTTGAGTCCAATCTCGCAGCAATGCTCTATGATCTTCTTCGCCATCTCCTCATTATTCTGGGAGACTTCAAACAGCAGAAACTAAGTTGGAAAAAGAAGAGACAATAGCTTAAACATCTATACCTAAAGCCACATGGCGGTTTGCACTCCAAAATACATCTAATTATATTCACTTTTGAATTTTTCCCAGTATCGAAATAGGTAGATTAATACCTGAACTAAATTTCTACGAGCATTATATGTTCCAGAAAGACATGTTGACGTCTTAAAAATACAACTTTGAACACAATGTGCAGGTCCCGAACAATAACAGTGCCATTTGTATTCATTGGAATTATGGAATCGGAAAAGGAGTGTCTGGAAAGGGTATATTGCTTTATCTTAACATGATACTATTTTAAAACTTCACGCACTGCCTTTTCTTTGTTTTATTCATCAAAATTAAGTGATACCATAAGTGTTTCAGAGCAAAGACAGCTCTAGAATTTCTTCCAGTGGTGTACTAAAACAATTAAGTAAATCAAATTACTCAAATTTAATGAAAAATATAAGAAGAAAAAACGTATTCTCAGCGCTATATCAACAAATTTATTCACAAATCTTTCGCGTAGGTATGTTTTGAGATACCTCTTACCCAATTATGTAATGTATTATGTAATGTATACATAAATTTTGGGATTCGTACGAGCCATGTCTGTTAGATATCTTAGTTTTCAAAGAGCAATAATTATGTGTTAGATTCAATGTTATTTCCCTTAGCTAATACAACCGTGTGACAATCAAGCAAAATAATTACATGGTAAAAGGTTTTACGTAAATGAAACTGAAAGAATTCATCAGTTTGAACTGAGACACATTTAAAAAACTATTATATACAAAGATAGAAGAAGCTAATGATATTATTAATGCATTTATCAGAACAAGCAATTATAGTAGAAAATTTTAAATAATTTTTTGAGATTTCCAGGGAATAAAAGAGTAATAATAATTAGTTAAAGCAATTCTGGTTACATCTTTCCACAATGTATTAAAAAACGGCATCATCTTCATGGCTCTGTGATACAGTCTCCGCACCTATAGAAGAAAAAGAAGAGATACTATCCAGAAAGATGTTCAAGCCACAGATATATGTCATAAAAAACAAGAAGAATTGACACTCTATATATATTATAAATACAAGAATTTGACAATAGAGAAGTGCATGGAGAAGAAATCTCTCTCTAGACAGTTCTCCGCACAAAACATTTCCAGATATTTACAGTTGTGGAGAGTTTGAGATAAACACCCGAAGCCATTTGTTGGGAGTTCAGAAAAAACAAGGGGCTGTTTGTCGCCTGCATAATCACTTTGTAAATATTTATTAAAATAGCTAAGGAGTGGAGACTTGGAAACAAATATGTGATTGATAATATTATACTTGCTGATACATATACAAAATATTTTTATTGATAAATTCTGTGTTAGGAAATGACAGTGTGTTTTCAACAGTAGTAAATTCTGTCTCTTTAGCTCGTGCTGTGAACAAATATTTTGTTTTGAGTTTTCAAACAATCTTTTCTAGAACTGTGTTCCAGATTTGTAAAATATAGCTTTTACTCGAGTTCTTAGTGTTGGAATTCAATGAATAGGTTCAGGTGTTTGTGAATTATGTCCATTAGACATGAGGACGTATTTGAAATAGTGATTCACCTTGTGAAGCATTATATCAATAGCGATGCGTTTGCGAATGTGGCATGCTCGCTTTTAATTTCAATTTTTATTTATTTATATGTTTTACTTGTTTTCTTAACGGCAAGCCCATGTGGGGTTGGATTTCCCCCATAAAGCTTCACATTCGTTTTTAGCTTAGCTAACCAATTTAACATTTGATGAATTATATTATAACATTTGATTTCGAAGGCGGTATTTATTTTTTAGAAATAAGCTACAAACATGGTGTTTGTTTTCTTTTATCTGATTCTCAACCTATTAATCATATTTTAAATGATGCCTCCTATAGCAAACTGGTAGGCAGTTTAAAATTAGATGCCCAAAAACTGAGCCAAACAGACGGTACTGATATACAGTAATGACCTAAATAATCGACTCCTTAATCACAGCAGAATTATGGGTAACTTTTCAGGATTTAGTCGGAAATATGGCTTGTTGCCAAATATGTGAGAGCTTTCCGAAGAATGGCAACAAGCCATATTTCCGACTAATCCTGAAAAGTTACACATTATTCTGCTGTGGTTAAGGAGTCGATTATTTAGGGCATTACTGTATATATTAAAATTAACAATTACCTCGCTCACCATCCCCTGCTTCAAGCAAATTGCAATAACCCTGGAAGAAAATTGGGAAAACAAGACAGAAAAGTGACTAAGGAAGGAGAAAAGAACAGCACATTAATAGTGGCATTTATTTATTCTTCTAAGATGTTTTAAAACAGAGATAGCAACTTTTTGATTTGTACTGATTTTCTCAGATTATTATTAAAGACATTCAGCTGGGAATTTAAGAGAAACAAGGAAAATATAGACGAAAATGGAGAATATTAAAAAAAAAACATGGCACAAAAAGTCTTTAAAGCAACACATGACAAGCCTAACACATGACAAGCCTATTTAACCTCTTCGCTGCTATAACGTCCGTAACTATTACGGACATAAAAGTGCACGCCGTGTGCTATATGGTCCGTAGGTACTACAGACCTACTTCAGCACACTAGCAGTAGGCCATTATACAAAACTGGAACTCAGAGATTAGTGCATCGGAATATCTGTATCTCGATGTTTCAAACAGTGTATGATGTTCCACGATTGTGAACGATAATAGCCTTTCAGCTGAGTCAGTATTATGGTTCTAGTGACATTCCCGCTATATTTTCCCATTGGAAAATGCCAATAACGTCAACAGCCCAGCACACGACGTCATAACGTCATTTAGCAGCGAAGAGGTTAAGTACGTTTAGGGATTCTCAGAATTTATTTTTTAAAAAGAGGTAGAAACTTTGGATTCACAAAAAGTAGTTGGAGAAAATTTCTACTGATTCATATTGATGTGAGTAATAAACTAACAATTTGGTAAGTCATTCAAGGCATATAGAGGCTGTATGAGAGTATAACATAAATTGATCAGCTTAATTTTTGCCAGGAACATGACTAAAGCATGCAAATTCTAGGGTTAAAGTTAACAAATTCTAGGGTTAAAGTTAACAAATTCAAGGCTTAATGTTAAAGGCTACTTTAACTGCTGCTGAAAGTCAACTCAAATAACAATTTCTAGCTTTTAAATAATATAAAGCCAGAAAATTCTTTCAGCAACATTCATTGGGAATTAGCAGATAATAGGAATTTCAGTGTCTACACACTGATCCAGTATAATTTTAGTAATCTAGCCCTACCCTCGCGGCATTCTAAAGCATATGCCTTACATTTTCCACAGCTCTACATTGGTGGTTTGCTCATAAATGCATCTTTTGCCCAGATTCAAAGCCAGACTATCGTTCAATTCTGCCAGGCAATGATGACACGCCCTAAAATGTTTAAGTTTAAAATTATTATATACAAAAGTTAAATATCACACATTTAAATCACTGCAATATTTCGGTTAGGCACCATAAATTATTATCCAGAAAGTTATATATATGAAAAGTTATTACATTTCCCAACAGAAATAGAAACAGAAATAGATTACCCTCTAGAGAAACAATTGTATATGATCTGATTTACGAACTATTTAAGGTGAAGTAGTCCTGACACTCAGTTTAGAGAGTGGGCAATGCTAAATGTTTTTATATTTTCTAAGTCTAAAATCAATGGATAAACAACCCATTATATTGGGGTATCCTTTAACTCCGATTGGTCAGTCACTATGCCAAAAAATATTTTAATCCAACTGTTGGTATACTTAAGTAACAATGCTAAAATAGTTAATAGGTGGAAAATATTTGCTATTTTCCAAGTTCAACAGCGAAGCCCACTGTATTTTAGTATCCGTCCATCAATGTTTGTCTAGTAGTAGTCCCACTATCAATAACAGATCGTTAGAAAAATACAGTAACCAATTTACCTGCTTGCAAGCTCCACATTGGTTGGCATCAGTGTAATATACTTTTCAAACAACCCAAACCAGTTTTCTTTTGGGAAGCACTGCATGAATTTGTCAAGTATCCTATTTATCACAGTGTAATTGTGCCAGTATTGACCATGAGAGTGAGCAATTTCTTGTTTTGCTGGAAGACTGGTTAAACATCGCTTTATTGAATCTTCAAATGTTTTGCAAGAGAATCGGGAATCTTTTAGTACGGAAATTGCCCTCAGTTGGAACTGCATATATCTGCAAATATATAAATAGGAATGATCTATTTTTCTGCAGTTCAATTTTAACTAGATCATACTCACAACATAAAAAAACCTAACAATGAAATTGGATACAGACAAAATTGTGCCAAAATGTACCAAATTTGCACTTATTCTCCTGTGTTCATTCTTAGTGCTGTTTACATATCGCCGGTTATCGATCTAAGCGGGGCAAGCATTACCTGGCGAAAGTCACTGCAGAGCGTTTACACATCTCCGGCAAAGATAAGCATATATAGACGGTTATCACAATTATATTCATTTGTCTCATTTGCTTGTTAATAGTTTCCCCTTTAGTTCTGACTCAACTGCATTACAGTATTGTTGTACACTTGTAAACATCTAGCCGAACACGAGTATTGACTTCCAGTGAATATGAAACATTTATCCTGGTAAAAATATAAGAGAATCTATTATCCGCAGCACATTTCTAGAGTCTCACCACCAATTTTGGTCAAAATGTCTAACAGTTGGGAATTTCATGCTTGACACAACTTGGTTATGAATGTCAGGACAAATGTAGTTCTGCATGTTAGTGTGAATTCCATCCCGAATTCAATAATGTGGAAATTGGTAGGATTCAAGGGACGGGGTGCAGTTTGATTTCCAAGCTGTATACAAACTCCCCCCAATACAATGGAGACATCTCCCTGTATATACTATGATAATGGGTGGGACATGAATTGCAATGGTATGCATGTATAATCATCCCTATATACACATTCCCATGCACTTGCATATGTTTAAGTCATACTTTTTGCCAAAATTTTGGATTGAAATGGTCATCAGTTGGATATCCCAACCTGAGGGGGGTGTCAAATTGGACAATTCTATCATTGAAGAGCTTGAGGTGAATCAAGATGCTATGATTTTACAATTTTCAAGTGCTCATTTCCAAACTGTCTCCCACTGGGTCGAACCTAGACCAAGCCCTGAATATCCACTCTGGCTATGCTATCATATTAAGCCCATTAAACCTTAAAACCCTTTAAAGCTTAGACTTCTTCTGAAGGGGAACTTTACCACTGTTGTATATTGCCTGTATTATTTTTTCAATGTTCAATATTAAACAAATAATGCAGGTAATATATATTACTTAATTAATACATGTTCCTCGATAGTATATTTCAGAGTATGTGATGGTACCAGTTGGAGATTGAACGATATGGGCAACTTTTGCAGGCGGATTTTGACGTGCGATGCTTATAATAATAATTTCCCTGTGTAATAAATTTACGAAATCGGCTCATAAAAGACGCATAAATCATGCAGTCTCAAGCTTGGACCTTCACGTGCAGTAAAATATATTTTTGAGGAACATGTATTGACTAAGAAATAAAGTACCTGCATTATTATTTCAATGTTATAGCTTTCCCCGTCAGATCTTCAAAAAGTTCCAAGGGTTTGTAAGCCCGATTCGAGATTCAACGGCATCATCTGTAGGCCGAACTATATGGTCATTCTGGTAATGGACCCTGGTCCCTCCCGGCGAACAGTCAAAAACTGATAATATAAAAAAAAAAAAAAAAAAAAAAAATCTCCTATGCAGTGGAAAAATAAAAGCTAGGGGTGCAAATTTGGGAATTTGGCCTGGTTCAAGGGGGTGCATTTTGGAAATTTCAAGGATATCCAACCCCTGTGGGTGCATGTGGTTGTAGAAATGGGAATGTGAACCGAAACAAAAATTTTTACCATGTGGTGTAATGTCCGGAAATATTTTTGTACTGGAGCCTGCAGATCTGTGAGTAGCTACAGTCAACATGAACTACATTTAGTAGGTTAATGACTTTTGTCACCTTTATTGTCAACTCTCTTAGAATAATTGTGCATTTTCAGGCCTGCAAGTTTCAAAATTATGTGTAACCTATTTTCCGTTCGCCTGGTTTGTGCTTAGGTAACTGTTGTAATCACTACAACTGGTATTATTAACTACAGATAGGCATCTGGCAACTCATGGAAATACCGTAATAATGTTTAATGTCTCAAATTAAGGTGAGAAACAGTTATCGCAAGACCGACATAAAACTTTGGTGCGACCTGTTTTTTTCATTCGAGGCATGTTCATTTTTAGATAACCTCTAGGCGAACTAAACGGTCGTTAGCTTCAAATTTGCAGACCTGATTTTGTTTGAATTGATGCGAGCTAAGAGTGGAAATACAAGACGAAACATTTGTTCCGTGCGGAAATAACCAAGCTGGTACTTTGAACTGCAAATAAGGTAACTTCATTCTTCTGACTTGTGGGTCAATAAAATTGAACTGCTATCTTTCAATGAAATATTACGATTTAATATTACAGCAGTTAAGAGTTGTGTGAGCGGTACGCAACCAATGAAAACGCTCACGCAAGATTTCCAGCCTGATGAATGACGGGTATACAGCCATCCACACTATATTTATTTTTAGTGTAGGCTATGTTAAACATTTACCTTTCAATAATAGAACCCAGATCTTCTAGTCTATATAGATGGCATAAAGAAGTCTCATAAATCTCTTTGGCTTGTACAAGATCACCTTCTAGCTCCAACAGCAAACTATATGGAGAGAATTCCAAATAGACAATGTGGATAAGATGCCATTGTGCAAAATCATATCAGATTAGCAATTACAAAGAGCTGAGTTTTGAATTTCAGTAAAATAAGTTTCCTCAATCTTAAATAGTTTAGTTACCACATAACAATAATGGTCTCAAGAGCCACAGTTATATGGTAAATATATATGTATAATTACATCTACTTGATTTTCTCTAGTATTTTGCCATTATTTTCTAACAAGAGCTACGCTGGGCGTGCAATATACGCCCTCTCTTGGGTCGGCGGAAACTGGTAATAAAGGGGCATAACTCTGGTAAAAATTGGCGGACGGAACTCAAATTTGAACTTGACCTGTGTTTTGGTGGGAGAAAGTAATATACCAAATTATCATTGAATCTGATAAGCTCTAGTAAAGTTATCATCCGGACAACAAATTTAAAGGATTTTCTAAGTAAAAAAACATTAAATAAGGGGCATAACTCCGGTGAAAATTGACGGGCGGAACCCAAATTCGAACTTGAACTTACTTTTCGGCTAATAAACCCACATACCAAATTTTCTCTAACTAATTTTCACTCTAACTAAAGTTATCATCCGGACAACAGGTTAACGGACGGACGATCGCCCGCCCGCCCGCCCGGACGGACAGACCAATACTATAATACGGCCTTTTTTTCAAAAGGGCGTATAAAAAGCTAATGTATTAAAATGGGATAATTACATTTGGGCGGAAGTGAACACTAGGTGTAGGAATTTTGACAAGGCAATACACGCAACATCATCAATATAAAGTTCCTAATATTTAATGAGATTTCCAAAAATGCATTATTAGTTTGATATTTTGTTTTATTTATATGATTGTGATTCGGCGCAAATGTGCTTATACAGTGTAATTACATCAGGAAGTAAAGAATATTAATTAAGTATTATGAGTATCAATTGCCTGAGCTAGGTATATACATTACTGGATAAGAGGATGTGGTTGCATGTTGATCACAGCACACACTGATGCTAAGTTTTCATTCTAAGCTATCAGTTAATTACATCACAGAAATAGTACTTACAGTAAAGCCCTAATTAATCGACTCCTTAACCACAGCAGAATTATGGGTAACTTTTCAGGATTTAGAATTATGGGTAACTTTTCAGGATTTAGTTGGAAATTATTATACAATAGATGTAACAATTAATTGCAGCGAGGATATGCAAATGTCACTCATCAATCTCACATGACCCAGTGCATAAAGCAAGATATGACATGCCCTCGGTTTGACCACTAGCTGTGGGTCATATTCATTCTGTAAGGTTTGGTAAAACTCAATTTAGTAGAGGCCAGAAGGGGCAAAATGTTCATAAAAATATTTAATTGCAGTCCATTTATATGGATTTACATCTGCCATTTCCATGTACACATGAACACAGGAAGTTAGACGTGAATTAGACACACTGCTCCAAATCGTGTACTGATCAAATAACTCGAAATAACCTGAATGACGTCACACCATAGATTTAAGATCCACAGCGCTGTAAACCAAACCATGCATGGCCTTTAGAAAACGATAGCATTAAGGATTGCAACCGCCATATCAACAATCAACTGAATAGGCTGCTGGTATTTAAACTATTTTCTCAATCTAACATTCCTATGAAATCGTGACACTGGAAGGGCTGACAATGCCACAATAGTGAAGCATGCTATATCAAACATAATGCAAAGGCATTGTATGAATGCTTTGTAATATGAAAACTTTCACCTTGGGACAAATTTGACACAATATTTATCAGAATAATTGCATGAATGCTTTATAATATGAAAACTGTCACCTTGGGACAAATTTGACACAATATTTTAATATCAGAATAGTTGCATGAATGTGAACATTGTCTTTAATCTGTACCTTGTTTATAGAATATTTTATTATAGGAATGTATGAAAAATCACTCAAAGGCGGAAAGCCTTTGTGGTAATTTTTAATGGGCACAACTAGTTACAAAGCATGGCCATGCACTACATGTATTCAGTTTATATGCATTCTTTATGAACCTCCACTTAAATTACAACTGAAAAATGAAAGCCTTCATCCTGTCATATAAATCAGGGATGTTGGAAGCTCTGGATGGCAATTAGGGACGAAACCTCCAGAAGAGCACTTTTCCCCAGAGTATCTCCCCCCCAAGTTAACAAGTGCACTTCATAGAGTGTCCCCACCCCAAGTAAACAAGTGCACTAAACAGAGTACAGTAATGCCCTGCTTTTCAGGATTTAGTTGGAAATATGGCTTGTTGCCATTTATCGGAAAGCTCTCAGTGAGAGCTTTCCGATGATGGCAACAAGCCAAGTTACCCATAATTCTGCTGTGGTTAAGGAGTCGATTAATTAGAGCTTTACTGTACATTATATGATACACTGACAGAACATAACACTGTAGCAGCTTAAATAATCTGAGATGGGGAGTGCTTGTGTATTTTTTTCCACTGAATCTATCTGTACATAGATTTAATACTGCACAAGCTCTATCAGTGTTAATAAAAGCCAATAGAGATGTAAAATTTCATTTGTGAAAAAATAGGTTGTAATGGGAGATCTGGGAACTTAAATAAATCTTTAAAAAAAAATGGTTAATAGATTACTTATCTTCCTTTGGAGATTTGAATATGAATGGAGCCTACCAGTAGGAAAGCCAAATGTACGTAGAATCTTTCTCGATCACTTCTTCATCAACCTTCAGTGGCGGAAGCTTCAACAGGGAGGGAAGATCTTGACCCAGTAGTTTGCTAGAACAAACACACAAACAGAAGAAATCCACAAATAATCAATTGGTGCAGTTAAGAGATCTGGTTTATTGATTTTCCTCAGTTAAGAATGCGTTGACTAGAATTTTATTTTCATTGTGTCTAGAAGCTTGTAGTTTTACCTTGCCCTTTTAAAACATCTGATGTCAACATGACACACCCCGGCTCAATTGGCCCCTGTAAACAAATTTTAAGCTCTGAGGGTCCAGCCATTTGGTTGCCCATAGCCAGACAGACAAACTAACAAAATTGACTTTTATTAGTATAGATATTCCATGAGATATAAGCTGATCCCATTGCTAATGTATTTATTTCTAGAATACATACGTTTTAAAAGTATCATTTTTGATAGCAGGAATTATGTGTTAAGCTTCAATGCCGATAACATTAATGCATTAAAGTAGTTTATTTTATAACTACTTGACAAGTCATTCCTGTGATTTTTGCAGGAATCAGTCAGATGTATGACACTTAGAAGTATGATACTGCCAACTGACCCAGACGATATATTATCTGTCTGCACTTCAAATTTCATGAATATCTCAAGTTTTATTTAGTTATTTTTTTGGACAGAATTGGCTTCATTTTGTAACTGACTTTGACTGCCTGTTCCACTAATACTCTGTTCTATACTAAATGGATTCTCCCATTGTCTATCCTCTCTGCTTAAACTGGGCTATCAATACACCAAAGCACAACCAAATCTGATGATCCATGCCCAAGGTACACACTGAAATGTTCATACAGAGACAAAATTCAGAAATTCCCAAGTCAAACAAGGGCTCTAACTCTGATAAAAATGAATGGAGGAAACCTGTATAAGTCGGTATCCTTTCCCACGAGCTGTGCTATCAACATACCAAAGCACAACTGAATCAGATGATCCTTCCCCAAGTTACAAGCTGAAATGTCAATAATAAAGACATCCACAGCATAATGTTTGTTAAGGGCCATAACAGTGGAAAAAAGTGCGGACAGATCCTGCACTATGTGGAGATCATTTCCACAATGCTGGTCTAGCAGAACACCAAAGGACATCCAAATTGGACTATCGATACTTGAGCTGTGTTGTGAAATGTTTGTTACTTCCACACGGAAGGCGCGTTGACACACTTTACACTCAGTCCAGCAAAAAGCCATAACTCTGGAAAAAAGTGCGGACAAAACCTGCACTATGTGGAGATCCTTTCCATAATGCTGGTCTACCGGCATACCAAAGAACATCCAAATTGGACTATCGATACTTGAGCTGTGTGTTTTGTGAAATGTTTGTTATGGACAGAAAGAAGAATGAAGGTCTCCACTATATACCCCCAAATCCTCCTTCTGAGGGTCAGGAGCATAATACTACAAGTGCAGAAGGATTCATATTCAGTGGTGGGAAATGTTTAGATAATAAGTTCAACGTTTGTTATCTGAAATTTCCTTAGAGAACTACTTATCAATGAGTATTTAGTATAGAAGGGTTAAACTCATAAATACCAGTAAAGACTGATGGGATTTGAATTCTCATCAGATGCACTTAGGCCAAAGTAACTTAAGGCACACATCTCTAATATCTGTATCACACTGTCTCTTGAACCCTGAAACAAGAAACGTACATTTTAATCTATGTTAAATAGAGTTAACAACCTCACTGCTAAATGTTGTGTGCTAATTACCCCTTTCTATACTAAATGGATTATCCCAGTCAGTTAAAAGTGTACATCGGAATGGTCTATTATTAAATTGGTGGGATGTTAAGGTGATAAAAATAGACGACAGAAATAAAAGTGCAGAATGAGCCCTATTTATTGAGGGAAATATTTAGATAATAAGTTTAACATAACGACAAATTGTTGAACTTATTATCTGAACATTTCATGTGGGATAAATACTCATCAATGATGCTTTAATATAGAAATGGTTAAGCCATTGATGTCATGACCATTGTGTAGTGGAGAAATATAATGGCGATAATGGGAATATGCTATAATTTATCAGAGACAGAGGCTATTATCTGTGATTCTGCATACAACTCTTAACATTGTTTAAAACTCTGAAATGCACTCCTATTAAATACATTAAAATTTTAGTACTCAGAATAAATAATAGCTAATTGTGAGTACGCTGAAGTAGGTCCATACTCAGTATGGACATATAACACACTGCCGGACATTTTACATCCATATTATATAATAAAAATTATATTCCATATGTAGTACTTTAAAATTCATAAGGACGTTGAATAAGTAAACCAAAAAAATCACTGATCCCTTACCTTTAACAGTTCAAAATGTGCATAGTAGTAATACAGTTTGGCACTATGTGGATTTTCATAAATGGAGTCCATGAAGACCTGAAATAGAAACGGGCTTGATTAACCCTTTACCCAACAAACCGGCCAAATAAAGCTTCAACAGCCTAAAATATCTTCGGTCTGTCTCAATAGAACCATACAAATATGGATATCATTGGAACCGGCTCATTGACCACATTGTGATAGTTACAGTTATGCCCTGTGCCAATGCATTGTCTTATATATGCGAGTCGACCATAGGTCGCCTCGCATATATAAGAGAATGCACTGGCCTAAAAAAAAATCTTTTTTTAACACTTTTTCTTACATTCTTTAACAATTTTATAATTTTTAATGTGTTAAGCCAATGCATTCTCTTATATATGTGAGGCGACCTATGGTCGACTCGCATATATAAGAGAATGCATTGGCACAGGGCCGTTCTGTTGGGTAAAGGGTTAAAAGGTCTTGCACAAGTAACAAAGACAACATATCTCACCTGTTGCGCCATAGAAGTGCTCTCGCCGGCATACAGATTAGCTGTAGTAAGCCAGATTTCCACCATACTCTTTTTGAGCAATATTTTTCTACATGCTTCACTTGCATCATCATATCTGAAAACAAATTTAACATACATCAACATTTACTCGGATTACATTCATGTTGAAACCGTAATTATTAATAAATATCTCATTGTTGTATGAAACATGTGCTCTACCTATCCCATGCAAAGGTGCATTTTCCCCACAGCGTATTAATTTACTCTTTGCCACCAGTGGAAGGTAGGGCTTCACGATATTCGGATTTTAATACCGACTTTGATACTGAAAATGATTTCATGGTATGACTAAATATTGTCACCAATAAGCTTCGGTTGAACTATTTGAGCATGATACTTGTAACAAAAGAGAACAATTTATAGAATTATTGATTTGAAATACTTAGCAATAGATGCATTCATTTGCGGCTAATAATTATGAACAAATGTTGCTTTGATAGGTATACAAAATAAATAGTTAATATAAATTGTCCAGAGTTTAATTGCTTGTATGACAGACATATACATGTAATTATAAGTGCCTGATGTCATCGGGAATTCCCTACCAACTGCGGATCGCTTATAAACATTAAATGTAACTAACAGTCGAGATTGTGAACAACTACAACAAACTCATGTCATTGTCCAGATTATACAAACACCACACATTTTCATAGTATTTGGCCTGGAAACCTTCCAGCAATATTGAGCTGAATTCAGCCTGTATACACGCAAATTACCACCCATATTGTGAGGTATGCCTACCTGATTGTCTGCATTATGTTGACAAATGCTTAGGGAGCAGTGAATGTTAAATAATTTTCACGCAATGCTAATCCGAATCCGTTAGCCATGGCCTTTGTATCAGTGTCAGATGTGTTTGGGGTAATTAAATACTGGACACTTAGGCCATATAAACTTAATAGTTTGTTTCTCAGGGATTTTTTTTTCCAAAGTGATGAGGGAGGCAGTTATTTATATTTATTGTTTTTTTCCAATTAATTTTGTGGTGAGGCAGGTATTTATATATATAATATTTATCGGAGTCCCATATTAAGGAATAATACTGGATATGGACACTATAGTGAAACAGGACAGCTGACCATCATATATCCCCTTAATAATCTAGATTTGTAATAAAGTTGCATAGAGGAAACAGTTATTCACTCATGATGATGTGGAAACTACATCGGTGAAATTTGATGTAACTCAGGGTGACCACCAACCAGATCAAGCTTTATTGGAAGGAGTTCCACTGGACTACACATGAATTGATAATATAAAATCACAACAATAATTTATGAAATAAAAGGTTTATTTTCTAATTAATCACAGACTTTCATAAAAATCTTGAAGTTTGAAATAGTGCTGATCCACAAACCAGAGTGCATTACATACAATAGCCACACACTGCCGACCCACACTGTCAACGCTATCCGTTTGGAAGCCCACTTTCACTTTGTTTTCACCTAACCAGTCAATGATTGAATGAATTAACTGCACAATTTGTCACGTTTGTTTTTCACATTTGTCTTACTGGGCAACACCACCTCCTTGCAACATGTCATCAGCACTGAGATTACTAGTACTTCCGATTTCTTCTTTGGTCACTCGAATTTGAAAATATCGTCCAAAAAATTGCGTGACTTCAGAAAACATGACGATGATGATGTCTCCTGCAACTGTGTCAAAGTCCCCTGTTTTCGTTTTTGAAACAACCAGGTCAAAATCATCGTCAATGTCTTTCGTGGACATGACATCACCAGCCATTTGACGAACAGTTTTTGATCTGTTGATTGATATAATTGTCCATTTGCCTTCCGATGCATTCTGCACGATAGAAATGTTCATCAAAGTCGCCATTTTGTTATTATTTTAAACAGGAAGTCCATCGGAACTATCAGCCCTTGTTTGTGAATGTAAAGTCCGGATAGATTTGCAGTCCGGATAGATGTGCAGTTTGCGTAAAGTTTCAAGACTAAGTTATCGGTCTGGGGCCGTTTGGGATATGCGGTATTTATATATTTATTATTTGCAGCTCCCAATAAATAAGGGGTAGCGCAGGGTTTTTTCAGGAGGCGGCGATCCCTGAGAAACGAACTATTTTGTGTGTATGGCCTTATAGTGATATTGTTGATATATCCACACCGGCGGTTACAATGTACCGACTATTTACATAAAGTGAAACAGACTATACAGTTTCAAAAACAGTATCGCGATATGACTAAATACCGTGAAGCCTTAGTGGAAGGCTTATGACAGCCTAATGCACTTTGAAGCTGACTGATACATTCTATTTGGTTGCTGCTTAGCTGTGATCAGGCCTGAGATTATTGTGCCTTCATTTGCAGAATGAGGTCGTCAGTGGGTGAATTTAGTGACGCTACCCCACACAGTGGGCTAACATCACTAAATTCAACCTGTGGGGACATTCTGTTTAGGCCTTGTCTTCTGGGAAGTATCTATAGTCTCAAATTAACATTGTTTTTAGTGACTTATTCCCTTCTGTTCAGTTTTTATCTCATCGGGCTAGCATCACTAAATTCAACCTCTGGGGATGTCATTCTGCTTAGGCCTCATTTTCTTTGTAAAGTATATTATTATAAAATTAACCAGTGTTTTAGTTTCTTTAGAAACTTCTTCACAATGATTCTTTTTCTTATTTAGTTTCTCTATATCTTCAAATTTGCAGACAACACATTGCATAATCGAGGTGCCACAATATTCACCAACTTAAATCTGAGTCTAGTTCTCCCATAGCTGATGAGGCCATGCAGAATGAGGTCCCCAGAGGATGAATTTGGTGACGCTAGCCCCCATGTGGGGTAGCTTCACTAAATTCACCCTCTGGGGATCTCATTCTGCAAATGTCTGGCACAATATTCTGGCCTGGCTGTGATGCCTGAGTATTAAACTACAGGATTTTGATCTCTTGGAAGTCAGACCTCATAATAATTTATTTTCAGCAAAAACAGTCTTGGCATAAAATGTATGTTGGAGGGAGGGTTTGAATTTAGTGACACAGTGGGCTAGCCTCACCAAATTAACACTCTGGGAACCTCATTCTGCTGAGACCTCAACTGCTATGGGAGGCCTAGGATCAGATTGAAGTTCCCCAGTTGAAGTTGGTGATGTTCACCCATTAGTCACCTTGTTAATGCATTTCACCTTCTTCAAATTAGGGGAGATAGAAACTGAACAGAATGGAAAAAGTAACTAAAATCAATGTTAATTTGAGACTATAGATACTTCTCAGAAGACAAGGCCTAAGCAGAATGAGGTCCCGAGAGGGTGAACTCGGTGATGCTAGCCCACTGTGCGGAGTAGCATCACTAAATTCACCCTTTGGGGACCTAATTCTGAATATGTCAGACACACTATTTCAAGGCTTGATGATAACTAGAGAAAGGGTGCACAGCTTCAGCAAAATTCAAACAGAAGAAAAATTTTCATTTCATTTATCAAAACTAAAGTTAATATCTGGAAAAAAATAGCCAGACAGAAGAATGACCCATTCACATAATACACAACATTCTTCCTATTGTGGCAAACCACAAAAGTATGTACATGAAATGGCAAACCACAAAAGTATGTACATGAAATGGCTGAGTTTTGATGGCAGTCAGAAAAATGAACATTCCCATATAGACAAAGTGAGAAGCGGTTGAATGTGGAAACTACATTAGTGGAACATCTTCTGCTGGCAACACTGATATATGAGCTGAAAAGAAATATTTACAGACCATTGGAGCCTCTTAAACCAAACATATAGCAAACCTTTCATTGAGATCAGGTAACCCAGGACAGATATGTTTTTTAGAGGACAGAAATACAGACAGAGAGTAAGGACGGATCGAGTGTGATATCATTTCTCACCTTTTAAGATAGATAAGTAAATTGACAATGTTGAGGTATATATTCTCAAGACACTTGTGACCCACTTCTTTGGTGAACTCTCCAGAATTTGTCAGGTCCCACAGCAATTTCAGCAACAAATCTGGTTTTGCAATAACTCCAACCTTCTTATTCCAAGGAATTTGGATATTTTCCTGCAATAGAGCATTTGTAATACAGATCAGTTCACAAGCTGTTTCATTTTCACTTGTTCAAAGCATAGTTAGGCAAAAAAAAAAGACATTCGCCTCAACCCATGAAACTGGAACTACTTATATAAAAGAATCATCACACATGACAAACACGCCTTGTATGTGCCTAAATAAACCTGCTAATCATGTATTTTTAATGCACGGATTCACGGACGAGAAGCGTGTAATAAACACAGAACAACACGATGTGTAAATGGGTTTATCGATACGGCACTTGTGCTGTCGCGGAAGGATAGAACTCGAGGCGCTTCGCCTCTCATTCTATCCTTCCGCGACAGCACTCGTGCCGTATCGACAAACCCATTTACACATCGTGTCATTCTGTGTATGTATTACACCCCTTTAGCATGTATTGAAGAGTTTTTAATATCACATACTTAGTGAGGTATGTCATTTTCCTTGAAGCAGGAGTACATGTATATCAGTTCACTTGTTCCAATAAAGTTCCAGAGACAACTTCCAATGTATATATTGGCTACTAGAATGTGCTCCAGTGTAAAGATTCAAGGTATTAGGCTATGGGTTTAGAGTTATTCCTCTTGCATAGAACATCTCTCTGATGTAGGTTGAGCTTGAGTTACACATTTTATGACACTCTATTCATTTCTGCCAATGCAATTTCACAGGTGTTGGTGTAGAAAGAGATTGTTTTATGGAATAAATACTTGCCCTTTCAATCAAACCTATTCTATGTTCATTCCCTCATATTTCTCTTCATAGATGATCATTATTTTTCAGTGACTACTTGTCCATATTACCAAATCTCTAATTGTAGTGTGGTTTAAGGTCACATATTTCCAAAGTATTAATTAGGAGAATTTATTACCGGCTAACTTTCAGTGCAATTAACAGCAAGTCATCACATACTCCTTACAGTACATGTATGCACATCAGATGATCAGAATTGGGGGTTTAATATTTGCACACTGTGAGTTGTTTCTACCATACTAGTATTTGCTAGTTTGGTTGGTAACATCAAAGAGCCTTTAGTAAATAGTTACACTGAGTTGATTCGTGTGACCCGCACATGTCTGGTTGCTGACACAGTGACCCAGTTAGTGTCATTCATAACAGAGTTGTTTATTTAAAGTGGGTTAAACTCGGGTTTCTGTGAAGGAGGACGGGTACCGGAAACAGATGTTTTTTCTTTGGCCGTATGTAGAACTGGGAGTATTTTTATAAAGACATATTACTATAATTGATAATATATATGTTTGACATACATATTACTATATTAAATAATATATATGTTTGGCAAACATATACTATATTTAACAAGAGCATCGCTAGGGCGTGGCAAAATACGCCCTTTAGCCATTTCGAATTGTACTATCGCAAAATAAGATAATACTTTGAGCTTACATTTGAAGAAAATCTGATATGCATGTACCCCTAATTTCAATGCCAAAATGTGGTCAAATTCTAAGTCGAAAAATGGCCATAATTCATGTAAAAATAATTAGACAGAACCTATATTCAAACTTGGCCTGTAGTTTTAGCTGGGAAATACACATACCAGCTTTGATTCAGCTCAAATAATCAAAACTGGAGTTATCGGTCGGAAACCAAAATGTTATGAAATTGGTAAAATTCTAAGTTGAAAAAGGGCCGTAACTCATGTAAAAATAACTGGACGGAACCCATATTCGAACTTGGCCTGTATCTTTAGCTGGGAAATACACATACCAACTTTGTTTCAGATCAAATAATCCAAACAGGAGTTATCGGTCGGAAACCAAAAATGTTAACAGACGGTCAAATTCTAAGTCGAAAAAGGGCCGTAACTCATATAAAAATAATTGGACGGAACCCATATTCGAACTTGGCCTGTATCTTTAGCTGGGAAATACACATTCCAACTTTGGTTCAGATCAAATAATCCAAACTGGAGTTATCGGTCGGAAACCAAAAATGTTAACAGACGGTCAAATTCTAAGTCGAAAATGGGCCGTAACTCATGTAAAAATAATTGGACGGAACCCATATTCGAACTTGGCCTGTATCTTTAGCTGGGAAATACACATACCAACTTTGGTTCAGATAAAATACTCCAAACTGGAGTTATCGGTCGGAAACCAAAATGTTATGAAATTGGTAAAATTCTAAGTTGAAAAAGGGCCGTAACTCATGTAAAAATAACTGGACGGAACCCATATTCGAACTTGGCCTGTATCTTTAGCTGGGAAATACACATACCAACTTTGTTTCAGATCAAATAATCCAAACAGGAGTTATCGGTCGGAAACCAAAAATGTTAACAGACGGTCAAATTCTAAGTCGAAAAAGGGCCGTAACTCATATAAAAATAATTGGACGGAACCCATATTCGAACTTGGCCTGTATCTTTAGCTGGGAAATACACATTCCAACTTTGGTTCAGATCAAATAATCCAAACTGGAGTTATCGGTCGGAAACCAAAAATGTTAACAGACGGTCAAATTCTAAGTCGAAAATGGGCCGTAACTCATGTAAAAATAATTGGACGGAACCCATATTCGAACTTGGCCTGTATCTTTAGCTGGGAAATACACATACCAACTTTGGTTCAGATAAAATACTCCAAACTGGAGTTATCGGTCGGAAACCAAAATGTTATGAAATTGGTAAAATTCTAAGTTGAAAAAGGGCCGTAACTCATGTAAAAATAACTGGACGGAACCCATATTCGAACTTGGCCTGTATCTTTAGCTGGGAAATACACATACCAACTTTGTTTCAGATCAAATAATCCAAACAGGAGTTATCGGTCGGAAACCAAAAATGTTAACAGACGGTCAAATTCTAAGTCGAAAAAGGGCCGTAACTCATATAAAAATAATTGGACGGAACCCATATTCGAACTTGGCCTGTATCTTTAGCTGGGAAATACACATTCCAACTTTGGTTCAGATCAAATAATCCAAACTGGAGTTATCGGTCGGAAACCAAAAATGTTAACAGACGGTCAAATTCTAAGTCGAAAATGGGCCGTAACTCATGTAAAAATAATTGGACGGAACCCATATTCGAACTTGGCCTGTATCTTTAGCTGGGAAATACACATACCAACTTTGGTTCAGATAAAATACTCCAAACTGAAGTTATCGATCGGAAACCAAAAATGTTAACGGACGGACGGACAGACAGACGGACGGACAGACGGACGGACGGACAGACTGATAACATAATACGACCTTTTTTCAAAAAGGGCGTATAATAATATATATGTTTGACATGCATATCACTATATTTGATAATATACATGTTTGACATATATAGTATTATTTTTGATGTTATATATATTTGACATATATATTAACTACATGATAGAAATACATGGCTGAATGCCTTTCTGTACTAAATGGATTCTCCAGTCAGTCATAAAAATATACATAGGAATGGTTTACTTTTCATTTCGAGGGGTGCTCAGGATAAATTAGCAGACAACAAATAGTGCAGATAGAGTCCAATTTATTGGAGGGAAATGTTCAGATAATATTAAAGTCCAACAATGCTTGTTTGCAGAACACATTTCCTAAGGGAACTACTCATCAATGAGTATTTAGTATAGAAAGGGTTAACATGGATTGTATGCTGGTGTGACACCTAAGACAACTCATCTGGAAATATCAAACTCATAAAATTAAAATATGAGAAGGCAGACCAAGATTGTGAAATTGTTATGTGAAACATTAGGGGTATATGTGTGTGGGCCTGGGAATTGGCTAAAGACAGTTTTGTCTGCCTGCGGTCGCTATCTAATGGAGCAACAAATATTTTTAGGTCTATATGAGTTGTTTTATTGAGACTCACATATCAAGTATCACTGTGGCATCAGCATATCGTACCAATCCTATGATTTATTAAAATCGAAATTTGCACAAATATTTTGTTTTAATATATTTAAGAAAGATAGCATGCTAACCTTGCATACAATTTTTCCACTTATACTGTTAGCAGGATCATACAAGTCTGAAGGCAGCTGTTGGAATTCTTTGAGGTGGATGAAAGATAACATTATCACAGTTTTGTCCTCGGCCGTAAGAGAGGTCATGATCGTATTACTTGAGTCATCTGATGAAGCCAATTTCTGAAGGTAAAGGAATCAATAAGTAATTATTTAAAATTTAGATGTCTCCTCTCAAATTTGAATTGTTACAAGAATCTTATAACTGGTATATCTTAAAATTAGTAGAGGAAAACTTGATGCCATTCGTAATATCTAAATTTGTTCCCAGAGGAAACAGTTAATCATACTGTATGCCATTCCTTTCATATTTTATTATATTAAGTAAAAATACTTAATTTTGTGCAATAATATAAAATCTTAATGTATTGAACATCGTACTTGAGAAAGAATGGACCTTTCCACAGCTGTCAATCAAATAATTATTAGCAGATATATTCTACCAATCAGCAATCGAAGCGTTTGCTTGCTAGATTGAAAATTCTTTGTTCACCCTAATGTTGATATCCGCACATACTTTCATTATTAAATTGCCTATTTTCAAACAATTTTTGGCTGTCAAATCATAATGAACATAAATTTATATAAAAAAGTTTCACTTACCTCAATATAATTCAGGGCCGACTTATATCTCCCAGTCTGCACATGTAGATTGACTTTGTACAGGACTGTTTCCAAAAGATGGTGTGACTTCTCCTTCCAATCAATTTGCTTTTCACTTGACAAGAATGACAATATCTTGTCGCAAGTGTTATTTCTGTCTTTAAAACAACAACTGGCATTCAGAAGCTGAAATATATTTATCTTCTACAGTATTTTGTCAATATTCAAGAAACACCGTAGGCCAACAAAAGTCACTTGTTTCTCAGACACAGCCACATTAGATTAGAAGTGACTGTCTGTCTATTTTGCTTGATGCTGTATCAAATTCGTACTTTGAAATTGAAATTTCTAACTTAACCCTTTGTACCCTGATGCCCCACAGTGATCGATACCCTGACCCGAGGCTCCCTGTGGTATATTCTCTTAAATTAAACAGTGTCTTGTGGCATAATGTTTGTTATGTTTAAATTGTGATACAGGTCTGAAACTAGGTTTGTCGCCCATGGATCACTGCTCATTATACGATTGGGAGACTTTGCCATGCGGTAACCATTCCATATACACACCCTGGCCACTGCTGATGTGTATGGGGCCATTTAAATATATATTAGTGAGTCTAACGTGTATAAGTATGCTATAAACTGTTTAATTGTCATTGTGCTGCTCTGCTCATGTGCGAATAAATCAACTTTATATGTGATAAACCCTTCCCCATATGTGGCAGAACAGTGATTAATATACGGGAGGGTAATTTAAACTGAAAATATTTCTCTAAATTATGTCTGTTCTACAAACATATGGAACATGAAAAATGCCATTATTATAGCACCACAGTTCACTTAAAATATCGTATGTTTTTGTAGATTATATGCTATGCACATGTAAACACCATGGGCACCACTGACATATGTGGGGGCATTTAAATATAAATCAGTGGGTCTGACGCTGGTTATACTATATATAAATTTGCTATCAACTCATGTCCTTGCTGCAATATATTTATTAATAGCGGATACTCAGTATGCGGCCCCATTGTGCGCTTCGCCCACATTTTGATTTATAAAAAGATTTTATTTTTAATTTTTAATTTTTTTTTTAGATTGAACTCCATGCTCAATTTATTAATTTAATTGTTGTTTTTTAACCCTTTACCCAACAGTAATATGACTAACGTCATTACCTCCAGCCAACAGAACTTTCTGGTGACGTCAAAGTTTTTGGGGAAAAACATGTATTATTACTAAATGTTATGTGGCTCTTGATTTATGAAATTCTGTTCATCTGTATGGATGGGGACTGGGAGTAAAAAAAAAATCAGAGTTGTGAATCCCCTTCCCCAAGCATGATATTATGCTGAATATTTAGTAGGTTTTATATTTATATTTTATAACAATAAATGTAATAAACAAACAAAAGGTAAGTTTTGTTTTATCAACAGATCAATGTGACTTTCAGTTTCAATTTCTCTGTCAGAAAACCATATCACGAAATTGGGTGATTTATTAATGTTTTAAGCAATGGCTACGTGGTGAAATGAAACATAAAATAAATCATCAAGTGGCCTATCAACTCTTGGATATTTACGTGTAAATTCAGTTACAATTGACTGCATTATTAGTCCAAACTAGTCAACATTGTGCCATCGATTACAACGCACGTGTTTTTTTGTTTACTTCAATTTGGCGCACAGGTTTTTTACCTTGACATTGCAGTCAATACATTCGCACCACACATATCTTGTGCAATTAATAAATTAAACAATTCTTTCATGCCTACATTGTATCTTACGATGGAGAAAAGTGCTTTCTCTTAGTGAAATTTTGAGCAATCATATTCAATATAAAATGACAATACAGTGCCGATAAGTAATTCGCGGTAAATGCAGCACTAATCGGCTTTGATTTGCGCACTTTCAATTTAAAAATAGCCGCGTTTGTCTCGTGAACTCTTGTGTTCAAATAAAAGTAACTAATGTTATACAATGTCATTTCTTTGATTTTTCACATCATGATATGGCCAATTTACTTGAGTATTTGGCAGTGTTAATGCGCGGAGAAGAATAATTTTATTAATCAAACGAGAGAACAAAACGGGCCGATCGATGCACATTTGTTCTATACAGTATTTTATCATTGTTGCGCTGACGTCGGCAAGGTTCCGAGATGTTTTCATCGTCATCAGCTGATCAATAAGTTCAATGGCAACTATCGATAAATGGTCAATTGATACTAACACTAAATCTAAGATATATTGTTTGAATTTGCAATGAATGTCATTCATTTATTACCGAATGGCTAATAGTTATAGCCATGATAAATGACAGTCCCCATTGTGCGCCCCACATTCCAACACCACGTGTTTTCGCAGGTACAAATTTCTGCACTCGTTATCAGTGGGTGTTTCTTGGCGGGACTGTTTTTTAAATAAACCATTTGGATTGAATTGTGTGTCCGTTCCTTTGTATTTTTAGATTACATTGTGGAGAATATACTCAAGATTATGTAATTGTCAATGCGCGCAGAATAATAATTTTATTTATCAAACGAGAGAACAAAACGGCCGATGCACATAAATTTGTGCCACAGTATTTTATCATTGCTGCTATGACGTCGACAAGGTTCCTAGATTTTTTCATCGTCATCAGCTGATCAACAAGTTCAATGACAACATTCGATAAATGGTCAATTGATACTAATACTAAATCTAAGATATATTCTGTTTGAATTTGCAATGAATGTCATTTATGAATTACCGAATTGGTAATAGTTATAGCCATGATAAATGACAGTCCCCATTGTGCGCCCCAATTTCCAACATGTGTTTACTGTAGGTACATATTTTTTGCGCACGTCATCAGTGGGGTTTTCTTGGCGGGAGTGTTTTTTAAATAAACCATTTGGATTGAATCATGTGTCCATTCCTTTGTATTTTTCGATTATAGTGTGGAGAATATACTCAAGATTATGTATTTGTCAATGCGCTTTAACAACATAATTTATTTGGGTACTAATCCAGGCAATCCCCGTGCCCACAATATTGGGCTGAATTGGCGTGACGTTGGGATGTGTAACTGAAGAGTAAATCGAAAATGTTGTCGAACTTTCCGATCAAAACTTTATTGAATTCTCAAAATTGCTCACTCAGTGTATTAAAATAAAATATTATTCATATGATCTTGTGATGAATGAGGGAAAAAATCAAATCAAATGACAGTTTTATTTGAGAACATTTCTAGGGCCAAAACAACACGGCGTCCTTAGTAACACCAACACTGTGCAACAGCGCAGGTGTCTTGGAGTTGACTCGGCACTGTATTTGCTTCGCTGGTCAAATCATGATATTGGTCTTTTTAATTCAGTTGCATATTAATAGCTCAAAAACATAAAGAAGTCAAATAAATATTCTATTAGAAATAAAAATAAAGTTTGTAAATAAAAATCTGTAGAATAAAACTATATTAGATGGCTGTACACAGATCACAATTGCGAGTACATTGATTTAGTCGACTTGAAAAATAGCACCGCGACGACGCAGTTTTCGTTTTATTACGATTTGATTATGAAATTTCGATTAAATTGTCCAAAATCTACCACAAAACCCAACAAAAACATAAATATTAATAATGTAACATCCATGTTATTGTTTACATTAAAAATAAGGTTATAATGCAATATTTTTGTTGTAAACTATGACGGAAAAAAATCCAAAAACTCCGGGCGCTCTGGGGCTTTCTGGACACTACGCGGCCGGGCGCTCTGGGGCTCTCTGAATGCTAAAGGGTTAAATCAAATTTTGAGAAACTGACACCATTATAAGTTATAACATCCGCCGGGTACTCAGAGTCACTACACCAAATTTGGTTAAAATCGACCCAAGGGTCTGGGAGAAAAATCAACAGGCAAACAGATCCTACTCTTTTATATGGATATACGCTTTAATCGACCATGATAGGCACATATTCTATATTAATGACACTTACCATTAACCAGCAATTATAACTAGGAGCATGTTCTAATGCAAGATTACATATATCGATTATCTCCGAACGTGAGCTTCTCTGGGAGTATAGGGACAGATAGTGGCACCATAAATCTCTATTCGTCTTGTTCTTCTCAATACCACGGGAAAGTATATTTAAAGCATGATTCAGGCACGATTCTTCTTCCCTACAAACAACAAAATATTTATGAGGTATTAACTGCTGAGAACATTTAAAAAAATATCAGCAATTTCAGATATTTAAAGATGGTGTATATCTTCTTTGAAATTTGTATAGGAGCTTCTGTCACCAAAAAACAATTTTTATCCTACTTTTTCCACTGAATTGGGATAATAATTTGTATCCTACTTTTTCCCCTGAATTGGGACAGAATAAGTGGCTATTTTTTTAGTACATTGTATGTTTATGATTCAAAAACTATCTTTTAAAAGCACTTTTAAGTGTCACACAAAGGAGTTTCTCTTGTGTTTTGGGGAATAATAATGCATGCAAGCATGATTCATTAGTTACTCACATAGTCTCATCATATAGTTTTTTGTAAGCCAGCTTTATCCATATATCAACAAGTTTAGGATTTTCTGTCACAGCAGATTCCATGTCCAAGATATCATCAGCTGATAGGACGAAATATCTAATATCCTGATCAGTGATTATATTCTCTGACCCAACAATCGTTGATCTGTTCACTTTCCATATATCTGCAAAAAAGGACACAAATATATCCAGTATTGCAGAGTAGTTTCTTAATAACAAACAAAAGATACACTATATTGCAACTGGAAGAAATAGTAAAACTACGCTTCATTTCTGTGAAAAGGTGCTCTATTAATAATATGCCTAGTCATGTTAGATCCTTCATAGCCTTCATTCTCTCAAACAACTACAAAATTTAGGTCGAATGGACACTTTACGTATATGAACATAAAGGGCAGCTTTCCCAAGTGCTCATGATAATATCAAACATGCATATATCAGAGTTCCGTTGAATGTCAAAGCAACAATATTTATAACTAAACAAAGATTTGTTTTCCTGAGAATTTCGATTTTTTGTGCTATCATAAAATGTATGTAAACCATATATTAAATGTTTTTCTATCACAGTAAATGATATACCATTTCAGACACAGATTAATTGTGGACATGTCGGATGATTACTCACATTCAGGGGTTCACATGAATGCCTGAGTTCCATGTGTAAATGTAGTACCTCATTTCAATGAAAGTCCATTATAGAAGAATAATGGGACGGGACTCAGTCAAAAAACGATATTCCAAGCTATTGTGGACCGAGAAGAAATGGTCTACATTGAGGAGAGTTGTCTTCTTTGATTTTCCCAAAAAAAAAAAAAATTCAGTTTAATCACAGAAACAAGTGATAAGGGCATCCAAAATTAATTCTTTGTTTGTCAGGCAATTATTTTTTCAGATCAGTGTGGGAGGGAGGACTACTACAATCCTGAATAATGAGCTTAATTTGAAATATTATGAGATATGTAATGAATGGCTAACTATTCGCTTAATATTTTGTTGGCCATTTGGCCAAGTGTCAGACCAACTATAACGGAAACCACTGACCGTGTTCTTAATTTTTATTTTGTACTATATCTTGACCGAAAGCAGCATGTTTTCTTCATCGATATGAAATATTCTGGGATTCACGCAATTCTAAACCAGGTAAAATGAAACAGAGCGAAGTAACAACAGAAGTGAAAGAAATAAAGATTCCAGCAGTAACTTTCTCTTGCAGAAATAATGGTAATATTTCCTTTTTTTGAAATTTGTTTCCACCTTCAGAACGACAGATGTAACATCCTTATACCAACTTTTGCCACCTGAACACACCATGATTAGAAAGTAAAACTACTCGGAATTTCCCACTGATGACCGAGACATTTAATCATCAAATGATATATCTATTTTCGTTTTCTTTCAGGATTTCAACCCTAGTTATTCACAAGTTATTAAATTTCACATCTTTTACTGTACAATCTACTTTATAGGTTTCTCTTGTGTTTTTCTACCAATTTGGTTTGTTCTCTATAAAAGTCCACAACACAATTTTTTTGCATCTGATAAAAATTATCGATGCGGGCCAAAAAAAATCAATGCCGCGGTGCCTGAGAATCAAATATTAAATTTTGGATGGCCTAACTTACTTTTTGAATCTATGGACTTGAAGGAATTATTCTGGATTTCTTCTTTCCTTCCCATCGGGCTAAGTTTCCACTTTCTTCTCTTCACAAATGTTGTGTGTGGATGTCCTGGAATAGTTATCATTACATTCACTTTATGTTCTATCTTAATATTCCTTTTTGTTCCAAAAGGTTATTTGTTCCAAAAAGGCTTATGCATTTAAAACTTACATTGAGGAGTAAACATATCATGTGTGTATAAATTTTAATATTAGATAACCTTCCTGCAGGACTGAGGATGGTTCCCGGGAGGGCTATTTTAGTCCACCTGACCTGGCAGAAATTAAGACCACAGGAATTCACATCATCAGACTGTAAACTGTACTGTTATAAAATAACAATTTTCATTAAAACAGAAATTTGAAGACAAAAAAGTCCTTAAACTGCACAATTAACAAGGGGAGCTAAGTCAAAAAGGATTATTAGCCTCGCTAAGATAACACAGGAGGGCTACCTGTCTATTTGAGCTCACAACCTGACTTTAAAAATTAGAGGTGGCTTACATGCCCATTCCTGCTATATCAGACATAATACGCTAACATACCCATTCCTGCTTTATCAGATATAATACTACTGAGCAGCAAACACATCTGGTCAAACGTCAACTTTTCTCTATGCTGCTTCATAAAGTTCTCAACATATTTGTCTAAAAAAGAGATGGTATGAGGTGTAAAAAAGTGGGAAGTAGTATCTGCATCAAACTCAATCCATATAGATGATTGGTTGGCCAAACATCCCAGAAAAGGTGCATATAGCTGAAGACAAAAAAAAATGTAACTCTGATGCCTTTGATGTAAACCGGTAGTTGTTTGACAAAGAGATCAAAGGTGTATTTCCATGCTTATATATAATCATATCAGACTGTTTGGACGATGCCAATAGCTTCTTTTTAGACTGTTACAACTGCGTTTTACATTCAATACTACGGTTGTATTGCGTACGTTTATTAAAGCGTGCATATTGCGCTTAGATACTAGAACGTTTTTGTTTGTTTTGACAAGCAGTAAAAGCCCATGTTCAACTGCGAGGTACGATTAATATCCGATGGGCTATTATCGGCCGATGGCTGATTCCAATTATCGATACATCACTAGTTTTCAATCGGTTTACTGGAAAATAACATAATTCTTATCCATATAATCAGATTTACCAGTAGCTCAGGGAAAGAATTAGCTCACCTATCAGCGTAGGAATATCCTTGTAGGAAGTTTTGGAAGTGACCCCAGCTATCATTGGCAAGTAGGATACAATATCTTTAAGAAGTTCTTTTTCTGATAACACATAATCAGTTAAGTGCTGCCTGAAAGACATAAATAAGAATTAGAAAATAAAACTATTTTTATGGCACACTTGGCTATGTTAAGAGTAAATAAGACCAAATAAATAAAGATTCCATGTTCTCAGGCATCTAGGGCCCTGCGAAGCTTCAAAGATTCAATTCGGTGATCAGATTCGGGATCGATACCAAATCGGCTCTCCGATTTGTATATTTTCGAATCGGCCCATTCTTTCCAGTTTATGGGGATTTTTCAATATTTGCTCTTAGAAATAGATTTGAACAATGAAAATGATTTTGTTTTATTTTTGGAGTACATTTCCCAGATTTCAAGAAAAAATAAATAGTCTCCCTCCCTCATCACTAAATTGAGATATAATTGCCTGATAACAAAGCTATTTTAATTTAATGGTCCAATGCTTCTAATATTTTTAAATTTCAGCATTAACCCTAATTTCTACTGTGGGTGTTAATGTTTCAATAATGCTAGGTGTGTTAAATGTTTATACCTAACAGACAGTGATCATAGTTATGACTAATAATGATTATGGTATAAACAAAATGCACCCAAAAAATACCACTAGATTTTAGTATACCCCAAGCGAGAAACACGTGGGTGTTTATCCAGGACACAGAAGTAAGTAAACCATGAAAATATCTGTCATTATCACAATATTTAGTTGACTTAAATGTGTTGTGAAACTAGACAAATATCCATATTGCCATTTAAAGACATATTATGCACTTGTTTGGGCGCATAAAACTGATAAGATACTATTCGGGTGCTACGCCAACTGGAGGAATGTAGCATTATACAATCATCGACGAAAATCTCAAGAAAATCAACAGTACCACTCCAGAGAAAACATTGTATGAACAGTGCTCAAATGTAAATATTTAGCTCTTGATTTGGGATGCAATTATTGCTGATAAACTAACAGAAACGATTTTGCCATCGAGAGTCGCTGCATCTAATTAATACATAAGAATGATGGTGGATGTTGGTGTCAATTCTGATATAATATTTGTAAACATACCTAATTTTAGCAAAATTATTATCAATTTATATTTTATCACCCTACCATAGTGTTTCACATCACTTTAAAGTATAGGTTTCTCATGCGATTTCATGCATGTAAACTGTAAAAATTATCAACTAAGATGCAAAATCATATTTTAAGGCTTAGACTATATTGTTGTGTATTCTAGATAATGTTAAAGATTCTTACCCAGAGCATGTATCGTCATTGCATGTTCCAGTTATGTCATATCGACACAGCATTTTATTTGGATTGACTTTATGACTGAAGCTCCGTGATTTTATGGAATTATTTTCTTTATTTCTGTAGTATCTATTAAACCTGAAATTGATCAAATGTTTCACATCATTTAAGGATAGAGGCAATGAAGAGGCATGGATTACATTCAGGGTGTCTGCTATGGGTTGGGGAATGGAACCCCTATAGCCACTGGAGGAAAAGCTCAGTCCATGTAACTAACTGTGAATGTCTAGTATTACACCAAATTCTGAGCGTCTACAGGAATATAAGTAGATACAGCCAAGGAATCATAAATGTTTTTTTATTTGTAACAAACTGAAAGGTAATGAAGGGTTGAATAATTAATGCACGAGTTTTGTCATTTGGCACTCCTTAGAATTGATATGTACGTAGAATTTTTCACAGTAAATTTTCAAGTTAAATCTGCGGGTAAAATAAGTGTACTGACAATGTTTTTGTACCAAGAGCAACAATACTCAGAGGAAACTGTTAACATTTGCAATTTATTTCTATGTCGGACATAACCAAATTCTTGAAAACAATTTATATCATGAAATATTCCGAAACAACCTTCACCAGACATCTAAGTAATCAATAATCAGTTGAAATCGGAAAAGGAACATACATGTGTTATTTGACTGTAATCATGATATATTAGATATAACCAGGCAGAATGAAGGAAGTGACTTTTAGAAATTTCTACTTCGATACAGTACAGGCAACATTTGTCTGTGAATCTGGTAGGGGAATGTGTCGGAGGGGAAATTGGGGCAAATGGAAAGGGACCCTAAAAGGGACTCACTACCCCTCCAACAGAAACCCTATTCCATCACTAATTTAATTCAGCATTTGCAGAGAATGACAACTATTCATATAACCAACTTGATTTTGGATTTTGGATCCTCAAACTCCCACGATAAACAGAAGTAGTGTACTCTCCTGTCATACATGTCAAACATTTTTAATGTCACTATATTTATTTCACCAACCATACACTATCAAAGAAACAAGGTAAAGCAAGAATATATTTCCTAAATGGAAGAATATTATTTATACCATAGATGTTATTTCACATTAACTTTTGCATTTGTCCAAGTAAATTCAGTTCCTTGTGTGCTGAAACACAATTTTGAGGAGAGGTTCTTATTTATTTGTTAAGAAAAACAACCATGACATTGTTAGATATGGCATACCCAGAGAATCAAAAACCTTTATTTGCTATTAAAAAAGAAAGTGTTTATTACCTATAGCTTTTGAAATAACACAGTTTGCTTTGATATGAAAGACTAGGTATACTACAAGTGTTGTCTCTTGTGTGTAGATTATACGTTGTTGGAGAAAACCCTTCAACCTGGAATGAAAGAAAGAACACAAACTCAACAAAACAGCAGGATATAATAGGGTATGTAGAGTGATGCTTTGAAATCAATTCAGTCCTAAATGCTACTTCTAGAGAATGTCGAAAATTCAGGCATTACTGAAAGTTGATTGACTGTTTTGTTCTTTGACAGACATCAAATTGTGATCACAATGCACAGATCAACTCAAGTCTGGATGGTAATCTTAATAAGTTACAAAGAAGTTTCCAAGTGACATAATAAATGCAAACATGCAATTTTTTTCTCATTTGCGAAAACAATACCTCCATTTAATGCAATTAACCAACATTGAGAGTTGTTATTAAATAATACTTACTTCCTGAAATTGCTGCACAAGTGAAGAATAACGGGACTTGGAACCATTCAAAGTGTTCTGTTTCTTAAGCATTGTTAAGTAGTTAGAAACCTTATCATCCTGGAAATACCAATGAAAAGATTCAGCAGTGGTCACCAAGAGTAAATAAAGTTGCTGCACTTAGGCAATGTTCATGTCACACTTCATTTGAAACAATACAAATTGTGCTGCTTAAGTTGAAGTCTGAACTTAAAATGAAATTACAAATTAAGCAAAACAAAATATATTCACTAATTTCTGACAAGTGATAAATTGATTAATCTATACTGGCTCATTCAAACTAATTTTGTAATGTGAGATATAATTTGCATAATAATTTTGCAGATATAACTAGCATACCCCCACCGTGGCAAATTCAACCCGCATTATCCGTAAACCCAACAAAAAAGATTTTTAACTTTAAAGAAAAATTCGGACTAATAATATCGATATGGTGTCACAAGAAGCTTGTACAGAAAAAATTATTCAAATTGGTTCATATTTGTTAAAGTTATTAAGTCGGACAGAATTTTCTAAGTCAAAATAAGTCGAAAATGAAGTGTAATATTACGAAAAACAGTCTGAGCCAATCCCTAGCCGCATCATGTAGAGAGGGTATTGTGAGCAGCATGTATACCAAAAAGTATTGAAATCGGTTCATATTTGTTAAAGTTGTTAAGTCGGACAGAATTTTCTAAGTCAAAATAAGTCGGAAAATGAGGCGTAACTTTAAAAAGAAAAGTCGGACCGAACCACAATTAGCATCATGCGGAGAGGCAGTCCTAAGGAGATTGCATGCAAAAAATTATTGAAATCGGTTCATAGTTGTTTGAGTTATGAGGTCGGACGGATGGAGCGACGGATGAAACGACGGACAAACGGAGGGATGAAACGACGGACAAACGGAGGGAGAAAACGTGACGGACGCAGTCAATCCAATATACCCCCCATTTTCTTCGAAAGTGGGGGTATAAGATAACAATGATCTGACACAAAAGAAATTCAAACTTGTATTTCCATGTGAGTAATCAACATACAAAATACAATAGCAATTGGGTAACTATAACTTTTTATTATCCAGACACTAAAATAATAAAAACGAGAGGCCGATCACGATCGGCAGATGTTTAACCCATACCTTGGCGATAGCGATCTTTTGAGTGCAAGAATATCAACAATTCACAGCGTACTATTATTTATTAGTTTCATAGTGGAATCAGACTTATTGAGCAACTTGCTCATTTAAACACAATAGGAACATGGATATGACATTCGATTTCAACCTATTAGGTCACTCCAGCAGAGATACATGTATGTGTGATAGATTGATAAAGATAATTATGCCCAACCACAGTCAGACAGATGCACAATAGCTGTTAAAGATATAATAGTTACAATATTAACATCATAATAACTCTATTTATTTACTTCTTACAATGGAACCTGAGTCATAACAGAATATGTTGTTGTGTTAGCTGCATAGTAAAAGTTATGGGATGATTGAGATTAGAGACCAACAAACACCTGAACATCTATATAAGTGAGGGGTGTATAGACCTTGATATTAAATATGATTGATAATGGTTGGATATAAAATATTTTAATACAGAATTATCAGATAACTAAAGGAGAGATATGAGAAGGGTCAAATTGAAAATATTAGAGTCATAACATTGGATCGCGTACAGTATACCTATGGGTAATTTTATTCTAAGCTGATCATTGGAAAGATACAATGTCTGTAACAGCAGAAATATTATTAAATGTTGGGTTAATATTCTCAAAACCATTCAATCAATACCAAAATATATACACGTGAAGAATGTGTCACGATCAACCTGAATGAGATTATAAAAGTGATTGGGTGAAATATATTTGACCAATAAGTCATCTTCAAGAATACCAGAACCATTATTATTATCCTGCAGCCCAAATGCAATAGAGGGAATTTCAAAATATAAGATATTTCCTCAAATGATGAATATTCAATTGGTGGCTTATAGAAATTCTTAGTGAACCTGGCCCAAGGCGAAAGAGATAATTTAAAATCTGCCTATCAGATATCATGTGTCTACGGAATAGGTTAATTTTAATCATGAAATACATGCAAGTGAAAAGTGGATCACGATCAACCTGGACATAGAATAGGAGAATGAACATATAATGTGTGGAGAGGGTTAATCATTTTCAATGACATCATATGATGGAACTAATGTGTGGATTAATTTTTTTCTCAAGATAAGACAACAGTGTCTCTGTAAACAACAATTCTCTAAACAGCCATGCTCTAGAACATCCTACAAATGGACTATTTGTATTAATGCCATGAACATGTTTCAACAGGGGGGGGGGGGGGGGGGGGGGTTAAATTACTATTGCACACAAACTGGAGTAAAGAATCGTCAATCACTTAAATTTGACAGCTCTGGGAGCAGCCAGTGGTTTAGCAGTTAGTATCCAGTGTCATTCTCGGATTCCAATAAAGCAGATTACTGTGTAAAGTCATTTGTCTTAAACTTCCACAGGGCATATAGGTAGTAAATTACTTGAATTATAAAGGGCCGTAACTCTGTTAAAATATATCGGATCAAACCCAAATTTGAACTTGATCTGTATTTCGGGGTGAGGACCACATGTACCAAATTTGGTATAGATCAGATGAAAAATGTTTTGAGTCATAGCAGCTTGCGTGAATTCTAAGTAAACATAAGTTTGAAAAGGGTTAATTAAACGATACCAAAAACCATACAGATAAAGAACGTGCTAAGAAAAACCTAGGTAAGAAATATGAGGCATATCAGAAGAAAACAGTTTGACTTAGATGCATCAGATAGCATTTGTGTGCAGGTTAATTATTTTCTAAACCGATCAACCAATCGATACCAAAAACTATACAGGTGAGGGGTGTGTCATTATAAACCTACATATCAAATATGAAAACAATCGGACAAAAAATACTTTGATTACAGCATCGGATAGCTCATGCCTATGTGCGGATGCAAAGTGTTAATAATTTCTAAACCGATCAACCGATCGAAACCAAAAACTATACAGGTGAGGAGGGTGTCATCATAAACATGCACATAAAATTTTAACAAGATCCGATAAAAAATATTCAAGTAAATGAATCGGATAGTAAGTGTCTACGGACAGACGGACGGACGGACAGACGGACGAACGACGGATGGTTGATCCGGACGTCGGCATTATGTGTACCATACATGGTATGGGTACACATAAAAATAATCAATAAATTGGAAGTAAAAAGAGGCATATCTCCATCCGAAATGGTCAGACAAGACTCAAATTCAAACTTGACCAAGACTTTCTCATATGTAGACTATTATTTAAGATATAAACATAAAAAAGAAATGTTTCGGACAGACATACAAATGGAAAGACAAATCACCTCTATTTTGTATACTTTCTGGATAATTTTTTTTTTTTTGAGGATGAAAAATTTGTCCAAACACAAAATGTGTGGATTTAATATTTGAAATTGTCATAAGATAAAACTCACCTGCAATTTACACAAATTTTGAAGTTGCGTTCCATCAGGAATAACGAAGCTGTTGATATCGTTTTTCTTCTTTCCAGATTTGTCGTTTAAGGTAGCATCTGATTCATTAACCTTTGGGGATTCTGGAACATTTAATACAGGCTTCATACTACTATTACTTTCAACAAGTGACCTTCTTTTCTTTGGAATCTTTCGAGTCAGACCTTCTGAATCACTTCCTTTATCACTTCCCCTATCAATATGTATCTTCTCTAATCTTGGTAACGGTGTCTTCTTCTTCGCTTCCTTTAGTTTTTTTTCTATACTTGCAGCTTGCTTCAGAAGTCTCATTTTCTCGGCTAATTCCTTCTCTCTCTTTAGGAGTCGCTCTTTCTCTCTTGCCAAGGCATCTAGACCAGGTTTCTTTCCTAGATCCATCTTCATGGTTTTATTCTCCTTATTATCACCTCTGATTGGTTTCTTTCTCTTCAGTGTTACCTGTCAATAGGAAATCAACCATAAGGCCTATGCCAAATTCATCTAACCAAAATGATAGTATAGTTTATTCTTCCACCATTAGAAGTGGTGCAAAGAATGAAAAAAAAAAAATAGAACACAATAGATAGAAGTCAATAGAGACCACAGTGTGAATCTGAAGGGAACCATATAGCCCAGTCTATGTAAACATACACTCAGATTCATACTGATACTGAGTCTATTGCATTCCCATCAACTTTTCATTTCTGAACGGTTTGGGCTTCCCCCAAATTACGTCACACCGCACTAAATATAAATCTGAAATTAGTTGATTGACAGGCGTAAACATGGTCACGTGCCAGTGCCGTCATGGCCGCTTCAACCATGTGAAGCCGATTCTAAGAATCGGAATTAATAGTTGCAGGGTTTGTGACTTTTCGTTCGGCGGTTGTTGTACTGACAATAACGGGAAACAGCTAGCTTCCGGGATCCAAAATAATTTGTACAATAACCAAGACACAGATCTTCTTGAAATTATAAAAAATGTCTGTGGATCTCTTGGACTCGGAATGAATTATTTTTTAGATTGGCCAGGCGATTTGTCGCCCATGTTGTCAAAAAATAACACAAATCAACGGCCACGAATAAAAAATACATGAATATCGGGACTATCTGCTAAAACAACTACAGAACTAAAAAAAAAGGTAAATGACATAACAAAACGATCTATGTCATCTATCAGTTCCCCAGTACCGGCAGTAGTACCACCGCAGCCAAAACGAGCGTAGAGCAACACAATTCTACCACCAACACCACCAAAACCCTCCCGACCTCACACAGCCGTATTATTAGCTCCAAAGATTGGCCAGTTGTACCCTAATTACAGTTGCCTGCAATCCAAATTCCGGTGATTCTTGATTTTAAACTTTCGACCGCTCGTCAACAATCTACTTTATTTGTCGATTTGTGAATTTCTCTTCCGGTATAACATGACGTCATGGATACTATTTTAACAACATTTAGCCACACCTTCGGAATTTCCACACCGAGAGCACGTGACATGTTACTAGTTTTTTATTGGGGCACACATTTCTTGGAGCTAAGTTTTGATTGGCGGTAATTACAAGGAATCCCGGGTTTGGGAAATGAAAACTGAACGAAAGGTCGTCAGACCCACTATTTGTTATATGTGGGTATGTAGTTTACTCCAGACTGCATATAGCCCATCTCGTTGCCTGGCCCCAGTCCAACTCATCAACCCTGGCCCATCACTATTAGCGTTTGTTCTGAATTCTCTATGTACAGATGCAAGAAGAGAAAGTGTGTGATGTCACATTTAATCAGTAGATTTACAAGTTTTTTCTTTTAAAGGATAAAAATGAGAAGTGAGAAAAATATAAAATTTTGAATGTTAAAAGATAATTGTGCTGAAACGAATATTCAAATATTCCTTTGTAACTGCCAATATAAAAATATCAAAATCATATTTGAATAATCGTTCATCTTACAATCAGAGCATAGATCGCGCTTCCCGAGCATAGCAAGTTGTGTGAAGTGCAATTAAAGTGACAGGAATGTAACACGAATGATATTCTTGTGACATCTTTCAAGTCACATTCCATGCATTATATACAGATAACCACATTCCGCTCGAATTCAAAAGATACCATTGTTTTCGATGTTTATCAATAAATTTTTTAAGCCATTCAAGGGTTTGCGTTTTGCTGTGCCACGTGCGAAAGCATTTATTTCGTATTTTTTTTAACAGCGGTTGTTTAAAAATGTCAACAATAACCAAAACGAAATGAAATCCTGAATGTGCGGGCTCATTTATAGTGCTCTAACCCCGGTTTAGATTTTAATATGCTACACAAATGCATTTGTTTTCAAAGTTATTTTACTAAAATTTTGCAGATTCTTATTCAAGCAACACTGAGTAGGCACTTCTAATCAGGGTTTCGCACATCAGTTTTAAAATCTGCGCCGCAACTCAAGGCAATGCTCATACTAACCAGTCTTAATCCACCTAGCCATTGTTACAAGTTTGATAAGAGCAAGTGTAAAGAAAGTAAGTGAAGATGACTGCACATAAACAGTATGATCACGCACTCTCCCATATTAATTTTGCACCCGAATGAGGCACAAGAAAAGATAAATCCTCATGCCACTTTTAAGCGCTTCTATTTATTTTGGTTTATGGCAACAATTTGCCAATTAACTGATTATATAATGTTCCACAAATATAAATTGAGCATGCTTTTAATGAGGCCACTTGTGACAAAGAATTTATGTAATAACATGTTGGGCATAAGGTTTTATGTTGCATGTTTTGCCAACCAACATCCAAAATCAACTTAACTGCGCCTCTCAGGTACACACGAGTATGTTTGGAAAGACAGCTTGACAGTTCCAACTATATTTAATTATCCAGCTGTTGTGCTGAATAACTGTCTAATATGCAGAATCATTACAAGTTTGACTAGAAAGAGTGTGAAGAAAGCAGTGCAGTAAACTGTTGCAGATATAAATTATCCTCACACACTCTCCCATGTAGATATTGATGAACTCTCGTGCCACTTAAAAGTGCTAACAAATAGTTTGGCTTTAACAAAAAGTTTAATTTTGCGTAATACTGGAAATAGTAGAGATGCTACAGGCATCAATCACATCGATTACAACAACTTGTTGAAAGTTGACATCATGATACAGGCAAGCTTAAAATTACATGGGATAGAAAGAAAATTGCCAATTATTTGCTACACAAGAGGTTCAATCCAATGTGGCTTTTTCCTGTGTTAATATGTTAATTGTGCATGGTACAAGATCAATCTCATGATGCAATCAAAGAAATAACATCCTGCACGACAATGAATTTTAATAACGTGTGACAATGCTCAATATTCGGGATACAAAATTAAGCTCCATGTTTGGCTTCATGAGACATTCTTAGTTAAGAAAATAAAAAGAGACTTTCTCAAGAAATAATGTTTATATAGCATCCGTATGAGACACAAATATTCAACAATATTATTCATGCCACTTTGGAATGTGAAACCTTAAACATATGTTATATACAGACTGAGCAAAATAATAATTTGGTTCATAGATCTATAATTATCACAAATTGAAAACACCCATTGGAGAAAGTGACATTTCAGTGCATTTATGCTGTATCTATCAGATTGGTCACAGTATAGATTAGCTTTCCAGCAATATATTATAGTTATTTTTACACATTTAACCCTTTCTTTACTAAATGGATTCTCCCATTCAGTTACTATAGTATACATTGGAATAGTACATTATACATTTGGAGTGATTTAAGGATATATGAGGAGACGTTGGCCAGACGAAAATATAATACAAGTGCAGAAGAATTCATATTCATTGGTGGGAAATATTCAGATAATAAGTTCAACAAACTACATATAGTTGTTTGTTGAACTTATTATCTGAACATTTTGCTAAGGGAAGAACTAGTCAATGAGTATTTTGTAAAGAAAGGGTTACAATGGACCTTCGCTTTCAATGGATATTTTCAGAAGGAGGAAGGTTGATAATATGGAGATTTTGAGTATACTTGTACTTTTACATGTTTCAATATGCTTAGATTTCACATGGTCCATTTAGCAACAGGAAAATCATAATCTGTGAAAAGTCCATATTTTGAAAACCGACAGAAAGTGTACACAACTACAATTAAATATAAACTTTTTCCTGCGTTAATTACCCATGAATCATTGTTCAAAACATCTTACGGAATGACAATTAATTGTAAATATTAGTGGATCTTCTCGGTACAAAATGGCTCTGTTTGGCTTCATTAAACATTCTCAATTAAGAAAAAGAGACATTTTCAAGAAAGCCAATGTATGTAGCATCCGAATGAGACACAAAATATTCAGAAACAATATTCATGCCACTTTGGGATGCAATGGCTAAAATGTCTTTAGACTTTGGATATCATAACTGTAATATATTAATAAAATGATTTTCAATAAGAACGATTAACAGCCCAAGGACCTAATAGCAGTCTTGGGCTGCGAAGGCATGAGCGCTGTTAAATCATTTTCAATGATGACTGAAAGCTTCCTGAAATTTTTCGAAAACCCTCTGCCAATGCATTCTCTTATACTACTCGTACGGAGCCTCGCATATACAAAAGAATACACTGGACTAACAATATTTATCTTGACCTTGTAAGCCAGTGCATTATCTTATATATGTGAGGCTCCCTATGGGAGACAAGCATAAATAAGAGAATGCACTGGCACAGGATCTTTAATGCTGCACCAGCGCAGCTACCGTCATGAAAGGGTTAATAAAAGATAGTGCCTAACAAATTCATGTAACTACCATTTTATCACTGACTTGGTCAAGTGCTGGCCCAGCAGGCTGATAATGAAGAGATTCTAATTATCAAACTGGCTGCCCAGTGTTCATGAAGCGATAGGAACCCGAATTTACAGAAAGCCCTATAAGGGGACATTTATGGATAAAACAGTATTATACCTGTCTGGCAGCCAAACTAGGTTTGGCAACAGTTTTCAGAGCTTGAGACACCATTAATCTTATTGGTTTTGAAGATTTTGTGGGCTCCTTGGAAGCAACACTGCTTGTTTTTGCATGGCCAGATTTATAATCATCTCCAAAGATCTGTTTTCCAGCAGTTTGGACTTTCTCTTCAAGTTTCTTGTAACTTTCCTTGCTCTCTGTTAGTTTCTCCTTGAGTTTTCGAGCCTGTAAATAAATAGCAATTTAACCAGTTTTCAAATCTGCACAGCAATGCGATGATAACATTTTAAGTTTCTGTCTTTCGAAAAACAAGCTAAATGTATTTGACACACCTGATCTTAAATCTGACCTTGACATGAATTGTAATGCAATTAAACCATATACCAAATTTGGTGCAAATCAAGAGATTCAAAGTGAAAGAATCAGGAAAATATATTCTCAACATATAATAGTCCAAACAAGAATGATCATCAAATTAAATCTGCATTTTTTTCTGATAAGTTCAACTTATTCCGAATTTGTAGCCAATTGAAGAAGTGAAATGCATTTAGCAAGTTATTTGTAGTGATTTTTAACCCTTTACCCAACAAACCGGCCAAAAACGCCCAAATAAAGCTTCAACAGCCTAAAATATCTTCGGTCTGTCTCAATAACACCATACAAATATGGATATCATTGGAACCGGTTCATTGACCACATTGTGATGGTTACAGTTATGCCCTGTGCCAATGCATTCTCTTATATATGCGAGTCGACCATAGGTTGCCTCGCATATATAAGAGAATGCATTGGCCTAAAATAATTCTTTTAAAAACTTTTTACCATTTTTTTCTTACATTCTTTAACAATTTTATAATTTTTTCTTACATTTTTTTACATTTTTTATAATATTTTTCTACATTCGTTGACAATTTTATCATTTTTAATATGTGTTAAGCCAATGCATTCTCTTATATATGCGAGGCGACCTATGGTCGACTCGCATATATAAGAGAATGCATTGGCACAGGGCCGTTCTGTTGGGTAAAGGGTTATGTCAACAATTTGTCACACTGATTCAAGATTGGACTTGATCTGTATTTTCTTTTGATAAAATCATATTCAAAAGTTTAAGCCGACAGAAGAATAACAAGATCATCACTAGGGTGTGGCAAAATATGGCAGTCATAATTTGAACTAATGGCCATAACTCTGATGAAAATTGGCGGGCACAACCCAAATTTGAACTTGACCTGCATTTAGTTCTAGTAAACTCACATACAAATTTCATTCCATTCAGTTCAGACTTACTAAAGTTAACATCCAGAAAAAAGAAAAAAAACAAATGGATGGACAGACGGACGGATGGACCAATAACATAATATGTCCCCGTTTTGAATTATTATTCCGAATTTGTAGCCAATTAAAGAAGTTAAAGGCATTTAGCAATCATATTTGTAGTGATTTGTAAGTCCACAATTTGTCACACTTGACTCCATATTGAAATTGATCTGTATTTACTTTTGATAATACCATATTCAAAAGTTTAAGCCAACAAAAGAAAAACAAGAACATCGCTAGGGCATGGCAAAAAACGCCGGTTGTATTTTTGACTAAGGGCCATAATTCAAAACCCAAATTTGTATTTGACCTGTATTTTGTGCTTCGTAAACTCACATACCAAATTTCATTCCATTCAGTTCAAATTTATTAAAGTTATCACCTGGAAACAAGAAAAAGCAAATGGATGGACACACAGGATGGACCGATAACATAATATGTCCGTTTTTTTTTCAAAATGGGCATATAAAAACCATATAGAGGTGACATACATGGACTTGTGATATTTTCATTACCAAGTTTAGTCCAGATCATGTTATCCAAACCGAAGTTACTGTTCAATATATGCAAGTTTTTCAGACAAGATCTGGTTCTCAGATTCAAGATCATCCTGAATTAAGTGTTCTATCTATTACAAGTAGCCAAGGGTATAAACTGAGCAACAAGTAAGTGAATAAAGACTTTTAACTACCTCAACTCTTGTTTTCTGTATTGTTTGCTTTGTCGCTGAGAGGACCTTTTCATTTGCTTCCAACTGCTCTTTTAGCAAAGCTAACTTGGCTTCGGAAATCTTCTGAGATTTTAAATGGGAATGTATCTTGCTCAGCATGCTCTTGAATGTGGCCTCGTCTGACAGTATTTCTTCCCTGAAAACCAAAACATTCAACACAATGAACTGGAACTATATTTCCTGTTATTTGAAACAAATAATAGAAATTTATTACATTCCATTAAATCAAGCTACATTGATACCAACTTTATTAAAACACAATCAGTTACAATTTTATATTGTTTGTCACAGAAGGGTAAATTCATGAACCTAGTCAGCAACATATTTCAAAACAAAATTATATATTTATATATATTTTACAGAAATGCTTCACACCATATTTCTCCAAAAAATAAAAGAAAAACCCACCCAAGACACCTTTAATTTCTTAACTAAAATCTTACTTTTGGATTGTCAGTTCTTTCTCATAGCCTTCAATTTGTTTCATCAAACTGCCCTGTTTTGGTTTTGTCTCTGCACTGATTTTCGCAGCAGTAATCTCAGTTTTAGCTTTGTCATCTGATTCCTTACGATCCTGAAGATGAAAACATGTTAATGGTCAAATAAATCAAGTACAAAAAAACCTGAATGATGGATTGGATATATGATGTGTATTACTGAATAGATACCGAAGCAGCTGAAATAATAGATTTCAACTGTATCAGACCTGAACACGTTGACTGCTGACATTCAATTACATGCAAAAAGTATGAGATAACTCATAGTCAGCAGTCAATATGTTACTAAGAATCAAAATATAACATCTACAGCGAATCAGCTGCTTTTACGAGAATCAAACTAAGAATCATTATTCTGATTCTCATAGTAGCCCCATGATAAAAGTGTCCAAGCAAAGAGATTAATATAGCGCAATGTGACGTAATTTGGGGGAAGACTGCAAGCATGCCGAGAAATGAAAAGTTGTGCGAATACCATAGACTTAGTGTCAGCATGAATCTGAGTGAATGTTAACCCTTTCTTCACTAAATGAATTCTCCAACTCAAGATATAAAAGTATACATTGGAATGGATCTGGAGTGGTTTTCAGAAAATATAAGAGGGCAACAGGTAATAAAGGGCGCAACAGGTCCAATTTATTGGAAGAAAATGTTCAGATAATATTAAAGTTCAACAATGGTCATTTGTAGAACACATTTTCTAAGGGAACTACTCATCAAAGAGTATTTAGTATAGAAAGGGTCAACACAGATACATGCTGGTGTGACACATACTACAACTCATCTGGAAATATCAAACAATATCATACAATAACTACATTCTAGACACAAACTGGATACCAGAGCATCAACCTGTCAACTTAAAATATTCAGTAACCTGTCAGTATCAGGTGTACATTTCGTAACCTGTCAGATGTACTGTATTATTTTTTCCTTTCTTTTTCATAAGTACATGAGTACAATAAATAAACAGTGGTAACAACAGTCTCATCTATATTCTCACCTCAACAACTTTCCTCGCATCCTTGATGAACTGATCCAGAGAATTGATAAAATCTGCTCCGAGATATCTTGGTTTTTTGCTCTGTTGTTTCTCAGTGTCACTGTCATCTGATGAATCCACGTTATTAATATTTATCACCACAGGGGCATGGATGGGTATCTTCTGTAATAAATGTTTTCAAAGACAATATAATTATCACAGTTTACAATTACAATTTTCAATGTAAATTATTTTTCCAAACTATTGTCAATCTTATGGAGACTTCTCAAAGATAAAATGTACCTCTAAATTCAGACAGTTATGGTTCTATCTCCTATTGTACTCAACCGAAAGTATGCAATTCAATGACATTTCACAGCGTCTCATATGCCCCTTGAAGACATATTGTGGACTTATTTCAGCGAATAAAACTGATATGTTAGTATCCAAACATTTCTCAACTAAGATTTTAGAAAATTCCGACCACATCTGACCACATCGGCTGAAAAATGTTTGAAAAAAGCACAAATGTAAATATTTACTACTTAATTTAGGACAAATTATTGGGTGATAATCATACGGCAATGATTCCGCCAACAACAGTCACTGTGTAATTTGATGATACCAGTGAAGCTTTTTTCTGCCTATTTGGATATAAAATTTATGAAAATTACTAATTTTGTCGTGATTATTTGTTATTCAATATTGAACACCTCAGCAGAGTGTTTCACATCACTTTAAGAAATGGTTGGAAATCTGCAAATGACTCCTATTACTCATATTTCCAGTCTGTGTTAACATACTCAGATTCATACTGACATAGCGAGTCTATCATATTCTGGTTGACTTGTCATTAACATGGGTGTCCCACAAATTTCATCAAATGTGTTATGTTAATGTTAACGGATGCTTTCATCTTTAATAGAATAAGTTATAACTGGTGCTAATGACAAGGAATCCATAGGTTCGTAAATAGCATCTCTATGGCAGAATCAGAACAACTATTATATATTAAGTCTGCCAATTCCTTTACAACTTTAGCTTTAAAGGGATCCAAGGTTTTCGCAATGGATCAATGTGCAAAAAATATGGGTCTGTAAATGTAAAACATCACCACAAATAACATGGAAAAATAAATTTACTTTGTTCTTTTATTCATTATTGATAGTTCTCAGATAACGATATTTCGTGTGTTGAAACCATTGTTATGTAAACAAAACTGTTAATACAGTGATTGTCAACAAACATGGCTTAGTTCCAATATTTTAGTCTGAATATGATTTTCAGAATATTTTTCAATGCTTTGAACTATTCCAATGTTTGCCGTATAATTTTAACTAATTGGACTCTAATTGGACTTTTATCAGCAATTCCACTGTAAAAATTATGTTTACAAATGCGTAATCTCGCTATTGGATAGTTATTAATAATGAAAATAAGAACAAAGTCGATCTATATTTTCATGTACTTGTTGATGATAGTTGTTTTACAGACTTTTATAAAATGATTTTGCATGAACCCACTACAAAAGGCCTTGGTTTCCTTGGTTTGATTAACACTTTCTACACTATCTGTCACCTGCTTATTTTTCCTGAAACCACCATCAGATGAATAATAGACCGTTCCATTATATACTTTCATAACTGATTGGGAGAATCCATTTAGTATAGGAAGGGTTAGTGAGCCACCTATAAATCATATCATTTAGAAGCACCAGAATTAATTTTAATAGGTGTATGAGAACTAGAGGTGTGACTGTCCCAATGGGACTAAGGATACCCCCCGTGTTTTTAAAATACTAAGATGTTTCACATGTCAGTAAACATTTAGTTAAAATAATAAAATAACAGTTCCCAGTGCAGGTGCACAACCCTAACCCTAATCTTAAACCTATTGACCGAAAAATGTAGGAATAAAAGCTCGGACAAATTATGCATGTTGCGAAAATGTTCTAAGTCGAAAAAGGGGAATAACTCCAAACAAAAAAGTCGGACAGACATCATAATCGCAGGTGCACAGGTTCCCATAGTACTAAATATCAGTGCCAAGATTAAAAAACATTGACCTAAAAATGTAGGAATAAAAGCTCGGACAAAATTATGCATGTTGCAAACAAATTTCGAAGTCGAAAAAGGGGGATAACTCCACCAAAAAATGTCGGACAGACGTCATAATCGCAGGTGCACAGGTTCCCATGGTACTAAATATCTGTGCAAAGTTAAAAAAAAATTGACCTAAAAATGTAGGAATAAATGCTCTGACAAAATTATACATGTTGCGAAAATTTTCTAAGTCGAAAAATGGGGGATAACTCCACCAAAAAAAGTCTGACAGACGTCATAATCGCAGGTGCACAGGTTCCCATGGTGGTTGATGTTTGTGCCAAGTTTCACGGAAATTGATAAAAAAAACGACTGAGAAAAACTCTGGACAAATTTGTGTCCACGGACGGATGGACGACGGACGGCTCGACGGACGGACGAGCTGATTCCAGTATACCCCCCCCCCCTAACTTCGTTGCGGGGGGTATAATAATGCATATAGTTAATCAATGAACACAGGAGGAACCTATTACCATAGGTGCTCTGCCATACTTGGCAGCAGAAGACTTTGGTATTGCTTGTGGCTTCTTTACAGCTGGTGCAGTTTGGGGCACTGGGGATTGACCTCGAGAACTTGTCTGAGTTGGAGATGAACCTCTCGATGAGCTCATCTCATTCTGAATTCTGGTTGGTACTGCTGAATTTGTGGAAGTACTTTGGTCTTCTTTGGAAGCATCCTGGAGAGAAATAAGGCCATTATTTAAATAACTATATTCCTCTCAAATGTTAAACAGGAAAAATGTGATGAGGGAAAAATACTATTTTGAGATATAAGTTGAAACATTTGGTTAATTCTAAAGGATAAATAGACTATATTATGGTATTATTTATATATATGGAATATACAGCATCTGTTCGGCAGAAATTTTTACCATTATTATTATAGATTATTTTTATTTTTTAAAATCGAGGTTTTAATAACAATAACTTTTGTATAATTTACAATTTAGTTATAACAAGAGGTGTGCACTCGAGTGCTAGCATACCCTCACCGTGGCAAATTCAACCCGCATTATCGTAAACTCAACCAAAAAGATTTTTAACTTTAAAGAAAAATTCGGACTAATAATATCGATATGGTGTCACAAGAAGCTTGTACAGAAAAAATTATTCAAATCGGTTCATATTTGTTAAAGTTATTAAGTCAGACAGAATTTTCAAAGTCAAAATAAGTCGAAAATGAGGTGTAATATTACGAAAAACAGTCTGAGCCAATCCCTAGCCGCATCATGTAGAGAGGGTATTGTGAGAAGCATGTATACCAAAAAGTATTGAAATCGGTTCATATTTGTTAAAGTTGTTAAGTCGGACAGAATTTTCTAAGTCAAAATAAGTCGAAAAAGAGGTGTAACTTGAAGAAAAAAAAGTCGGACCGAACCGCAATTAGCATCATGCGGAGAGACCTTCTTAAGGAGATTGCATACAAAAAATTATTGAAATCGGTTCATAGTTGTTCGAGTTATGAGGTCGGACGACGGACGGACGGACAAACGGACGGAGAAAACGTGACGGACGAAGCGTGATGGACGGACGGACAGACGCAGTCAATCCAGTATACCCCCCATTTTCTTCGAAAGTGGGGGTATAATTATTATGAATCAAACCTGACAAAAACAGGAAAACATTGTTATCGTTTCATAAAGATACACCAGGTAATTAATATTGAATATTCTACCTACATAAAATTTGATAGGTTGTTTCTCTGCTGGTGTGTGTTGATATTATCTGACAATCCTAAAAGCTACACATGGAGAATATACCACTCATACACAGAACGACACAATGTGTAAATGGGTTTGTTGATACGGCACGAGTGCTGTCGCGGAAGGATAGAACAAGAGGCGCTTGCGCCTCGAGTTCTATCCTTCTGCGACAGCACGAGTGCCGTATCGACAAACCCATATACTAGTACACATCGTGTCGTTCTGTGTTTATTACATGCTTCGCGTCCTAGAATCCGTGCATTAAAAATACAGGATTAAAAGATTTATTTAGGCTTATACAGGGCGTGTTTGTCATGTGTGATGATTCTTTTATTTAAATAGTTCCAGTTTCATGGTTGAGGCGAATGTCATGTACATCATTTTACGTCAACGAGATGCGTATAGAACGTACATGCGTATGGAACGTACGTTGCATACGGATTTGTAAATATGGAACAGCAATAACACTGTACTTCTAGGAACATGCGTGTAATAAATATGTATACTGAATTGCAGGACCCTCTGACAAATCAAACACTTAAACACCTACTTTTGCTTTACTTTCTTGCCTCTTTTTCATTGACAGTAGGAGCCTTTGTCTCATGGCAGCCATTTCATCATCTGAACCTTCTTCCGTCACTTCATCAATCTTTTTTACTGGTTCATCATTCTCTGGCGGTGGGGGCTTTTCAGCCTTCTCAGTGAGATCTGGTGGTAGTGGCGGTTTCTTGATAACCGGTTCCTCTGGGGGTAATGGTGGTTGCTCGTATAATTGTCTTGGTGGCAAAGGAGGGGGTGGTAAATCTGGAGGCAGCATATGGTTGTAGCTTGGTGGCATGAAGAACGGCATATTTGGCATCGGCATGAATGGGAAGCCATAGAGCTCTGACATCCAGTTTAGTGGTATGTTTGTTGCAGACTGGAATAAAACAAAATAGTTAACCCTTTCTATACTAAATCGATTCTCCTACTCAGTTATAAAAGTATACATTGGAATGGTCTATTATTCATTTGGAGGGGTTTTCAGGATAAATTAGCAGATGCCACTTGGTAAGAAATGTTCAGATAATAAGTTCAACAAATGATCTATGGCCGTTTGTTTAACTTATTATCTGAACATGTCCGAAGGGAACTACTCGTCAATGAGTATATGTATAGAAATTGTTAATTTGACTAGTCCAAGTTTCTGGTTGACAGTTAAAATGAAAAAAAAATATGGAAACCAGAATTGGATGTCCCAAAAAAACATTTATTTTAAGTAATATCACCATTCTGATTTCTAAGATTTTCACTGCCAGTCTGCCACCTTTGGCTACTGGGTGACATTGGGAACACTGTTCCACCAGTGGGAGCAGCATTTATATCAGCATTTATATACCAGGGTAACACTCCATAGTTTAGAATGATCAGAAGGTGTAATTTTAAAAGTATAATGTACCAGTGGTTTCTGGTACCATTCATGCGGTAGATATATTGCGACAAGGTTGGATATAAATTTGTGTAATTATAGGTGTCCTAGACTTATGTTGGAAGCCAGATTCCATTGAACCTTGAGTCTGAAAATGCAACATTCTCATCACATTTTCAGTCACAAAATCAAAAGCCATAAGTTTAACTCTTGGTACCCCAAATGATATGGCCATTATGTATCAAATTCTGCACCCATCTCAGGTATATATATATTGTCCATATGGTTTGGGTTCATATTTCAGTTATTTCAATGAATCTATGTTCCCTTATTTCTGGGCCGTGGCCTGTGGAAACTGGACTTTCACCTGGAGTCGCTAATTTATAGCCTAAACCTATTGTGAATGCGATTGAACCCTTGTGTTGAGAATTTACTCTGATGTAAGGAGTTATATTGATAGGTAAAATCAACAGGAGTCATCTCACTACCTTAAGTCTGTGATTTATAATATGTTTGGTAGGACAGTTTGGAGATAAGTGCCAGATGCAACATTTTATTGTGAGCAATTGAACATGAGTCCTGATTATGAAAGTCTGGGAAATGGTAATTTAGTCCAGTGCATTTTATGAGAAAAAATGCCAAACCCGGAACTAATTGCAACAGAATTTTGTTTTGCTGTAATAAGTATGTAAACCCTCCATAAACAACATACTAAAAATCAGCAAAAATCGGAAAAAGGGAAATTGGTGAATTTCGTGAAATAAATTTGAGAAAATTTGGTGAAATCATCCATTTATGGATTTTCATGGATGTATATAAAAAAATTAAATTCACAAGTCCTACATATATCATGCCTATTTTGTTGTCCTCACTTTCCTGAATCCAAAACTGAAAACCATTGCCCGTTTTATAGAGTATTTTTCAAGTTGTGTGCCTTCAAAAACACGAATTTACCTTATTTCGGAGCCTAAATTTGGCAGAATGAGCCAAATATCGTATTTTATGGTTAACCCTTTACCCAACAGAAGGGCCCTAAATTTTTTTAGGCCAATGCATTCTCTTATATATGCGAGGCGACCTATGGTCGACTCGCATATATAAGAGAATGCATTGGCACAGGGCATAACTGTAACTATCACAATGTGGTCAAGGAGCCGGTTCCAATGATATCCATATTTGTATGGTTCTATTGAGACAGACCGAAGATATTTTAGGCTGTTGAAGCTTTATTTGGCCGGTTTTGGCCGGTTTGTTGGGTAAAGGGTTAATTATTTAAAAAACTAGCCCAAAATGCAGAGCTTTTTCGCTGTTTTTGTAATATCCTCACTAGATAAAACACAAACAATGATTAATATGTGCACCTATTGTTAAGAAGAATAAATTATTATATTTTTAGTAACTTTTTCTGCCAAAATAATAATCGTATCCCCACTCCCGGAAGTGCCACGATGTTATCCTACTCCCAGAGGTTTATCCTACTCCCAGCGATGACGGACTATTTATCCCAACCTCGCACGTTCCGAATTACGTAATTCGAAGTGCACGTTTTGGGTTACTCCCCTTACACCAAAATAATTGTCTCAGTTCCAGTGCATAGTCAGATAACACAAAATACATCACCAAAACACAGACCACCAATGTGTTATCGACATCAAATTCCAGCTCAGTGAAGTGAATTTGCAGGATCAACACCAACTGGGAAACATTTTTGGTTACGCTACACTTCGGAATCCAAAGATCAAAATCGTGATAAACAATTGTTCCCACAAGTGCATTCGCACCAAGAAAATGAAAACTGTTGAAATCCACTTCAGTATCTTCAAGCAGTTCCACTTCAAATTCCACTGATATTCGAGTGCATAATCCAAATGAAAGTGAGCAGTATTATCTCATAGAACTAGGAAGGCTTATCCACACAAAGACATTCCAAACAGTTACTAATCTAATCAATAAAGTTTGTTGTTTGTTTGAAAAATTCCTCCGAAAAATCCCCTTTGAAGTTGGTGGCAATAGAAGAAATCAGTCAATGAAATGACGTCACGTTCCTTATACGGGGTAAAATACTATGACCTCAAATATTGCATTTCATCACAGGAGTTCTGTGTCAGTGGTAAATACAATGGAACACACATTTTGTTTGAGAATATTTTATTCTTCTTAACCATAGATGCACATATTAATCATTGTTTGTGTTTTATCTAGTGAGGAAATTACAAAAACAGTGAAAAAGCCCTGCATTTTTGGGCTCGATTTTTAAATAATTAACCATAAAATATGACATTTGGCTCATTCTACGAAACTTAGGCTCCGAAATAAGGTAAATTCGTGTTTTTTAAGGCACACAACTCGAAAAATACTCAAAAAATCTGAAAATGGTTTTCAGTTCTGGATTCAGGAAAGTGAGGACAACATAATAGGCATGATATTTGTAGGACTTGTGTATTTGATTTTTTTATATACACTAAAGAAAATCCATAAATGGATGATTTGACCAAATTTATTTCACGAAAATCACCAATTTTCCTTTTTCCGATTTTTGCTGATTTTTAGTATGTTATTTATGGAGGGTCTATGTACCTATTCCAGCAAAAAAAAGTTCTGTTGCAATTAGTTCTGGGTAAAACCATAAATGCACTGGACTAATTCTGAATAATTCATTTAAAGATTTTTATATGATATACATAGTGATGAGCCGATAATCGGGAACGACAATCGGAATCGGCCGATTGTGGCCCATCGGATGACAATCGGTACTCGGGTTTGAACATCGGGATTTCCGATTGTCTAAATAATAAATGAGTGCTTGTTTTTCTTTAATAAACTGTTTTAAACATGACGATGTTTTGTTGAATAAATGACCAGTAAACATGGGGAAAGTGATACCAAACACAAACTTGATATACATACATGCCCTCTGCAATACCCCGGCCGTACCTGGGTCCATGTGTGAACAATATATTAGTGGGGGTCGCCGGGAAGCACGTGACACTTTGAGTTAGAGTGAGGCAGCGAGCATGACGCCGTGATTGCGCATAATAATTCATTAATTATTGGCATACCGGAACAGTCGTTTCAGTCGATTGATTTCTTTAGCATTGTGATGTACACAACGTACATGTCATGGGACTCATGTACGCCCATAGGTAACTTTATTGTTCGTCAACATGTAGACATTTTGATTTATGTATGTCAAACTATCAAAAATCAAAATGTATGCATACCCAGTACAACAAAGCTATCTATATAGTACATACAGCGTAACAGGTATAAACACTACTATAGAAACCGAAAGTGCATGTCACGTGACTTTAAATAGTTGAAGACAATGTCATTCCATCCAGTCAGCCTCGTGTGACGTCACGTATATGTCACCACAAATGATTATTATGATGACCACGCCGAAATCGAATCGTGTCTGTGAAATTGACATGAACATGGTGTAACTTGCAACTAGTTCAGTCAGGTCATTTCCTTTGACGTGATGTCTTTGAATTGGGATAAAAGAAAAATGCCGTTTGATGAATTGTTATAAAAAACGGACCATGGACATGTCGTCATGCACGTGGCTACATCAAACTTTCAAAACATTTGTTGTGGAATAGCCTAGAATACATGGGTATGTTGCCTGTATTCGATCACTAGTCTGCCCATACCCACCTATCTACTTACCCAAACATATACTTATGTATACAGTGTACTGGCATATTACTACGTTTGTTGATAGCTTCTAATTCTAAGTATTATATAACACATATAACATATTCTGCTATACATTATTGAAATAATCGGAATCGGCACCTGAATCGGCCGATTGTGATCTCAAATAATCGGCAATCGGCGCACGGCTCTATTTGACAATCGGCTCATCACTAGATATACATTGGGTTGGCTGACAGGATGAAGAAAGTAAACTTTGTCTCAGGTGAGCTAAAAAGCTGTATGGTTCTTTTCAAGAAAATGGTCCATTGAGTAGTAACCAGGGGATTGCATTTACATTACGCATGTATTGTTAACATGTTTTTAGTTGATTTTAACTTTAAGTAAGAAAAATATGCCCAGTTCAATTTACTTACTACACAGAGCTTCACTTTTCCTATTTTTTATCTCAGCTGTAAGGAATTGGCTAATTTTCATTCCTAAAAGCCTCAATTTTGTCCGGATGGACAAATGATGGTCGTCCTGTAAGGTTTGGAATTTCCCCAAACATCCTCATTTATTTCCCCATAGAAGAAATACTAGATTCAAGACTTGGAAATACAGAGAATAACTTCTGTTTCTCTCTCAATTCTGATGAGATTTCAATGGGGTTGGGACATGCTACTCACCATTCCTGATGCAGTTTTAGAGGAAGGCAGTGTGTCATCATACAGTACGGACTCTGAAAAAAAGATAAAATCAGTCCTATTATAACATTGGCAAAATTCATAGACATAGGGGCTAATAGCTCATCAACTGAACAACCAATTACAAGTAGACAGATGCCATCCCTTTCAGTGGAAAACCAAACCAAGTTTATCTCCTTATTGTGATGTACATGCCTTGATAGAATGGCTTAAAGCATTCAGAATACACAATGTCTGAACTGTGCACAAATGTAGATATATATACTCTTAATTTGGGAATAATTTTCGCCGATAAACAAGTTGCTGCAAGTAATTCAAATATAATATTTGATGTTCAAATTCATGAAAATAACTGTTTTATTTTGTATTCCCATTCAATCTCCCCAGTGGAGTGTTAATATTTGCCTGCTATACAGGGATGGATCCAGAGATTTTTTTGGGACACCTGTTCTGTATTTGAGTATATATAAATTTGGATGTTAAAAAATTCAAGACTGGACACTTGATTATGCAAATAAAGGCTCTATATAATAGACTATATCACCTGCAGGTTGATGATTTGCATTACATGTGTTTGAATTATAGAAAAATTCCTGGAAAATATGGAAAATCCAACTTGAATAAATACTACCCACTTGGAATTTGGGGACATTTGGGTCTCCAGAGTTTGGGCGCCCAAACCTGTAACAGGTATCAAAACATCCCTGGATCCTTCTCTGCTGCTATACCTAGTAGCAGCCCTCTTAATTCAGATTGTTTGGCTTCGGCAATCTGCTGCAGCAACAGTATGCCGTGGCCCAGTTTGCTTCAGCAAAATGCTTCGGCAATGCTGATTGCCGTAGCCAATTATGAAGGCTGTAGTAGCCACCATTTATCTCAAGCCCTATCAATTTGCTACAGCAATCAGTATTGCAATCTACAGCCATAGCCAACTGTAGCAATTAACCATAGATAGGCCTTCATAAAAGGAATTGCTTTAGCAAACACTGACTTCAATGAATCAAATCAAGTTGACTAAAGTATTATGGTGTCAAAACAGAAATTTGGAATTAAAAGGACTGTGAAACAAAACCCTTTTGATAAAGTAATGGTACAATGACAATATGTGTTATTTTACCATTGGCTTCATCACCACTGTCAAGATCCATTGCCACTTCATCATAGTTGTCTTTCTGCTCTAACTTCTTGGTGGCACCCTTCAATTGTGATCCTGTCTTTTTCTTCCAAAAGGTCTTTGCCTGTGATAAATATAACATATGAATCAAAGCCCCATGTTTTTTGAATGATCTAAATAATCTTTTCGTTGATTTTTTTTTTATCAAAATAGGAATTACATGCCTGGTAATCTTCTCCTGCGCAGCATTTAGCTATTCAAATATATTCGGGAGGAAACTTTCTGTTATGATGCAGAGGCCAATTTCCTCTACCTCGAATGGTAAGTGCTCTTGTTAAAATGTGTTTTTAGTGGTCATTTTGTATATTTCTTGATTAGGAATGCTTCATTTTGATGTAAAATTAAATAATTATATGTATATAACAGCTGCAAGAAGGGCAACAAATCAGATTAATTTGTGCAAGCGTGAGTGAAAACAACACAATGGCGGTAAAAATCAATATTTTGAAAAACAAATTACCACAAAATAAGACAAAATGTGTCTCTAGACATATGGAGGACAAATGGACAAACAGACAAGCTGATTCCAGTATGACCCAAACACAAAGTCTGTTGGAACTAGATATCATAATTTCATTTCTTCATACATGTACAGTAATGCCCCAAATAATCGAATCCTTAACCACAGCAGAATTATGGGTCATTTTTCAGGATTTAAATGGAAATATGGCTTGTTGCCATTCATCGGAAAGCTCTCAGTGAGAGCTTTCCAATGAATTGCAACAAGCCATATTTCCGACTAAATCATGAAAAATTACCCATAATTCTGCTGTGGTTAAGGAGTCGATTATTTAGGGCATTATTGTATGTCTGGTTGGAATTAACTACCTTGTTGTGCATGTCAGCCAATGCGTTCCTATCTCTGTTAGAACTCAGGTACATGAGAAATCTCTCTGCTTGGTCACTTGGATCATCCATAGTCAGAATTTCTCCAATCACACGTCTCTGAAGTTCTACCAATTCCAATCGTTTCTTCTCCTCTGCTAATTGCTTTTTCTTTTTTGAGAGTTTATGATCCCGCCTCTTTCTAGCTGCATCTATGTCTTTTCGCCGGTTCTGTTGTAGCCTCTCCTTAACAGACATACCTACACTGGTGTTTGATTTCTTGCCAGGCGGTTTGGGCTCTAAATTTTTGTCTGAAACAAAAAGTGTTGCTGCTACTTAAAATATTATCACCACAGCCAATCAAATTACCTCTTACGAAACAGTCATTGAATTGGTAATTATAAACTTGACCTCATATTAGCCAAATTGCTAAATTTTACTTTACCGCGATCTTGGCATACTATTCCTTCTTTTTAAATCACTTAAACAGATACATCCAAAAGATCGATGTCTGAGGTTATCACAAACAATTACATCTTTGAATTTCCCACAATATTAAAATATAGAGACGTGAACTTTCACACCATTCCCCATTTACCTGTTCAAGTTGGCCACTAACATCACAATTGTTTTTAAAGTTACTCAATCCGATCATACCCTCCTAAATTACTATGTCTATGGCTTCGGGGGGTAAAAAATATTTGATTCCAATCGAGGAACCGACCCATCAAAGCTCCGAGTGATCAGATATCGATTTTTGAAGTTTGTTATTTCTTGAGATGTGTAATAATATGTGGCCCAGAAACACGTGGTCAAATGGAGGGTCTCAGACAAAATTGCGGATGAAGATGGATAACTCTAAAATCAAGTGGTAATACGGTCAAATTTCGTGATACTTTAGTGATAATACGGGCATATTGTGTTGAACAAAATGTTGATAAATAACAAGTTTTGGGAAATTTGATACCATAGTTGACAGTGGTTGGCATTGTTTTGTTGCAATAAATCGATTCTCATAACTAAAGCGTTTTTTGATATTTTGAAGAATTGTTGTTTTATCTTGATGGTATGGGGACTGTCTGATCAGAGTGAGTACCTTTAAAGTAAATGATGTCACATTACTTCTGATATCCCATGCTCATGGTACTAACCATCAAGCTTACTGTTACCTTGGCTACTGCTTTCATTTTTGGGCTCAGTGTGTCTAACTTTGCTGGCAGATGACGCCAGGGCAATTCGTCTCAACTCCTGCTCATCCAGCTCTTCATCACTTTCCTGCAAATATTAACCATTGAGTTATTTGAAAAACAATATCTACCGAGATCATCCTAGATTTTTAGATAGATACATAGTTTACTGTTCTGAGTAGCGTATGGTTGTTCTCCTCGAGTAAGATGTGGAGAATTATCTTTATGAGGCGCTAGCCGAGAGAAAATAATCCTAGCATCTCACGAGATGAAATAACCTGTACACTTCATAGAAGAGTTGACTGTTGTGTTTATTATATGTTATATACCAGTTTGTTACGACCCAGACCACAATGAAACACATGGCTAGACCTAATACAAGCTGCAACATCACCAGCCATGTCTGTTAAAACAATGCGCAAGGATACAGAATGACGCAAAAATTTACTTCCTCAGCTAAAAAGCCCAGGATACACATACAGTAATGCTCCAAGTAATCAACTTCTTAACCATGTGCAGCAGAATTACGGGTAACTTTTCAGGATTTAGTCGGAAATATGGCTTGTTGTCATTCATCGGAAAGCTCTCGTGAGAGAGCTTTCCAAAGAATGGCAACAAGCCATATTTCCAACTAAATCCTGAAAAGTTACCCATAATTCTGCTGTGGTTAAAAAGTTGATTACTTAGAGCATCACTGTACATGTAGTTTCATGCTCTACACATATAACTTCAGTTTACAATTGGAACTTGGTCCACTATCATGGCAGACTTTAGTTGGGTGAGGCTTAAAATAGTTGATTATCAAGATAGCTAGTCCTTGTTATCTCAGACATTGTTGGCATTCAATAATAAATTTGCTGTCAATGTCTGCAGCAATTTGTTAAAATTTTGCATAAACATTGGCAGGCTCTGAAATTTGCATCTGACAGCCGAAAAATACCCTGGCAAAAAAAATTCTTGTTGCTTTGGCTCAGCTGTTGCTAATTAACAGGGTTGATATTGATATGCATATCTGGAGCTAAATGCTTCTATCCATTTCGCTGTTAAGTGCAATTAGAGGGCCTTTATATATCACACAGGCAACAATGTGTCATCCAGGCCTTCCAATAGAATACTATGTCACAAACTGAGGTTATTTTACCTACAAATCATGCAGAAAAAGCAATCACATTCAACATGAAGCAATAAATTCTGTTACTCACTTCTTTGGGTTTTTCTTGTTTTGGTTCATTCCCAGTGGAGATTTGCGCATTGGAAGCATCAGAAGTTGCATTATGCTTTGTCTCCACTACTACATCAGCTAGCTGTCCTGGTACATATGTTCCCTGATGCCGTTCTGGAGAAGATACTTTAGACTGAGGCAATTGAGAGTCTTCTTCTTGAGCCAGCTCTTCACTTTTTAATTCTTCAAGCAAACCTTGTATCTTCCTGTGCTCCTCAAGGAGAGCTTTAAAATCTTTGTCATTCGCCTCATCTTCAATTTCTTGTTTGGAGCTGAATTTTCTCTTGACCCAAGCTATAGTGTTAAGGTTTCAATAACAATCGATGTGTGAATGAGAATACATACAGTGAGGTGGTTAGAGCCAAGAGAGTCTTGTTGGAATTGGAAGGCCAGGTCCAACTTTAAATTTCCAACTCTCCCTTCAACAGATACCTCATTCTTCCCAACTGAACTATCATATAAATTATACATTAAAACCCTCCCGATGGTTGAAATTTGTTCCACTGATTGTCAATTCAGTCTAAACTTTGACTGAAAGAATTTCAAAGAAGGAAAATATCCAAAAATGGATGAGTTATTGATCAAGGCTTGCAAGGAGTATAGTGGCAATATTATACACTTTCTTTTCCCGTCCTCGCCCAAAGTTTTGCAAAGAAATATAACTCAACTATACTCGCTAATTCGTTAAAAATCACTTTTATGAAATAATAGGCATATCAAAAGATACATGTACACATCACAAAAAAAATCTGTAGAATAATAAAATATAAAAGGTTGCAGACACAATGTCCCCCCGAAACGAGGTGGGAGTTGAAAAAGGGGCATAACTCCATCAAAAATCATCGGACCGTGACCATAATCGAACTTGGCCTGCATCTTCTCTTCAAATATTAAGCAATTCTGCTGAATATTGCTGAAATTATAGGGACAAAATGCAAACACTAAGATTTCTAAGTAACAAAAGTGGCATAAACTCTGTCAAAAATTATTGGACCATTACCCAAATTGAACTTGGTCATCATCCGGTTATCATTTCTAAATAAAAAAAGAGGCATAACTCATGTAAAAATTCATCGGACCGCGACCTCAATAATGTGATGGTTTTTCCTGATACCAAGTTTTGTTTAAAACTTTCACACACAACGCTCGTTGTTCACACCACGCATACCATATTCCTCATAAGTATTTCTATATCACAAACTGGGAACAGGTCGATTTATTTCCCTTAAAGGGCTTATTTATTGTGTTGTCTTTGATATTTTTACAACATCATTTGAACGGCGTCCGAACAGAGACCAGGAGTTGGAAAATAACCTGGAATTATTCAAATGTGAATGTAAATAAAACAAAATTAAAAGATATTACAAAATAGGCTAACGAAATTCAGTGCTGACATTACGCGACCTCGTTAACTCCAGAGCAATGCATTAAACTTCAACGCGGTTCGCGTTAAACTTCAACGCGGTCCTAAAGTACACTCAACGCATTATCATTACCACGTTACGACCACGTTGACGGCTGAGGTCCGCGTTAAAAGGGATACTTATTATGAGAATATATGTAATTGTAAGTTGGGTTTTTCTCAAACAAAATGTCCTTGTGGGATAGACCTACCTGTATGCCCATAATTTAACTGAGATGGGAAAGGTTCTAAATATACCTTCAAATAGTTAAATATTTAATCCACAATTACAGTGACCATGAACATTTTGACAAGAGGGACGAGGGCGAATTTTAGCACCCGTGAATTACAAATTGTGAGTGCAAACGGGTGCGAGAGCAATTGCTCCCATCTCCTTGGAAGGACTACTTGGTATTGTTAGGTTTATACTATCAGGGTTTCCGCTAGGGGTTGGGGGAATGTGGCCGTATTTGGGAAGCACATACTCGGTGCCCTGTCGGGAGAAAATTTAGATGTTTATCACTGAAAAGTAGCCGTTTCCTTGCACTTAAGACAACAAGCAGGAACATGGAAGCTTGGTATAGAACCTAATTAAAACAGATTGTCTTTCTTTGTTCTCGAGTTAATGAACTAAAAGCATGTAAGCACCACAACATACAGTGGATCGAATGACTTTTATAACAGTAGCAATATTAAAAGCCGACATCAAAGGAACTAAAGACACATTGTCACACTCAGTGTCAAGTTTACTCTGGCAGTAACCAGTGTTACGGCGTCATGAGCAGAGCTCATGTCACGTGCTCTGCATGCTTTCTTTGTATTCACAGTACCACTGAACCAAAACAATTTGGTGAAAATCAGAATTTCCTCAGACGGAGATGACCTCATGCTGGATTTGTATAATGAATAATATTGTATTAATTGTCCAGGGAATAAATACATTGATAATAACTATTAATATTTTAATTGTTTTATTTTTAATTAAACATCTCGTTGATACAGACCTTGTTTTGAGGTAAAAGGTCTTAACTGTTCATCATAGTGACTGCCAGAACTCACCTGTGTTCATTGTTCCAGCTCAGAATTCAGCCCCCGCCCTAATAGACTTACCAATGTATAATGCGCATTTTGAGGGAAATGTAGTGGGTCAGAAAGTTGTAACTTAGTCGAAATCTATGGTAAATTAAAATTTGAGAGGCTGATTAATACTAAACATTCGATGACAAAGCGTTATACAGGATGGTGTTGACAAATGTGCACATGGTCCGCGCTACTTATCATGTCTTATTCAGACAGAATTCCTTGCAATCTGTTAATCATCAGTGTCGGTGATCGCTTGTCCTGCGTAAAAAGGGGGCTAAGCTAAGTCAGTGGCTATTTTGTGGCCAATATTAAGTCAAGGTTGGGGAGGGGAATGAGGCCGCTGGATGGCCGGCCACAGTAGCGGAAACCATGATACTATATTATGATGGTCCGTCAGGCACATTTTGGGGGAATGGTACAGAATGAAACGATCATTTTGAAATTTATAAAACTAACTGTAAGACAAATAAAAAGGGTTGGAGTTGTGACACACAGCAAAACCAGTCCTTTGATTTTGAGGCGCGCAATTGTGAAAATTTAAAATGCGCACCTCAGAATTTGCAACCAGTGAACGAGATTTTAATAAACAACACACCAACGGTCAAACACCGATAAGGCTATCCACCATGTATCTTTTTCAGCAGTGATGACGCTGATTACGAACCTGGTAACTACTAGTAGTAACATACATTGTGATCGCATTATTACTCGATGAATGAAAACAAACGGCCACCTTCTTGACAATGCGTCATTCAATCTGGGCACCTAATGATATTGACCAATGGGACAGTCGGAACACTGAAGAGGAATCAAGCGTCATCATTAAAAATAGGCAGCTAATGAGGACCCGTGTTGCATCACGTAATCGCCACAGTTAATAATATCGGCCAACGAATGAGCAGTATCACAAAATCGGAAACTTATTTATAATAACACGTGATCAGCAGATTCTCCCAGATTAAAAATAGAATTGGAAAATCCTCAGAATTCTGCGTGCAAACAACTCATTCAGGCAACTTTGTTTCAAATTATTATCTGCGCATTTTTAAATCTAGTTTTTGCAAGGGGCATGCATTTTTTTTTGTGTGGAAAATTAATAAACGAAGCGGTCCCTAATAATCTCGTACAGGGGGAATTTTTAGCTGAAAATAAATAATCGTATCCGTACGCTTATTTGGATCCCGAGACTGTTGACGAAACCACGATACTATCAAAGCGAAAGAGGGTTGACTCGTCGGATTCCGGTGAATCTGATTGCGGTAACGATTAGGATTCCACTTCCGAGTTTGAAACTTTAAGCGAGTCTCATGGGCATGCGCTCTCAGACGCGGAAGTCGACTAATTACCGTGATCAGATTCATAGGGATTGCCAGATTGTTTTTTATTTCTGTTTCCACATTTAGAATAATACGTGTGTATCATTATACTTGATATTACTTGTGTTTGTCTTTATTCAGTAATCATTTCATCGATGTTAATTTGAATTGTGCTCCCTCAAAAAAGGCGCGCGCAAATCCCTAAAGCTCAGAGCGATATACCGCGCACCTTCGTTTTCCAAATTCGAAGGACTGGCAAAACAAACATAATTTTCTGCAACAAATGTCCCAGAACAAGTCAATCTGTACAAATACCATTATGCTTTAAATAATAGTTTTATCATTGATCAATTTCAAAAGGATACATTGACCTGGTCGATGATAAGGAGTACTAGTACGTTTTGATCTATCATATCTATTTTCTTCATCATAACTTCGATAACTTCTGTCTCTACTTTGGTAATTTGTTACAGTTCTGTGAGGATTTGATTCCATATACTTTGGCTTCACTTTACTGACTTTACGAGAATCATAGCGAGATCCTTGCCATTCTTGGGAAGATACTTTTGAAACCTGTCTTCGACTTGGTGGATACTCACCATGGTTATATTCTACAGTGAATGGCCTACTCGTACTACTATGACCAGCAATGTTCATAGAGTGAAGGTTGGTGGCATGTTTTCGATCTTTTCTTGATGAATGAGCTGTGACAGGAGCAGATTTGTTGTGAGGAAGTTTATTGTGAAGTTGCCCATTTTCGTCGTCTTCTGATAATTCGCCTTCTTCTCTTGTAGTAAGATCAATAAATGTTACGTTCATATTAGCCATTACCTCGGTAAAGCAATCTCCGCTAACTTCAACTTTTCAGTAACATTGAAATTGTTTTTTAAAGCACAAACCACAAATGAAACGTACCCAAAATGTTCTTATCGCAAAAGTAAGATGGCGGATTTTCGTGGAATGAAAGGGAGATAATTTTAGTCCAATATTGCAAATGACGTAAGCGTCTTATTTTTCAGAGCTGAAGCGATCATTTTATTTGGGGCCGCCTTTTTCAAAAGTTTTTAAATGTTTCAATTAAACTCTTGAGTTCTGTATCACTTCTCTAAACTGTTTGTCGAAAATTTCATTGATATCATGTGATTATTATGAATGAACTGATCGAATCTCTCAATCTTTACCGCGCGGGCCGTTTTTGCATTTGCCGGGAACTCCTCTTGAACTTGAAATTATCAACTTGCAAGTCAACACTAGATTCAGAATTTCACTGTTATCAGGTATTTTTACACTTTTACTGGCTTTAGAGTGCGTTCTCTAGTAGATTAACTCTATTATATCCACACAGTAAGATTCCTTAAGTCACATTCCCCCAGCCAATTTGTCCCCTTCTGTCATACCGCAGGACATATTCCATATGTATAAAGGTATAAAGATGTTTACTTCTCAATTTTGTTGGGACAGTACTCAGAAATTTAAATAGTTGACAACTTTATTTGATTTCTAGCGAGAATACACACTCGGACCGATCTAACACTGGAAGTTGGATGTAAGTATGTCTGTAAGTATGTCTGTAGGCCGGAGCTAACATTCAACGTGCAGGGTCGATGTGTTCCATTTAGAATATAGTCTTTATAGAGTACGTGTACTTTATTTATTTTTTACTGAAATGCTCTGTATTCTAAACGAGCACACCCGGCTCTGCACATTGCACGCTAGCTCCAACCTGCAGGGTAGAGGGGTAATGTCGCAAGAGCTATACTCGACCTTCACCTCTGATTTTGCAGTCACGTTATATTCAACTAATTAACAGGTCTTTTTCGGGTGGTTTCTAGAACACCAAAGTGGGTGGAACATATATATAAGTCAAATTGCACATGTGGGTGGAATGGAGTCGATTTGAGATTATAGATGTGCGCCCTACGAGTATACCGGTACCATTTATTGAGGTTAAGGACGAGTATCGCTCTTGCGACATTACCCCGCTACCAACCTGCAGACACAGTTAGATGAACTGAGGAAGTGATCAAACCCGATATCGCTAGAACACATGCTTTGGAGTCTGCTGGTTTCGTTGCTGCGGTCGCCGGTTAGGTTACGAAAAATGACCGCCGATAATTTAATCATACCCACTGATTCTATCTTCATGTCGTAAAATATATATATCACTCCATTTTTTTCAAAGCATCTTATCTATGTTTATTATAATTTAGCTTGATATTTAGAACTAAAACATTGCGCCTTTATTCTATTCCTTCATTGCTTCCAACCTGCTAATCGTCTATCTGCTGAGTGTTATATTCCGGCACGTAATGCATCCGAATTATCTGCCGAGTCTTGAATAGTAAGTCATTTAACAACGCAAGGCCTTCACCACCAGTGATCTATAACCTGGCAATTAATTTTTATCTAATAATTTTCTAGGTTTTAAAGTTATTTTGGTTGATAGCATATAGTAACTTGGGTAGAAAATGGATGCAAAACGATCAGCAAATCTACTCTCTGATTCTTCTATTGGCCGATACAACAAAATTAGGTCCACTAGTGTTTCCACGACATTGAAAACATTGACTGCATTTCCCCCTCGCCGGATACAGAACCCGTTCCCCAAAACCTGGCGGAAAGCCTGGTTAAGGACTTTGCTAACCCAATTTCCCCCAAATTTGATGGAGCCAAAATAAAGCCTTAGAGGTTTATGTTCAATTTTATTAGTAATCACAGTAACCAATCCCATGAATGAAACATTTTAAAAGTATAATTCATGGTGGAATATGTTAGAAATACTAAATGTGAAATTTATAGAGGTTTTTAAAATCTATTTTTTTCGAACCCAAAATCAATAAACACAAAGTCCATATCAAAGAAAAAAATATGACAATGTGTACTGACAACTGTGAAGAATGATGAACAATAAAATAATATTCATATTTATCAAGCATTCTTTGATAAAATTACTAAGAACCAATTGTTTACAAATAATTGAGTAATTTGCCTGACATCGCTTGTAATGAGGTGACAGTTAAGTGTTAATATCTGTGGACAGTGGTGTGTTGTGAATATCTTGACAAAAGAACTGTGTAATCCCCAATCTGGGGGTACCCCATAGCCCAGAAACTAGGTCACCAATCAGCCTGAGTCAGGATATAATATTCTCTTGGTCAACACCTGCTGGTCATAATCCCAGCTGGCTTGAGTGAACATTAACTTGAACCATCAAATTCAGTTCCCAAATAGCTTTTCTGAGCAATAAAATCTACCATTTGTAAACAACTGCTTCCAAGCCAAAAATCTTAATAAAACTGAAGAAATGTGAGTATATCTTTATTGTTCATCATTCTTCACAGTGTTCAGTACACATACCCATATCTTTTTCTTAGATATGGTCTTTGTGTTTGTTGAATTTGGGTTCGAAAAAATAGATTAAAAAAACTTCTATAATTTTCACATTTTGAATTTCTAACATAATCTACAATGAATTATACTCTTAAAATGTTGCATCCATGGGTTTGGTTACTGTGATTACTAATAAAAGTGAACATAAACCTTTATTTTGGACTCCATTAGATTTGGGGAAAATTGGGTTAGCAATTAAAGTCCTTAATAAGATTCAATGTTTGTTTTCGCTAACATCCGGCACCAGCTTCCGGTTAAATCACTGATCACGTTATCACATGAGGACAGAGAGGAAATAATAATAACAACATTATTTTGTCGGGCGTTTTTAACAGCCTTCAAAGAATGATTAACAGCACTATGGGCCTATTACTAGTGTTTAATATCAGTCCTCGAGATCATGCTGTTAATCATTCATGTCGGCTGCTAATAAACCATAATGCCCTCCAATATATTGTATTGCCACTTTGCACGGCGTTCCCAATAGTATTAACAGAGTTTTACTAAAATTTACTGGTATGGTACATGCACGTTGAAATCTTATAACACCCAGCAGTGGCCAGCCGATGATGTAAGAGACAAGCAGATAATGAAATTTTCGCTCAATAACTGCCCCCAACTTTAGCGATGATGTTATGAACATAACAACTGAAAGGATCTCTCCAAAATGTATGCCGCATCCGGTGTTTGGATCAAACTTCCATTTTTTTTTTTGTAAACAACAATTGATAAAATGGTTTTGATGGAATGTTTCAGGGACAAATGACATGCTTTATAGATATGAACATTATTGTGTCGCTTTACATGAGTGGTAATAACAGTAATAACATAAGTTTCTCGGGGTATTACAGTTCTATTCACAGCCTTTCAGGAATGATTAACAGCCAACCATCCTATTAGTGGCCCTCAACTACGTCTTGACGCTCTCGGGGCTCTAATAGGATGTTTGGCTGTCAATCATTTCTGTAGGGCCACTAATATATATTTGTTGTATGGTTTCGAGGTTGATATGAAGATTTATCAACCCGAGGAATTCAATATTCATCGAGTCCGCGGGGTTGATAAATCCTCACGTCAACCTCGAAACTATGGAACAAGTGTTTTATTATAATATCTAGTGGTATTATTTACCTGGTAGCCCATTAGAGTACTACTGTAGGAGCGGAAGAGACAAATATTTTCAACAAATTTAATGAAACTCTCTACCGCAAATCTACAAATGAGTTATGTATAAGCAATTTTGATTTGGCTGCTGGCAAACGGTATGCATAATGTGATTGGACAGTGACCTCTCATGTGTGACGTAATAATAAATTTTGCGTATACTACATTCAAAACAACGCGTTTTCCTGTGGCCCAGTTTATATTGCTTTATATTAGGTCTACAATGTATGTGGAACGAATGAAAATAACATTCAGTGCAATTACGGTATGCTATGGAGGGTTAGTTATGGAAGATCAAAGCTTCTTTGAACAGTGAACTTATCTTCTGAAAGTCTGTGCAAATGTGAATTATCTGGGCGACATGATGATTTAATTTGGCGTGCCGGACATGCCCATGGAATAAGCCCCCGGAATCACCTGGTCGCCTGTGGTTTGGGCTGGTGCATGGGAGAATATTTTGTAATTCAGAATGAATAATCGCAAAATCATGGCTTCTGGACAGTACTAGTATAGAGGTGTTTCGGCTGGTAATACAATGCATTTATCCAACCACTTAATTCCTTCATTGACCATGCTGATTTTTTCAGTTTTACTTCTAATAGCCATCAGCTTCATGATACACCAGGAAAATAAGTCATCAATACAAGCCAAACGCGGGTGGTCCGATCACACTCCAATCACATACTCGTTTTATTAGTATAAACACAGTTTTCACCAAAAAATATCTGACACCGAACTGATTAATTAGTATTCCAATCACCTACTCATCTACATTCTGGTTGCGTCCATAATGTTAATTAAAATATTGTTTGTAGATTAATATCTGTTGTGTAAATGTTTGGGTTATGAATAAATATATGTTCAGTCAATCAACTGACTAATGATGATAACGATGCATGGAAACCGATGATTTGAAGGACTTTTGACTATTTTGTATTAAGCAATGGCAGATGCGTATTTGTCGTGACCTAAAGATGTCTTGTTATCACACATTTGTTCCAATTATAGGGTGCCACAACATGTGATGGAAGATATAACCAATTTTATATGGCATGCATATATACCATTGGAAACGAACCAGCAATGTATTTCTAAAATAATTCGAAAATATACTATGTATACGGTACATGTATACCATAGTCGTATGGCATATGTGCCTTTAGATAATCTCTTTACAATGATACCGCCAGTGCGTTTTATAGTCCGGGCATTGATCGGACTACATTGTATAACCAAGAGTGCACTGTAGACGACTCATATTTATCATTCATTTGTTCTTTACATATAGATGGAATTGTCTAAATTTTGACTCCACTTTTAGAATTGCTATATTTATTTTGATAGAAATATTCAGTGTTGAAACTTCGGGCGCCCAAAACTTGGCGCCGGGCGAGATATTTTCTGACACTCCGATACAAAATGTTGCAGAAATTGTTTGTTCTGCATGGCGAAAAATAGCCTGCGGGCCTTCATCTCGGGATGTTGGATTCGCCCCTTGCATTGCTATACATATCGCATAGAATACCAAATTTAAGTCATTTCAAACAACAGTTAAAATAACTATACGTTTGAGTAATATAAAACATGTAAACTGCTGTATTTGCATGCATGTTAGCAATATTCAGTGCGGCATCTTCGGGCGCCCACGACAAATGGCGCCAGGACACCACGCAAAAATTCCTTGCTCTGGCGAAAATATGGGGGGCGTGCGTGGGGGGCACCCCCCCCCTTGGATCCGCCCTTGTATAATAAGTTAATAACCTCTGTTTAATGTCGTGATCATAATAATAAAACGTAATTAGAGCACGAAGCTGCCATCGATTGCCGTCACCAGCCATATTATCTCTAGCACTTTCCACATGTAAATTCTGAGCAGCCACCGGAATTATAAAATGGCTTGAGTCGCGTGCATGGGCTTATATAACTTATAACTGTGAATCGCAATTAAAGGTACTCAACTCCTCTCAATTACTATTTCAATGGCTTCGGGGGTCAAAAATATTTGATTCGAGTCGAGGAAGTCACCCATCAAAGCTCAGATTTGTTAGATATCGATTTTAGAAATCTATTATTTTTCATTATCGGGAATACTTTCTGGCCCAGAACTCAGTCAAAATTGCGTTATTATTACCACTTGATTTTAGAGTTATCCATCCTTGTCTGTTTGAATAGTTTTTGGTGTACACATCCCGAGCAGATTATGGCAGTTGAAGGCAAATATTAGTACTCATCTCGAGTAAATAACAAATTTCAAAAATCAATATCTAATAACTCTGAGCTTTGTTTGATGGGTTCCTCGACTCGAATCAAATATTTTTTACCCCCAAAGCCAAAGAAATAGTAATATAGCACCCTCTGATCGGATTGTTGTTGTTGGAATCTGTTGAGATGGGGACCCTCTGTTCGGATTGAGTACCTTTAACTAAACCGTATTGCATATTTGAATTCTCGCATGGACACAGCAGGGTTGTTATATTGTCAGAACACTACTCCCAATGTGAAATAGACTATAGAATCCAATGTATGCTTTTATACACCGGTAATTGAATGGGACAATCCATTCAGTATTGAAAGGGTTAACACGTTCACTGCCGACTATGAGTTATCTTGTAGTTTTTGTATGTGATTGAATGGGCATCGGTAGTGAACATGTTAAAGTATAATTTGCTATCTTCCAGTGCCCTCTGGTTTTTTCAATGAGTTTCGAAAGAGTTATAGCACTTTTTTTCTTAGAAACTTTTGTTTTATTGGTTTACTGATTGATGACTCAAGCTTTAGTTTATCTTTCTGAAATGCAATTTGAAGCAAGCCAGCAGGAGGAGATGGTTCTAAAGTGTTTAAAGACTTTTGTTTCAAAATCCTCTTCCTCCCTTTAATTCTCTACTTACATGTTTTTTTAAAATATTGAACTATCATAATATTAATATATATTTGGAATGAAATAGATATTAGATATATAAAGTAAATTTATATAATTTATCCTCATCTACTTTAAAATTTCATTGCTGGTGACTATCCTTATGATTTTGTTTTTTTTTAGAAATTTTGACCAAATTTAAAAATCAAAATATTAGATCATTCAGATAATCGAATAAAAAAAGTTAAACAAAAGCATAAGAATAACAAACGGCAAAGAACAAGAACAAAAACGCTCTCAAAATAACTCATTAATTTTGAGATTGATTTATATGAGAAAATTAACACTGAAGGCTGAGATGCTGCATAACTGATATTAATAATATTTATCACATAATTTGGCCATAAAAGCAGTTTCATAATTATCGGTAATAGACAGCGCGTGCGATGACGTCACTGCGTTCTTCAAATAACTTGCGATCGCTGTAGTTTATGATTGTTGTTTTCGATGAATATTGCGCGTTGCTTCGGGTTTATTTGATCATGTGATAAAAGGTATCTCACACTCGTCCTATTTTATACGTAATTTATCAACCTCGTCCTCTAAATTCTATTTGAGCCTCGGTAAACCTCGGCTCAAATCGAATTTAGTGAACTCGGTTGATAAATTCCGTATAAACTAGAAACTCATGTGAGATCCTCTATTTAATATTTAAGGGGTTTCCACACCTGAGCCATGTCAGGAGGTGGAAAGTTTAGATAGACATACACAGAAAACTACCTAATTGTTAAGCTAGTGCACCACCTGAAGTAATCTGTGCTATCTGAAGACCACATCAAGCATAGTATATAACAATAAAAATGTCAAAAATATGACATTAACCCTTTACCCAACAAACCGGCCAAAACCGGCCAAATAAAGCTTCAACAGCCTAAAATATCTTCGGTCTGTCTCAATAGAACCATACAAATATGGATATCATTGGAACCGGCTCCTTGACCACATTGTGATAGTTACAGTTATGCCCTGTGCCAATGCATTCTCTTATATATGCGAGTCGACCATAGGTCGCCTCGCATATATAAGAGAATGCATTGGCCTAAAAAAAATCTTTTTTTACCATTTTTTCTTACATTCTTTAACAATTTTATAATTTTTAATGTGTTAAGCCAATGCATTCTCTTATATATGCGAGGCGACCTATGGTCGACTCGCATATATAAGAGAATGCATTGGCACAGGGCCCTTCTGTTGGGTAAAGGGTTAATCACATTTATAGAAGGGAAATTTTGGGAAGAACGTTCTCAGCAAGTATACAAAATTATTGGAAATGAATAACTGCCATAAAAGGTACATGATCTGAACAAACTAACATTCTTATAACACTCTTGAAGCAGTGTTTCTCTCTATTAAATACTCATTTGAGCCTTTCACTAGCTCAGATCATGTACTTTTTATGGCAGTTTTTCATTTCCAATAATTTGTTATACTTGCTGAGAATGCTCTTCCCAAAATTTCCCTTCTAAAAATATGATTAAAGTCATCTTTTTGAAATTTTTATTGTTATATATAATATGTTTTGTGTGGTCTTCAGATAGCATAGAATCCTTCAGGTGTGGAAACCCTTAATAGGTCTAAAATAAGCATTGATTTCTCTACTGTTTTGACATGGTGTTACAGTAATGCCCTAAGTAATCGACTCCTTAACCACAGCAGAATTATGGGTAACTTTTCAGTATTTAGTCGGAAATATGGCTTGTTGCCATTCATCAGAGAGCTTTCCGATGAATCGCAACAAGCCATATTTCCGACTAAATCCTGAAAAGTTACCCATAATTCTGCTGTGGTTATTAGTCGATTACTTAAGGCATTACTGTATTTTGCAACCACGCTGTAGTAAACTATTGTCAATTGATAAAGAAAGGATGCCATAACGGCAGGCTTTCATCATTGTTTTGGTATAAAGTAAGGACATTTGTCTGATGATAAAATTGTTATCCAAACAAACATGTACACAGGCGAGCAACTGCTGATGAACTGTGAGTGAACATAATGGTTTTGTTGAGATATGGTGATATTCAGAGAGGTTATTGCTAACTACAGGCTTGAAGTTATTATACCCAAAAGTTTGCCTTTTTTTGAAAAAAATACCTGGCCAGTGACTAACCGTAGTGTGAACCCTACCAGAGAATAAATATCTGTAATAGTTCTAAAACATAGTACCTGTTGTGAAAAAATTCACTTTTTGTGGTTAACTTTTCCTTACTTCGCTCATTCTGTACAAAATCTCTCTCAAAAAGTATTTGCATCCTTGAAATTATTCAATATCATTGACATTTTCATTACTTAAAAATGTAATACTATTAGTGTTGTGACATTTCTTTTTATCACCAGACTGAAAAAGCAACAGAGGCATCAAATCATACAGATAGAACACTTGACTCAGGCATCTCCGTACCATATGTCATTGAGAACAACATTGCTCTCTGTGATTTGGTGAGTCTCTATGTAACATCTGCAATTAAGTCGATAGATGTCCAGGGATTATCCTTGATAGATGTCCAGGGATTATCATTGATAGGTGTCCATGGATTATCCTTTATAGATGTCCATGGATTATTCTTGATAGATGTCCTGGTGCCAAATGCAGGACCCTTTCTCTATAAAAAAAAAATGAAGCCCAGTTTCTTAATTTCAAGTTCGAACATGCCAAATTTACTTCTTCAAACTTCTTTTTAGTTTAGTTTCTCTATATTCCCAAATTGGCACAGGACACATTGCATAATAGAGATGCACATAGAGTGCACATCACAACATTCACCATCTGGGAACTTAAATCTAGTCTATGTTTCCCATAGCAGATGAGGGCATGAAGAATTAGGTTCCCAGAGGATGACTTTGGTGATGCTAGCCCTCTGTGTGATAGCGTTACTAAAATAATCCTCTGGGGACCTCATTCTGCAAATGTCCAGCACCATATTGTCAGGCCTGTTTACTATAGTCCACGTTTCCTTTGACATAAACCAGCTTGTGATATCTAGGGATAGATACTGCTTTAATACGTTATGTCAAAACATCCTTCCAATACCTTTCTATAGTGGGTATAAGTGCCAATTCGCAAACAAATTTCCTCCATGCAACCCTGAAGATATCCCTCTTGTTACGTTTTTTTTTTCAGAACTGAAAGAGAATGAATTCAACACAAAGGTTCAATGTTATGGACACAAATCTCTTTCTGTGTGCACAAAGCCTAATAAATATTTTAAATTCTTCAGGATTTGATTTATTTTTGGTATAACATTCAATTAATGTGAAATTACAAATGTACATGTATTTGAATTTGCTGTGATGTTATGATTTTTTTTACGAACAAATATATATTTGGCATTGAGAAGAAGGTAGCATATGCTTTTGTATACTTTGTAATTTGTCTGTATGCTTTATTTTGATGTTCGTCTATTTTGCAGCACATTGCCCTCAATGATTTGCCAGACAGAGAAAATTTCAATGATTTCTGTGATAAGCTGAAGAACATACAGCTGAAATATAAAAGTAAGTCTGTTTCTTCTTGCCAAGAGTTTGGTTGGTTATACAGTAAAACATGTCTAAACTGAACATCCATCGGACCGGCACTTCTGTTCAGTTTAGAGAGGTGTTCAGTTTTATAGAAATTTGCAATATTAGAATATATCGCTGCCGTTACAAAAAGTTATCAAGACACAACACAGATTGTTGATTGATGTGACTTTATTGAATAAACTATGAAAATCAAATATAAATAGAGGATATGAAATGAGTGTTACTCCCATATGAAATTTATGAAATGAGTCTTAGAATTTTGGCAACACAAAACGGAAAATTCAAGAAGAGTTTCATAAATTTCATATGAGAGCAACATGAGTTTCATATTCTATTTATCATACGACTCAATTTGAATTGATTTTCTTGCGAAATACTGCAGAAATTTGTTAAACTAAAAGAATTCAGCTCGTGCCTGAGACGCATCACAATGTTAGGAAGCGTATGCATATATCCACACATAAAACATAGTTCCGTGGTTCAAGACTAGTTACTGTTTCCCAAAACATGTTATTGGAATTTCATATACCACATATTTGTTTAGATAATATTTAAATATCTGCTATAAGACCCAAATTTCCAATCGCTAAATTCTCCCAACATGCGTCCTGCAAGTTTGTTGACTTTCAAGTAGAATCCCCAGATATTTTCAACGTGCCAGGACTGTTATTGAGGATGAATGTTGAAACAAAACAGATATGTTTTAATTCGATACTACGGTACCACAACATGGATTTATATTTCATTCTGAATCAGATTGTAAATATGTAATTAGGTGTCTGAACGTTGATTTTAGAAGGCTATTAGTGTTATCTTCTTTGCCAATGCCATTCATGAATGCGAACATCAAATTTTCTGCCTTGTCGAATGTTTTCATTGAACACAATACAAATTATTGAAAATTTACGTAAGCGATTAAATTATTCTTTTCGCTTCTCACATATTGATAATATAATTGTTCGTTTGTCACATTATGAATGTTGGGAACAGCGTAGACTTGGTCATTGAGAGATTTGTTCCCATGGTTGCTTCATCAACAAGTAAGTGCCCGCATATTTTTAAATAGTTCTATTTACCGAGCATTTATTTGACATAAGAACTTTTAGGTGATAGCCAATTGCAAAGTCATTTTGAAAAATTGGCCAATCAAAAAAACTGAAGGTGTTATTAGTTACTAACTAATAAATGTGTTGAATTAACCCTTTACCCAACAGAAGGGCCCTGTGCCAATGCATTCTCTTATATATGCGAGTCGACCATAGGTCGCCTCGCATATATAAGAGAATGCATTGGCTTAACACATTAATAATTATAAAATTGTTAAAGAAAGTAAGAAAAATGGTAAAAAAAGATTTTTTTTAGGCCAATGCATTCTCTTATATATGCGAGGCGACCTATGGTCGACTCGCATATATAAGAGAATGCATTGGCACAGGGCATAACTGTAACTATCACAATGTGATCAAGGAGCCGGTTCCAATGATATCCATATTTGTATGGTTCTATTGAGACAGACCAAGATATGTTGAAGCTTTATTTGGCCGGTTTTGGCCGGTTTTGGCCGGTTTGTTGGGTAAAGGGTTAAGAAATACCTGAAGCTCAAATAAAAGGGACAAGTCATATGATAAAGATAAATATCAGATCAAATATAATATAACCGTGGAGTTGCTTTAATATGTCGCTCTTGATTGATTTGCTGATACCATATTACTTTCTGCTGAGTGCTTTGTAGGTCATCTTAGGTGTCGACTGAATACCTTTAATATGTTTTCTTTCTGATCTAGATTCAACTCTGTGCTCTGTCGTTTTCATGGTGGCTCATTCATTATGGCATCATGATTCAAACTGTTCTGGTGACTATACAGTGCCATCGTGTACTTATGGCCAATATATGTTTGGACAATGGTTGTCCAACTCAGCACAATAACTGATGAAGAGAATTAAGTCTGCACAAAGGTTCAATGTTATGGGAAAGAATCTCTTTCTGTACATGTATGCACTATTAACGGGTATTTTAAATTCTTCACAGCATTTGTTTCATTTCTGGTACAAATTTTGATGAGTGTGAAACTACAAATGTACATGTATTTTAATTGTACTCATATTATATTACCCACCCCTACCCCACATTTCCAAGAAGGCGAATTTATAAAAACAAATTAGGCCCCACATAAGATTATAATTGTTTGAGTAGATTTTTCAATGACTATTCCATCATTATCAGCCCTGTTAATTATCAAAAAATTTCCTAGGCTAAAAAATTGCCAATGCCAGAATTATTATTCCCCCGACCCTCCGAAGGAGGATTCGGTGGTATATAGTGGAGACATCCGTCCATCCTTCCCTCTGTCTAGCCGTCCATCCTTCTGTCCATCCAGCTGTCCTTCCATCCGTCCATAAACATTTCACAACACAACTCAAGTATCGATAGTCCAATTTGGATGTCCTTTGGTATGCCATCAGACCAGCATTGTGGAAAGGATCTCCACATGTGCAGTTTTGTCCGCGCTTTTTTCCAGAGTTATGGTCCTTTGCTGGACTAATTTCAGCTTGTAACTCGGGTGCTATTTATCTGATTTCGTTGTCCTAGCACAGGTTGATAGCACAGGTTGGTGGAAAGGATACCCACATACTACAGTTTCCGTCCATTAATTTTTACAAGAGTTATGGCCCTTGTTTGACTTGGAAATTTGTGAATGAGGATTTTGGCATATATAGTCGAGACATTCGTTTGTCCGTTCGTCCTTCATAGTGCAGGTTTTGGCCACACTTTTTTCCCCGAGTTATGGACCTTTGCCAGAGATATGATCCACTGTTTGTTTTGTCTGCACTTTTTTCCCAGAGTTGTGGCCCTTTGCCAGAGTTATGATCCGGGGTTAAACTGAGAGAAATGCCTCACTATTACTTCATTTTCTCTCTAAATATAGCCAATATTGAGTGTTCAGTCAGGGAAATTGGACCACACTTGGCATTGCCCTTGTTACACATATATCTTCAGTTTACAATTGGAACGTGGTCAATTATCATGATTTTGGTTGGGTCTGTCTTAAAATGATTGATTATCAAGATAGTCCTTGTTATATCAGTAGTCTCTGGCATTTATAATCAAGATAGTCCTTGTTATATCAGTAGTCTTTGGCATTTATAATCAAGATAGTCCTTGTTATATCAGTAGTCTTTGCATTTATAATCAAGATAGTCCTTGTTATATCAGTAGTCTTTGGCATTTATAATCGAGATAGTCCTTGTTATATCAGTAGTCTTTGGAATTTATAATCAAGATAGTTCTTTTTATATCAGTAGTCTTTGGCATTTATAATCAAGATAGTCCTTGTTATATCAGTAGTCTTGGGCATTTATAATCAAGATAGTCCTTGTTATATCAGTAGTCTTTGGCATTCAACAATGAATATTTGCTGTTTGCAGATTTCCACAATGCGACACTATGACAATGTCTGCAGAAATTTATTTCAATTTTGCACAAAACATTGGCAGTTTGCTAAATTTGCCTTGGCTAAAAATAGCTGATGAAATTTCTATTTGCATTTGGCTCAGCCTATATCCAACGCTAATTAACAGAGTTACATTATGGAGTCAATTTGAAGTTTGAAACATTTATGACTAAAAAATTTATGTTTTGTTTGAATAAATGAAGTTTTTCAAACTCATATTAAAGATTTAATTTCTGATATAGAAGGCTTTTTGTTGCAGGTCTGCCACACGACATAAGAAATTTGCCGATTGAGTTGTTGCTCCTTCATAACAGTTTGTATCTAAAACTGATTCTCATTAAGAAATTCAGTGATGGCTGTTGCCTGTATTCAGTTTATAAGGACATATCTCAAGCATTCTTCAGAGGTAATTATATAATACCACCTGTTGGTAAAAGTTATAAATATGTTGATTAGGCCACAGCAGGGGAAACAAATCTCTTGATGGAGGATGGACAAAAATATTTATATTAAAAAAACCCATGTAGGGCTTGACATTCCGATTCGATATTATTCCACCGATGAATGAAATCTCATACTTCACTTGAAATAATATTTTACAAATAAAAATGAATAAAACCATCATATTAATAGCTCAATTATTGTGATATTCCCATGCTATTATGACTGATAGAACAGTTTGTTGAGAAGTTTTGCACAAACTGAATACAATTTTTTACATGCCCGTTTGAAAAAACTGTCATATTATGTAAATGGGTCCGTCCGTAATTATGTAAATGGGTCCGTCTGTAAATGGGTCCATCCATCCGTCCGCTTTTGGTTTACGGATGATAACTTTAGATTTAATTGAGTGAACTGAACCAAATTTCGTATGTTAGTTTACCACACCAAAATACAGATCAAGTTCGAATATGGGTTTCGTCTGCATGATTTTGACTGAGTTATGTCCCTTTTTCGACTTAGATTTTACCTGATTTGCGGTTTCCGGATGATAACTTTAGATTAAATCAAGTGAACTGAACCAAATTTGGTATACAGATCAAGTTCAAATATGGGTTCTGTCTACATGCCCCACTCTACTCCAGAAACGGGTGTATTATGCCATGCCCCAACGGTGTGCTCTTGTTATTTATTTATTTCTATTGCATTTTTGCGATAAAAGTTGTTGGCGGGTTCATAACCAATCAACTACATTAGTGTCACCTTATATTATAGTATCTATCCTTGGAATGTGTGTGTTATAAGCCAATTTATTTCACACTCATTGGCATGAAATGTATAAAATAGCCTCATATGTTAGCCTCTGTTATGTGACCAATGAACATCCAGCCGAAAACAACCTAACCAATCCAAAGTGCCCTCATCAAAGTGAATTTAAACCAAACCAAAGACCACTACTATATTTGCTGCCTCTGAAGAACTTTACCTTGTAGTGTGTGTATATGGCCTCCATTTGCTCAGGAGCAGGGTCAACCCAGGTCAAGTTTTTTTTCAGATTTCTATTAAATCCTATGTTGGGTTTAACCACTTAGTCCTCAGTTATTTATCATGGTCTTGAAGAAACTAATATAGAACATATCATTTCTGAGCAACTTGTCTATCAAATTATGAAGTGTATAATTGATATTCAGTTACCAAAATAATGATGCTATAAAATTAGCTCTTGCCTGCAATAAACAGTAATCCTGTATATAAATTTTCAAAATGGAATTGTATTATTTGAATATTCTGGTATATTATCATTATAAAAATTACTGTATGTGTGTGTATGCTTTAGTGATCAGCAAGTATTAGCCTAGCAGCAAACAGAAATTTTCTTTTCTTTTATTTATATTTCTTCCCTCTAGAACTTGATAATTTTTCAATGTAACTGCCAGAATTTATGTGTACTTTGGTCCCTCTTTTCAGTTATTAAGTCACTGAAGGGTTCCTTGCCACCCAGAAATGTGATCCATGACGAAGATGACCAGTTATTCCTTGGTCTGACCAAACAATGTATTGAAGAACTAAAACATAGACACAACAGAGGTATATATGTGAAATAATTAACCCTATAATACATGTAAATGGTTTCTCCCAGTCAGTTATAAAGGTATACATTGGAATGGTCTATTAATCTGCAGGGTTTCAGGAAAATATAAGCAGATGACAGATAATAAAAGTTTAGAAGGAGCTGGCAGGAGTCCTATTTGTTAGAGGGAATTGTTCACATAATAAGTTCAGCCAACAACCTATGGTCGTTTGTTGAACTTATTATCTGATAATTTACTAATGGATAACTACTCATCCATGAGTATTTAGTACAGAAAGTGTTGTAGTAGTGATATAATTAATTAATGTTATTGGCACATTATTTCTATATGTAAATGTAAGATTAAAGGTGCAGGTGCAGGTGCAAATATGGCAGGTTGACTGCTACCTTATACAGGAGTTGGGCACAACTTCATAAAATCTCAAACAAACTTACTGCAAATATGTAATATTTCTCCAAATCAGAAGTCCAACCAATACCTAGTGGAAATATATATTATGCCCACCACAGAGAAGGTTCAGGACATATAGTGACAGCCTGGCATCGCTATGTCACCCCCAAACAATAAACTGCATAATCCTTATTCATTGTGTATTAAATTGTTTGTACTTTTCTTGTGTATATAGTAAATAAAATTATCTTGTCCTGTCCTATAATCGAGGGTTACATACATCCATCTGGACATTTCACTTTATAACTCAGATGTAGTTATTGGACTTGGTAGCCCTTATGCTATGATACCCACATGCTACAGTCTTTGGTCATTCTTCGTGGAGTTATGGCCCTTTTTTAAATTTATTAATTCTATGACTGTACAAACAATTTGCATTGTAACTCCAGTAGCAATTGACATATTTGAATGCTATTTGGACTGATATAAATACTGGATTCTTCCATCAGTTATTGACGTATACATTGGAATGGTCTATTGTTCATCTGGTATAGGGTCATGCAAATCAGGGGTTGACAATCAAATAAATCTCAAATGGAATCAGGGGTGAGATTCGCGAATCGATTCAAATCTCAAACCAAATACATATATCACAGGGGCCTGTTACGCGCTCCGCTGCCCGCCCCCTTTTGCACTGCCCTTATACGGCGCTTCAATATACGCGCCTGCTTCACGTTAATGGTACTATAATAAGGACCGTATTATAGTACCATTAAAGTGAAGCAGGTGCGTATATAGAAGCGCTGTATAGGGGCAGTGCAAAAGGGGGCAGGCAGCAGAGCGCATTACTGGCCCCTGTGCATATATGAGCCAAACCTGGGTATCAAAATACCAGTTTCAGTGAATCTGCAAGTCCGCAAGTAAATTTCAAGAATGCCTCGATGAACATATCTCTGATTAATCAAGATTGTTCGCATTTGTAAAATGTTTTCAATATTTTCAATGACTCCCCACATTTGCATGATCTGGTGAGAAATACACTGTATTACTGTTATGCTACATGTAGAGACCAGTCGATGGCGAAACGAAGACTTCGACAACCGAATATATAATGTGAGTTTTGTCAATCAAAGTATGTGGAGGACGAACTCCATCTTTTACTTCAGTGCAACGTATATGATAATTTCCAGATGGACTTTTTTTGTTTTACCAATTTCCATATCAATGGTGTGAACTCTCTTACATATATGGCCAAACATTTATTTGATAACTTTCCATGACAAACTGCTAAATTCCTGTAAATTAATAACGATGACACGCAATTAATTAATAATTATATTTATTTGTAAATAGAGTGACTTATAGGCCCTATGGGCCGTATGTTGATGCAGATTACTGGTATGTGTATACGCATTTATATATATAACACAATGTCACTATAATACACAAATATTCAATTCCTTTCAATACTGTACCATGTGTAGTTGGGAGGTATGGTACAAATCAATGCAGCAAGACAGCTGGACAAAAAATTTAGGCATTATCGTAATAGACCTATAGTTGTTAGATTTGAAATTCAGGATAAGGAATCTTCAACCTTATGGTCTTTTTCACCCACAAGAAAGCCAAGAAATGTGAATCGAATATATTCAAATCCTATAATCGAATCTAATCGGCAGTCCGATTCGCAAATAGAATCAAATCTTGAAGCTTCGCTGGGTCCTAATCTGAAGGGGCTTTCTGGAAAAATAAGCCGACGGCAACTATTAATACAGGTACAGATGTTTTCCTGTTTGTTGGAGTGAAATGTCAGATGATAATAAGTTCAACAAACGACTATGGTCCTTTGTTGAACTTATTATCTGAACATTTCCTTGGGGATATCTACTTGTCAATGAGTACTTAGTATAGAAAGTGTTAATAGACCAGCATACAGCAGGTTTCATGTACACATTTTTGTCAGAGATATTGCTCTTGTATAAGTTCTTGAAACATAGCGAGATTTTCCATAATAATTTAGCAATGTAACTCCAGTACCAGTGGTTGGATTGGAATATAATGGTAATATCATAGAAAGGATAGTCACATACAATACAGGTTTTATCCATTGACTCCCACCAGAATTATGGGCCTCAAAATTGTTCATCCACATAAATAGTTATCATTGCCTACTCTGATAACTAAGTGTTGAGGTCATTGGTCACATTTTGCATGTGCTCGCTTTGCTAGTACTAATGGTTTTGCTACAGTAATGCCCTAAATAATCAACTCCTTAACCACAGCAGAATTATGAGTAATTTTTCAGGATTTAGTTGGAAATATGGCTTATTGCCATTCATCCGAAAGCTCTCACTGAGATTATTTAGGGCATTACTGTATAATATATGTTTTCTAAAACTTGAGAGCTTTCCGATGATTGGCAACAAGCCATATTTCCGACTAAATCCTGAAAAATTACCCATAATTCCCCTGTGGTTAAGGAGTCGATTATATAGGGCATTACTGTAAGTCTCAAAAGAAGAAATCAAATAGCTAGACAATAAATATTTTTCCAGTTGGTTTTTTCCATGGTTGTGACAATCCTGATGAATTGTGATCTCACTTGTTTGTTTCAGCTCACCAGAGGGTTCTGCACTATGTACACCAAGTAATTGGTACAATTTGCCTGAATCTCTGTCTCACAGATGAGATAGGCAAAGCCAGGATTCTGATTGATTGTGTCGGTATCAACTCATTATCATCTATTCCAGATCAGGTGAGATTTGAGTTGGTTGATAGCTTTTGTTGAAACATTATTTTCTGCATTTCAGCCAGGGTTGTCAAAGTACCGACGGTACCACAACTTTCGGTACCGGTTCCGTACTGATGTTCAGTACCGCAAACCGCGTCGGTATCGGTACTCATTGAGTGCATGGTCTTTTATAATAACTTTGGTTTCGTGGGTTCCATCATCAATTATTCGTTCGAGGTTTAGTCAAACAACGAAAATAAAAATCGCAACGACATTTACAATTAAGTTGTTGTCTGCGGCGGTTTTCGGCAAGTCGCAAACGGAGGATTTAAAAAAAGACGGAATACAGAGTGGAACAAATGTAGACATGTATGTCCGACTGGACCGGCTAACATTGTAGGCTTGTATCATATTGTATGGATACATAGTAGTGACGGTCACACGGACTCACGGTACACCATATTATGTGTGTGGTAATTAATTGGAGAACTCACTAATCGGCCATAAATTCATAATGCTGCCCCATTACTCGCATTTTGTAACTTGAACTTGTAAATTTGTAATTTCATAAATGATGTCACCCAAATTCTGTCTACAGCGGCCAGTTTTCCGGTAAACTTTCCCTTCTAGTTTGGATAAATGGGGTCAATGGCATCTGCTTAAATTTTGGAGTCGAACCTTGACCACTTGTCTGAACTTCCGAATCCACTGATATTTTGTGTTTTGTCGACAAATGTTTTTTTCATTCCCATTGTACTTCCCTTCGATCTGGCTATTACAGTATTGCATTCGGCGCATTTGGCTTTCTGCGAGTCATTTTCGTGTGGGATAAAATAATCCCAGACGTGACTAGATTTCCTGGACGCCATCGTAATTCGTAAAAGGTAAAACACAACTTGACAGAGTAACAGACTCCTCTCAAATGATGCCTCGAAACGGCACGTGCAGAACACTGCAGACTTGCATCCGGCGGAATTCCGGCCGCATCAAAGAAATACAATCATCACAAGCTCCCACACAATGTTTCATTCTGTCAATTTCGTGACAAGTTGTCATAGTGCGGCACACTGTGCCTTTGATGTTTGAATGTGCTGACGATATCACGTTAAACCATTGCAGTTGGGTTGGACCTTATGTTGAGCTGCTTAATCAACCCTTTACATTTGTTAAGAGGTATACATGTATTAATAGAAATCAACAATCAGTACCGAGAACCGTCGGTACTCGACGTCAGAACCGGTGTAACACGATATCTTCCCCCCTGGGTATCTTCCCCCCCACCCTGGGTATCTTCCCCCCCACTCGTACATTTTTTTTCCCTCACTTATTTTATATTATTATGGTAAGAAATGCCGAGAAAACTATTAAATTTTTTATTTTTTTTTGTTATTTTGAAGTTTAACTTAACCCAGTAATAGCATAAATATGTCAAAATATTACCTTATGATTCTATCGTTTAATTTGCTTTATATAGTCATGAAATGGCGAGAAATTAACTTTATATGAGCAAAATTTGATAGAGTAAGAATTTGGGGTGGGGGGGGGGGGGAAGATACCCAGGCCTGAGTATCTTCCCCCCCACCCAACACCTACATATGACAAAAATTAAACGTATGATTTTATTGCTTAATTTGCTTTATATAGTCATGAAATGGTGAGAAAATAACTTTATATCAGCAAAATTTGATCGAGTAATAATTTGGGGTGGGGGGAGATACCCAGGCCTGAGTATCTTCCCCCCCCCACACAACGCCTACATATGACAAAAATTAAACGTATGATAAAATCATACGTTTAATTTTTGTCTTATGTAGGTGCTGGGTGGGGGGGGGGGGGGAGATACTCAGGTCTGGGTATCTCCCCCCCCCTCACCCCAAATTCTTACTCGATCAAATTTTGCTCATATAAAGTTAATTTCTCGCCATTTCATGACTATATAAAGCAAATTAAGCAATAAAATCATACGTTTAATTTTTGTCATATGTAGGCGCTGGGTTGGGGGGGGGGGGGGGGGAGGGAAGATATTCAGGCCTGGGTATCTTCCCCCCACCCCAAATTCTTACTCTAATCAAATTTTGCTCATAGAAAGTTAATTTCTCGCCATTTCATGACTATATAAAGCAAATTAAGCAATAAAATCATACGTTTAATGTTTGTCATATGTAGTCGCTGGGTGGGGTAGGGGGGAAGATACTCAGGCCTGGGTATCTCCCCCCCCCCCCCCCCACCCCAAATTCTTACTCTAATCAAATTTTGCTCATAAAAAGTTAATTTCTCGCCATTTCATGACTATAAAGCAAATTAAGCAATAAAATCATACGTTTAATTTTTGTCATATGTTGGCGCTGGGTGGGGGGGGGGGGAAGATACTCAGGCCTGGGTATCTCCCCCCCACCCCATATTCTTACTCTATCAAATTTTGCTCATATAAAGTTAATTTCTCGCCATTTCATAACTATATAAAGCAAATTAAGCAATAAAATCATATGTTTAATTTTTGTCATATGTAGCCGCTGGGGTGGGGGGGGGGGGGGGGGGGGGAGATACTCAGGCCTGGATATTTCCCCTCCCTCCCTCCCACCCCAAATTCTTACTCTATTAAATTGTTCTCATATAAAGTTAATTTCTCGCCATTTCATGACAATATAAAGCAAAATAAACGATAAAATCGTAAGGTAATATTTTGACATATTTATGCTATTGGGTTGTGTGAGGGGTTAAGTTAAACTTCAAAATAAAAAAAAATTATTATTTTTTTTTTAATAGTTTTCTCGGCATTTCTTACCATAATAATATATAATAAGTGAGGGAAAAAAAATATATGAGTGGGGGGGAAGATACCCAGGGTGGGGGGGAAGATAATCAGGGGGGGGGAAGATAAACTGTTACACCGGTAACGATTTAATTCCTGATTACCGCCGGTTCCGGGTACCGGTACCAGTACCTATTGACAACCCTGATTTCAGCACAAAGCTACAGTAATGCCCTGAGAGCTTTCCGATGAATGGCAACAAGCCATATTTCCGACTAAATCCTGAAAATTACCCATAATTCTGCTGTGGTTAAAGAGTCGATTATTTAGGGCATTACTGTATATTACCTTGATGGCATTTTATGTGGTTGTGGTCAATAGTCCTGTTTGCTATTGAAAACAAAAGGTACCCTCTCAGGAAAAAAATAGTTTTAGCTATTCTGCCCCAAGTCAGTCAATAGGTACATACTACCTTACAGTATATTCTAACTTACATTTTTAACCCTTTCTTGACTGGAGCTTTCTGAAATTTTTCGAAAACCCTCTGCCAATGCATTCTGTTATATATGTGAGTCTCCCAAGGGGAACCTTGTATATTGAAGAGAATGCAATGGACTAACAATATTGACCTTGTAAGCCAGTGCATTCTCTTATATATGCACGGCTGTCTATGGGAGACTCGCATATATAAGAGAATGCACTGGCACAGGATCATAAATGATGCACCAGCACAGCTCCCATCATGAAAAGGTTTACTAGTAACATAATTTTATTTTCAGAATGATGGGGAAGACATCTCAGATTACGTATTCATGCTGGGTGCTGTAGCGTCACACAACAAGATTCCTATTCATCCATTTTTCCAGTTATTGCACAGTTATATCCAGTTTCGGGAGTCAAATTTTGATGGTGCTGTCAAAAGTCTGGAATTGATCAATTACGATCAATGGCTGCCATTCGTGGTGTATATTAAAGGTGAGTTTCATCATCAGAAACAAAACAATAGAACTCTTATAGATCTGTACTGAATAAATTCTTTATCTGGTCATTGGGTTGTGTCAGTAAAATAATTGTTCTTGTGACTAATAAATGTTACACCACATGGAGATCTCTTTAACAATTATTATGCCCCCGACTTGAAGTCGGCGGGTATATAGTCGACGTCTCTGTCCGTACGTCCGTCCGTCCGTATGTCTATACGTTCGTCCGTACAAACATTTAGCATTATTGTTCAGCAACCGCGTGGCAGATTTAACTGATATTTGGTATGGGGATAGAGCAGCATGGGGGAACAGCTACATGCATAGCGCGGGTTTCGTCCACCCATTTTCACCAGAGTTATGGCCCTTTTTTTACTTAGAAAATTCAATTTATTCCGTCCGTACAGACATTTTGCATTATTGTTCAGCAACCGCTGGGCAGATTTAGCTGATATTTGGTATGGTGATAGAGCAGCATGGGGGAACAGCTACATGCATAGCGCGGGTTTCGTCCACCCATTTTCACCAGAGTTATGGCCCTTTTTTTACTTAGAAAATTCAATTTTTCTCTTGTTTTTTTGGGATTCCAGATGATAGCGTGAGCCTTGTGTGGTACGATTGCAAACCCCGTATTTTTGTGGATCAGTTATATGAAAATACATGTCAAGTGCGAATTTGGGTATGATCTGATGATTTTTGCCTGAGTTATGGCCCTTTTTTCAACTTAGAAAATTTGAATTTTGTCCGTCCGTACAAACATTTTGCATTATTGTTCAGCAACCGCTGGGCAGATTTAGCTGATATTTGGTATGGTGATAGAGCAGCATGGGGGAACAGCTACATGCATAGCGCGGGTTTCGTCCACCCATTTTCACTAGAGTTATGTCCCTTTTTTGACTTAGAAAATTCAATTTTTTTCTACTTTTTTGGGTTTCCAAATGATAGCGTGAGCTTTGGTGGAACGATTGCAAATCCCGTATTTTTGTGGATCAGTTATATGAAAATACATGTCAAGTGTGAATTTGGGTATGATCTGATGACTTTTTCCCAGAGTTATGGCCCTTTTTTCAACTTTCCGGATCGCTTGTTTTTGGGTTTCCGGAATTTCTAGTACGAACTTCTTTTGGAATGGTCATATAGACCTCCTCGGATATCCGCAGTTTCGTCCATGCTTAATCTGAATTGCTACGGTCGGGGGCAAATGCCACGCGACAGCGTACCTCTTGTTTTTACAAAGAGATAGTATTTGAAATGCCAATATCATTCACATGTTTTAAATCCCTTCCAAATGTCATGTCATGTAGGGTATCCGGACAATGAGTATCTATAGATGGCAATTTGCATGGCTGGAAAGCAGAGTTGTTAAGTTTTACTCCCGGATTGCCATAGCGAAAAACCCCAAAATTCGGATAAGCACCCATTTCTCCTGCATGTGGCCCCAATAAATACATCCGATTTTCATCTGCAAAATGGACAGGTATACACTTTGATTGCAGGGTGACAACCATAATTAATTTTCACACTCTTCCAAAGCCATGATGTGTGAAAATATATGCTGTATAAACGGATCGGTAACCAAGGACACAGTAAACAATTTGCCCCAGAGAACTCGCGAATATTAACCATTCCCGAATTCATATGCTTGAGAATCGGCCACTTACATCTTCTTTATAAAGAAATACAAGCGACAATTAAGGCGTTGCTAGCACTTGTCCAATCAGAATTGAGGAAAGTGAGAATTAAAATATAGGTGTAATTATTAAGTGTTCAATGACGAGAGTGTACATGTGACTGCTTTAACCCTTTACCCAACAAACCGGCCAAAACCGGCCAAAACCGGCCAAATAAAGCTTCAACAGCCTAAAATATCTTCGGTCTGTCTCAATAGAACCATACAAATATGGATATCATTGGAACCGGCTCCTTGACCACATTGTGATAGTTACAGTTATGCCCTGTGCCAATGCATTCTATTATATATGCGAGTCGACCATAGGTCGCCTCGCATATATAAGAGAATGCATTGGCCTAAAAAAAAATCTTTTTTTAACACTTTTTACCATTTTTTCTTACATTCTTTAACAATTTTATAATTTTTAATGTGTTAAGCCAATGCATTCTCTTATATATGCGAGGCGACCTATGGTCGACTCGCATATATAAGAGAATGCATTGGCACAGGGCCGTTCTGTTGGGTAAAGGGTTAATTAATGACATATTTGGGACTTGAAAATTGGTGAATCTGACCTTATCGATCACTTGGATGTTTGCCAAGAAATTTTAGGAACTCTCAAGTTAATGCTATATATTTACACACTAAGTGTTGTCATCACTAAATCCACCATTCTGATTGGTCGGCGCCCACGTGGCTAGTTGCAGTTATTTCTCGGTGAATGCGCAATGCCTCATAACACCAAGCTAATAACACAATCGATACGTCATTAGGTTTGGAAAGACGAACGCGTAATGTGTTGGGCGCATTTGGACTCACGCATGATTGACTTAATACATCATCGGGTTTCAATATGAAGAGAAATTGTTCCTATTAACTTTTGCCAAGGGTGCTATTGGGTATTTTGGGCTGATTTTGTCACGATACACTTTTCGATTTAAATATATTTACAAAAGTAGATTTTTCGCTAAATGTATATAAATATAAGGATTAACTATCATGTGGACTATTTTTATGGAGATGTAACGGTGAGGTAAGTGGTCATAACTTGTATGTAAAACCCTTCGGGTTTTACACAAGTTATGTCCACTTACCTCACCGTTACATCTCCATAAAAACAGTCCACATGACAGTTAATCCTTATTACATTCTTGTAGGAAATGTGCTACTGATGCAAAAGAAATACCTACAAGCATCAAAGATCTTGGGTATTTGTCTGAATTCTGGCTGTTCAATGACCGCAACAATGAAAACAAGACTTCTGAAGCTTCATGGATTATGTTTGTCCAACCAGGTATTAAGAAATTTATTCAAAACACATATAATGTTTGAGCTCTTTATAGTGTATGTATATTATAGCTGTAGGATAGATGAGGTTGGTACAGGTTCGAACCCTGACATGGGCGAAAATCTGGACCGATTTTCAAGCTTGATCTGAGTTTAGAGACATCTCATCTTTAAAAAAAATTTATTAGGCTTAAAAAATTATCAGGATTGCACGTTCAGAATAGGGTTGGTCAAGAAATTTTTGTGAGAAAATAAGACACATAATTTGCTTATCTGCAAGCCTTCAAATAGTGTGCCTGTCATTTGCAGAATGAAGTCCCCAGAGGGTGAATTTAGTGACGCTATCCCGCACAGTGGGCTAGCATCAACAAATTCACCCTCTGGGAACCTCATTCTACATAGGCTGCTATGGGAGCCCTAGTATTAGATTGAAGTTCTTCAGTTGAAGTCTGTGATGTTCATTCCATTAGTCATGCATCTCGATTATGCATTTGTAGAAACTGGATATAGAAACTGAACAGAAGGGAAAAAGTAACTAAAACAATGTTAATTTGAGGCTAGATGCTTCCCAGAAGATGAGGCCCAAGCAGAATGAGGTCCCCAGAGGGTGAATTTGGTGATGCTAGTCCACTATGCGGGATAGCATCGCTAAATTCAACCTCTGGGGACCTCATTCGGCAAATTACAGACACCCTTTCAAGGCTTGTAGCGAGGGTGCTGAGGGATGTACAATCTTACGCTCTCTGGTAATTAATTTCAGGGCAAAAGTCAGTCTGCCATCCAGAAATTCCGAGAGGCTTTGAAAGTTAATTTTGAGTACCCAGTATCTCTGTTACACATATCAGATGAATACAGAAAACTAGGCTTATTTGATGCTGAATTAGAAGCTCTTAATCTGCTCTCAACTGTAAGTTACCTGTTCATATCACATGTAGGTATCGGGCTGGACCAGAAAATAGATGGACCAAAACATGGGCCATTCTCAGCCATTCTCAATATTTTTTGGCCATTTGAAAATTTTTGGCCATATATATTTTGGGAATTCAAAATTAATTAACACTGAAAACAATTTGGTGTAATATATAGTATTTTAACTGAATATAACATGAATTTATATATATTGGATATTTATAGAGGTCTCTTAATTTTTTTTAACTTTTGTCGGCTGCTCTGCTTTCCTGTTATGGAAATCTAACTTGTGTTTACCCATGATATTATAACCTACGCAACTCACAACTATTTGAGACAACATGTTCTTGACTGCTTGTATTGTTTACTGATGGACAAAGCTGTCAAACTATTGAAACCCCAGATGCACACATTGAGAAAATGACGAAGCCTGCTGCAAGTGATGTGCAAGTTCTTTGTTCCTACAGTTAATCTAGGTACTGTGTAATTACTTTGGCGAATTCTCTGCTGCTCTGTGTGTCTCGATGGCATAATCATATATGTACTCCATTGTCTGTAGAAATTTTTTTTCTGGCAAATGGCCCCCAATGGCACCCAGCAGCGTGAACGCTGATCACACATCTGAAACTGCAAACTTATATCCTTATTTTTTTTAGAAATTTGGCTAAATTCATGGACATGGTTAGAGGGTGGTGTCAATTTAAAATGTCTACAGCTGCCCCTCCCCTTTGAATCAGACCGATTATCTAAATTCTGCATCCACCCATGAGTTAGAATTTTCAACAAGTAGCCCAAGCCTTCCATCTGTTGAAATTTTCCGACCTAACACTCTGTTTATGGTTGGAATATTTCCAACTGATGGCCATTTCAGTCTGAAAGGTCTAAAAACAACAGATTTCACTTGAAATACTTGTTGAACAATCGGAATAATATCAACCTAGTTTCCAGCTGATGTTGTAGTCAACCGAAACCAAAGGCTTGAGGCATATCATTATGCTAACCACAGTAATCACTAAAACAGGTCGGCACCATGTCTACATAAATTTATTTAATACCTGACCCAAAAGTGGTTATTCGTTGGTCTTCCAATCAAAATTAATAACACGTGACTATCCGGAAAAGGTATATTGCATTATCTTAACATGCAACATCATGCACTGCTTTCTCTTCATTTTAATCATCAAAAGTAGGTAGTACGATAAACGTTTCTTCCCATTGTCTACAGTTGCAATTTTTACGTGACCGCTGATTAAAAATAATTAACCAGCACAAACAAAATGATATCAAAATTATTGAAAAATATAAGAAATAAAACACTTATTATTTACAGCACTGTATCAACAAATTTGATCGGAAATCTTTCACATATATGTTTTGCGATACCTCTTACGAAATTATGTATACTTAATTTTGGGGTTCGAATGAGCCATGTTCGTTTATACTGTAAATTGCAGGTTCTTCAGAAAGGCAGAGATAAATTAGCAACTGACGGATGCCCTCCAGACATCACCTCTGTCCTACAGATCTTACTCGTCAAGATAGAGGGTCCACACATCTCATTTCTACAAGTGCTATACAAACTAGCTAAAAGATGCCTGGATCTCGGCAAGTATGTGGTCACAACATCTATGTACAATTTGAAAAAATGCTATCATTATTTTCTTGAGTATCATTTTCTATTTGGAGCTTCATATAATATATATATATGAAACTCTAATTATATACAGTCAGACCAACTCCAAAAACTATATACAATAGGTGATGCAAAGTCAATTTTCCATTTCTCATGCCATCCACCATTGGATCGGCTAGCTCTGGGTTTAATATCAGTTGCCCATGGCCATTATTACCCAAATATAATGTCCATAAAATTTTGTTTATAGATTCCATGCAATATATTTCGTAAAAATCACCCAATACAGTTTAATTGACGCTTTTTTTTTTACAGAGTTTGCAGACGCAATTTATCACAAAGGTTGTGTATTAATAAGAAATTTTAATAAGTATACGGGTATGTTTGATCTCAGCAAGTTTGTACATGTGTAAAAAATGTATCGCAACTATTTTGTACTGATTATAAATTTTTTCCCGATATATAAAAGTATCAATTGGATTACAGACAACAACGCCAAGGCATTCAGATGGCTGCGATGTATCTGTTAAGTTTTATCCATTAATGCACCCAACCAAGAGATCTATTTTCAATGCAACATATCTTATATGGCATGCGTCATGACATATCTTGTTTTCAATCGATAAAAGATGACGGCAGTCTTTGAAGCGATGGATAATCAACTTGTATTTATGTCAGTAAAGTGATAGTTGTTGGGATTTGACAGGTCTGACATTATCATACAATTAATTTATTACAGATAGTTTGATTTGCAATATTGCATTTATCCCAATATCAAACGTATTAGCTGCAATTATTAATCAGAAGCTCTGCGTTATAACACAATGTACGCACACATGTGAATTGCTTAACACAAACAATGGATCGTGTCAACACAATGTATGGACCAACGCAACATACTCAACGGAATCGTCTGAACACTCCTTTGAACCCGACTGCCTGCAAAAGCGGCCAGTCAGAAAACGTTCATATACCGACTGGCCGCTTTTGCTGCCAAAAGTGGCCAGAATCATTCACTTTATAAACCTGTGTAGCATCTTTATATATGTTATAACCTTTGGTATATCCACTTATATATATTTAAATGATCCACAGGGACTTCAACAGTGCCATGGGTGCATGTGTATGGGTTTATTGCCCACTAGTTGGGGTAGGAAAAATGTGCGCATGCGCAAACCGAAGAATTTGACAAACGTACATTATTTGAAGCGATTCGCGTAACGCTCTACATTGCTGCGCGGTTCACAGGATTGTAGAATGACACCATTTCAATCAATCTGCTGGGTTAAAATTATTCTTGTATACATAATCAGTGTTCTGGCATATGTGAGGAAGGCACAGTCACTTATTTGACTCGATTTGTTCACGCATGCGCAAATGAAACAATGATAAATGTATGTGTTCTTGCGTGATGATACAATCACATCAAGGACCCCCATAGTATATCAATTTGCATTATACAGTTGCACGTTTAGACATTGCACCAGAGTAGTCCTGTGGAAAGGGACTGCATGGTCACACTACCATCTAGCCCCATCTACTTGTGCGCGTGCACATTACAAACCCATGTCAAATCATGTATTATTGAGCAATTCTGTAAAGTTTAGGGCCTGTGGCACCATTTTAACATGACCATCACCATGCTCCTTGGAGATGTCTAAAATGGGACCTAATGCTATTGAGTGCACAGGGAAATGGTGCTATTCGATCACTTGGTTATATGCTTAGCAAACATTGATACCATTAAATACAAGTTAGGTTCACTCTTCTGACCAGATATATCTCAAATAGGGTATTGACAGCATTTCAACGTACTTTCTTATCGCGGAATTACGATGCTATAATTGCATATTGCTTTCAATTCCGGGTAGTTGCCTAGAAACCGTTACCAGGGAGTGATCGTGTCGAAAAGTATACCAATCTTAAAAATACTCAGTGGTCCATAGAACATACCTATAAAGTTTCAGACCTGTGGCACCATTTGAGCATAACCATCATCATGTGCATGCTAATGAATGTGCAATTTGGGGTAAAATACTATTGGATACACAGAGCAATGGTGTCAGGCCTCAGCTCACAAGGCGACTCGGGCGAGATTGTCGCCTTACTGTCGCTGACTTCGCCCTATCGTCGCTCTAAGGCGAAATCGAAGTCGCCTTCAATTTTAGGGGGATTTTTTTTTTTTTTTTTTTTTTCCTTAATTTTTTTTCTAGTTTTTTTTCCGGACATGTCTGGACATGTCCGTATATAGATGAATTGTGGCGGCCATCCCAAAAAGAAACAGACGATGCAGAGCCAAAGACCCAAGTGTTTAAAATAAAAAAATTAAATATGACCTATTGTTTTGTGTTGTTATTCCGTCGCCTTTGTTCCCTTTACGGTGATGAATGTTAATCACGAATGTTTTGACAAGCTGAAAACACGATGAGATGTTCCCATCTGTGTTGTTACTGACCATCGTGAGTGTCACAAATAAATGTTTTAATTAACTTAAAAGACCGCCGTCCCGCTTTTCAGATATAAAACAATTACGACATTATCTATGGTATGTACCAGGCGCTTCGGAAGTTCGTTTCGGTAACGCGTCGGACTTTTTGAAGAGACCGCGTCGGACTTTTTGAAGAGACCGACTTCCGTAAATAAAATAATGTCAAGTTTATTGCTTTAATCGGATTATACCAGTGATGTTGGCATTAATTAAGGGAGGCCATTAATTAATAAAAGCTTTTGCAACTCCTTTGTTAGTTAGTCCTTATTGTTTATTTTAGCGGACACCCACATTACAGCCGTGACCAAATTAAACTTAAAAAGTTACATGCATCATGATTAAGAGTCAGACTGTACAAACGTATCTTCCAAGCTGCAGTCTAGGAAATAATACTACTTTCATTTAGTTAAAAAAGTAACTATTACTGTAACTTGATAATTGTCTTGCTTAAATGATAGCTACACAAAACATTTCCAAAAATTTTAAATGTATAATAACAATTAATTAAACTAATTTCAGATAAACTTTCATAAAGTCAATTTTTTTTAGTTTTATTTGTTATTTTATCTTTTTAAATTTTTTATTGTCAGATGTTATAAAATAAAGCGATATTTGAAAATTGTCAATTTTTGGTAGTCTCCCCACCCTGAAGTCTCCCTAAATTTCCTGAAGTCTCCCTAAATTTCCTGGAGGGAGACTTCAAGTCTCCCTGTTCTGGACCCCTAGGCTGAGGCCTGAATGGTGTCATTCGATAATTTGGGGTATTTGCTTAACAACAGTTGCTACCCTTAAATACAAGTTAGGTTAACTCTTCTGGCCAAGTTTCATGCCAAAAAGTACAATCATTTTGGAATGAATTCTCAGTACTAGTCTCAGCAAAATGTGGATTTTCTATTCCAGAAAATAAGGTAGAAATTTTATTTGGAGTAGACACTGGTAATAGAAATTTAGCAATAAATAATCTTGTATTATTATTGAAACGTTATATATATGTGACAAAGTGCAACAAGAGTGATCTAAATATATCATTAGCAAAAAAGTTTCTAAGTCAAGAATATAATATAGAACAAAATGCATGTAAGTGGTCAAACGCGATAACTAGTACTTTTGAAAAAAAGTGGGACAGTGTCCGAATACTTATTTTCTGATGATTGTTCAAGAACTTATTGTCAAGGCCCACTACAAAAACAAACATGAATCTCATCTAGGACTGCAGTTCACACCTTTAAAAGTTAAATATTGTCCTATAAAAATTAAATTTAATCATAGTTTCCATAAATATATATTGTTTTTTTGATTGAAACAATAATCAACTTCTTGTGAAGAATGTATATAGCTAGTTAGATTTATAGACTGAAAAAATTAAATGTGTACTAGTATATCAATAGTACAAGAAAATAACAGCTACTAACTATAAAGATCAAACATCTACCTATTTAGTTAGGATAAGAGCAATTGTGCACTGTGACGCTATTGTTTTTTTGTTATATTCATTATATATTACATTATGACAAATTGTAACAAAAAGAAATAAAAATTATAAAACAAAAAACTCTTCTGGCCAGATATATCTCAGATTTCACAATAGGGTATTGACTGCACCACAAACGCCATTTCCTTGGGCTCAATTACGACGATAAAAGCTACAATTGTATTTTACTTTAAATATCGGGTAGTTGCCTAGCAACCGTTACCAAGGAGTGACCATGTGGCAATGTGACCAGATCTTAAAATAATCGCTGGTCCATGGGGAACATACCTCTAAAGTTTCAGACATGTGACACCACTTGAACATAAGCAACACTGTACGCCTAAACACTGCATACTATAAGTCAAAATACTACTGGGAGCCCAGGGACAGGGTGTCGATCGTTGTGGGGAGCCAGGGTTCAAAGGGTTAAAACGCGAATAAAAAGGTTGCAATAACAGGGTTTCGGCCCAAGTGCGCAGACCAGAGAACGGGAAAATTTCTAGACATTCCTTGCTAATCTAATTACTTGTAACTGTTCGCGTTATGGTCATTTGACGTTATAAATTGTTTCCAAAATAAGGAGCACATGCCTGGTGTAGTAAAACTTTGTAAGAGTGGCTGTATTCAGTAGTAGTTTAATCAACAGGAAGCAAACGAATTATCAGTAATAAATAATGCTGATTGATAAAAACTCGAGGATTATGTCTCCTAGGTGGTGATGAATACAATGAATTATGAAAATGTCGCCTTTATTCTGTATTCTAAATTTTTTTGTTTTTCGCCATATGTGGGAAAATTGTCAACACGTTATTCACCTCCAATCTCGCAATTTAAATATAACCAATCATGAAGCAGAGTTTGTAATTGTTATTGGCTTTCCTTTGAGACCTGTCAATTAACTGTTGCAGAACAACCAATGAAATAGCACCCAGTCTGAGACATGACCAATGGAATGACTGGAATCGTGTAAATACAGATATAAACAAGAGATGGACTGCCTTCGGGTGCATACCCCCTTGTGGCATACCGCTTAGTGTGGGCACACTTATAACCTATGACTGATATACTCAGACAGATGGACCCAAAAATCAGCATTTTCATATAAACAAAAATGAATAACTATAGAACGAAAAACCTAAATATAACGATTCAGGGTTTCTGCCAGGGGGTCTAATGAATCCGTATTGGGGAAACGTATATAACTCTACGGGAAGACCATAGTTTGTCCCGTCGGAAAATTTTGTTATTTGTCACTGAAAAGTAGCCATTTCCTTGCACCTGAGATAATCACAAAGCAATCCAAAGCTAAGTATGTTACGCAAGTCGATCATTTCCGTGGGTGCATTAATTCTGTTGATGGTATCCAGATCATTAATCATGTAAAGACGCACGTAAGACTGCCGTCTGAGTGAAGTCTAAATAAATGAACAGTGTTTACAAATTTATAACTTACAATAAGATTCCGACAGGTAATTGTACTAAACACTAAAAAGCGTCTATGCATTGACCAATAATACCTAGCAAGGAGAATTGAATTAAGTATTTCCTAGAATTTCAAGTAGCTTCTGTGAAAATGAAACTGAAAGGATATATTCTATCAATCGTAATATTATGTGTGCGCTGTGACGTCATACTGCAGGGTTTATCTACAGGCGTAATGTGAATGGTAGCATAGCTTGTTCAATAGTCTGCATTAGTCCAACAACTATAGTAAAGACCGTTGCTATAGAACAGAGTTTTAGCCAACATGTTATAAAATATAATTGAGTTTTGGCAGGAAATGTGAACATGTGCGTCGTTGTAAAATCCATAATTATATAGTACCATAGTAAAACCCATTAATTATATAGTACCATAGCACGGGATCTCGGAGCATGAGTAGTTTCATCCATGGAAATTCCTTGCACAAAAATATCCCGACATTCTTTTATCAAATTATGTAATCGTACCATAGCAAGGAATGTCCGAGCATGAGTAGTTTCGTCCACGGAAATCTCGTGCACAAAAATATCTGTACTCAGCACTCTGACATTCTTTGATGTCACCGCGACATGTATTACGCGCTGTGTATAACTTTGCTATTTCAATGCACACCAACCATTGCGTTGTAGTTGCGCTTTTATTTCAAAGGGCTTACCGGTAACACGCTGTGCTCAATTGACCTGCTTTTTCACCAGTATTCTGTTTAACCTCCGAACTACCATTGCAGCCGGATTTTTTAAGGCATATTGCTATTGAATTTTGGTACATGTATGAATCAAACAGATCATCTGCGAGGGGAATGAGGCCATCCTACGGACGCTGAGCCATACTAACGGAAACCCTGTGATTGAACACAACTTATATTCATACAACTGATAATATTCATACAGCTGATACAGATATATCACATTAATGAAGTCCCACTAGCCAAGTCTGGAAAAGTCATAGAATGTATTCGGTTTGAAGTCTTGGACATTTTCTCACATTTGTAAAAGTCAGGGATTTTCATCCCTGGGTATTTATAAAAACCCTGTAATGCGAGGTGGAGTAAACAGTGATACATATGCTGTGTTGTAGATATGATATTGCTGCACAGAAGTATATGTCATTGCTGTCACTCATGTCATCGAAAGAAACGAACCAGGTGAGCTTAAGTTTAATCTTTTAGCATGGCTGTAACCTAGTGACATTGCCACTCCCTACACTAGTTACCCAGCGGGAGTGGCATACGGTCAGTGCAAAATGTTAGTCAGTGAGGTATCTGCGTAATCAAGAGCTACAAATGGAATGTTAACACAATGTTATACCATGAACCGAAATTTGTCCGTGAAAAGATTATTCATTCGCACAGAAAAGCTACTATTAAAATTTATCACACTTTCCATGTGTGTCTCTTTATAAACAGGGCTGGAATTTCCACATTCTGCTCGACTCTTGGGAATTCCTCATAGACTTTATAAACAAAGCAATCGCACAAGACATTTTTGACCAATCCAATGTTGCGGATATCCTGTACACCTCTTCTGGAAACCATTGCTTGGGTCAACATACATGAACCCCTATAGTACTGCAATAGATTTGATAGGTTCACCAGAGCATAAGTTGCTAGTATAACAGCCTGAAGATACTTTGAAGAAAAGTGGCTGACTTCCAAATATTAACATAAATTGCATACATAGAACGCAATATGCATCTTAATTGAGAACCATTTACGGTGGAAAGATATATTTAGAAAGTCAAAGGCTTCAGTGAAAAGTGTGTTTTTTCCTTTATCCTCAAAACCGAAGACCCCTGTTTATAAAGCTTACCTGGTATTATTTTCGATGACCTTGAACAATTGCTAAAACCTTGACATGACATGACATGACATGAAGGTTATAGAATAAAATATTTGTGGATGGGGATTTCCTGCTGACTTTAAACTTCCTGCCCTAAAGTTTTGTTTTCAAGAAAATATTTTTTGGTAATACATGTATTCATAAAAAACAAAAAGCTCTGCATTATGTTTATTATGCCCCCGACTTGAAGTCGGCGGGTATATAGTCGACGTCTCCGTCCGTACGTACGTCGAGCCGTCCGTACAAACATTTTGCATTATTGTTCAGCAGATTTAGCTGATATTTGGTATGGTGATAGAGCAGCATGGGGGAACAGCTACATGCATAGCGAGGGTTTCGTCCACCCATTTTCACCAGAGTTATGGCCCTTTTTTTACTTAGAAAATATAATTTTGTCCGTCCGTACAAACATTTTGCATTATTGTTCAGCAACTGCTAGGCAGATTTAGCTGATATTTGGTATGGTGATAGAGCAGCATGGGGGAACAGCTACATGCATAGCACGGGTTTCGTCCACCCATTTTCACCAGAGTTATGGCCCTTTTTTTACTTAGAAAATTCAATTTTGTCCGTCCGTACAAACATTTTGCATTATTGTTCAGCAACTGCTAGGCAGATTTAGCTGATATTTGGTATGGTGATAGAGCAGCATGGAGGAACAGATACATGCATAGCGCGGGTTTCGTCCACCCATTTTCACCAGAGTTATGGCCCTTTTTTTACTTAGAAAATTAAATTTTTCTCTTGTTTTTTTGGGTTTCCAGATGATAGCGTGAGCTTTGGTGGTACGATTGCAAATCCCGTATTTTTGTGGATCAGTTATATGAAATACATGTCAAGTGCAAATTTGGGTATGATCTGATGATTTTTGCCAGAGTTATGGCCCTTTTTTCAACTTAGAAATCCGTCCGTACGTCCGTCCATACAAACATTTTGCATTATTGTTCAGCAACCGCTTGTCAGATTTGGCTGTTATTTGGTATGGTGATAGAGCAGCTTTGGGAAACAGCTACATACATTACGCGGGTTTCGTCCACCAGTTTTCACCAGAGTTATGGCCCTTTTTTGACTTAGAAAATTCAATTTTGTCCGTCCGTACAAACATTTTGCATTATTGTTCAGCAACCGCTGGGCAGATTTAGCTGATATTTGGTATGGTGATACCGTCCATGCTTAATCCGAATTGCTACGGTCGGGGGCAAATGCCACGCGACAGCGTACCTCTTGTTTGAGAAATAGCTCTTGTGTCGATTAAGGTTATACAGTTATAACTGAAAAGTTAGAAGACACATTAGGGTGTAATAAATATGTCTTCAAAATCATAGCCTTAACAAGAGTTATTTCTTGCAATTAAATCCATCATGCAGGAGAAACACCATAAGTAGCAGGCAGAAGTGAAATGAGCGAAAAAAAATTGAGATTATTTCCGAAGAAAACCCCACATTAAGTTGAACCTGACACGCTGTCACTCAGACCTCAAATTATTCATTGATCAACTGGCATCAACAATTCATCATTTTGATTGGCTAATGATCATGTAATTGTGTTGCACGTGTTCCTGATATATTTTGGCTGTTGTTAATTTCATTTCAAATTTTAGCACAAGTCTTGTTGATTTCTCTATATGCATGTGCACTGGGGGAGTGTAGCACTACAGTTATTGGCATTGCAGTCCTACCTGATTGAATTCTGATGCAACGTCGATATTCTCTTTTAAATCGTAGAAATGTCAAATTGTTTTCATGTATGTAAATATTTAGGCATACGGTATAGGCGTGGTCATATCACTTGATACTGCTATAAATTTCTGGGTTACAGGATGTAGTGGAAAGTAATAATGAAATTTAGGTTATTGAGAAAATAACCTAAATGGCTAAATGTGTGACAACCAATTGTTTTATAGTATTCCATTAATTGACAGCTTATGATTAAATCATTACACTTTATAGAAAGACAATCAAAACTAATCTTAATATTGCAGATGAAATATAAGACATGAACAGCTAGAAGAATAAGTTAAAATAGGAAAATAAACTAAAAAAAACCCTTATTTTTCTGTCTTGTAACCTCAACCAGTCATTTATTTTCTGGCCTAATTTATGACTATTTCATCACATTCTCTCCATCTTAATAATTTGTATATTTAAGCATTTAAAAAAATATTTTTCAGAGTGTGGGACATCATGAATCTCTGATTGATTTCCCTTCAATCACACAGATATACCATGAAGCCATAAAATCATTGCTATACGCTGACAAATATGATGATTGCTTGACTTTGTGTGACCGTGCTACAAAATGCCACAGCAAATACAATCATTTAGATCGATCAGATGGCGTCTTCTCTGACAATAGTACATTTCTTGATCATGATACCTCAGAAAACAATTCCAGTATCCTTCGTGACGGAATTTCCAAAAAGAGACTTAGATCTGAGTCTTGTGTGAGCGTCGGAGAGGACTCATCAGTGCATCTTGATATGAGTAGCTTTGATGAGGATTACATTGTTCTGTTGCTGAAGGCCGATGCTTTAATGAAACTTCAAGAGTACAATAATGCTGCTGACTGCTTGAAAAGGTTAGAAACAGTGTTCTATATATTTTGTTCTGACATTTCATATAAAACGTTCATATGGTTGACTTATATCATTTAAGATGGCACAGAGATGGCTTGTTTTAGCATGGACAGCCATGGTAAATTTTTCTAAACATAAATCTTCCTCAAACAAAACTATATCTTTAAGCTAGTAGAATCATTGACCTCTAGATGGGAGCCATAATTTTTTTCTGAAATTCGTAAAAAAAAAACATGGCTGCCAGTGGCCATCTTTTATTTTACTCTTTGCATGCATGACTAAATCCTTCGGCACAACGTACAGGCCACATCCCTCATCTGATCACCAAACTTCATAAGGATCTTCGGGGTGACCTCTAGATGGGAGCCAACAATATTTTCTGTTAAAAAACATGGTCGCAGCGGCCATCTTGGATATTACTCTTTTCATGACTAAAATCCTTTGGCACATGCTACATGCCACTTTCCTCATCCAAACTTCATATGGTTCTTTGAGGTGACCTCTAGATGGGAGCCATAATTTATTTCTGAAATTCATTAAAACACATGGCCACCAGAACCCATGTTGGGTATCAAATTTGAATCTATCGACACACCCTGCTTCCTGAATTTATTGGAGAAATGTTTTGAAAATTTACAGGCATGTTTAGGATCACCTCTAGATGGGAGCTATCAAATTTTAGCTATATTCAATGAAAAATGGCTGCCAACAGCTAACTTGAATTTTACTCTTTGCACGACTAAATCCTTTAGCATATCCTACAGACCATATCCCTCATCTGATCGTCACCAAACCTCATACGGATCTTCAGCGTGACCTCTAGGTGGGAACCATCAATTTTTTCTGAAATTCGTTAAAAAAACATGGCTGGCAGCAGCCATCATTTATTTTACTCTTTGCATGACTAAATCATTCAGCACAACCTACAGGCCCATCCCTCATTCAATCATCAAACTTCATAAGGATCCTCAGGGTGACCGCTAGATGGGAGCCAACAATATTTTCTGAATTTCGTTTAAAAAACTTGGTCGCCAGCAGCCATCTTGGATTTTACTCTTTTGATAACTAAAATTCTTTGGCACACCCAACGTGCCACATTCCTCATCCAAACTTCATATGGTTCTTTGGGGTAACCTCCAGCTGGAAGCTGTCCAATTTTTCAGAAATGTTTTTTTTTAAATATGGCCGCCAGCACACGATGCAGCCCACATTTATTGCAGAAATGTTTGAAATGAAAATTATTTCATTTATTGACTTTTCTTCTTCTTTTTCATTCTATTGACTGCTCGGCATAAAATTATTAACACCTCCCTAAGTTGAGTTACAGTGTCATTGACAATTTCATTAAATCATCTGACTGACAATCGCTCACATGACCTTTGGATCCAGACATCTAAAGGTCATGTGAGTGATTTTCAGTCAGATATTTGAATAAATCCAATCAATTTCAATGAATTTCTCAAGGTATTAAAGGGGTACTGTACACCAAATCCAGCCATTTATGGGGTCATCTCCTATTATACTCAACAGAATATATGCAACGAATGAAGTTGAGCCATGGATTAGTGCGAAATACACTCATGTGCTCTATGAACGATACAAATAACATAAACTCATTTTCATTATTGTTACCATGTTGTTTATATCATTCATAGAGCACATGAGTGTATTTTGCACTTATTCCTGGTGCAAATTCATTCCTTTGTTGCATATGTAATGTTGAATATTATAGATGACTCCATAAATGGCTGGATTTGGTGTATATTCTCCCTTTAAGTAACTCTAATTGCTCTGTAATGAATTAGTATTTCCAAGATTTGTTTTTATTTTCATTGAAAGCATCATTTAGCACACTTACTTGACATGCATGCCCAAAATTCCTACAAAAAGGAATTTGGAACACATTTGTTGAAATATCTTTTAACCCTTTACCCAACAGAAGGGCCCTGTGCCAATGCATTCTCTTATATATGCGAGTCGACCATAGGTCGCCTCGCATATATAAGAGAATGCATTGGCTTAACACATTAAAAATTATAAAATTGTTAAAAAATGTAAGAAAAAATGGTAAAAAGTGTTTAAAACAGATTTTTTTTAGGCCAATGCATTCTCTTATATATGCGAGGCGACCTATGGTCGACTCGCATATATAAGAGAATGCATTGGCACAGGGCATAACTGTAACTATCACAATGTGGTCAAGGAGCCGGTTCCAATGATATCCATATTTGTATGGTTTTATTGAGACAGATCCAAGATAATTTAGGCTGTTGAAGCTTTATTTGGCCGGTTTTGGCCGGTTTGTTGGGTAAAGGGTTAAACCTTCACTCTATTATTACAGAACAATAAAGTGTCTTCAAAGCAGATTGACTGAAAATTTAGATTGTATTAATGATAAAAGTGAAGAGATGCACAAAGCAAAGCGACAAAGGATTAACTCTGATGGGGGCCATATAGAAGGTAAGAAAGGGTCAATGGTGGTCCAAAAAATGCTGGGCCTGATTTCAACTTTGAACTGAATTGAGACCGTAAATGGCAAAGAATTTCGATGGGTGAAAGAAGTTAAGAACATTTTCAATTCCGCAGGGTGAAGCAAACTATTAACGCACCCCAAATCGAACGTGTCAGAATGTCCCTGACGGACCAACACATTCAGCAATGGCACGCCGAGATGACAAGATCTTCTAGAGGAGATTTTTTTAGTAACATTAAAGAACATCCCAAACTTGATTTATATTTATCCGAGATTAATTTTAACCTGGCTAGCTATCTACGGAGACTCTGTTCTAGTAATCACCGCCTCGCAGTAGAAACAGGGAGGTGGAAACGGGAGGGGATGAATAACAGAACATGTAACCTCTGTGAAGACGCTATTGGTGTGAATTCCACTTCGTGATTGAATGTAAGAAACTTAATGATCTTAGAACTAAATATATACCGGAATATTATTGGAACCCACCCCACCGATAAGAGAAAAGTTTTACAAGCTTATGACTGTCCAAAATAGTTTAACACGACTATGTGTGTTTATAAAGCTTGGATTCAAAAAATTGGAAACCTGATAAGTAAACTTGTAGAAAACTTATTTTAATCATGACTATGGAATAATGCTTAAACTTTGTTCGCTCTATGACTGAGGAACATCAGGGCAATTTGTAAATACGTCTCTGTATTAATGCATATCTTCACACTATCGGGGCTTACCGAAGGTTGTGTGTGCATGTTTTATTTGTGTACACACATTTGTGTAGTATGTTGTCATTTTGCATGTATGTTGTTTATCATGTGTCATGTTCCATATTAATTTATGGCTGATTTGTTAATAAATGCTATCTTACTCCTAAACTAGAATGCACTCCTTAGAGCTGACTAAACTTGCAAAATTGTGATGTATTGTCAGACCTCAATGAGGTCACCTCATGGCTCATTCTTTACTCGATTTGAAATGAAAACCGCTGATTCGCAGGGCCCTACTAGTAGTCTGATAAGCCATGGCTGAGTTATCTGCGCAGATGGACCGTTTGACATTTCACATTTGGCAAACACAACAATCCATGGTTGAGATATCTAGAAAACCATTAAATCCAGATAAACAAAGAAGGATAACTGTGGAACAAAAACTGCAAATGTCATTGGGCCCGCTTTTGAAAGCACTCCTGATGGCGCACATCTGTACAAAATTTCATTGAGATCCGATAAGTCATGGTTGAGATATCTGCTTGGACAGATGCATGGATGGATGGATGTGTATAGTCCAAATAGCCTACTGGTTGTAATTAAAAGTTGGAACATAGATGGAGTTATTTGATGAACTTAACATATTACTGTCCATGACATTATCAATTCATTTCTGGATTATTTTTATTTCAGGTGACACTGACTCCAATTTCGACTTGACGGATTCCTTATCCGAAGCATATTTAAAACTGGCTTTGATTTCATCTCAAGAAAATAATTATAAGGAATCAGTGCATTTTCTCAGGATAGCATTGCAGATGAAGCCTGGTGAGTTTTATTTTTAGATACTTATTTAGGGCCCTGCGAATTGTCACTTCTCTGCAGATTCGAAATGTGATAGCATAGGTCCTCAAGTTGGTTGCAAGTTTGTTGTTATATAAGGAATTATGCAGTTTGCAGACTGCAGTTTATGGTTAAACCGATGCGGGTTGAAACCAGACAGACAGATTTGTGGTATGATCATGTGACACAAATAGCGATATATTTACATGTACACCCACAATTGTGCAGATTAATAGGGAAAATATAGGCCTGCATGTATTTCATCAGATAGCACACTTAATTAGTTTGGACAGTATGTCGCCTTTGCGTTTTTTAACGATATGAACCAACCTCTGATAATTTAACCCTTTCATGATATGAGCTGTGCTGGTGCTAAATATTGTTAGGCCAATGAATTCTCTTATATATTTGAGGCTCCCTGTGGTCGACTCGCATATATAAGATAATTCATTGGCACAGAGTTTTCGCAAAATTTCAGGAAGCTCCAGTCATGTAAGGGTTAAAGCAAAACGCGTGTTGAGACAAATTTCGCTGATGAATATTTTATTATCACTTTGCCCAAAATTTGCAAACATGTGTCAATGGGGACAAATTGGATACCAGTATTAAAAAATATTTGAATCGGGGTCAAATTCACTGTCGACAACAAATCATGAACATCGAATCAGTAATATTCACAGGGCCCTAACTTATTTGCCAAATTGTTAACTCTTTTATTACTGAGAGGAGTCTCCCATTCAGATATAAATTATACATTGAAATGGCTTACTATACCTTTGGATGGGGTGTTTTGATATTAAAATCATGTGCACAAGACAGGATTCCTATTCAGTCATTTGGGGGGAATATTGAGATGAACTTATTATCCGAACATACCCAAATGAACAACTCAACGAGTACTTTTGCGAAAACCCTGCGTCAAAGCATTCTCTTATATTTGCGAGTCTCCCATTGGGGGCCTCGCATATATAAGAGAATAAATTGGCCTAACAATATTTAACTTGACCTTGTAAGTCAGTGCATTCTCTTATATATGCAATTATATTATGCGAGTCTCACTATGGGAGACTCGCATATATGAGAGGATGCACTGGCACAGGATCTTTAATGCTGCACCAGTGCAGCTCCCATCATGAAAATGTTAAAGGGTTAATGCCAACTTAATGGTTGTTGTACCATGGCTGATCTAAAAGCTAAGGCTCAGGGAATCAGTGTATAGAACAACTTATGTTAATACCATTTCCTGTTAAACTGATTGTCAGAAGACAGTAGGTAATTAGCTTGTAATAAGATTTGAACCATTGGATGCCAGATTGGATTACCCAGACATTCTAATTGCAGTGTACTATGGCAATCAAATCACCTCTGCCACTAGAAGAGTTAAAAATAATTTCATATAGCTTTCATGAAAAATTAAAAATTATGCATCTTCCAAGAGGGTGACACGTGCAATCAGTTCTTCTTAATCCTTTACCCAACAGAAGGGCCCTGTGCCAATGCATTCTCTTATATATGCGAGTCGACCATAGGTCGCCTCGCATATATAAGAGAATGCATTGGCTTAACACATTAAAAATTATAAAATTGTTAAAGAATGTAAGAAAAAATGGTAAAAAGTGTTTTTAGGCCAATGCATTCTCTTATATATGCGAGGCGACCTATGGTCGACTCGCATATATAAGAGAATGCATTGGCACAGGGCATAACTGTAACTATCACAATGTGGTCAAGGAGCCGGTTCCAATGATATCCATATGTGTATGGTTCTATTGAGACAGACCGAAGATATTTTAGGCTGTTGAAGCTTTATTTGGCCGGTTTTGGCCGGTTTGTTGGGTAAAGGGTTAATCAAATTATGAGCATTGTGGTCTCATATGTAGAAGCTTCTCTTATGTCTTAATTTTGTTTCAAAATTTAGATTAACATTGATTCAAATATCTTTTTGGTGAATGCATGTGAATGTAAGACCTATTTTACTCAATTTGTTGTGAGTGAGCTTCTGGGAACCTATATTACGGAATTTCTCAAATTAGGCCCGCTTGTTAAATAGGGGTAGCGCTAGGTGACTTAACAGCCTGCCCACCCACTGTAAAAAAAATTCTCTGTAACAAACAAATTTGAGTTGGGTTTTTATATTCATATGATCACAGTTTCTACATATTATGAGCTTAGAGGTTGTAATTTGTAATATTGGGGGTATTAACCTCTTTTGTCTTGTTAAGAAGGTGGAGCTTAGTATACTCCCAGATGTACTTCCCCCTGTTCCCGGGGAACAGCAGATGGTTACTGAATGTTTAGGATCATCAGGGTAATAATTTGAGCGCTTTGGTCCTCATGGGATAAGGCACTTTACAAATGCTGTACATTATTATATCAAATGATCTAGACACTAGCCCATGGTGCCAAATTGCTTAATTCTCCTTTGGTGATCATTTTTGGGAAGCATCGTACCACTTGACATGGCTTAGACTATTATAAAAGTTGATGTTGTGAATTCAGTGCTTATTCTGAGGAGAAACTCTAACCATTTTCTTGTAAAATATAATCATACAGATTTGGTATAATTTGTAATATTGCGACATTCTATTCACAGCACTAGTTCAAATTTGACAGTTTGGAGATACATATTAATATATATTTGAGGAAAGTTTGTGTGTGGACTCTAAAACGGCTAAACCGATTTCGATGAAACTTAGTAGGGCACGTAGTATCACCCGAGGACCAACATAGGCCCATCCATTTGTTCGTGCGGCGTGACCTTCACCTTCAAAACTCATATCTCCGGATCCACTGAGCCGCAGTGCTAAATTGCCTTACAAAGAACGCTCTTTATATTTCCCATATTCGGGTTGGTTAACCTAATAACGTTCTTTATCTGTATATGAGGCTGGCGAAGGTTTTGTTGTTTGACGCAACGCTTCGACTTCAGACATTATTTTTGTTAATTCAGACTGTTGACTGCTTTATAGTTTGTGAATTCAGACTGTTGACTGTTTTATAGTTAGCTCAACTTTACTTTGTACAGTTTGAGCTATTGCCATGGCTTGGTATCCGTTGTGCGTGTGTGTGTGCGTGATTCGTCAACAATTTCCTTTAGCACGGGCTACAGTTCGTACCTTTGGTCCGATTATTAGCTCAACTTTACTTTGTAAAGTTTGAGCTATTGCCATGGCTTTGTCATCCGTCGTCCGTGTGTACGTGTGTACGTAAGGCGTCAACAATGCAGGCTACAGGTCGTACCTTTCGTCGGATCATTATGAAATTTGTCATAGCTGTTGACATCAACATTTAGACCAGAATAATTAATTTTGGGGTCATTCGGAAAAAAAACATGGCCGCCAGTGGCCATATTGGTTTCAAAATTCAATCCATTAGCACGGGCTACAGGCCGTACTGTTTGTCTGATCTTCATGAAATTTGTCATGGATGTTAATATTGACATGTAGATGGGAACAAGTAATTTTGGGGTCATTCGGCCCAAAAACATGGCCGCCAGCAGCCATCTTGGATTTTACTCTTTGTATGACTAAATTCTTTAGCACGGGCTACAGGTCGTACTTTTAGTCTGATCATCTTAAATTTTGTCCAGAATGTTAATAATGACATGTAGATGGGAACGAGTCATTTTGGGGTCATTCGGCCAAAAAACATGGCCGCCAGCAGCCATCTTGTATTTTACTCTTTGTATGACTAAATCCTTTAGCACGGGCTACAGGTCGTACCTTTAGTCTGATCATCATAAAATTTGTAATGGCTGTTGAAATTGGAATGTAGATGGGAACGAGTCATTTTGGGGTCATTCGGACAAAAAAGATGGCCGCCAGTAGCCATCTTGGATTTCAAAATTTAATCCATTAGCGCGGGCCACAGGTCGTACTGTTCGTCTGATCACCATGAAATTTGTCATGGATGATAATATTGACATGTAAATGGGAACGAGTAATTTTGGGGTCATTCGACCAATAAACATGGCCGCCATCAGCCATCTTCGATTTTACTCTTTGTATGACTAAATTCTTTAGCACGGGCTGCAGGTCGTACCTTTAGTCTGATCATCATAAAATTTGTCATGGATATTAACAATGACATGTAGATGGGAACGAGTAATTTTGGGGTCATTCGGCTAAAAAACATGGTCGCCAGCAGCCATCTTGGATTTTACTCTTTGTATGACTAAATCCTTTAGCACGGGCTACAGGTCCTACTTTTAGTCTGATCATCATAAAATTTGTCAAATATGTTAATAATGACATGTAGATGGGAACGAGTCATTTTTGGGGTCATTCGGCCAAAAAACATGGCCGCCAGCAGCCATCTTGGATTTTACTCTTTGTATGACTAAATCCTATAGCACGGGCTACAGGTCGTACCTTTAGTCTGATCATCATAAAATTTGTCATGGTTGTTGAAATTGGAATGTAGATGGGAACGAGTCATTTTGGGGTCATTCGGACAAAAAACATGCATTGGGTTTAAAAATTTAATCCATTAGCACGGGCCACAGGTCGTACTGTTCTTCTGATCATCATGAATGCAGGTCATACCTTTAGTCTGATCATCATAAAATGTGTCATGGATGTTAACAATGACATGTAGATGGGAACGAGTAATATTGGGGTCATTTGGCCAAAAAACCTGGTCGCCAGCAGCCATCTTGGATTTTACTCTTTGTATGACTAAATCCTTTAGCACGGGCTACAGGTCGTACCTTTAGTCTGATCATCATAAAATTTGTCAAGAATGTTAATAATGACATGTAGATGGGAACGAGTCATTTTGGGGTCATTCGGCCAAAAAACATGGCCGCCAGCAGCCATCTTGTATTTTACTCTTTGTATGACTAAATCCTTTAGCACGGGCTACAGGTCGTACCTTTAGTCTGATCATCATAAAATTTGTCATGGCTGTTGAAATTGGAATGTAGATGGGAACGAGTCATTTTGGGGTCATTCGGACAAAAAAGATGGCCGCCAGTAGCCATCTTGGATTTCAAAATTTAATCCATTAGCACGGGCCACAGGTCGTACTGTTCGTCTGATCACCATGAAATTTGTCATTGATGATAATATTGACATGTAGATGGGAACGAGTAATTTTGGGGTCATTCGATTTTACTCTTTGTATGACTAAATTCTTTAGCACGGGCTGCAGGTCGTACCTTTCGTCTGATCATCATAAAATTTGTCATGGATATTAACAATGACATGTAGATGGGAACGAGTCATTTTGGGGTCATTCGGCCAAAAAACATGGCCGCCAGCAGCCATCTTGGATTTTACTCTTTGTATGACTAAATCCTTTAGCACGGGCTACAGGTCGTACCTTTAGTCTGATCATCAAATTTGTCATGGTTGTTGAAATTGGAATGTAGATGGGAACGAGTCATTTTGGGGTCATTCGGACAAAAAACATGGCCGCCAGCGGCCATATTTGGTTTAAAAATTTAATCCATTAGCACGGGCCACAGGTCGTACTGTTCTTCTGATCATCATGAAATTTGTCATGGATGATAATATTGACATGTAGATGGGAACGAGTAATTTTGGGGCCAGCAGCCATCTTGGATTTTACTCTTTGTATGACTAAATTCTTTAGCACGGGCTGCAGATCGTACCTTTAGTCTGATCATCATAAAATGTGTCATGGATGTTAACAATGACATGTAGATGGGAACGAGTAATTTTGGGGTCATTCGGCCAAAAAACCTGGACGCCAGCAGCCATCTTGGATTTAAAAGTTTAATCCATTAGCACGGGCCAGAGGTCGTACTGTTTGTCTGATGATCATGAAATTTGACATGGATGATAATATTGACATGTAGATGGGAACGAGTAATTTTGGGGTCATTCGGCCAAAAAACATGGCCGCCAGCAGCCATCTTGGATTTTACTCTTTGTATGACTAAATTCTTTAGCATGGGCTACAGGTCGTACCTTTAGTCTGATCGTCACAAAATTTGTCATGGATGTTAATGATGACATGTAGATGGGAACGAGTCATTTTGGGGTCATTCGGCCGAAAACATGGCCGCCAGCAGCCATCTTGGATTTTACTTTTCTCTTCATGTCTATAAACTAGTATTAGAAATTCAACTTTCCACATTCCTAATCGCTCCATTGACTGTAATACATTAAATTATTCCCTTTCCAAGTTGAGCTACAGTGTCATTGACACTTTCATTTACAATGAGCATTTATTTTCCACACCTCGCTTAGTGCGAAGTCCTGTAGTACAGTTACGCTTCTCGGCCTTTTGGCTAAGATCAAGGTGTAGTATCTGTTCTTCTCAGATCAGCGCCTGATACGTCCCCACAGGGGACTTCGAGGTTGGTTTGAGGAGAATGGTGGATGGAAGAATCACCTTCTAAACATCATTGTCCACAGGCCGAAATTTTGGTTAAAGCCGTGTAACAGACGTTTGGTTTATTTACATTGAAATTGCTTAACTCGATTCTTTTGAAGCTTCATCCTTAATGAGCGTGTGTACAGTATATGAGGCCTTCAACCTCTATCTCGGGACGGGTAGTTTGATGCGCTGATCAATTTCGTCACACTTATTTATTTTATAAAAAAAAAAATCCATGATTGTCTCCATTTAGCTGAGATGGCTTCCAGAATGGCCGAAATTTTTGTTAAAGCCGTGTAACAGACGTTTGGTTTATTTACATTGAAATTGCTTAACTCGATTCTTTTGAAGCTTGATACCTCTATCTCGGGACGGGTTGTTTGATGCGCTGATCAATTTCGTCACACCCGGATGCCCGTGCGGCGTGACCTCGACCTTTAAAATCCACCATTTTCGGGGTGTTGGTGTAAAAAAACAACACAACGGCTCTACCCCATCAGGACGGGTACCGTACTGACCCGCGTTTAGGCCCAGGGGGCCTTTGTTTTATTTGAGCTCAAAAATCCAAGTGGGCTTAAACTCGGATATTGCCCTTTGCAAACCAAAAATCCTAAGAAATCGGGACAGTAAAACTGATGAAAGCCGATCTAACGCCGATTATTTGGGAATTTTTTCAATTAAATGTGAATATTAAAATATTATAATAACACTTTATAGTCTTGTAGTTTTATTGGACAACATTCCCATGTTAAAATGACACTATTATGTAAGTAGTCTTGACTGACAGCCGTCTTGTTCCCAAAGTGTATACTTGGAGTCAGGAATGCCCTGGTTATTATGTAAGCGGCAGTGTGGGTTATCTATAGTCTATAGTTTATATCAATGTTCAGATTTAATCCGATTAGGAAAACAATTAAGCCCGGCGCTTTATTCGTGATCCATTGTCTACATAGAGGATGTTACAATGGCGACTAATTGCATGTTTAACAAAAGCCAGTGAGTGTAATTATTTAACAGCACTGACCAGGCAGTTGTATTTCTACTAAAACGGCATTCTGAACTCCTCGACCTGTGACCTCTGGGGGCAAACGGTGACGGAATCTGACGAGGTTTACCGAATGCTATAAAAAAACGTATACAAAAGCACGTGTTTGAATATTTTGGTTTCGAGTGAATAAAGTTGACGTTGTTAAATGACAAGTTCCCCCTTCTGCTCCATTATGATACCCACTGTGTGTTTACATAACCAAGAGGCCAGTTCTTTGTGTTTGGCCACATGTAGGAACATACAGGTCTACGTTGTCACTGAACACGAAAAATATGTTTTTACAGTACCGGTACTGTAGTTGGAACATGTGCGCTTTGATTAAACTTAAAAGTATTGCACGCGCATCGCGCACATGGCTTTTAAAGCTATACGCTGTTAGCAAGTGGGTTCTATTGTATTTTATGTCTGTTAAGCGTTTGGTTTCCCCCGGGAAGTATAATTGAATAAACAATTGTGAATTTAAGATTCACTTTATTTTATTTCATTTAATATTATCACTTACCTACGAATTATAACTTTCCATTTTTCGTGGCATTCTCGCCGTCACCGATCGTTTGTGAATATACTTCTTGGAATTATTTATTTGGGGAGTATCATTAGCAAATACTTACTTACCACTGCTGAAATTGAACAAAATTTGGGGTGGGCTTAAACACGAATATACCCCTGTGCATGGAATTTGGCCAAAATATATGGGTGGGCTTAAACACGGGCATGGGCTTTGAACCGGGTCAGTACGGTACCCAGCTAGTCTCATATATATTTTGAAGACCTCTGTCTGTCTGTTTGTCTGTCTGTCTGTCATTAATACAAATCTACGATTCTCAACCTATCGGGACGAAACTTGGTACGTGTGTGTAGTTTGACCAGGTGGTGGTCGTTGTCGTATTGGCGAGCCTGTGCGACGCCCGTGCAGCGCATACGCAGACGAGATCTCGGAAACGGGTGGAGCTATCGACTTGAAATTTGGTATGTGAATGTATCTTGCCCCGAATACGAATTTTATCGGGTCGCCGAGCCCGTGCGACGCCAGCTTCGCGCATGCGCAGACGAGATCTCGGAAACGGGTGGAGCTATCGACTTGAAATTTGGTATGTGAATGTATCTTGCCCCGGATACGAATTTTATCGGGTCGCCGAGCCCGTGCGACGCCAGCTTCGCGCATACGCAGACCAGATCTCGGAAACGGGTAGAGCTATCGACTTGAAATTTGGAACGTCGGGCTGGGTAGAGCTATCGACTTGAAATTTGGTTTTTGAATAGCCCGGACAACGTCGGGCTCATCGGCTAGTCTATTATATATTTTGGAAGATCTGTGTGTCTGTGTGTGTGTGTGTGTCTGTCTGTTTGCGATGGATTCGAAAACGGCCTGGCCGATTTCGATGAAACTTAGTATGTGGGGGTATTTTCGGCCGGGAAGTGACATAGGCCTATTAATTTGCCTGTGCGACGTGACCTTGACCTTGAAATCGGGTAATTTCAAGGTCAAACGCCCGAATATCACAGGATTTCGATGAAACTTGTTATGTGGGGGTACTTTCGGGCGGGGAGTGGCATAGGCCTATTAATTTGCCTGTGCGACGTGACCTTGACATTGAAATCGGGTCATTTCAAGGTCAAACGCACGAATATCATGGGATTTCGATGAAACTTGGTATGTGGGGGTACTTTCAGTCGGGGAGTGGCATGGGCCTATTAATTTGGTCATGCAACGTGACCTTGAAATCGGGTCAATTCAAGGTCAAATCGCCAATTTTGATGGGATTTCGACGAAATTTTATACATAGGGTTACTTTTGTCCACTGAGTGTTTTGGACGAGTCAAATCGTGACCCCACTTGACCTTGACCTTCAAAATGGACAATTCAAGGTCAAAGCCCGGACGAAGTCGGGTCACCTTCTAGTCTATTATATATTTGAGGACAGTTTGTGTGTGTGTGTGTGTGCCTGTGGCCGCGATGGACTAGAAAATGGCTCAACCGATTTCGACGAAACTTGGTATGGGCACGTAATTCGACCCGAGGACCAACATAGGCCCATCCATTTGCCTGTGCAGCATGACCTTGACCTTCAAACCGGTGACCTTCAACCTGTATCTCGGCTCCTGCTGGATCGATTTCGACCAAATTTGGTTTGTGGGGGCAGTTTGAGGCGCCAACCAATTTTGTCACACGCGGATGCCCGTGCAGCGTGACCTTTACCTTTCAAATGACCTTGAACCCGTATCTCGGTATCCGCTGGGCCGATTTCCACCATTTTTGGAGTGTTGATGCAGATGGGGATGCCAATAAATTTCGTCCCATCCAGATGCCCGTGCGGCATGACCTTGACCTTCAAATGACCTTGAATCTCTATCTCGGAATGAAATTTCGTAGGTAGGGATAGTTCGGGTAGCCAAACATTTTCAACGGTAGTGATGGCCCCGTGCAGCATGACCTTGACCTTTCAAATGACCTTGAAACTGTATATCGGCATCCGCTGGGCCGATTTCCACCATTTTTGGGGTGTTGGTGTACGTGGGGATGCCAATAAATTTCGTCCCACAAAGATCCCTGTGCAGCGTGACCTTGACCGTCAAATGACCTTGGCTCTCTATCTCAGGGTCCGATGGGACGATCGGGATGAAATTTCGTATGGAAGGGATAGTTCGGGTAGCCAAACATTTTCAACGGGTAGCGGCGTGAGTAATAAAAAAAATAACACAACGACTCTCCCCGTTAGGACGGGTACCCAGCTAGTCTATCTATACTATATATTTTGAGAACATATATATATATGTGTGTGTGTGTGTGGGTACTTCATAGAATCCAAAACACGTGTAAAGATTGAGCTCAAACTTCCTATGTAAGTGTCAAATCCCACCGACACGACTGTGGTCGCGTTTTAGAGAAGCTCAGAGCACCCGTTCTCCAATCTCAAATCACCGCAAAGGCACGGCGTGGGTTAATCAAGTGATTATTTAATGAGCGTTTGTTTTTGACGCATCTCTATAAAGAGCGTCTGTTTCCCATTCAACGTTATTAGCATCTGCAGAGTTATACGCATTGAGTGCTTGCCTATGCGGGGAGATTTATTGGAGCTCTTACAACATCATTGTTATAGTATGTATGGCACTTAGGTCAGGGCTTAGGGGGGGGGGGTAGTTATAGGCATAATGCTTCTCAGAAATCCCGGTTACAAACCAACACTCACAATTTCGTATTTACTCAAACGTTATCGCTCGAAATTTATTCCCTGCGAGCACGGATGGCGCGCTTTGTTTTTACAGTATATACCTTTGGTATATACCGAAATCATCCCAGATAATCACGAATATAGCATCAGATTTCTCCCCAGATATACCGTTATAAAGCTACTGGAATCTGCCAATCTATCTATCTATACTATATATTTTGAGACTTCGTATATATGTGTGTGGGTACTTCATAAAATCCAAAACGCATGTAAAGATTGAGCTCAAACTTCCTATGTAAGTGTCAAATCCCACCGACACGACCGTGGTCGCGGTTTAGAGAAGCTCAGAGCACCCGTTCTCCAATCTCAAATCACCGCAAAGGCACGGCGGGGGTTAATCAAGTGATTATTTAATGAGCGTTTGTTTTTGACGCATCTCTATGAAGAGCGTCTGTTTCCCATTCAACGTTATTAGCATCTGCAGTGTTATATGGGAACATTGAGTGCTTGCCTATGCGGGGAGATTTATTGGAGCTCTTACAACATCATTGTTATAGTATGTATGACACTTAGGTCAGGGCTTAGGGGGGGGTGGTTATAGGCATAATGCTTCTCAGAAATCCCGGTTACAAACCAACACTCACAATTTCGTATTTACGCAAACGTTATCGCTCGAAATTTATTCCCTGCGAGCACGGATGGCGCGCTTTGTTTTTACAGTATATACCTTTGGTATATACCGAAATCATCCCAGATAATCACGAATATAGCATCAGATTTATCCCAAGATATACCGTTATAAAGCTACTGGAATCTGCCAATCTACTTCCGTATATATATATATATATATATATATATATGTATCATAGAATCGAAAACGCGTGTAGGAACGGGCATCCTCACGGCAATGTCGGCTTATAAGACATCTTTACTACACATGACAGCCGATGGACAATTGGTCTCTATATATGTACCAAAATTACGCCGCGTTGGTGACTGGGAAATTCCAGGGAATGCCGATTGAGCTCAAACTTGCTACCTACGGGAAGTGTCATATATATGAGTGTGTCCTTTATAGACTCGAACCGATTGAGCTCAAACTTGCTAAATATTGACTGGGAAATTCCAGGGAATGCCGATTGAGCTCAAACTTGCTACCTACGGGAAGTGTCATATATATGTGTGTGTCCTTTATAGACTCGAACCGATTGAGCTCAAACTTGCTAAATACGGGAAGTGTCATGGACGGGTTCATTGAAAAACCAAAAAAAATCGGGTAAAATTGAAAAACAAAATTAAAAAGGCACAATTAACTCCTTGAAAAACCAAAAAAATAAATAATTAACTCATTGAAAAACAAAAAATTAAATTAAAATTGTCATGTTTCTGACTATTGCCGAAATTTGCTGCAAATGCAGCACAAGTGTCTCGGAACCTGTTGCAATTGCTTTTTCAAACAAAGCCATGGGACGAATGCCGCCAGTGGCGGGCTAACCTGCTAGTCTATCTCATATATATTTTGAAGACCTCTGTCTGTCTGTATGTTTGTATGTTTGTCATTTATACAAATCTACGATTCTCGACCGATCGGGACGAAACTTGGTACGTGTGTGTAGTTTGACCAGGCGGTGGACGTTGTCGTATTGGCGAGCCCGTGCGGCGCCCGCTTCGCGCATGCGCAGACGAGATCTCGGAAACGGGTGGAGCTATCGACTTGAAATTTGCTATGTGAATGTATCTTGCCCCAGATACAAATTTTATCGGGTCGCCGAGCCCGTGCGACGCCAGCTTCGCACATGCGCAGACGAGATCTCGGAAACGGGTGGAGCTATCGACTTGAAATTTGGTATGTGAATGTATCTTGCCCCGGATACGAATTTTATCGGGTTGCCGAGTCCGTGCGATGTCAGCTTCGCGCATGCGCAGACCAGATCTCGGAAACGGGTGTAGCTATCGACTTGAAATTTTTTTTTTGAATAGCTATCGACTTGAAATTTGATTTTTTGAATAGCCCGGACAACGTCGGGCTCATCGGCTAGTCTATACTATATATTTTGAGACTTCGTATATATGTGTGTGTGTGTGTACTTCATAGAATCCAAAACGCGTGTACAGATTGAGATCAAATTTCGTATGTAAGTGTAAAATCCCACCGATACCGCCGTAGTCGTGTTTTCGAGAAGCTCTGAGCACCCTTTATCCACTCCCAAATCACCGCAAAGGCACGGCGGGGGTTAAGGCAATAACGCTCTTTATCTATACCTTATACGGAGGTTTTAACAATTAACGCTCTTTATTGCAATGGACGTGGCTAAACGATACCCCATGCGTCCGATGCGGATTCCAATGGACGTGGCTAAACGACTGACCCCATGCGTCCGAAATACGGATGCGGACGAAATGCAACTAAAAAGGCAGAATTGATCTAAGAGCTCGAAATATTATGCAGAGGGATTTCACGACGGGATTAATTGACTGTCCGCTCTGAAGTTTAGGACGGGGAGGACAGGTACCATGAATTAACTCATTGAAAAACAAAGAATGCGTTATCTCGCAAACGGGTGGAGCTATCGACTTGAAATTTGCTATGTGAATGTATCTTGCCCCGGATACAAATTTTATCGGGTCGCCGAGTCCGTGCGACGCCAGCTTCGCGCATGCGCAGACGAGATCTCGGAAACCGGTGGAGCTATCGACTTGAAATTTGGTATGTGAATGTATCTTGCCCCGGGTACGAATTTTATCGGGTCGCCGAGCCCGTGCGACGCAAGCTTCGCGCATGCGCAGACCAGATCTCGGAAACGGGTGGAGCAATCGACTTGAAATTTGGTTAAATTAAAAAAATGTCATGTTTCTGAAACAAAGCCATGAGACGAATGCCGCCAGTGGCGGGCTAACCTGCTAGTCTATACTATATATTTTGAGACTTCGTATATATGTGTGTATATATGTGTGTGTGTACTTCATAGAATCCAAAACGACTGATCCGATCGAGCTAAAATTTCGTATGTAAGTGTAAAATCCCACCGACACCGCCGTAGTCTGGTTTACGAGAAGCCCTGAGCACCCTTTATCCACTCCCAAATCACCGCAAAGGCACGGCGGGGGTTAATCAAGTGATTATTTAATGAGCGTTTGTTTTTTACGCATCGCTATAAAGAGCGTCTGTTTGCCATTCAACGTTATTTGCATCTGCAGAGAGATATACGGAACACACATTAAATTTAAAAAACATTTGTTTCTGACCAACCCTGCGAGCACGGATGGCTCGCTTTGTTTTTACAGTATATAGTTATATACCGAAATCATCCGAGATAATCACGAATATAGCATCAGATTTCTCCCCAGATATACCGTTATGAAGCTACTGGAATTATATTAATCTGCCAATCTACGGGAAATTCCAGGGAATGCCGATTGAGCTCAAACTTAAGTGCTTTCCTATTTTTAGAACGTAACACATGTTTACGTCGTGTTGGTGATTGAGGTTCACAACGGGGTTAATTGACTGTCCGCTCTTTGCGACGATGAGGTTCACGGCGGGGACTATTGACCAACACTCACAATTTCGTCTTTTGCATCAGATACCAACACCTCGACCGATCGGATATATGTGTGTATGTGTGTATATATGTGGGTACTTCATAGAATCGAAAACGCGTGTAGGAACGGGCATCCCCACGGCAATGTCGGCTTATAAGACATCTTTACTACACATGAAAGCCGATGGAATTTACATTTTATGATGTATACATTTTTTGTTGCGGCTGAAAATCTTAGTCTATTTCCGAAACATTCATATAAACAAGCTCTAAACTTACACCCCTCGATTCCTGCTAACTCACGCAGCTATGCACACTGCCCCAAACCGTGAACGCCAACGACATTGTTGGCGAGAAAATAGCCCCCAAGTCGTAAATATCAACAACAACGATATTACTAAATACACGTTTTCGGCAATGTGAGAGTTTTCGGGGAGCCGTGATGCCAACAACAACGGCCCGAAGCCCTGAATGCCAACAACAGATTCAATGCAATGTTATATATTATGCAGTCGAGATTTCACGACATTACGACGGGTACGGCAGACTCGAAATATTATGCAGACAGATTTCCCGACGGGAAGCGTTTGTTTTAAATTCAATGCAATGTTATCGTAGAGAGATTTCACGAAACAAAGAATGCGTTGTCTGTCGTTCCTACGAAGGGGGGATTTCTACGGGTAAATTTTTCCGCCAGAAACAAAAAATTAAATTTTAAAAACATTAAATTCATATTAAAAAATAAAAAACAAAAATAAATAAAAACAAAATAATTACAAAAATGTCATGTTTCTGAAACAAAGCCATGGGACGAAAACAATTTACAATTTAATTAACTTTTGTACTTGAATTGTTATTGGTCCATGGTGAGACCATAATTTCTCTTGATATAAAGGCAGAATTAACTCATTGATTGTCTCCTCACGTTTTCAATTCTGTATTCTGACCATTCAGTTCAATTAACGAATCAATCGTTAAAAAATGTATTTAAAAAATGTCATGTTTCTGACCAAGCACGCCAGTGGCGGGCTAACCTGCTAGTCTATCTATACTATATATTTTGAGACTTCGTATATATGTGTGTATGTGTGTGTGTGTGTGTGTACTTCATAGAATCCAAAACGCGTGTACAGATTGAGATCAAATTTTGTATGTAAGTGTAAAATCCCACCGACACCGCCGTAATCGTGTTTTCGAGAAGCTCTGAGCACCCTTTATCCACTCCCAGTCATCGAAATCAGCTCAAACGGCACGGCCGGGGTTAATAACGTCATTATATATATATATGAAGTCAGAGTCTCCAAAGTTATACCGGAACAAACACGTGTTTACGTCGTCTTGGGGGTCCACGGTGGGAGTCTGACTTCAATGCAATGTTATCGCTCGAAACACGTGTTTACTTCGTGTTGAGGTTCACGATGGGAGTCTGACAATTGTTATCGCTCGAAATAGTACATTAGGACGGTAACGGCTGGACAGATTGAGCTCAAACTTCCTATCTAAAGGTAAAATACCACGTACGATGTCGTCCACGCGTTTTCCAGAAGCTCAGAGCACCCGTACTCCACTCCCAGTCATAAAAATCAGCTCAAACGGCACGGCCGGGGTTAATAACGTCATTATATATATATATACGAAGTCAACGTTATTAGCATCTGCATTGAGTGCATTTCCTAGAACGCAACACGTGTTTTACGTCGTCTTGAGGTTCACGATGGGAGTCATTTCAATGCAATGTTATCGCTCGAAACACGTGTTTACTTCGTGTTGAGGTTCACGATGGGAGTCTGACATTTCAATGCAATGTTATTGCTCGAAATATTATGCAGAAAGGCAGATCTCGGAAACGGGTGGAGCTATCGACCTGAAATTTGCTATGTGAATGTATCTTGCGCCGGGTACAAATTTTATCGGGTCGCCGAGTACGTGCGACGCCAGCTTCGCGCATGCGCAGACCAGATCTCGGAAACGGGTGGAGCTACCGGGTACAAATTTTTCTTATTGAAACGCGTGGAGCTAAAAATTAAAAAAAAAAAATTAAAAAAATGTCATGTTTCGGACAAGCCGCCGGTGGCGGGCTAACCTGCTAGTACTATATATTTTGAGACTTCGTATATATATATATATATGTGTACTTCATAGAATCGAAAACGGGTTGACCGATCGGGACCAAACTTCCTATCTAAAGGTAAAATCCCACGGGAATCGTCGTGGTCGCGTTTTGGAGAAGCTCATAGCACCCTTTATCCACTCCCAAATCACCGCAATGGCACTTCGGGGGTTAAGGCATTAACGCTCTTTATCTATACCATATACGGAGTTGTTAACGACGAACGCTCTTTATTGCAATCGGCAGTCTGTTTCCCATTCAACGTTATTCGCATCTGCAGAGTTATACGGGAACGCAAACGTTATCGCTCGAAATTTATTCCCTGCGAGCACGGATGGCGCGCTCTGTTTTTACAGTATATACCTTCGGTATATACCGAAATCATCCCAGATAATCACGAATATAGCATCAGATTTCTCCCCAGATATACCGTTATAAAGCTACTGGAATCTGCCAATCTACCAGAATCTACGGGAAATTCCAGGGAATGCCGATTGAGCTCAAACTTGCTACCTACGGGAAGTGTCATATATATGAGTGTGTCCTTTATAGACTCTAACCGATTGAGCTCAAACTTGCTAAATAAGAAAATAGCCCCCAAGCCGTAAATATCAACAACAACGATATTGCTACCTACGGGGAGCAACGTTATTAGCATCTGCAGAATTATGCAGAGAGAAAGTGCTTTCCTATTTTTAGAACGCAACACATGTTTACGTCGCGTTGGTGATTGAGGTTCACAACGGGGTTAATTGACTGTCCGCTCTTTGCGACGATGAGGTTCACGGCGGGGACTATTGACCAACACTCACAATTTCGTCTTTTGCATCAGATACCAACACCTCGACCGATCGGGACGAAACTTGGTACGTGAGTGTAGTTTGACCAGGTGGTCGTCACTGTCGTATTGGCGAGCCCGTGCGACGCCCGTGCAGCGCATGCGCGGACGAGATATCAGAAACGGGTGGAGCTATCGACTTGAAATTTGGTATGTGAATGTATCTTGCCCCGGATACGAATTCTATCGGGTCGCCGAGCCCGTGCGACGCCAGATTCGCGCATGCGCAGACCAGATCTCGGAAACGGGTGGAGCTATCGACTTGAAATTTGGTTTTTGAGTAGCCCGGTCCTGTACGGGGTTACATTGAAAAACTAAAATTAATGGATCGACCAAAGCCATGGGACGAATGCCGCCAGTGGCGGGCTAACCTGCTAGTCTACTATATATTTTGAGAACTACGTATATAAATATATATATATGTGTGTGTGTATATACTTTATAGAATCGAAAACGGCTGCACCAATAGAGACCAAACTTCCCATCTAAGGGTAAAAACCCACGGGAATGGTCATCGCGGCATTTTCGAGCCCGTACGACGTGACCTTGACCTTCAAATCCATGACCTTGAACTCATATCTCGGGATCCGCTGAGCCGATTTCCACCAAATTTGGTGTGTGGGGGTAGTTTGAGGCGCCGAGCAATTTCGTCACACCCGGATGGCCATGCGGTGTGACCTTGACCTTTCAAATGACCTTGAACCTGTATATCGGTATCCGCTGGGCCGATCTCCACCATTTTTGGGGTGTTGGTGTAGTTTGACCCGAGGAGTAACATGGGCCTATACGTTTGCCGTGCGGCGTGACCTTGACCTTCAAATGACCTTGAACTCATATCATGGGATCCGCTGAGCCGATTTCCACCGAGTTTGGTGTAAACGCGTAGTTTGAAGTGCTGAGCAATTTCGTCATATCCGGATGCCTGTGAGGCGTGACCTTGACCTTTCAAATGACCTTGAACCTGTATCTCGGAATCCGCTGGGCCCATTTCCACAATTTTTGGGGTGTTAGTGTAGTTTTACCCGAGGAGTAACATGGGCCCATCCGTTTGCCCGTGCGGCCTGACCTTGACCTTCAAATGACCTTGAACTCATATCTCGGGATCCGCTGAGCCGATTTTCAGTTTCTGACGATTGCCGCCAGTGGCGGGCTAACCTGCTAGTCTACTATATATTTTGAGAACTACGTATATTGATATGTGTGTGTGTATATTTGTCCTCTATATATTCGAAAACGGCTGGCTCGATTGAGCTCAAACTTCCCATCTAAGCAGATCTAAGGGTAAAAAACCACGGGAATCGTCGTCGCGGCGTTCTGGAGAAGCTCTGAGCACTCATTCTCCACTCCCAATCTTCAAAATCACCGTCCTCGGCACTGCGGGGGTTAAGGCAGTCACGCTCTTTATATTGACCAAATTTGGCGTTGTTAACCGAGTAACGCTCTTTATTCCCATCAGCGTTGCTAAACGGTCACCTATGCGTACGAAACTACGGATGCAAAACGCACCGGAACCGGAATGCATTTATCTTGATTAAAAAGGCAGAATTAACTCACTGGAAAACAACAAATGCGTGTCGTGTGATTCTTATGTCTGTCGTTCCTAGGAACGGGGGAGATTTTCATCGAATCATACCTCTTTTACGGACGGGGGAGAATTTCATCGGGTCAGTTTTTCCGCCCTAGGGACGGGTACCATCATTTCTCTTGATTAAAAATGCAGAACTAACTCATTGAAAAACAAAAAATTAAATTAAAACAAAAAATGCGTGTTGTGTGATTCTTATGTCTGTCGTTCCTAGGAAGGGGGGAGATTTTCATCGGGTCAGTTTTTCCGCCCGATGTACCGTAAATCATACCTCTTTTAGGGATGGGTACCATCATTTCTCTTGATTAAAAAGGGAGAATTAACTCATTGAAAAACAAAAAATTAAAAAAGGCAGAATTAAAAAAACAAAAAATATTTGATTCGAGTCGAGGAACCCATCAAACAAAGCTCAGAGTTATTAGATATTGATTTTTGAAATTTGTTATATTCTCGAGATGAGTACTAATAATTGCCGTCAATTTCTTATCCTGCTCGAGATGTGTACACCAAATCTCTATTCAAACAGACAAGGATGGATAACTCTAAAATCAAGTGGTAATAATAACGCAATTTTGACTGCGTTCTGGGCCAGAAAGTATTCCCGATAATGAAAAATAATAGATTTCTAAAATCGATATCTAGCAGATCTGAACTTTGATGGGTGACTTCCTCGAATCGAATCAAATATTTTTGTCCCCCGAAGCCATTGAAATAGTAATTGGGAGGAGTTTTATCGGATTGAGTACCTTTAACTCATCATTAACAATTCCCTTGTCTGCAGATAACGAACTCAGTCATGTTTGTGACGGAAAGTGTGTGAAACTTCGATTTTGTTGGCTGTTTTGGATGCCATCCTAAACTTATTGTCAAATATGTAGCGCATGTAATGCCATATCTATTGTCAGTTGTGATCACTCTCCCGACATGCGTGGCACAAATAAGAAAATACCATTCTGTATAACGCAAGTCTCACTCATAAACCTTTGTAGCCATATGTGTTCAGTTGAAATATATATATATATATATATATAATATTTCCATAAAAATTCAAGTAAAAATTGAAAAATATACAAAATAGTTGTCAGAAAGGTGATCGATCATATGAGGTTTTATGAACTTACTAAATCTAGACCAGTGTTCTCGTGATGTTATACCATAGTCTATCAAAATTTAATGACAATGTTGTAAATTTTACAGAAATTAGTTAAAATTCTCATTTTTCATATTTTGTTCTTCAAATTTTAATCTTAGATCACGTTCAGACACCGTTATTTATAATTCCCTTCATCACTCTATACACTGTTTCAGTTTATGCTTCTAAAAACAACTTGACATGCAGCATTCTAAGTGTAAACTACATAATTTGTTTTTCTGCAAAATTTATATTTTAGGGGGTGGGGTTAAGTTTACGCTCATATCACATTTTCACAGCAATACTCTTGGCATTCCATTATTAAAATCATTTTGATATGTCAATGGGGCAATTTTTTAGCCATGTTGCGGATCAATAGCCCATTGGTTCACAAGTTATAGCCATTTATATGTGACAATTTTTTTCAAAATCCAATTTTTCGCGATTACAAAATATTTATCGCAATATTTTCTAACTAGCTCATAAAATGGTCCAGTTTTGTGTCTTGTGTCATTTTATGATCATTTCTTAATAATGTAAACGATATATTGTGCAGTTTATAACCGCAATAATTTGTTTATGCCCCGACACTTGTACTCGAGAAAATTGTCTTCCATGAAAAATCTATTTTGGGACACTTTCTGAAACGGGCAACAAGCAAAATCTGATGCGCCATATGATGACCTTTAATTTGATATATAAAAACCTTTGTTGGAGGGGGTGGTTGCAGCCAACTCAAAAAATATCTGGGTTGGCCCACGGACTATAACTGCAGTGTACAGCTATGGCAATAAAATCACCTCTGCCACCAGAAGAGTTAAAAATATTTTCTTATACAACATGTAGCTTTCATGAAAAATTTAAAATTATGCATCTTCCAAGAGGGTGACACGCGCAATCAGTTCTTCTTAATCTAATTATGAGCATTGTGGTCTCATATGTAGAAGCTGTAACCCGCCTCTTATGTCTTAATTTTGTTTCAAATTATAGATTAACATTGATTCAAATATATTTTTGGTGAATGTAAGACCTATTTTACTCATTTGTTGCGAGTGATCTTATGGGAACCGATATTTGAAATATGGCCCGCTTGTTAAATAGCGCTAATGCTAGGTGACTTAACAGTCTGCCCACCCACTGTAAAAAAATCAATTCAAACGTCTGTAACAAAAACATTTAAGTTGGGTTTGTAATTCATATGATCACAGTTTCTACATATTATGAGCTTAAAGGTTGTAATTTGTAATATAGGGGGTATTAGCCTCTTTTGTCTTGTTAACTCGTTTGGGACGTGATTCTTTTGAGAAAACATTACTCACAGACAAGATTGTTTGCAGAGATGCTTACTTTTATATAATTTTATAGCAATTTATGCGTTTATTCAATGTTGGTCAGACCATTTCCCATGGCAGAATTCTCTGCGTGACAACTCATACTATATGGGTGATCATCCGTAGTCTATAAATCTTCTAGAAATTTTGGGTAGATACCATCAATTGCGACCAGTTGCCATAGCAACCTATTTTCAGAAATTTATGCGTTTGGTGGCTGTAATTTCGCTATATGACAATATGTTTGCGACATTTTCAATCAAATATAAATGATTTCCAAAGATAAATGATCCAAAAATATTTTGCCAACATATGGAGCTGGCCTTGCTCAAAAATCACCCATCACCGACAGAGGGCGCTATTCAAAATGGCTGCCAAACCGCCGTTTTCTAACGTTAAAATGCTTACTATTATATCATTTTATAGCAATGTATGCGCTAATTTAATGCTGGGTCAGACCATTTATCATGACAGAATTATTTACTCATAATATATAGAAGATCATCCATGGGATGATAAATCTTCCCAAAATTTTGGGTAGATACCACCAAATTGCGACCGGTTGACATGGCAACCGATTTTCGGAAAATTTGGCGTTTGGCGGCTGTAATTTCGCTATATGACAATATGTTTGCGACATTTTCAATCAAATATAAATGATTTCCAAAGATAAATGATCCAGAAATATTTTGCCAACATCTGGAGCTGGCCTTGCTCAAAAATCACCCATCACCGACAGAGGGCGCTATTCAAAATGGCTGCCAAACCGCCGTTTTCTAACGTTAAAATGCTTACTATTATATCATTTTATAGCAATGTATGCGCTAATTTAATGCTGGGTCAGACCATTTATCATGACAGAATTATCTACTCATAATATATAGAAGATCATCCATGGGATGATAAATCTTCCCAAAATTTTGGGTAGATACCACCAAATTGCGACCGGTTGACATGGAAACCGATTTTCGGAAAATTTGACGTTTGGGGTCTGTAATTTCGCTATACGTGATGTCTGCATGGGACCTTTTGAATCAAATGTAATTAATTTCAAAAAAATGTTTCAGGAATATACTTAAATTGAATTCGCTTCTTGTTCCTCAGGGGTCAAGATTCACCTGCCATGGTGATTGCCAATGGAAAACTTGTCTATGCGTCTACGGCTTAGGCTACTGGGCGCTGCCATTTTGGAACAATGACATCACGAATCACGGCACGAGACCCCCACGTGACACCAAACATAGGTTACATCTTCCCGGATCCCTCACTGAATGATCGGCCTATATTGAATACATGATACTATGCGCAAAACATTACAAAAGATTCATTCGCTGTTAACAAGTGCATGAAGTGGGAAACGGATATATCCGTTTCCCGTCCTGTAGGTAATGTTTTGGGAAACAGATTCCCGTCCTAAACGAGTTAAGAAGGTGGAGCTTGGTATACTCTCGGCTGTACCTCCCCCTGTCCCCGGGTAACAGTAAATGGTTACTGAATGTTTAAGTTCATCAGGGTAATAATTTGAGCGCTTTGGGCCTCATAGGATAAGGCGCTTTACAAATGCTATACATTATTATACAAAATTATCTAGACACTAGCCAATAATGCCAAATTGCTTAATTCTCCTTTGGTGATAATTTTTGGGAAGCATTGTACCACTTGACATGGCCTAGATTATTATAAAAGTTGATGTCGTGAATTCAGTGCTTATTCTGAGGAGAATAAAATATAATGATTATATTCTTGTAAAATATAATCATACGGATTTGGTATCATTTGTACTAATTCGACATTCTATTCACAGCTCTAGTTAAAATTTGACAGTTAGGAGATACATATGTAAATAATTGTTCCGTCTTTCGCTATCGCTTAAATGTGTGCATCTGATTGGTCAAGTCCCTTAGATAAGCTTAATTGGTAGCGATAATCTCTATCACCTGAGAGAAGTGCTGTTTCGCATATCACAATGCGCAGTGACACTTTAAGAAATTGGGCAATTCCGACTGACACCCCACATCATGACGTCATTTTGTAAACACAACCACAGTTATTTTACTGCGAAAACAAAATTAATGAATAAGACTGATCACTAAAACTGTTTTATGCGATAATCTACTTGGGGGTAAAGGAATGTGTTAATGACAATTCCCAGCTAACATTCTTCAGCTTGATATCAATACTAATATGACATTGATCATGAGAGCACTATAGTTGTTTACATTTCGAGTGAGTCATCGGAGGCCGCAAATTCGGTCGGAAGTTCAGGAATTCCACTTCGGAATTTCTATCGACTGAGTGTGTTGATGACAATAGATGTTCTAGCAATGTCTTAAAGGCACGTGAGGCCTTAATTGTCGAAAATATTCATATTTGTTCCAAACACCGTAAACAGAAAAACATTAAAACGCATACAGTTTCGTTCATATATACCATGACCATCGCGTAAACAGCATGTTATCATAAATACCTACTATATTTTACCTAAGCAAGAGACTGATTGGGTTACAGAGGACAGCACAATGCTACTGGCTAATCACACACAAATGGCATAAACGCTCTTTATTAGTTCCATATCAGGAATTCACCAACAAAGAACGCTCTTTATGTTTACCATCATAATATAAACAAACACCAGAAAAGTAACTTTTAATGCTTTTGTTTACATAACAATAGTTATAAACATATGAGAATAACATACTGTTTATGCGATATTTCTTATTTATATACGGACAAAGTCTGTCTACATTTTGATGTTCTTTCTGTTTGTGGCGGTTTTTGACAGGTGGAAATATTTTCACAGCATACCCACCGCCAAGGCCAACCGTACCTTTAAATATATGAATTTTACACCAGTAAGTATATCTTAATAGTTTACAGGTGAATTAAGTGTCTTAATTTTGTGTAGTTTATCTTTGGAAACAGAAATCGAAGTGTGTGTATCTTATGAACTTCCCGTCAATTTTGACCAATAAGATTTGGGCCGTCATTTGGATTCATTGATTTCACAATGGAAAATCATGTTTTTCAAAGATTTTTTTACGCAAAATGTAAGCTAGATAGCCGAAAAAAAGTTTTATTGGCATAATTATAAGCAATCAACATTGTTTTTGATGCATCCCATGGCATATAGAAGTGTCAGGTGCCGAACAACATACTGTATAATGCAGGGTGAGTTTAAAGTACATTCTGCTCGCATATTTGAATAGAGTTATTACCCTTTCTTCATCAAATTGACCGCTGCTGCTTTCTTGTTAGAGTAATCCTTTTCAAATTTGGTATGGCTGATCATATGGCAATGTGTAGGTACATGTCAAATTTTGGTCCTGCCTGCTCACTTCAACTAGTTATTGCATATTTTTAGCTCACCTGAGATGAAGTCTCTGTGGAGCTATAGTCACCACTCCTTGTCCGGTCGTCCGTCCATCTATCGTAGCGTCCATCCATCCGTCAACATCTTCTCCAAAACTGCAAGTCCGATTTGAGTCATATTTGGTGAGGAGTGCCCTTGGGTGACTGTGATTCAGATTTGTTCAAATGGGGTTATCGGGTCAAATAGGAGTGGAGCCCGGGACATAACTTTTTCCTTCTATAGTAATTCGTAAAACAGATTCTTCTCAAGAATCATCGGCCTATTCAGCTTGTATTTGGTATGGAGGGTCCTTGGGTGACTGGGATTCATATTTGTTCAAATGGGGTTATCGGATCAAATAGGAGTGGAGCCCGGGACATAACTTTTTTCTTCTATAGTAATTTGTAAAACAGATTCTTCTCAAGAATCATCGGCCTATTCAGCTTGTATTTGGTATGGAGGGTCCTTGGGTGACTGGGATTCAGACTTGTTCATATCGGGTCACCATTCAAATAGGGGCGGAGCCAGGGGCATAACTCTTTCCCACTATAGTAATTCTTAAAATGGCTTCTTCTCAAGAACCACCAGACCATTTCAGATTATATTTGATACGGAGGGTCCTTGAGTGACTTGGATGCAGATTTGTTCAAATGGGGTCAGCCGGTCAAATAGGAGTAGAACCAGGGACTTAATTCTTTCCCTCAATAGCTATTCTTAAAACGTCTCTTCGCAAGAAGCATTTGGCCTATTTCACTTATATTTGGTGAACCAGGTCAAATAGGGCTTTGTATTGGTGTATACTATTAAATTTGGTAATACAACCAGACCTGCCATTTTAATAATATTGGGATCCATTTAAATTTGCAGGATATTTAACATGATAAGGTTCGATGCATATGTTCCAGTAAAGTTGACGATAACAAACAAATGAATTTAGTGTGTCTGAGCATCACCAAATTCACCCTCTGGGGGTCCTTATTCTACTTAGGCACCATCTTCTGGGAAGTATCTATTGTCACAAATTAACATTGTTTTAGTTTAAATACTTTTTCCCTTCTGTTCAGTTTCTATATCCCCTAATTTGCGGAAGATAAATTGATTAATCGAGGTGACTAATGGGTGAACATTACAAACTTCAACTGGGGAACTTCAATCTGATCCTAGGTCTCTTATAGCAGATGAGGCCTAAGCAGAATGAGGTCCCCAGAGGGTGAATTTGGTGATGCTAGCTTGCTATGCATGATAGCATCACCAAATTCACCATCTGGGGACCTCATTCTAAATTCTAAATTCAGACTTGTCAACTACCAAGAAACATAACTATTAATTGACCCTGTAACTGCATGTACTTTCTAAATTTTCCAAACTTTGTAGAAAACACAATCTTACCTCCAACTTATGTTGGGGTAGGTCTTGACTGAGTTGTATCTGAAGTTAAAAATTTAAGAAATTTGGGTATATTTTTATATCGATACCACCAAATTCAATGCCATTCCAGTCATAAAAGCACAAACTGCAAACATTTTCTGGTATTTTTGAAGTTCATTGTTTAATGATCTTCCCCTGTAACCCTTCGATAACTTGACATTTGCTGATGAGTAAAGTCGCTTTGATTCCCATTCATTCATTTGTAGGGATGTTCAGCTAATAAGTTCAATATAAACATCTTTAGACTTAGGTTTGCCACTATCGTTTGGCTATCCCTGCAAATGAATGAATAGGAATTCCACAGGGTGTCTCTCTGTCAGTTGTCCACTAACAATAATGAAGCATCCCTACAATAATAGAATATAATGGTCCAATGTTTTAACTGAATATGCAAAAATCCATTCAGATATCAGAGGGTTAAATTTTTAGAAATTTATAGCTTTGAGTAATCATCAAGACAGTATGCAGACATTCTCCCACACTCCTATCCATATGTGGGCCTTCACCCACTCTATAAAAGGATAGGTATCATAAATTGAACAGTTGATACCATATATGGTATGGTAAGATCATTTGAGTACCATCACTCGATCAAAGTGACTCCAGGCCGTTTACACTCACTATGGAATTTATTGACTCATGTGCTTAAGCATGCAAGAAAATTTGTTGATATAGTTGCTGTATATAAAGGTCATCTATCATCTGTAAATACCTGACATTGTATGGTCCTGTTTGTCAAGCTTTACATAATGCATGCAATTAATCTTTGTTATAGTGGGCCTTTGTTTAACCCTGTGTCATATAACCTTTGATAGAGGTGTGGCAGTCTAATGCTTGTTATTATTTTTTCACATACATAGAAATTCAAAAATGTAAAGGTTTTCGCATTGCCTCACCAACTGAAATAATAGATGTCAATATATATTAAAATTTCAACTTTTAGTTTATACGCCAACACCGTGCCGTATAGTGACGTTCCATAGGCAGTAATAAACATAAAATCCAAATAAGCATTACATTTAAAGACATATTATGTAATTGTTCTGGTGCGTTGAACTGATCAGTTAATATCCAGGCGCTATGCCAACTGGAGGAATGTACCATTCTACTAACATCGCCGAAAATCAGAAGCAAATCGACCGTACCACTCCATAGAATACATCGTCTGAACTACGGTCAAATGTAAATATTTACTACTCGGTTCGGGACGCATCTATCAGCGATAAATTAACGAAAACAATTTCGCCACCGAGAGTCACTGCATTTAATTAATATATAAGAATGGCGGTGTGTGTTGTCAATTTGGATATAATATTTGTTAAAAATACTACTTTGAACTGTTTGAACAAGATTATTCTCCATGTATATCTGATCACCCAAACGGAGTGTTTCACATCACTTTCAAGGAAAACAAACTTGAGTCATAAACTCATTTTCATTATAATTACCATGTTGTTTGCATCATTCATAGAGCACATGAGTGTATTTTGCACTAATCCATGGCTCAAATTAGTGTAAACATATTTTTATTTCCAAATCCAAACAAATAACATAATATACAGATGACACATATATGCAAAATAGAAGAGTTAAAGGCCCACTTAATTTTCGAACCACCAGATCACATTATATACAACATATTCCATATTATATACCATGAACCACCAGATCACATTATATACAACATATTCCATATTATATACCATTTGAAAGAGGAAGCTCCAAAACATTGTATTATCAACTGATCCGGTCGAATAAACTGGGAACATATTGTTTTTGTCGAGGTACTGAGGTGTGTTCTGTGATTAATTTTGATCCAGACTGTACTATAAAGTCTATTATTCTCAATGGAAGGGGAATAACTCTATCTCTTAGTTTGAATTCTGATGCATTCTGGGTTGACAAGGGGGAAGTCTTGGAATGAACCTGAGAATCTCTATCACTTGGTCGACAATCCAAGGCCACAGCTGTTCCAGATTCTGGTGGAATATATATATTTTTGGTTCCTCTTCCAAATGGTATATAATATGGGATATGTTGTGTATAATGTAATCTGGTCATTCAAAAATTAAGTGGGCCTTTAATGTATGGAAGCGATGATCAGACAACAAGCCCAAGGGCGTATATGAAGTCTTCTCCTCTTTGGCTACATGCCCCATCCCCAGTAAGAGAGAGAGGGGTATAGGTCAGATGGGAAGGGTTGGAAATAATGGTTTTAGGAGAATTGGAGATATATAACTGAATTTGAGTTAGGGATGGAAAAAAGGAGAAGATAGTGTTAGGGATAGCAGGAGGCAGAGAGAGAGAGAGAGAGAGAGAGCGAGAGGGAGGAGAAACTAGAAGATAGGAGGGGGACAGATGAAGTTGTGAGATTTAGACAGTGGTGGGGAGTTTTCAATAATTGGTTGTTGCATGATAAAAATGATGCTCGTCTATAGTCATGGCTCAAATTCATTCATTTGTTGCATATATTCTGTTGAGTATAAAATGAGATGGTCCCATAAATGGCCAGATTTAGTGTACAGTTCCCTTTTTATAAATATTTATATTTATTCATGTATATTAAATAAGTATTATTTATGGAGGCACGGACTCGATATGAGTGTTCATATGTGCTTAATTCAGTGAGCATGAACAAATTCTGATTTATTATGGAAATGTCCATGTATCAACCAGAATATGGCACATTGATACATCTCTCAACTCAGATCAAGCTTGAAAATCATTCTCGATGTCGGGGCTCGAACCCATGCCAACCTCGTCTAGCCCAGACTGATGATCATATCCACGTCCTAACCACCTCGGTTATGGGGACATACATATATATATATCTATAATCTTGATATACATGTTACAGTGATATAGATACAATCAGATTTATAGGAATGTTAGTTATTTATCCATGTAATACAACATTAGTCATCTGGAAGTTCACATACCTGTATATAATGTATATACTTAATTATTATTATCGCCATACCTGTGATATGTATAGGTTATGACAAATAAACTGATTGATTGAAACAGAGGATTAGCCATGTAAACACCACCATAATACATACTAGTAATCCCTCCACCGTTGATACTATAATGCTATCAGATTAACTGCTTCTTGATAGATGTGTTAACTTCTCCTAATCTTATAAAAAACAACCAATAAAATTATTGTAAAAGTTTTCTGAAATTAATGGTATTGTTTGACCAATAGTATTCAACTTTCTTGAGGAATTAAAAAGTGACTTTGCCAAAATTTTTGCCAAATGAAAATATTTTTTGCCAAAAATGAATTATTTTTGCATTTGGCAAATGGCAGCATGAACCATGGCTAAATCCTATATCATGCCATGAATATCTACTTTAGCTACTCCCGTAGAGATCATATTCTACCAGTACAAAACCTGGGAACTTTTTGATGCTCTGACTTCTGACAGGGAACTTTATTTATAACATTGAACAAACAAGGTGCAGATCGAGAATATATCTCTTTGCTAATGTTTGTTCCTCATTAATCTAATGCACACAAGGGGTATAGTCCCAACTCGAGATTGCATGTTTTTTTGTGAGCCAATATCGCAAAAAAAAAAACATTGAATTAATTACCGGGGGAAATAATTTAATTGTAAGCGATGCAAAGCAAATTCGCTCACAATGTCACTTAAATCATGCAAATTCAAGATGAGGCTTTCACCTACAGTGAAGTACTTTATTAAGGAACAGGTAGTATAACTAAGAAATATATTACCTGTATTGTTTTTTCAATGTTATACACTTTTCTGTCACAACATCAAAAAGTTCCAAGGTTTTGTACTGGTGGAATATGATCTCTACGGAGGTAGCTAAAGTAGAGATTCATGGCATGATCTAGGCTAAATCACAACCAACAATCCATCATATGATTTATTCCAGGTAACACAAAAGCAATGTTTATGCTGTGCAATATCCTCATGAAAATGAACAGGAGTATAGAAGCAGTATCTTCTTGGTTGATCTTCCGGAGTATAAAGATGAAAGAAGATTCAGAGGCTGAAACAAAGATGAGAGAAATTCAGAATAGATTGAGGTGAAATTCTAGAATATTAAAAACATTCAAGGGAATGGTGGGTATGCTACATGACATGTGTCATGTCCTCCGTCTGTCCGATAGTAGTGACTTTATCTAAACAAAAATCACACTGTGTTTGTCCATAAAAGTGTCTGTGATTTATATGTACCCATTCCATGTATGGTACACATGTAGACATCCAGATCAACCATCTGTCGTTTGTCCAGTCGTCCATATGGGTGTTCTTATTATCCTATTCTTATGTGGCATTTCGTGTGCCCAGAACAGTCTTGTGGGGCCTCCAGCATTCTTTTTTATGTTAACCCTTTCATGGCGGGAGGTGCGCTAGTGCACCATTAAAGACCCTGTGCCAGTCCATTGAATGCACTGGTTTACAAGGTCAAGATAAATATTGTTAGGCCAATGTATTCTACTATATATGCGAGGCTCCCAATGGATTCTGCATTTCTGATCATTTGTCACAATTTTGCTTATTGGGGTTTTCCTCCACACCGAAAAATGAGAATTGTTCAAGACAATAATTGTCTCAACACTTTGTGTCTCTTTATGGTTGTCTGGCTTTAAATTTTTAAAATACAGGAATACTGATAGGATTGGGATGCCTTTCTTTATCAAGATTTCCACTATTTTAAAAAGTCCTTGAATATCAAACCATTCATTGATATTTAGTGCTGGAATTCCCTTTTCATTGAATAGTACTCAAATTTATATCGTACCCTTAAAAGTGCTTGAAATTAGTAACGTTTTAATTTTTGAACAAGCATACCTTTCAATGACAATCCATTTTTATTTCAAAAAAATATCTTTAGGCCATCATAGGACTGCAGACGAATATATAATAAGCTTTGAAGATCATGACTCCATTCCTTGAAAAGTGCTCAACCCTTTGACGGGTGAGTACGTCATAATATGACGTCATATCCATGGGTGAATATGCTGAGTAATATTGTACCAATCGCCTATTGTAACAAATTAATCATACAGACAACATTATTAAAAGCACGAATCAATGGAAATAATAAAAATATATCTATCTATATCATCGCTCCAACTGTAAAATGATTCCGGGGTATAAAATAATAGATATGAATCAAGGACAACTATCCGGAAAAGCTTGAATTAATTAATATCAATTTATTCTTAATTTCTTATCACATTCCTGGGACAGTATAAAGGGCTATTTTTAGAACAGAAATATCGCAAAAACATTTAGGGCTTACCAAGAGGGAGAACTCTATCTTGTTAGCACCCTCAATGAAGGCAAATTTAATTTTAACTGAGAAATTCTACTGTGAATTACGCTCTGCTGCATCAGAAATAAATATAGAATTTGTAGCTAGTGTCCGTGAGGGGGATTTCAGCATCTATTGGGCGAGGCTCTGTCGAGTCCAATAGATGCCAACCCCCGAGCAGACGTAAACAGTTTAAAGATGAATAATCTGAATTAACGCTCGCAAATTACCTTTTCCTTGGCTTCGGGGGTAAAAAGTATTTGATTCAAGTCGAGGAACCCACCCATCAAAGCTCAGAGTGGTCAGATATCAATTTTTGAAATCTATTATTTTTCAACACCAATTATTTTAGTGGCCCAGTAAAAGTCGACGAGAAGACAGTCTGGAGATGAAGATGGATAACTCTAAAATCAAGTGGCTTTTTGTGTCATTTATTTGACAAACCGGCAAAATTTCGTTGAACAGAATGTTGATAAATAACAGGTTTTGAGCAATTTTATACTATATTTGACTGTGGTTAGCATAATTTTTGGTCAATTAATCGATTCTGATAACTGAATCGGCATTTCAAAAAATGTTGTTGTTGGAATCTGATGATATGGGGACCATCAAATCTGACTGAGTACCTTTAAGTGACAACGTTAGCTACATATTTTATTTATCCATTGCACAAAACTTGCCTTTTGTGAAGTATATCTGCCTTTTTCCTCAGTTTTACATTCGTTACTTCGATAACACCCTTACATTTATTAGGTAAAACTAATTAACATACATGATTTGAAAAAATCGGAGTGCAGCTTAGAGCGAAATAGTTTGTTGGGTTTTTTATAGTTATTCTAAGCTGGCCATGTACAAATGGTTTATGGATGTTTTAGAGCGAAAACACATATCCGTTTACAAATTTTGTATCAATTGCGGTGAATTATGGATGATTAACGTCCCAAAATCACAATGACGTCATTTAGGTCAGTTGACTTTCCTAGTTACCTGTGCATTTGCATATGCAATTATGTCACGAAAGTAGTACTAACCTAATAAAGCTACGTTGACCTAACAAAGCTACATTGGCGTAATAAATGTAACGTTTATTAGGCAGGCTTTATGTAGGCAATAGGTAGTGAGCAGTGGATAAACCATTTTATTTTGCCTTTATAGATAAAATAATATGCCCAATCATCAGTTTTATCTGTATTTTATTAACAAAAAAGCTACTTGTAGTTTTGAAATCAGGTTTTATAAAAAATGATGTTGTTGTAATTATGGCCCGGAAGAGATACATAGAACAGGTAAATGAATGTAAACCAGCAGTTTCATAGCGGAAGAGAAGGTCAAACCATCAGCAGCCGAAGTATTTACAAATTAATTGATTGATTTTCTGTAGAGTTTAATTGTGGATGTGTATTACCCTACACAGATCAATATTTATCACCCACCCGTGTACATTTTAACTGCTTATTGATTTATAGGTGCTAGCATTATTTGTGCTTAACAATTTCCCATGTATCAACTAATAACTTGATTGATTGTTTAGCTGTGCTTCTGCCATGTCAGCTTCTGACTTTGAAACACTCGATATTTCCATCCTTCATTGCTGGTACTCTTACAAATTGGCATATACATTGACAGCTCATGCCAAAATTAGGATAGCTATTTTAACCTGTCTGAAGTTATCATCAATATTATCAAGTGGTATCATAATCCTCAAGCACCATGGACATATACTTCACATTACTGTTTAAATCACTATCTGACACCAGATTATGATGGTTCCAGTTCCTATAGATACCAGAATTTTTGCAATCTGTGCAAGATGAAAATTACTGACATCAGTCATTGTAATAGATGTCAATTGATGGAATTAGTATCTCACATCCCTTTTACTGCCCTGTAGTAGCATGTTTCATCAGAACAATACAATGTTGGATCGATACCAACACACTGGATATACAACTGACAGTATATATAGAGGTATCTAGTCTTTTTAGCTCACCTGAGACGAAGTCTCCGGTGGAGCTATAATCATCACTACTCGTCCGTCGTCTGTCCGTCCGTCAACAATTCTTTGAACATCTTCTCCTCTGGAACCGTAACACCGAATTGGTTCATATTTGGTGTGGCTGTTCCCTAGGTAACTCTCATTCAGATTTGTTCAAATGAGGTCACCCGGTCAAATAGTTGCGAAGCTAGGACCATAACTCTTTTCTACCATAGTAATTCTTACAGCGACTTCTTCTCGAATTTCATTGGGCCGAATGGGTTCATATTTGGTACAAAGGGTCCTTGGGGGACTGTGGTTCGGATTTGTTCAAATGAGGTTACTGGGTCAAATGTGGGCGGAGTCAGTGACATAACTCAAAAAACAAATTTGTTTTGTTAAATTCAGATTTTTGGAATTTTCAGGGCGACCTTTCTCAATTTAACAAACAAAAATATTATTGTTTAAACATGTTATAAATTTTTTTTAAAGTGACACCATAATAACATCTGCAGAGTTATGAAACTTTACTCTTTAATGAAATTATGGAAACATTCCAACCTCCCCCACTCACCCCCCTCCCACATGGCCCAGACCCACCCCCCCACCCTGCCATCAACCAACATCTCTTCCAAGCCATATCACCTCTCAATTTAATTAATACCTCTTCTCACCACAGAAGCAATGAAGCATATATATCTGCAAAGACACAGGTCATTAATTTAGATTAGAATAATAGATGTCATCTGGCTAGTTTATGTAAACATATCTGTAGCAATTTAAAAACAAACTGGTGCTCCCAAGGTTAGGTGATGACTGATAGGTTTCCCTGTCATTCAATGGTATTGTGAATGGCTTAGATTTCTTCAAGTCTGGAAATATTGTGTCTGACATTTACAGAGTGAGGTCCCCAGATGGTGAATTTAGTGTTGCTACCCCATACAGCATGCTAGCATCACCAAATACACCATCCAGGGACCTAATTCTGCTTAGGCCTCATCTTCTGGGAAGTATGCTAAGTATCAAACTGACAGTTTGTTTTAGTCACTTTTGTCCACCTGTTCAGTTTCAATGTCCCCCTAATTTGCAGAAGATAAAATGCATAATTGAGGTGCTCAATGGGTGTGTATCACCAACTTCAACTGTAGGACTTCAATCTGTTCCTAGGATTTTATTGGCCATTGAGGCCTAATCAGATTGAGGATGAATTAGGTGATGCTAGCCTGCCTTACGGAATATTGTCATTAAATTCACCTTTTGGGGACCTAATTCTGCAAATGTCAGACATACTAAATTCAGACTTGGCCATTTCATATTATTTTCTTAATCACCACTTATCCAGATGAAATCATACCACTATTTTTCAAAGAAAAATTTGGGGGGGGGGGGGGGGTATATATTGGATTAACTTTGTCTTCTATCTGTCAGGCTTCCATCCGTCTGCCTGTTGGGATGTCTATTCATCCATCTATCAACAATTGTTTTCTTCTCCATATTAAAGACGGAATGTGTGTATATATTTCAGTGTGCATGTTCCCTAGGTGTCTCACAATCAGATTTGTTCAATTAAGTTCATCACATCAAATACATGTAGGTGCGAAGCCAGGGCCATAACTCTTTCCCTCCATAGTAATTCTTAAAACAGTTTTTTCATAAGAACCATTGGGCCTATATAGCTATATTTGGTATGCAGGGGCCTTGGGTGACCGGGGTTCAGATTTGTTAAAATGGGGTCATTTTTAGGAAATGAGGTCCCCAGAGGGTGAATTTGGTGATTTTAGTCCACCTTGCGGAATACTGTCATTAAATTCACCTGCAAAGGTCAGACACACTAAATACAAATAGGCTGTTCCAATATTAGTTTCTTAACCACCACTTATCCAGGTGAAATCATACCCTGATTTTTCAAAGAGAAAATTGGGGGATATATTGATATTACTAGATGAATGGATCTCATAGATGAAGATTCACATTTGTTCAGAGATAAGGGCAGAGATAAGAGATTTAACTCTCCTCTATGCTGTTTGGCACTGGTATAATAATATTGATTTCTAGACAGCCTGGGTGGGGGCAATGTTTGAGGCAATGGGGAGGGAGTGTAGAGGGGTGGAGATTTGACACCCTACTTTGATCAAAAGTTAGAATTTCATGCCTGATACTACAATAGTTGTAGATTAGATGTTCACACCAAAATTCTCGTAGTTTGGTTTGATTTTCTAACATGTATGTTTTTAAACCATCAGTCCATATGTTCCTACTTCAGGTTAAACTGTTGGACCGAATTGGCCAGAAATTTTGACTTTATGGGGGGTGTCAGGTTGGTAATTTTCAAATGTTTGAGAGCTTTGAAGTACTGGTACCAGTCGTAAAATTCAACCTAAGAGGAATGTACAAAAGGATTTTTGTGAACTTAGTACTGTGGTATGGTTGTCCTCTTTAAAAGGTAAGAGGTTGGAGATTTGTCAGTGATGTGCAATTAGAACTTTCAAGGTGAAGAGCCCTGCTCGTCTTAGAACATCCAGCTATGTCCATGTTTAGAACTACTTGTCTTAAGTGATTTTGTCAAGTACTGACTCTTGTAGTCTTCAGAGTCCCCGTCTTCTCAGTTCTTACAGTCTGGTGAGCGACCCACAGTCATTGACTGTCTTGTTAAGTGGATTCCGACAGTTATCTCATGAATGATAGATCATAGAGACAAATTTGTTAATTTTCGCAAGCTGCTTGCCGTGAGCAAAAATTAATATTTGTCTCGGTCATGAATGAGATAATGTTTGGTTTCCACTGAAAAACACTAGATTTTCTATTTATTATATTCCAAAGAAATTCACAAGATAACACTATACTTAATTATGGTCTATCTCTTCCTAAACACGTTTTATATAGTTTTATGGGTATAAAATAATAGATAAGAGTCATAGAATCCTGTCAGGAAATGCTACTATCAATTAATATTGATTTTATATTGATATTTTCTTATATAATGTGATAATCAAGTGGGACATTGTTTCAATACTATTTTTAGATAGGGTTATCCTGCATGGTATGTGCCAAACGAGCGCAAGCCGTAAAATGTCACAAATTTATTGTATATATTTTATACCAGAAAATTTGAAATAAAATCAGTGTTAGTTGAGGGAAGCATTTCCAGACAGTAGTCTTTGATTCATATTTATTATTTTATACCTAGGAAGCTATATAAAAACTTGTTATAGGAAGAGATAAACCATCTTTAAACTACAATATTTATGAAAAAACAAATTTATCCCTTTGATTATTGATGTATTTGATTCATCTTTGAAAACTTTACTGAATAAATCAGTAAGTTGAATTCGTATATAAAAGATTAATGCACTCAGAGGTGACAGGCTTTTGAGTCTTCAGGAGCAGTGGGAACCTGTGCCAAAGGCATTGTTGAGATCAATAGTGCAATAATGCCCAATTAACTCAATTTATTTTTAGATATATAAAATCCAAATAGCTGGATACCTTTAATAGGACTGGAACAAGCTATCAATCCTATTTTGCACATATTATGTTGTTAATTATATTGCTGTGCTTATAGACACAATATCAAGAGTGTGTGTAGATTTTATAACTGGATGCCACTATAAAGTGGCAAGCTATGTGTTGGCCCTTCTATATTGTCAAGAAGATAACAAATTTTATCATCACTTGTTTATGGTTGCGTGTCGAGCAAGAATTCCTCAATATCATGATCAGGAAATTGAGTAAAATTGGCCACCAATATTATGCCTTTCACCAATTTAAATGGACCCACCATAGGCTGATATTACAGGTATATATGCAGCATGCTGACATATCTATGAGGCTATACTAGTTTGTTAGTAATTGCAATTTCCTGAGTAAATACCCTTATATATTTATATATATATTTATATTATATATATATATTTGTAGTATTGTACCCTTCACCCCATCACTAATTCCATATATAATATAAGATTTTTTGTGAATCTTTTCATCAAAGGTGTTCTTTCTTCAACATTGACATTTAATTTTGCCCACTCCAACTTATGTGTAGTTCAATATTTTTTATTGGTGATTTATTTGTTGACATGGTAAATATATTACCTCATCTGCAATTGGCTGTTATAGCAGGGTTTCCCGGGTCCCATTTAGCTAGGGTCCCTTTTAGCTAGAGCCCCTTCCCCTCCGACATATTCCAATATCCGATCCACAGATTAATGCCTATTCGCACATGCATCTGCCACTAAATAAAACCAACAGGGAATGATAAACTACATTATATTTACCAGCTAATAGTGACCATTTTAAATGAGTACTGTACTCAAATGATGTTGTTGGTTTCTATATTCTCTGCTTTGTAGAATAAGGTAACCAGATTTCCATTATTTGACTGTCTGCTGAGTACGAAGTATAATGTTACAGATGGCAGATAAGCCAGAATGCAAAAATAGAACCCTTGTCATTGAGATAGTTTTGTACAGTTTTCAGGCAAATGTATCAAATAAATATTATATGGATAATAGTCCCAGATACTCTTTAATTTATTGTATAGTCAGTGAGTTCACACCCTATCAACAAAAGTTTTTTAAATGATGTGTGCCATGCATTGCCCAATCCACTATCCATCAATTAATTTTATTATACGACTTGTACATGGAAATTCATAACTTAGTTTATGGATGGAGCCATAAAGAAGATTTATATTAAATTATTAAAAACATCTTCGACTCAAAATTAATTATTTTTCTGTATATTATTGATATTAGATTGTTGTTATTACTGGGAATTTATAGAAATTGAAATATAGTCTCCCTTTAATGAAGATTAATTCTCTTCAAGGATAGAGACATCAAAAAGTATTGCCTTATTCTATCTACAATATAAATTTTATCTAGCGCCAGAACAACTGGTGTCAATGAAAAAATAAACACTTAGATAACTTTAAAATAATTTGTTAAAAATAAAAACACAACTTTGTCAGATTTGTTGATTTCATCTACTTATATTACCATAGGATTTCATTATCTGGGCTTAAATTAAGGGTCACGTAAACTGGCAGTAGATAGTCACAATTGATTGTATGGATCAATTAACATTTCCCCCAGTGGTTATATGGGCCCCATTCCCCCAACCCCTAGCAGAAACCCTGGTTATAGTGTGGTATAGTGAGTTGGGTGGAATTGGTCACACCTCGGCCTGTACCTACCTGACAACTGAAGTCACTATATTAATTATAACATACACATAGGAAATAGTTCTACATTGACACTCAATTTGGAGAACAATTTGAAATGACAAGATGTTAATCATTAAAAACCGGCCTCTCAACATGTTACAATGGAGAAATTTATAAGTAGTAGGACTAATCAATGAATGTCTATTTTCCAGGTCCCTCAGTACTGAACATTACGACAAACAGAGTGATATTCCTTTGAAGAACCTTCTTGAATTTGATGTTACTTGCCTCCAAACACTGATGAACTCTGCATGAAAAATCTTATGAAAACCAGCTGCTCCTCTTGGAAATAGTCATATACATGTATCAATAACATTATAATAATGATTAACAGCCCAACACCAACATCCTACTAAACTCAGCCACTAATAGGATGGAGGGCTGCTTTTAATCATTACTGAATGGTCACTAATAGAACCTAATGTCCATGAAATTTATTTTATTACTCTTATTACCACTCTTGTACCATGACCCATATATTGTCATGGCTTATGCATGCATGTTATTAATTTCTGAAAAAATACTAATAAAATATTCCATCAAATTTAAACCATTTAATTACTTGTTTATAAATGAAAAAAAGTGGTTGTATCTGGTTGTATAATTATTAAATTGTATATGTTATAAGTCCCATGTTTTCTAGTATTTCATAATGAAACTGCTTTAAAATGATATGTGCCATAACTACCGTTATTCTCTATTGTTCTCAACTGTTGTAAATTATTTGTTCATTCAGAAATATATTTTATATCATATATGTTCTGTTGAGTTTTACTTCATACATAGTATTATTGTAGTTGCTTTTTCAGATTACATGATGCCCAATTGGCCTTGACACTATCAGTCTTGGCCTTTCGTGTCTATTGTTGGCACTCTCCCTGCCTTTACAAAATTTCACATAGCCCCAATGTTCAGCAAATTCTATTTAGAAAACACATGTGTGTTATAAAAATTAAAGGTGAATATTTGTTGCATCATGGAAAGTTGGTTTAGGTGAAGACAATACTTTTAAAATGGGTGAGAGTTGTCACCAAATTCACACAAAAAAACCTTAATTAATGCTGTTTAATGACTAAGTGTTCTGCATCTTACACATTAACCCTTTCATTAAAGAATGGATTGTTCCATCATGTTATTAAAGTATGCATTGGAATGATCTTTTATTCATCTGAAGGGGTTTTCAGTAAAAAATAAGCAGACAGCAGACAGAAAAAACAGATAATACAAGAGCAGAATGATTCATAATCATTAGTGGGAAATTTTGAGATAATAAGTTCAACATTGTTGAACTTATTATTTAACTATTATTGAAGTATAGAGAGGGTTAAATGGAACCTCCAAATTATCTAATTTTGAAGGAGGGATATCAAAACATACCATGTGGAATATTTTACCACCGAACTCATCATTTAAAAACGGGCTTGTTTTGCCATGTCATCTGTTTACAAAAATCACTGGAGAAAAAAAGGCCTCTTTTGTGTCTCCGAAGTGGTAATTTATATCACTTCAATAAATCTTACCTAGACATATGAAGCCTGTAGAAAAGTATTTGACGTAATTGTGGACCTCTTTTGATCCCCAGACAGGGAGGAATGTGACAAGAGTGAGAATTACTAGGTATAATTTTAGGGTCCAAACCGCCACAAGCTTATGAAACACGTCACACTACTTGAAGGGTTAGGCCCGAGATATAAGTCAGAATTGATATTGAGAGTATATCAAAATAATTCCGACACTGGATCAGTAGGATACCCTCTAATTCTAGCTGTATGTGAACAAATCATGTGTACACTAAATCATTTTGTCATACAAGTTCCAACATGAAGACTTGGACATACATAATCTCTTTTAAATATGACTATTGTATATCTTTGTAAGATGCTATATCTCTTCTTAGCAACATTTCCAACATAAAGTTATTCCCTAAGGTGACAAAAGCTAAGTGTTCTGGGAAGAGATAGACTATCTTTAACCCTTTATATACAAATACTCATCGATGAGTAGTTCCCGTAAGAGATGTTCAGACAATAATTCAACAACTTATTATCTGAACGTTTCCCCCCCAAATAATATGAATCTTTCTGTGCTTATATTAGCTTTTCGTCTGGCTGTCGTCTGCTTTTATTACGTGAAAATCCCTCCAATTGAATAATAGAACAAAAATCCAAATTTATACTTTAGAACTGAGTGAAGAATCCATTTAGTAAAGAGAGGGTTAAATGCTCAAACAGGGACTGCCCCTTTAAGAATGTGCTGAGCTGGTCTGCACTAAAGTACAACTGATAAACTATTCATGTCTGAACAAGCATTGCCTTTAATCTGCACACATTCCCTCAAAACAAATAGAGTGTATGTAACAGTTGACATAATACTTATAGCTGTGTTAAACAGCCTAGCCTATCATCTTTAGCAGGATACATATATGGGGGACATGTTACGAATCATTATCTAATAAGGAGTGTTAATGGTACACACTCTGTGTGATCAATGTAAAAGCGGCTGACTTAGCTGTCCTGCCTGCACAATAAAGAATACCCAGTCACGTCTCACTACATAAAGTCAGAAAAATCAACTGATAGAATAAGAGGTACTATGAACATTGTTCCTCATAGTATGGTATATCCTTTTGAAAATTGGTGTGTGAACAATTATTACTTCCGTATTAATTCTCCTAATGTATAAGAATAGTTCAATGTACAATGTTTCTCTTATTCTTAAAGATGCTCTATGTCTTCTCATCAAAACATCCAACAACAACAACAAAAATTCCCATGCCACTCATTTTGAAGATTTGTTTTGTTATTCCAAAAAAAAAAACCATGGGAGAAACATCTGTGGCTGCATGATTCACTTCAGAGTGTTTTAAAAGATAGATTTTTAATAAATAGTAACATATCCTGCACCAGTTGAAGGAAATAACATAGAAAAGATAATATTTCCTCATGACAACAAAAGCTCATGATGACTGTTGGCGGGTCTCTGAGACTAAAAATTATTATTTTACACCTCTGAAACATTACAGAATGTTCAAGAGAGCATTTGAATGAGACCAGAGGGTGAATTAAGTGGCGCTCTCCCGCACAGCAGGCTAGCATCACCAAATTCACCCTCTGAGGACCTCTTTCCGCTTTAGGCCTCAACTGCTATGGGAGACCAACTCAGCAAGAATCAGATTGATGTTCACCCATTAGTCACCTCGATTATGTATTCTATCTTCTACAAATTAGGGGATATAGAAATTCAACAGAAGGGAAAAAGTAACCAAGAACAATGTTTCTTTGAGACTATAGATACTTCCCAGAAGATGCGGCCCAAGCAGAATGAGGTCCCCAGAGGGTGAATTTTGTGATGCTAGCCTGCCGTGTGGGATAGCATCACTAAAATCGCCCTCTGGGGACCTCATTCTGCAAATGTTAGACACACTAAATTAAGCCTTGGTTCAGAGAGGACATACACCAAGAGTTCTGTCACACTACAGGGTAACACGGCAGTAATTTCCAAAGTCTAGATTTGCCCAAAAGAAATATAACCTTAGGATTGTTAGGATAGCTTGCATATATAGTTTTGAAGCATCCTTTTTCAATCTAAATTAGCCTTTAACCCATTGATGACGGGAGACGCGCTGGTGCAGCATTAAAGATACTGTGCCAGTGTGTTCTCTCATATATAGGGAGCCTTGGATATATACTTGAAACAAGAATGCACTGGCACTGGTAAATATTGTTAGGCCAATGTATTCTCTTATATGCGAGGATCCCGATGGGAGACTATCATGTATAAGAGAATGCATAGGGTTTTTTTTTTTTTTTCAGGAAGCTCCAGACATTGAAGGGTTAATGCTGGCAATATGGAATTCTTTTCCAAACAGCTATCCAAGTTATATATGACAAATTTTTACAGGTTTCTAACTTTCATTTAAAATATAGCCTATAATATAGTTGTACCATTTGCTCCCCCTGGGTATCTTACACAAAAATAAAACCCCATCCCCAAATCTGTTTGCAATAACTTTTTTTTGCAAAAAGTTCATTTCTCGCTGTTTCACAACTTTATAAGCCATAATAAATATATAATATTGAAATTATTTTCTGGTCATAATTATGTAGGCTGCTAATTAAGTGGTAGGGGATATTGAGTTGCAGACATCTTACCTCCACCCCAAATCTTACTCCAAGAAAAAAATTTCTCAGAAAATAGTGCACTGTTTAGTTTCCATATCAAAATTTGGACATCATAATTGCTATCTTAGATAGGCTACTAGCCATGGGTGGGGTGTTTCGTTTTACAAGGTTGACTAAAAAATAAATCTCTTTTCTCGTTATTTCATGGGTATGGGGGATGTCCAGGGTGAGGGAGATGATATCCCAGGAGGGAGGTGGGAGATATCTTGTTACATCACCCTTACCCCACTTTTATACATAAATATATTTAAGTATCTGCAGGCAACATATATGTCCACATTCCAAGATATATGATTGCGATGCAGAACTTGAGTAGACCATACAAGGCTTTGTTTGCATAGTCATTTTGACGCATGCTTTCGCTCAGGTTAAGATAGGTTCAAGCTACACAATTGACTGACTGTGAATGCCATAATAGGCACAATTGACAGTATCATGTTAATAGGCAAAATATTTGAAAACATAAGTACGGCAAAAATTCTTCAGCCAGACACAAGAGAGAAATGGGCCAATTGTCACTGTAAAGTCAGCTAGTCTGAGTGGGATTGTTATTCAACTGTCAATGGCTCTTGCCATGTGTGACAAATTCTCAATGGGAAGTCTTGGTGTGTTGGTTTGTTTGGATTATTTACGAATACCCAGAATTATACATCTCTAAATCCCTGGTAAACACTGCACCTTGAGGTGAAAACATTTGTGATACATGCACTGTTAATCTCAGCTGTTCAGACATAGAATGTGGCTAAATATGTTAATTTAAGTTCCACACTAATTCCCATGCATTATATATTGCTGACATCTGAATGAGAAAATCATGAATGAGTGAATATTTCCTCAAATATTACTTCCTGTCCATCAATTTGCATCAAAACAATGTGATGTATGTTTGGCATGACTGGCAGTGCACCTAGTGTGTTCCTACATTTATTTTGAAGCGCACTTTTCTGAATTTTAAAAATTCCAATGCATTTTTTTCAACTTTTTCGTTATGTAAAGTGAAGTAACCCAAATAAACAATTTATTGCATGAAATTCACTGTCCAAGTTGTGTTTTTATCTTGGTAGTAGATGAATATCAATAGTACGTAGCTGATTCTCCATCTCTTTATAAATCAAATTTACCTTGCCACTCCCCCTCGCCCACTCACAATTACTAGCTTTATTTAGTTGATGTTCATGCATGAGATGGCGAGGCATGTTTTTCGGTGATAAAACATTGTTTGAGTCAGTTTTGTGGAAGGGGCAATGTTCAGACCTTAATATCCATCCTCCCGACACCTGGCAAACTTTGTTTTACCCAAAAATTTCTTTGTTGCCATCATAACCTAAAATAAGAAGCAAAATCTATAATATATAAAATAATGCATAATTGGCACAGGATCTTTAATGCTGCACCAGCGCAGCTTCCGTCATGAAACCTTTCAATACCACATACTTATTGATGAGTAGTTCCCTTAGGAGATGTTCAGATAATAATTAGTTCAACAAATGACCAGTTTGTTGAACTTATTATCTGAACATTTCCCACCAAAGAATATGAATCTTTCTGCGCTTGTATTAGCTTTTCGTCTGTCTGTCGTCTGCTTTTATTACATGAGCATCCCTCCAAATGAATAATAGACCATCCCAATGTATACTTGTATAACTGAGTGGAGAATCCATTTAGTGTAGAAAGGGTCAAATGCTCAAACTGGGACTGCCCCTTTAAGAATGTACTGAGCTGGACTGCACTCAAGTACAACTGATAAACTATTCATGTCTGTACAAGCATTGCCTTTAATCTGAACCTCCATCATCTTTTTGTCATAGGTACAGTGTAGTAGACTACTCCTGAGTGTGAGGGGTTGTATCCATGAGGTCATTCCCCACCCTCACCCAGCCTGACTCAAAAATGATTTTTTTAGTCATAGTTAGGATTCTGGTATATTTCTGTCATATTACAGTGGGCTGATGCTGGTAGAGATGGGGTTGGCACAGAATTAATCTCAAATAAAAAGACATAGATCTCCCACATCAGGTCAGATGTGTTTTTCACTTTTCCATGAGCTCATTATATTGTAGTCCTATGCATCCATGCCCTTATATTAAGAGTACACATTTTTCCTATATTTATTTTCTAAAAATTGTTGGGAACTTCACTTTGAAATTTGGTAGATGTGATAAATGTGACACATGTTATCACCCCACCCCCCCCCCCCCCCCCCCCCCCCCCCCCACCACCACCACCACCACCACCACCACCACCCTGTGATGTTCCCCACCCCCAACTGTGATAAAACAAATTCACTATAAATTTGATACTCGGTCAATTTACCACCCCCCCCCCCCCCCCCCCCCCCCCCCCCCCCCCCCCGTGAATCCATTTTCAAAGACCATATATATTCCATTTAGTTAAATTAATTATTAGTGCTGTTTTAAGACATCTGATGGTCAACATGCCGGCACGTACGTAATCTCATGACACTCCCCATGTCAATTGACCAGGGCTAGCTGTTTGGACGCCCATAGCCTGACAGCCAAACAAAGAAAACTGAGTTTTATTGCAATAGATTATGTTATGAAGTGACGAGAAAACTTTATTTTAAATTTCAGTCTGATTTGTCAACCCCCAGGCATCCCACAAGATCCCCTGCACCAGCATGCAGCGGCCTATATATGACAAAAACTCATCTTCTGATTTTATCGCTGACCTTTCTTTTGATAGTCATGAAACAGCTATAAGTTATATCAGTCAGGGTATATGCGAGAGAAGTCACATCTCCCTGGATCAAAATGGGGAGAATTTGCACATTTTATATTATATGGAGAAAATGACGCTCTCAGCTTGGCTGGATTTATGAAAAGCGAGCATCCATGTACATTAATTGTATACTAACTCATTCTTTATTAGTGTCCCAATTAATTCCCCCCCCCCCCTCTACGTTTCAGTCTTTTGGACCGGTACTGATAATTGTTAACTGTACATCGGAACTTCTCAGAGTGGCGGCAACTTGAAAGCCATACTTCAAAAGCACCGACTGTCAACAAAGTCGTGCTACCGTGTGAAGTCATGTGACACAGAACACTTGTTGGCAGAATTACGCATGCGCGTTCGCCATTATCAAGGGCGAGGTTTTTCTCATTTCGTGTGTTCATCATAAACGAATTTGTGTGTGTTTTATAGCGATTCTCCGAAATGTCAGAAGAAGATCAAATTCTGGAAAGTGTGGACGATGAAGACGATGGGAAAACCATGGTTTAATTTGTTCATAAAGGTTAGATAAACGTATAAATTTCGACCGGATATTTTTCACGCTTTGAATCATTCAATGAATGACTGGCGGCCCAATTATATTCAATGCAAGTGATGACATACTGCCGAGTACCGTGCACTTCAGACAGTAACCCATGACGGCTGTATCTAGAGTAATCGTCTCAAATCACAACATTATAGCCTTATAGGCACCCTTTCCTCTCTTTTGATGACTTAATTTGAAAAATTACCACATTGCTACTCAAAATTATTTTTGTATGTCTCTTGCTAAGTTTCATAGTCATATAAATTGAATTGTAATTTGTATATAAATATGAATTAGCTCATTGAGTCACTTTTACTCTTTAGACTCAAGTGGGAGGTCAAGTGACTTATTTTGAATGGGGATTTCCATGCAAATCTCCGGAGCAAAAGTTATGTATGACTATGACGCAGTTCTTCGGGAACCAAGAGCAGGCATATCATTGAACTGAGACATAACATTAGACAGTTAGGCTGCTCCCTAGAAAATTATTAAATTTTGGAATTTTTGAGAATTTTTTTCTGGAATTACATGTACATCACATGACCTACGTTTGAAAAATCAATATATAAAATTAAAAATACATACACCAACATTATAATGGAACAAGTTCCAAGTGGACCTGCCAGGACAACTACCAGTCTAATAAAATGTAGACCATGTTTCATTTCAATCAACTTACTCAGTTACTGTCTATGAAGTCTCATGGTTGAAGGTACGGTACTCAATCCGATCAGATGCTCCTAAATTACTATTTTTTTGGCTTTGGGGTAAAAATTATTTTATTTGATTTGAGGAACCTACTAATCAAAGCTCAGAGTGATCAGATATTGATTTTTGTAGTTTGTTATTTCAATTGTTTCTGGGCCAGAACTTGGCAGAAGCACGAGGTCAAATGGACAGTCTTGCAGATAAAGATGGATAACTCTAAATTCAAGTGGTAATAATTAACCATCTTTATCTGCAAGACCGTCCGTTTGACCTGGTGCTTCTGGCCCAGAAACAATTTGTAACTTTTGCTCTGAAGATTTGCATGGAAATCCCCATTCAAAATTGGTCACTTGACCTCCCCCTTATAATATTATCATCACAGTTACTGGACATAAAAGCCCCAAAATAAGGATTTATTATAAATCATATTTATAAATTGATATCACTAATATAAATGCTCATGTAATGAAAGCATTGCCAAATAGCCAGACAAACATATCTCAAATAAACGCACTGAACACAAAGCAATAGTCATATCGCCTGTTTCCTATAAATAACATACGGTACGATAAAACCATTCCGGATGCCAAATTAATGGAGTTTGGGAAAATTTTCACATTTAGTACTGAGTGACTCGTCGCCTTCTATACTTGTTCAATCGAAAGTTGGAAAGACCGGTGTACTGCAACAAATAGTATGTCGGTACACATGGACTTTTTTCAGAACATTGGTTCCCTTCAAACGATGACATTTACAAACAAAATGGCAAAATCAATGGCGACTCGTCACTTATTGTGAAAAATCTTTCAAACTCCATTAATTTGGCGTCCAGAATTATTTTATCACTGCAGAGTTGTAGTGGAGTATGTTATTTGTAGGAAAGAGGCGATATATGCACGGTGTTTTGTGTTCAGTGCGTTTATTTGAGATATGTTTGTCTGGCTATCTGGTAATGCTTTCATTACTTGAGCATTTGTATTCTAAAGTGGTACCAATTTATAAATTTGATTAAAACTTTATTTTTGGACTTTATGTCCTGTAACTGTGGTGTCATACTAATTACTATACAAGAATTCATTTCATGTCACAACGATCGAGTCACCAACAATGACGTCATTAATCTATCTATCTAAAAGCCAAACTATGTTTGTCACAATTTTGGCGCATTTAAAAATATATCACCCCATGTCCGATTGCGCCCAAATTTTGACCACGTTTTGAGGCTCACCTTAGAATACTATAAGATTTCAGACATATCGGTACAAGACAACCTGAGATATAACGCTTTTCCGATAGGTTTTCAAGGCGATATTTTACTGATATAATGCATTACCTTCTCTAAAGACAATTGTCGTTTCAGCTTCGCGCAATGCTTGCCATCTTTCTTTATATCGTTATCAGCATGCAGCAGCGATAATATTTTCCTGCATGTCATGTTTGTCAACTGTCATTTTTTACCTCAGATGACTTAAAGGGGCATATATGAGCAGTAAAGAGCATTCCTTATCCACTTAGAATATATGTATGAAAATTGGTGGACTGGTATTGGTCACATGGCCAGGTAGTGTCACAGGATAGGTGCCTGGACCTCAGATGACTTAAAGGGGGACTGAAAACACCGATCTTATATCGATAGGGTCTGCGACAAATATTGTGCAACATATATTCGCTTTGTGTGCAGCCCGCTTGAGATGTGTAAAAAGTGAGTGATAGCGTTGCAGAGTGTGAGCCTAATGACACTGAAGGGGTCACTCTCACCAAAAAAAGTGCCGAAGGGTACACAGGATTTTCAAAATGTGCTGAAGGGTACACAGGGTTTGAAATGTCGTTATAAAGGCATTCAGTTTTCGTATCTGCCATGATTTCTGTTAGAAAATAATTGTTTACATTCCAATGAGTATTAAAATGTACCGTACTGAAAACAAGCTTTCATAAACACAATCTAAGTAATGGTGTTCGTGCCGATCACAAATCCTGTGTACCCTTCAGCACATTTTCAAACCCTGTGTACCCTTCAGCACTTTTTTTGTTGAGAGTGACCACTTCAGCCCTAATGACAGTAAATGCACCTGGGCAGATAAATATGTGTTGACATAATTATGTTTTCCTTGTGATATAAAAATATCAGGATATTTTCTGGCCTTGAGGTTTCCCCCAAGAGTACATCTGTGTTCACACTGTTAGGATTAGAATATTTATGGAGTCGATTTCAGTATATTACTGAGGCAGCACAATAAATTGGAATTTATAGGGATCCAAGGCCTTCTAAAATGTGCAAAAATTATAAAAGCCCATAGTATTATTACCACCAAGAACATGAAGAAATAGATAATATTAATTATCGAAATTTCTCCAAAAACGAAATTTTGCATGTTGAAACCATTGTTATGTAAACAAAAATGTTAGTGATTTATCCACAAAGATCGCTAATCATGTAATAAGTTCAAATATTTGAGTCTACATATTATGTTCAGCATATTTATTAATTGCTTTGTCTTCCTCCAATGTTTAATATCTAGATTTGATTAAACATTAGTATCTTATTGAGACTGGATTAATTGGACATTGATTGCTAATGTCATTGTAACCTGTAATGTTTATATTTATACCAGGTTTTCATATGCAAAATCTCGTTATTTGAGAGCTATTTATAATGAAAATTAGAACAGAGTCTATCTAATAGTACTTTTAAATGTACTTGTTGATTATAGTTGTTTTATAGACTTTTATAAAGTTTATCGTCTTTCACATGAACCCACTTCGGAGGTCTTGGGACTCTTTAATTTCTGCTCAAATAAGCCTAGGTGACTTCGGATAGTACTTGTATTGGCTATGGAGGAGTGGGATCTCATCGACAGATACTGTAGTTAGTTTCACTGAGAAACAAAATAACTGGAGTACTATTTTTATATGGACGAAAACATTTACCTATACTTATTATTACAATGTATATTCACATAACATGAATTTCAATTCATCACACAACTTGTTGCCCACTGACATGAGGATGGGATATATAGAATCAATTTCAAATATTCTTCCAAACGATATATATATATATATGTGTAGCAATGTTCAGCCCTCAAAATTAGGAAAAATGTCTCACAGCAAATTTAATACTGTGGCATGTTAGATTCCACATGTCATGGCATTTCACACGGCATTGCTTATTGCCATGGCCAATTTCAAGGACTGAATGTTGATAAATTTCATGTTTGAACTGGACTCAGCTGCTGGACCTACCCTTATAATGCATATGTAACAAGAGTTTACTAGTAACAAGAGTAGTAAACGGTTAACTATTAACAATGCTCAAACAAAAAAAGCTCATGATTACACCATGAAGATATGTGGCAGATATTTGTGAGGCTGTTTGGTATGTGATGGTTAATATTAGCTAATTTGATGGGATATATCTATTGTTGTCCACCTGTCTTTATTGTCAAGTTTGCTACATTGACATGCAGTCAAATTGCAATATTATGCATACGAATTGTGAAACAGGTTTTATCACAATTAATACTCAGTCAGGCTTATGGCAAATCATCAAAATCATATGCGCTGAACCAGAAACATATTATAGTGAATTTGGACCTGCTGTCTACAATGTAGGAGGTTCACTTTATCTAAAGTAAACTACTAAAGCCCAGGAAAGTTACTTGAGTAAATATTTATATATTCAAATACAGTTTGACAATATGTACAATGTCTGTCTATTGTCGATGTTTAATAGTCAGTGTTACATGTGTGTGAAAGTACTTGTCAAATGTCAAGGTTGTTTCAAGATCACACAAGTATACTAACTCACAGGGTGGGCAGAGATTGTGTAGGTTTAGTGGTGTGATGCATGTATTTCCTGGATAACACCTATATTTTGATAAAACTGTTGGTTCAATCTCTGCTCGCACAATGTACATGTATGCCCTGGTAGAGACAGATATTAAAATGCAGTGTATTTTCTAAACATTTCACTGCGATGTCTGGGTCACTCTGATGGGACAGAAACTCAACAACACTATGGGGATTGAGATTTGCAAAATATTTCCAGACAGATTTGGGGCGGGTTCACTTGCATTGCATGTTTTTTCCAATTTATATGTTTGTGGGTAAATAATGTAGAAATGAATCATAATTTCTTTTTAGAGCTCAGATATTCCCCACATGCCTACATGAGAGTCAAACTATTAGCATGTATAGTTCCATTGATCAAATATACAAAGCAGTGGTTAATACTATGTTCTATTTTGCTCTTAGTATGTTCGTTAGAAGCTGTGGTGGTAGAAATGATCTTTGTCCATTATTAGGATTTGAGTATTTTGTCTTCAAATCCTCCTACAGATTTGATCAGGTGGATTTAAAATACCAGAAGTTATTTCATCAGGCAAGGTTATGATATACTCCATATGATAGCTAGCATCACTGCTATAAATCAGAATGGTTAACTTATCAAGGTGTATTTGGAAATTGAGTTGAAGATAATAGCTAGCTTCACTGCCATCAATCAGAAACAATCACAGCATAGATAGATTACTTCCTGGGAGAAATCAAAGGATTAGTCTTGTAATTCTGAATGCAGTGTAATCTCCTTCTGTTATCTAAGCATTTGTTGCAGCCATAATTAATAAGAAGCCTTCTGTTCCCCATTGTCATTGATTGCTGTCTTCCTCCTGTTTAATTTCCTGTCATACAAGCTTTGCATGTTACCTGTCACTAGGGCAATTATTCTCAAATGTAGCTGATGTTCATTCGTATAATATAGAGTTTCTGATCTCAGGGATATTTTTGCTTGAAACTGGAGGATGACTGGGGCAGAAAAAGTGCTGCAAACTCTTTGGAATAGTTTCCCAGACCTACAAAATATCTTGAATCTTGCTGGGAATTACTGTGTTCAATTATCAAAGTTTCCCTGGTATCTGGTTGATGTGTATTTTAATGTATGAGGTTAAGGCTGAATGAACCCTTGACTTTTAGGTGTGTACTTTTTATTGGGTCTTGATATAAAAAAGTATTACCGTATCTTTTAGAAACAGATAACACTTGCCTTTTCTGGGACAATGAAAGAGGGTCATATTAAATATTTTCAAAAATGGAAAGTATATAAACATCTGCTTTGTTTTTGCTGGAAGGCACCTTTCCTTGCTTGGTTGTTTGTATGTTAGTGTGGACAAGTGAAATGGGAATGGAATTTAATTATCTATGCAATAAATTAGCTTTTATTTTGAGCTAAAGCACTGATTGCATAGGTCTAAAATGTCTGAAAAACATGTTTAATATGGTTGGTGTTTTTATCTTTTAAATTCAAATTTACACAGGGCCTGTAGAATTATTATGGACAATAAATTTATGCTGGTATCACTTAGAGGATACTTAATATGCCTATGAAACCTAACTATAGTTGAAATACATATCCCGTATCCCTTGTTGAAATGGGCTGGAAACGATAAATGTGCAACATGTAATAAATGTGATTAACAGAGTGAAAATAAATTTCAAAACCTGTGATTTATTATGATTATGAGAATGTTCCATGTAAAAACGGCTGAGATTAAAGCATCATTCATTCATTCAAAACAAAATGTTTATGAAAACAGCTATTATACAATCGACATGTATGTATTTCGTTAACAAATATGGTTTAAAACCACCACAGATGGTAACTAAATACTCATAGATGGGCATTTACATGTACTGCCTTCCCATTGATTCTTTTTGTAGGATTTTTTGCTAATAAGTTCAACAAACCAGCGTAAGACTATTGAACACTAATTTTTAGCTGAATGTCTCTGCATATTAATTCAAAGGCAATTCTCTGACTGGTGCCCCTTTATGGCTATGGCCAACACAGCCACTCCTTAACCACAGCAGAATTATGGGTAACTTTTCAGGATTTAGTCGGAAATATGGCTTGTTGCCATTCATCGGAAAGCTCAGTGAGTTAAGGAGTCTATTATTTAGGGCATTACTGTACGGGTGGTGTCATAGTGTTCATATAGCATGCAGCTCGGCATCAGCAGGGAGGACTTTTCATGGTAGTCATTTCTCTTCCTTTTCTGTTGATAATACATTGGTTTTGTCTTTATTTCAGGCATCAGCCATCGATCGAGAGACAAAGGGATCCTGTCCGATTTGCCAACAGTGGTTCATGGTCGCCCATCTTCTGGCACAACGAGACAACGTTGGATTCAAAGTGTTTACAGTTCCTCTGGATAGCCCTCCGAAAAGTTTTACAGACATCACCTCAAGCAAAGTGTTTCCAATTGTTCAGGGACTCAGGGGTCGTAATGTAAATGGTCTGGACATTGCAGGACTATTAGCTGATTCTTACGATGAGGTGGAGAAATTCTTTGAAGAAGTCAACCGAGATTGTATTGAACTCAAACGCACATGGGCACCAAACCAAAAAGCACTCAAAATTTGCCAAGATATTTATAAGGTAAATATGAATCTGATTGCATATATTGGAATGGAGGATTATTTTGTTTGTCTTGCATTCAGAAATTGACTATATTATAATAAAATTGAATCTATAGAGAAGTAAAAATAAAATCCTTTGTTTACATCTATATTTGTGCACTAGTCTTATAACAGTTCTAATTAAAATCAGACTCTCAAACAGCTCCGCGGATTTTAATCAGAACTGGTCTTATAATAGTACATTTTGTAATATGGGGATACAGTCAGATACATAAGTACGGTAGACCATAGATGTGAGGTACCAGTATCACCTCTTTTACTCAGCACGCCCGTGTTTGTGAACTTGTTAAATTTTTCCCTTACCTCCTCGATCAATATTCTGCACATGTGAGATGACTAGGCTCGATACTCTAAGGCACATATACAGTTCCATTGTTCCTTTCGGTATCAATTGCTGACTTTGTGTTATATACCTCTATCCTAATTATGCACAAACTTCCCTAAGAAAATTGAGTGGGGGGGTTTATACTGGATGATTTTGTCCATCTGTCCATCCGGGCATAAATCTCAAGTCATGCCATGGTTTATATGATCTCAAAGAAATTTGGTATAAATCCATCAGGTATGCCATCAAAAGAGTGTCCTAGTATCATTTTCTTATTTTCAGCTATATAATTATCCAAGCCTTGAAATAATTTAGCAATTCTCAGCTATGATGACTAGCTCATTACAATTTCAACCTGTCTCCATACCTTCTGCCGGTCAACAACATTTCACAGTAAATATCCAATGTGCTGGAAAGTGTCATCATTCTTCAAAGAAACATAACTCATTCCTGTATATTACAATACTGAGTCATTGATGAATTCAATTGCCATAGACATACAATAACGCCCTAAGTAATCGACCCTTTAACCACAGCAGAATTATGGGTAACTTTTCAGGATTTAGTCGGAAATATGGCTTGTTGCCATTCATCGGAAAACTCTCACTGAGAGCTTTCCAATGAATGGCAACAAGCCATGTTTCCAAATAAATCCTGAAAAGTTACCCATAATTCTGCTGTGGTTAAGGAGTCGATTATTTAGTGCATTACTGTAAGCAAAATAAAGCCTAATGTTGTACATGTACATTCCTACAATTCAGATCCCTGGTTGCTTTTGGCATTTTCATGATTGATCATCAATTAAATTAAGGTCTATGAACGGCAGGTACAAAAGCATTTCAGTAAAATTAAAATATTCGGCACAAGCCTTGAAATAGGGTGTCTGTCATTTGCAGAATGAGGTCACCAGAGGGTGAATTTAGTGATGCTACCCCGCATAGCGGGCTAGCATCACCAAATTCACCCTCTGGGAACCTCATTCTGCTTACACCTCAGGGTAACGGGGTAGCATCACTAAATTCACCCTCTGGGGAACTCATTTTGCAAATGACAGACACCCTATTTCAAGGCTTGATTCGGCAGGTCTCAACCTGCCAATGACCATGATAAGCCAGTTATTTCAAGGCTTGTCATTATCCCTCTATTTATTTTATCTAATAGTAAATTTATGTCCATGGACACCGGTAACACAGCCATGGGTAATTATTGTTGGGATTTCACCTACCGGTATGCCCACTATTCAATTTAGCACAATGTCAAGCTCAATCCCTTGTTGCTATAACTTGTTTTGTCACAGGACTCAAGTTACTCCACAGCATGTAGATGGCAATTTTGTTTCAGGAAAAAATTTCTGCTGGTTGAAAAAATTTATTCAGGTTGAGAGAATTGATTATATAAAGTTAAGTTTTACGATCTGAAATATGATTTGATATGAAATCGTGGTATTGGCTTGACTCAAACTTTGAGACTTGCAAGACCCTAATTTAGGCTAATAGGAACTTATTCCAAGTTTCCTTCGATGTAAACCAACTAGTGTAGTCGGTTGGGATAATGCTGTTTTACGTCAAAAGTCCAGTGTATTTGTCTTTCTATATCAGGGTTTAGCGTTGTTTACCCACTCACCTAAAAACCCCAATAACTGTAATAAAATGTCACAATTGTGACAGTTAACTGGTTTATTTTATAGAACATATTATATTTGTTATGAACACCACAAAAATTGTCAACTGAAAGTAGTGAAGTAATGTAATGTCAAAAATATATTTTATCAGTTTGTTTACTTAAATACAAACTCATTTTACCTTGTGAAGTGACTGAATTAAATTTAAACAAACCGGGCTATTTAACATGAAAGCTAGATTGTGATGCGTCATTATGACCATCACATGTCACTCTTTCTGATGTATATAGCATCATGTAGTGATTTGTAGGGTAAAATCGATTAAAACTGAAAAAAATTCCTGCCACTCTATATGGGGCATAAAGTCTACTATAGAAAGATATGTACACAGGACTTGGACATAAAATAACATTATCCCAACAGATTTCACCAGCTGGTTTACTACCAAGGAAACTTGGACAAATAGGAACTTAGGAAACTCAGTTAATATCTGAATTTCAACATGTGTCTACCCTTAATTAGTTGATTTTTTGTCAGTTGACAAAATATATCTTATATTCCCACAACTATCACTTTTCTGCCAAGACAAAATAGTCCAGTCAGAAAGCCAGGAGTAATGTTTCATGGTTGCTCATATGTCTATATTTGTCTGTTCAATACTAGCAGAAATTTTGTCAGAAAGTTTGAAACAAACACTGTCTTGTAATTAAAGGTCTTTTATTGAGCCTATAGATGAACTCAATGAAGTGAAATCTTCAGATGCCGTTTTAACTTAACTTTAAATTGTACCGCACTGGTACTAAAAGGGTGAATGTAAATTTGGCCTCAGTTCCCATCCTCAGTGCTATCCTGCTCCGCCACCAACTGCTCTGAACATATTCATTATACAACTAATTAAGACCTCCGACCATGCATTGCTAATTAGGACTATTAATAATAAACTTCAACCTTTTTATCCTCCAGGCTTGGAATTGTGTGATTTAACTTCAGTTATAATTAAACAAAATTAAGATACCACCAGCATTCAAATATCCATGGCTCCAGGGCAAGTAACAGGTTTTATGATGCTTCAGTAGGTCATTCACACATCATATATGTGTCATCAATGGCTTCACTCGAGCATGCATGCATCAAACACGCATAAGATAACAATGAAAAAAATGTACAGATGTATAGCCACAAGCAAGGCTTGATAACTTTATGTACATAGTAATATTATAGCAATATATTATGTGATATAACATTGAATGTTAATCAAATTCAAAAAGCTAAGTGAGCAATAAAAGCTCAGGCACATCTGTTCCAAAGCTTTTCCCCATACATCTGTAGCTACAGTAATGCTCTAAGTAATCGACTCCTTAACCACCGCAGAATTATGGGTAACTTTTCAGGATTTAGTCGGAAATATGGCTTCTTGCCATTCATCGGAAAGCATCTCTGATTGCTGGTGTCTGGATTGGGTATTACCAAAATTCCAAGTATTTAATCGAAAACCAATTTTTTATGTTTACCCATACCATAGTATGGTAAACATAGTGTCGTTGCCCGGATTGACCACTCGTCGTTCGTCCGTCTGTCTGTCTGTCTGTCCGTCTGTCTGTCTGTCCGTAGACACTTTACGAGTAATGCGATAACTCAAACATTTTCTATCCAATCGAAACCAAATTTTGTATATGGGTTTCTCAGCCCAAAATACAGATCGAGTTCAAATTTGGGTTTGATCCGAGATTTTGTTACAGAGTTATGGCCCTTTTTCAACTTAGAATTCACGCATTCTGCCATAACTCAAACATTTTTTATCTGATTGGAACCAAATTTGGTATGTGAGTTTCACAGCCAAAAATACAGATCGAGTTCGAATATGGGTTTGATCCGATTTATTTTAAAGGAGTTATGACCCTTTTTTCGAAAATAAAATAAATTAAAAAAAAATCCGATGCTCTAACCGAAATATTTTTTTGTCCGATTGTGTTCATATTTGATATGTAGGTTTATGATGACACACCCCTCACCTGTATAGTTTTTGGTATTGATTGGTTGATCAGTTTAGAAAATAATTAACCCTTTACATACATGCTATCCAATGCAATAAGTTGAACATATTTCTTCTGATCTGCCTCATATTTCTTACCTAGGTTTTTCTTAGCACGTTCTTCATCTGTATGGTTTTTGGTATTGTTTAATTAACCCTTTTCACTCTTATGTTTACTTAGAATTCACCCAAGCTGCTATGACTCAAAACATTTTTCATCTGATCAACACAAAATTTGGTATATTAATTTATCACCCCTAAATACAGATCGAGTTCGAATATGGGTTTGATCCGATATATTTTAACAGAGTTATGACCCTTTATAATTCAAGTAATTACTGCTGGGAATTTGAAGAGAACATATATCCCACAGCAATGTGTGTTATTGAAATGAGTTAATTATCACTATGACATTAGATACTACATGCTATAAAGCATGATAGTGGTACCACTGGCTGGCTGGACTTGTTATCATAATTATGTCAAACTGTGATTGATTACTCACTCTCTGGTGGAGTTCTGCTTTCTGTGCAATATGAAGTTAACCCCTTTGTTGAAACAGGTTTATTACATTAGCTATATGCACACACTATATGACACCTATTCTAAAATAATAAATTGGAATAGTCCATTGTTACTTTGTAGTGTTGTTTTACAGACATTGTTCTTTACAAACACTGTTGTCTTATCTTAGACAAAAATTTATCCACACATTCCTTAGTTCCATAACATGATGTCATTGAAAATGATTAACCCTCTTCACACATCATATGGTTTTGATGCTTTTCATTTAATCATTCTCCTATGTTATGTCCAGGTTGATGGTGATCCACTTTTGATTTGCATGGATTTGGGATTAAAATTAAACCATTCCATAGACACATATTATGCGATAGACAGATATAATATTATCCCTTTCACTTTGAGCCAGGTTCAGTAAGGGTTTCAATACATCACCAATTGAATATTCATCATTAGAGGAAATGTCTTATTTTGAAATTCCCTCAATTGCATTTTGGCTCCAGGATAATATTAATGGTGCTGGTATTCTTGAGACTGACTTATTGTATGGGGTTCTAAATCCAATGACATGCTTTTCATAGACTATTTTGTGTTTATCAGTTCATTAGTTTGGGTAAGATTAACCCCATTCTATCCGATTTGATAACTCAAATATTTCCATTGATTATGTTTATAGTTCTTGGCATAGTTGACGATAACACACCCCTAACCTGCATAGTGAGGGTCATTTGGTTTATTTGCTTAAAAATATTAACATCCTCCACCAATCCTGTTGACACAATGTGATAACTAAATATTTTTCACACGATCACTATATAAAGTGTGAATTGTTGAAACTTTTGCACTCATGAAAAGGTTGGTGTAAGGATTTATAAAATTTATAAAAATAGCTAATCGCTATCGCCAAGGTATGGGTTAAACATCTGCCGATCGTGATCGGCCTCTCGTTACTATAAATCCAAAATGTTTTAAGTCTTTCGGTTTCTGTGAAGAATTCTGACTGGATTTAACAAATAAGATATTGGTTTGTGTAATGACATGTGTCATTTTGAACAAAAAGTTACCCAATTTAATCAAGTCGTTATCAATTATTGCCCTATGATCATGAACTGAGCTTATTCCTTACACCCTATCTTAACAAACAGGAAAGTTCATTCCCTTTATCTTTCTCAATACACTTGTTTCAATCAACAAGAGCAATATTGGGGAGAACATGTGTCAGCTATTCAAGGGACAATTGCCTATAACTTTATAGAAATCACAGCAGGTACTGGTAGCTTCCATCTTGCATATTTACTGAGTTTACGTAAATGGCTAACAGATAATAAATTATATTTTCACTTTTCCTTCAACCAATTTTATTTGTAACATTTTCTGCATTATATTGAAGTGAATAATTATACCCCCCCCCCCCCCCCCCCCCCCCCCCCGCAACGAAGTTAGGGGGGGTATACTGGAGTCAGCTTGTCCGTCCGTCAGTCGTTTTTTGATCAATTTCCGTGAAACTTGGCACAGACATCAACCACCATAGGAACCTGTGCACCTGTGATTATGACGTCTGTCGGACTTTTTTTGGTGGAGTTATCCCCCATTTTTCGACTTAGAAAATTTTCGCAACATGTACACTTTGTCCGATCTTTTATTCCTACATTTTTTGGTCAATTTTTTTAAAACGTGGCACAGATATTTAGTACCATGGGAACTTGTGCACCTGCGATTATGACGTCTGTCTGACATTTTTTGGTGGAGTTATCCCCCTTTTTCGACTTAGAATTTTATTTGCAACATGCATAATTTTGTCCGAGCTTTTATTCCTACATTTTTCGGTCAATGTTTTTTAATCTTGGCACTGATATTTAGTACCATGGGAACCTGTGCACCAGTGATTATGACGTCTGTCTGACATTTTTTGTGTGGAGTTATTCCCCTTTTTCGACTTAGAAATTTATCCGAACATGCATAATGTTGTCCAAGCTTTTATTCCTACATTTTTCGGTCAATAGGTTTAAGATTAGGGTTATGGTTGTACACCTGCAATGGGAACTGTTATTTTATTATTTTAACTAAATGTTTACTGACATGTGAAACATCTTTGTATTTTAAAAACAGGGGGGTATCCGTAGTCCCATTGGGACAGTCACACCTCTAGTTATATTATATTTAAACTAACAGGTGACTTCTATCATATTTTGCCAACTCAAAACATTAAAGACATATTATGGACTTGTTCGGGTGCATTTAACTGATAAATTAGTGTGCAGGCACAATGCGAACTGGAAGAATTGTAGCATTCTACTACCATCAACAAAATCTGAAGCAAATCGACCATACATGTACTTCTCCATTGGCATGGAAAACATTGTTTGAACTACGGTCAATTGTAAATATCAACTTTTCAATTCAGGATGCAACAATCGGCGATAAACAAATGAAAATGATTATGCCATCGAGAGTCACTGCATTTAATTAATATATAAGATTGAGGGTGTGTGTTGTCAATATGGATATAATATTTGTAAAAATAACTACAGTGAGCAAGATTATTCTCCATTTCTATTTTATCACCTTACAGGAGTGTTTCAAATCACTTGGACAATTTATGGATCGCGTTCGTTTGGAGCATACAATGCGTGATAACTATATCTAAAATTCTAAAAATAGTAATGAAAAAATGTCCCATATGATTATAACTCATACCCTTGATTATGACTCATAGCCTTTTGAATGTACAGAATATATCAATATAAAATCAATATTAATTGATAGAAGCATTTCGGGACAGGTGTCTATTATTTTATACCATGGGAACTGTATAAAACGTGTTCAGGAAGAGATAGATCGTCTGTTAGGCTCTGTTTACCATACATGATAAGAGCAATTTCACATTCAAAAGGGTATGAGTATATTAATATTCCACATCCATTGTAAGACCCATGTATTGAACATAACACAGACAATGAATGGATATCTTTTATACCACAAGTTGAATACAAGCCGGAACTACTTGTGTTGACAATCTCCCTAAGATCTGCTCCCTAAGATGCCCCAAAAATTACTGGTTATGACAGGGGGGGGGGGGGGTCATCCACTTTTTTCCATACACTAGGCCGGGGTGGGTGGGTGGTTCAGCTTCGAAAAAGTCACTTTTTTCCTGAGTGGTCGCAATTTTTTCCTCTTTCAACATTTCTTCAATATAAATGCCTCAAAGTGTTCAGCATCATTGTTAAGGTGTGTATGACACTTAGGGCAGTGCTTAGGGGGGTAGTTAGTGTGGATATGGGCATGATGCTTCTCAGAAATCCAGATTACGAACCAACTCTCAGGAATTCGCCTTTTACATCCGATCACATTGCCATGTACCAATGCTACTGGTTCCAGATGAAAATGGACAGTTATGTAGCACATGAATAAACTTTAATATAAATAAAATGAAAAAAGCTATTCATTTATCTCATTAATATTTACTCATTATACCTGATCAGACCAGATGACTCAGTCAAAATTGTATCGGAACTTGGCATGGGACTGTAGACTGCAACAACGCATATCACTGAGATAATAATCTTGAGATGGTGGGACCCAGATAAAAGATTGGGCGAGCATACATAGACCTTGAATGTGTAGATATGGAGAAGGCTGCTAAGTGGAATAAACAAAATCAGAACAGATGAGTGAAAAGAAGGGAAAGAAAATATAATATAACTTAATATAATATGCAAGTCTAAAAATAATGTGCTGGTCATCAGCAAAATGATCGAAGTCTGCAGAGGGCGAATTTGGCGATACTACCCGGCATAGCATCAACAAATTCAAACTCTATAACGACCTCATTCTATTTTGGTCTCGACCAACCATGGAGAACTAGCTACATATGAGGGTCACATATGGTGAATTTGGTAATGCTATAGCCCACTCTGCTGGGTAGCATCACAAAACTCACCCTCCTTGGAGCTTATTCTGCAGACTGCATATGACGTCTTATTTTCAAGTTTCTATTTACACGCAGTACATGTATTTGTATGAATGCTTGACCTGGGTCTGGCCTTAGCACAGTACCTAGCCCAAGAACTCAGCTCATGGAAATGAAAATTAGTTTTGTGATACATTGTGGATTTCAGCTGAATACCTGTATTGTTGGAGAGTTAATTGCCAGGTGGTGTTGCCCTAATAATTTTTTCAAAAATTATAATTGACATAAATTCATGTGATACTATGAGACACATCTAAAGTTACACTTTCTGTGATGAAAAGAAGGTACACTAATGCTTTTATATTTGTTTACATGTATAATGAGCATTATGAGCTACCTTAGACAATATTTGGGGAAGAATCAATCAATAATTTACTGATCAGCACATGTATTCTGTGTGTTATTTTGGGTTTTTCCAGGTATTTTATTAGAACCTGTTTCATGTTGTTACAAAAGTTGGAATGACTTAGAAGAACCAGAAATGGAAATAGGGTAACTGTTATACTGACCATCAAGCTTAAATGGTGTGATATTACAGATTTGGAGGTAAAAAGGGGGTGGGTACCCCGCATGAAATTGGAAAAAATATTTTTTCCTTCAAATAGGGGGGTGGTGGGTACCCAAGAGCCAGAAAAAAGTTTTTTCAGCCTAATGTCATGTCACTTTTTTCTGACCCCCCCCCCCCCCCCCCCCCCCCCCTGGTTATGACCCAAAAATTACTGGTTTTTCATCAGACTTAAATCACAATTATGGTAGTTGTAGTATCAATGGACACCACATTCAAGGATTGGACTTACCAACACAAGGGTGTGCAATAAATCAGAACATCATAATCTCGAATAATTTATCAAACTCATTGTGCACAGACACCGCATTGTTAAATTTCACTTGAGTTTCGCTCTCGTGAAATATATCCTTGCGCCATCTGCATCTATGTAAAAGATGCGCTTTGTTTTCGTTCTTTTTTTATTTCGCTGCCAATACCAGTATCTTTTAGCATGATATTAAACAGTTTTCTCTATTTTCAGAATTTCAACAGCTTCTTATTGAACAAAGATAAAATTGGGCTAATTCACAAAGATTTAAGGCGTTTAAATGCATTCTTCGAGGAATTAGCAGAACCATTTCTGACAGGAGATGAACTGTCATATGCTGACTGCTTCTTGTTACCACGGATACAACACATACGGGTGGCTGGCAATGTAAGTAATTGCTTGGTAGTGGTACATGTATCTAGTATCTATTTGAGAGGGATACATCTTCTGATAGTCTAGAGCTAAAGACATAAGTGCTTACAGTAATGCTCGAATTAATCGACTCCTTAACCACAGCAGAATTATGGGTAACCTAACCTTTCAGGATTTAGTCGGAAATATGGCTTGTTGCCATTCATCGCCGAGAGCTTTCCGATGAATGGCAACAAGCCATATTTCCGATAAATCCTGAAAAGTTACACATAATTCTGCTGTGGTTAAGGAGTCGATTAATTAGAGCATTACTGTATTTCACTACTTAAAACTGATATTTTATGACTCAGTGACTATAACCATTTAATGAATGCACCATTAAAGTTTTGACTGTAAAAGGCTTTACATTCGTTGGTATCGAATTTCGTGGTTCAGCCATTTATGACTTTTTTGTTGGTTCGTAAATTTGTGGGTCTGCCAGTACTATTTGTCATCTCCAAAACCCCAATAATAACAATCAAGTCCAACTAATAGAAGAGCAGCCACCTCGGCAGGCCATCAGAATTGTGCATCCGCACGACAGGCATAATTAACACATCGCGTGTCCAATTTTTTTTGGCCAACTATCAAGAATGCTAATGACATGATTTTATTACATAAGCCAACATAAGTTAGGTGAAAGTACTCTCTTCTCAAAACAATTATTCAATGCGCGAATGGCATTTATTTATCTAAGTCAACATCTAATTGTACCCCCAAACTGTAAACGAGCTCATCACTACAAGAGTAGACTTAATTCTGTCGGGTTTCACAAAAGCTGTATTGTTAACATACATGTATGTGCTAGTTAATAGTAATGATTCAAACATGCGTTATTGCAGGGTTTCCGTTAGTACGGCTCAGCGTCCATAGGATGGCCTCATTCCCCTCGCATATTATCTGTTTGGTTCATACATATACCAAATGTCAGTCGCAATGTCGTAAACAAATCTGGTTACAACGTGAGTTCGGGGGTTAAATAGAATACTGGTGAAAAAGCGGGTCAAATAGCGACGTTAGATACAGCGTAATGCATCTCACGGTAACATCAAAGAATGCCGGACTGCCAGAGTATGCATATTTTTGTGCACGGGATGAAACTACTCATGCTCGAAAATCCCGTGATATCCTACGATTACATAATTTGATCAAAGAACGCCGAATTTCTTAGTCGGGACATTTTTATGCACGGTATTTTCATGGATGAAACTACTCCTCTCAGAGATCCCGTGCTATCGTACGGTACATAATAAATGGGTCCCCCTGCAGAGTCCATGAGGTATAGAATAGAGTTTTAGCCAACGTGTTAAAAATATAATTTTGCCGGGAGATGTGAACACGTGCGTCGTTGATTGTGCTTGGGGACAACGCAACTATTATTTACCGTCCTTTGACTTTATCTCCATATTGGGGAGGGGGTATGTGTTTGTCTTTAGTTTATCACCCATGTATGTAATATGGTTCAAATGAATGGTGTTGTTAACTTGTCACTATGAATTCCCACTATAAAGACTGATTTCGGGACAGGTTCCGTATTACTGTGAAAAAATCACGTTGGGATTTTGTTGACTATGCGCATAATACGCAATTGCGGTCGTCAGTTTATGGACTAATAGAGACTAGTGAACAAGCTACGCGTTCCGAGTTAAAGATGTCGCTACCCACAGGTATTTTGTTTTTAAATTTAATAAAAATCTCTTTTTATTAATTTTTTTTATTTTTGCCAAATACCTGTGTCGCTACCATTCGTATTTTGCCGCTATAAATAGCTCCTGCAGACAAACCCTGCAGTATGACGTCACAGCGCACAAATAGTTGTACGATTGACAGCGTATATCATGTCAGTTTCATTTTCACAGAAGCTGCTTGCAATTCTAGGAAATACTTTATTCAATTCTCCTTGCTATCTATTATTGGTCAATGCATAGATGCTTTGTAGTGTTTAGATTCATTATACCTGTCGGAATCTTATTGTATAAATTTGTAAATCCTAACTCGTAGCTTGTTCATTTATATATAATCTTCAATCAGACGGCAGTCTTATGTGCGTAATTAGTTGATTGATTATCTGGATACCATCAACAGAATTAATGCACCCACGGAAATGATTGACTTGCGTAATATATACGGAGCTTTAGTTGCTTTGTGAGACTCTTAGGTGCAAGGAAATTGCTACTTTTCAGTGTCCAATAACAAAATTTTAGCCCCACAGGACGAACCATGGTCGTCCCGTCGCGTTATGTGTTTCCCCAATACGGACTTATTAATTTTCCCCTCGCGGAAACCCTGGTTATTGTTATGTTATTTATTTTTATGAAGTTTGATCGATTAAACATTGTAATTAGACCACAGCTACTCTTTCGTTAATATACTCCCAGACCGACAACATCGGCTGTGCCATTTCATAGAACACGAAGTCTGAACTAGTAAAAAATCTAAACAAACAGTCATTCATTCGTCCCAAACAAATCACCGATAAATAAACATGAATGATTTAATCAACAAGAGTCACTTTATTCAATTTATATGAAAGAATGGCATTGTGTTCTGGCAATCTTGATATAAAATTTATTAGAATAACTGCGTTGAGCACATTTATTCGCTGAGAGGCACATCAGAGTGTTTCAAATCACTTTAATATATTTCTTTTAACATATTAAAGTCATCATGTGTTTCTTTAACATTCAAGTTATGTTATCAGCTTTTGGGGGAGCAAAAATGGATAAAACTGAGTCTGAGAGATAATGGGATAGTGAGAAAAGTTAAGCTTTGAAAACGATCACAAAAAGTGTTGATTGCACAGCAGTCTGAGTGAATCCAGACTATTGGAACAGCGATGCATCCATTGGTCTGAAACAAATGGCACTACGGTAGGGAATCGCATTACTTTCAAAAAGTATTACAGCGTTGTCAGCAAAACATATATCGTGGCAGGATACAGATGGAGCCAATGGGGAAATGTTAACTTTCAAATTTTTAATGCAAAATGCTGGTTATACTGCTACTAAGTAAATAGTCTGGTTCATTCCGATTGTTTGCACAGTTGTCACCTGCACAATTAACACTTGATCAAATTTTCCCAGTTGTGGATCTCAGAGACTTGGTCAGTTCAATGGGCCAAATACACCTCTGTTTTAGGCTTTAATATCTATTAATTGAATTTACTAGTCACATATGTTAAAAATGTCAAACAAGGACCCACTCAAAATGAACTTGTTTCTCATTTCCTTGGAAATTGTTGAAGAAATGACTGGGGCCATTCTGAGCTCAATTTGAACTAATAGGATTTTGTGTGTTCAACCTGAATAGGCGAGTATGCAGTAAGTTATAACTAGATTTAGTTTGAGGCTTGAATGATTATACAGTGCTGGGCAGTATTTCACTATACATTTTATAATTGGTACATGTATTTAAATAATGAAAGTGTCAATGACACTGTAGCTCAACTTGGGAAAGAGTTAATATCTTGCTGAGCAAATAATAGAATGATAAAGAAGGAAAGTAAACTAGAGGTCATCCCGAAGATACATAATGAAGTTTGGTGATAATCGGATGAGGGACGTGGTCTGTAGGGCATGTTTTTCAACGAATATCAAAATAGGAGGCTCCCATACAAAGGTCATCCCAAAGGTCCATATGAAGTTTGGTGATGATCGGATGAGGGATGTGGTCTGTAGGGTGTGCCAAACAATTTAGTCATGCAAAGAGTAAAATCCAAATCCATGTTTTTCATTAAAAAAAATTCAAATTTGATAGCTCCCATCTAGAGGTGATTCAAATTTGCTGGTAAGTTTTCAAATCAATTCTCCAATAAATGTGTGCTGCTGGGTGTGCATGAATATGCAATAAAACCATATACCACGGTCTTATTTCTAAAATAATAGCATTTAAAGAAATAAACAATAATACTGCTCAACACCTGAAGGATATATGATGCTTTAACCCATTACATGTCTGGAGCTTCCTGAAATTTTGCGAATACCCTGTGCCAATGCATTCTCTTATATATGCGAGTCTCCCATATATAAGCTTCGCATATATATGAGAACACATTGACCTAACAATATTTACCTTCACCTTGTAATTAGAGATGGGCGGTTAACCGTGGAATCAGTTCGGTTTCGGTTGTCGGGAAAAACCGGAAATGACAACCGTGGTAAGTTGGGAAAACCCGTAGTTTCGGTTGTCACAACTTCTTGTAATCATGGCAGAGCACGACGAACAAACGAGTCCTGTGTGGAAATATTTATCAAAGAAAGATAAGAAATATTACAGTGTGCCGCCTGTAATATATGCAGAAAGGAGTTCGCATGGTGAAATCGCGCAACGAATTAATTACGTTGCTTCCGTGTACACCTATTTTCGCTGTAGTAAACACAACACAAGTCAGTTTATTTCTCATGGTCTTTTAATCTGACATTAAGGCCGTACAAATACTCTGAAAGGTGAATTTGATAAGCGAGGATACGATATCAAAAGGTATCAATGATTGTTACCCCGCATTCCCTATTAGTTTTTATCACTGTTTGGATGTTAATTAAATCGTCAAATATATTTGTGCGCCGTTGATTAAAAATGTTATGCCGGAATCGGAGCCGGAATGAATTATACCGTTTGTCGGTAAACTGTTGAGAAATAGCACTCATTCATGTGACTTGTATTGGATGGATGTATAGTTTGTACAGTATTATGTTCCCGAAATATGGTAATAGGCAGATAGCCAGATAATGTGATTGAGAGATTCTAGTCAAGTTTTATTTTCATTTTGTTGTTTATTTCAAATTTTATTTTTCAAATCATAACTATACACATATATCTAGTCACACACATTAGTTTTATGCCAATATAAATGATCATTATATTATTTCACACTTATGATCATATGATGCTGAACTGCAGTCATTCACAATACACAGACTCACTTGCATTCTAGCACTGCCACTCGACATGGACATTAACAATATAATAGTAATAATAATAACAATATGATACATAATTTACAATTATAAAAGGACATGTACCTCACAAGTTATGGTGATAAAATTGGTGTGGTTTCTTTGTAATATGGTGAAGCATAATTAGATTTTGTTCACATTAGTAATTTTTATTAATAAAAACCGAAACCGAGACTCAACTCTTTTTCCAAAACCGAAACTGAAACCGAGGCAAATTTTCACAATCGCCCATCTCTACTTGTAATCCAGTGCATTCTCTTATATATGCAAGGCTCCCTATGGGAGGCTCACATATATAAGAGAATGCACTGCCATAGAATCTTAATGTTGCACCAGCGCAGCTCCCATCATGAAAGGGTTAACCTTTCATGACGTGAAAGGGTTAACCTTTCATGACGGGAGCTGTGCTGGTGCAGCATTACAAGCCTATACAAGGTCAAGGTAAATATTGTTAGCCAATGTAATCTTTTATATATGCGATACTCCCTATGGAAGATGCCAATATATAAGAGAGTGCATTGGCACAGGGTTTTCGCAAGTTACAGGAAGCTCCGGTCATGAAAGGATTAAAAACAGTAATACTGCCCAACACTAGTATGATATATGATTCTTTAATGTTTGCCCGTTTTATAGTTTTACAGGGACTTTGATATGCCCACAGACTTACACTACGTTTGGAAATATCTCGAGAATGGCTACAAGGAGACTGCATTTGACAAGACCATGCCGACTGACCGAGACATCATCAACCATTACTTGAAGAAACTGAATGACTTCAAGCCGAGCAAGTCCAAACCAAATCCCCATCTGATGCCACCTAATTTCACCAGGTCGATATTGTCATCAGCAGATGAAGTAAACGGTGACAGTGATAACTGATGTCAGGATTTGCTTTTATGCTTCTATATCCAACCAAAATGAGGATGGTTTTAAATTGAGTAAACTGGTTACATATCTCAGAATATTGCCATAAATAATTTTCGCATAGAAATTCATGATTTAATGTGAAAATGTCGAGCTCAGATACGAGGGACCATTGATGACTCCATTGATGCTTGGTGGGAGTTATGAAAACGAAATGAAGTAATTTGAATTATGGCATTAGTTATTCCATCAGATAAAGTAAGAAACTTTTGATGAAGATCAGACCTTAAGATACTACATGTATAAGATACTACATGTATAAGATACTACATGTATAAGATACTTCATGTATTCACACAGTAAAAATTTAGCAAATGCTGATCATGTTGCTTTGCAATACTTGGTATGTATATTTGGAAATGTCTTTGAATTCAGCATGACTTTTAATAATTTTTCTCATAAAGATCTCTTTAAATAATTGTTTTATTGGTGCTTCTTTAACTTATGTGAGCCCTAGCAGCAAGAACGCCATGCTAAATTTAGACTGGTTGGATGTTGTTACGCTATGTGATATGCTACATTTATAGACTGTCCCATATGAGAATAATTTCCAGAAGAGAATTATTGGAGAGAACTATGCATTGACCAGGATATGCCTTGTTATGATTATGTACTGTTATGTTAGTGAAATGTTGATTGCCTCGGCTCGGGGTCACTCAACTGTAGCATAAAGCAAAACTGTGTTCCTTTAAAATTCAGGTTGATTGTCTAATGTTTACTAACTGTTGTTAACATAATATTTTCTAGTATATGTGTGAATACTTTGAATACCAAATTAACTGGTTTTACACCTCTGCTGTTTAATTTGTGCCATTCTGTTCTAAAAATACTAAATGTGAGACGAGAAGCCCACTTGAGATTTAATCGCTCAGATGAATAAATATCTGAATATCACTTTGACACTGTTGAATTAATGTTTACATGGTGCACAAAAAGTAATTTTTGAAGTAAAATTGTTAATTTTAAGATTTATAACAAGAACTGAAAAATTCAGGTCAAAACCTCAAGCAGAAATCTGGAATTCTCCAGTTTTGTTTGATGCTATCGTTGATTGATAATTCTGTCTTCTATTAGTATGTCCAAAAACACAGCGCTAATCTACTCTGATTATTGTTATTCCAGTTGCATTCTATCAACATTCTAATTAAATAATCATATTTTTGATGTACATAGCAAATTTTTTGTGGTGACATAATTTCATCATCATCTTCATAACATGCCTCAGCTATATTTCATAAATATATTCTTTTCATGATGGGAGCAGCGCTGGTGCAGCATTAAAGACCCTGTGTCAGTGCATTCTCTTATATATGCGAGTCTCCCATAGGGAGCCTCATATATATATATATATATAAGAGAATATACTGGCTTGCAAGATCGAGGTAAATATTGTTAGGACAGTGCATTCACTTATATTTGTGAGGCGCCCTATGGGAGACTCATATATACTAGTAAGTAAGAGAATGCATTGGCACAGGGTTTTCGCCAAAATTCAGGAAGCTCCAGTAATCAAAGTGATATTGGAGTTTGCCTCTCACACGAATGCTCAAATCTGCTCATGCTGAATGATGTCATAACGTCCACAGCCTATTTGAAATATGTTGATGTTGAATAAAATGAGGCTGTTATTTCTTATGCACCAGAAAAGCCACCAAACAATAGTTAAGGAAACAAACTCTCAAATAAAATGAACTTTGTCAGAGGTTAAACTGAGTAGAATAGTGAAGCGTTTTTGGCGAAGACTGGTGTTTTAGGCCAAATAATTAAATTTTGTGTTCTCAGTCACTTCCCTCATCTCTCAGAGGTCTCAGCTGGAGGTCTCATAAAAATAGTTTTCATGCAGAAATTTCGAAGAACTCAATCTGATTATCCGACATTAGAAATTTGATGCGATCTTTTGAAGAAATGAAAAAAGGCAATGGAAGATAATTTGATATTATATTTGCTGATTTACTTGGAAAATAGTTGGGATTTTTCCTCTATATTTTTTGTCTACACTTGTGATTCTCGGACTTAATAAATAGCTCCCTCCCTCATAAAATTTTCCTGTAATTGCTGCCTGAGAACATGGGTATTTAATTTTAATGGTCATATATTAACATGTTTTCTGTTATACTCAGATGAAGTTATATATGTATATATTTAGTCTTTGCTTCTGTAGTCATATACAGATTTGAAAGAAAATGCTGAGCAATCCACCAGCTGTTACAGTTGTTTTGTTTTGTTTCTGCTAACCATGTACTTTCTATAGCTATCATGTTGATTTATTTGATCCAATTCAGTAGTCAAATTATGTATACATAGGAGTCAGATAATCACTTCTCACATGCCATACACTTTTAACAAGCTCATAATTTCAGCATATTTGGTCAGATTTGATATCCGTGATGTAAATTGGGAATTCATATTCAGCATTTTTTTAATACAGATGGGAGTATTATCTGCTGTGACTTAAAGGTGTAACAGGGCTCGATTTAACTGGATTTGTATTGCAATTTACGATGCGATTTCCAATTTCTGCTAACCAATTTACAATGAAAAAACATGTATTGGCAGAAAATGCTAAAATCTACCTAGTACTGAAAAATGTTATACAAATTTAAAACATCAAATCGACCCCTGTGTAAGGTAAAAAAAATTCTCACATCGACAAGCCTGGTGTCAGGCCATATGTCAGGTGAGGCTTTACCACTCCATACCATACTTTCTGATCGATATTCTTTCTGACAAAAATTCCTGTACTAATCTTCCTTGGCTTGTCTGTTTATAATGTCAATAATTCAATAGCAGGCCACCAGTTAAATAGTGAAAATCTCCTCATCTCCAAGATGGGTGGGAGTGTATATGGAGGGATCAACAAATTTGATCTCTTATGTGGTGACTTCAATTTGCGTCTATAGTTTACATGTTTTGACTTACTGAATGTTTTGCGAAATACAAAAAATTGATGTCAATGGAAGGATAAAAAGCTTAGTGTATTCATAAAATTAAAGGGACATAAGTTATAAATATAAAAGGGACATGTTATATTTCAATTAAACTTTTAAATCATCACAAAGTTTTTATTCTGTACCATCCCAAGTTTCCTCCCAATGCAAGGTCTTCGTCTTCAGTACATGACCTCCTGGTGCCTTTCATGGCAGATTGGCATGTGTTGAGCAAGCCTGCAAATAGTGTGTCTGTCATTTTCAAAATGAGGTCCCCAGAGGGTGAATTTATTGATGGTATCCCACATGGCAGGCTATCATCACCAAATTCACCCACTGGGAACCTCATTCTGCTTCGGCCTCAACTGCTATGAGAGACCTAGGATCGGATTGAATTTCTCCAGTTGAAGTTGATGTTCACCCATCAGTTACCTCGATTATCCATTTTATCTTCTGCAAATTAGGGGATATAAACTTCCCAGATAGTGTGGTCGTGGTACGCAAAGAAAGGGGTTGACCCAGAAGAAATTGGTAAAGAAGCGATCTTGGTGTCATTCAACGCGGGACAATCTCTGCTACAACATATCCAAAATCCGCTAAAATCCGCTTTGGGCAAAATCCAGGATCCAAGATGGCGTCCAACATGGCCGCCTTTAGTCAAAAGAAATTCTGACTGAGATTAATTCGATATAATGAGAACAAATGTTGCCATATTTATACAAATGTAAACATTTTTGCGAAGGTAAAGTATTATGCCACATATTTATAGAAAAAATGGAACCCCTCGCCCCAGATGGCTGCCAAAATGGCGGCCTAAACTCGAAAATTTGAAGTTTTTGCCTAATATCTTAAAGATCAATTCCTGTTGTTTGATAATGGTTCAGACTGGCGACATTGATTAGTCATATTCATGTTAATTCAGCATTGGAGCAATGAAAGATACCATAAATGGGGTCCCAGACTCGTCTACACCCTCAAAAATTCGATTTTACAGAACGCGGTATAAAATTCCACAAAAATCGCCATTGGGATTCCAGTCATATATCAACAAGAAATGGACAGAACTGTACAATGTAAGTTGGGCATACCATTATCTATAAATACTCCAATTCAATGAAACCCAAATTGGCGCTTTGTCTTAGAATGGTTGCCAAAATGGCGGTCAAAATATGGAAAATGGCAGATATTTAGAATGGTCGTCAGAGGGTTAGACCCAGAAGGAATTGGTAAAGAAGCGGTTTTGTTGTCATTCGACGCGGGAGAATCTCGTGTATAACATATCCAAAATCCGCTAAAATCCGCTTTGGGGAAAATACAGAATTCAAGATGGCGTCCAACATGGTCGCCAATAATAAAGAAAATGGCAAATATGTAGTTATTCACGAAAACCCATTCGACAAAACGCCAATTCGGCACCAATACACATCAATGTTTTTTGTGGGTATGAGTAGCCAATCACGATTCAAAATGCTAAGATGGCTATCAAAATGGCCACCGAAAATTGTCGAAATTTAAGTTCTGCTCAGAGGAAAGCCGAAACAACACTTCGGTTGTGAGCTAACGATGACAGACCTATTAAACATGTTGCCAATAATCTACTACCACAATCAGTTCAGCCCGTAATGTTCCAACTAAGCAGTATCTACTGCAGGATCCAACACGATGTCCACTTATTACGAGGGACTATCTGGAAATTAATTAAAAAGAAATTAAATTGCTACGAATCTGGATTATTTGAAAACAGTGTCAATATTTCTACTTATAACGACTATTCGGAACATCAAATATATGGGCATCGGTGGTCTAGTCCGGAAGCATCAGGCTATAATGGGTTTTCCAGTGATGGCGAAAGTGAAAATTACAGGAGGGAAAAGCGAATAATCGGGGTTTATTTAATTGGTGGGCAAGTTGGTTATCAGAGCTGGGGAGTTTCAAAGTAAAATTATTTTCTTCAATATCAAGAGGAAAAATGAAAATTCGCACGAACATTGTATACCCTTCACACTCCATGTGACAATTCCGTGTCATGCGATTATGGGTATATACATGTGGATATAAACATTCTAGTAAATATATAGACGCACCGATATCTTCTGCACATTTAGTGAATTTCATCAATGATATGTAGACACAATGTGCGCCACGGCTGGATCTGACCCGTATGCGTAAAGGTATCAACCATTTAGCTTGATGAACTGGTATTTCAAGGTTGTCATTGGATAGAAATGCCACATGAACATGGTGATTAACAACATGTTTGTCTAAGAAATGTGAACAATGAAAATGTTATTTTCCGGATGCTAGACAATCAAACTGCACATAAGACGTCCATCCATGCTCATCAGAGCACGAAATATGTGAAAATTAATTACACGAAAACTTTCATGCGGACGACGTACTCTTGACCTACATCCAACGTCATTTCCTATTAACTTTTATTGTTTGTAAGGACGGTTTCGAGGTTTGAAAATCCCGCTTGTCCAAGAAAACCTCCACATAGTTACGGAGTCGATGTGTAAACAATGTATGGGGATAGTTTCTTCATACATATATGTATTTGGCACACATATTTTCTAGAACCATTTACCGGAGAGTTGATATCTGGGAAGAGATCAGAGTAAAACTACTTTTCTTACATGTCGAAATGGGGAATCCATGGACTACATTTAGTTCCAGCTTGAAACTTTAAAATGATGGCCGAGCCCGAATATTTCGTCGCATCAGTGCTATAATGTAACCCACATTTTCAACTTTCCAAGCAAATGAAGGTTGACGTTTTTAGACAACATTTCTCCTAATGTTGACAAAGCATGACGTATTGTTCTATTTATCCCAATGAAAACTGATATTAGCTGTTCATTGAACCACATATTGTTTTCTGTTTACTCCCTCGTTTTCTTTTAAAAAGCAATAGCTTGTTTGGAGATATGACATTTTGCGTATGCCAGCGACGATTCGTTTCCGTGCTATAATGAAGTTGTGCTAATAAATGCAGATTAAGCTAAATATGGTGGCAATCGCATGTGTCTATGAACTAAAAAGTGCCTATTCTACACTATGAAAATTCACCCATGTGCATCATCATACAGAAATGTGTGGAACAATCACAAAATTTAAATCGCCAAATGATCACGTGACTAACATGGAGATACTACCATATAGCACACATTTTAGAATTCACAAACACAAAACAGATGTCACGTGGACAACCTGAAGCGTCCGATTGGCTGCTGTTGGACATACGACCTCATAGCACGAATAATTGTAAAGATCGCTGGAGATACGACATTTGCTTCACTGGTTTGTGCGAATATTTGTCATCCAAATGCAAAGACAGTTTGGCCCATCGGATTGGATTTTTTCTCACGATTCGAATGGTATCAAATACTCATTTCTTATAGCACTAGTTTTGAGCCACATACATGTATATTAGCCAACTATCAACTGCATCCACCACTCACAACTTCCATTATATGATAAGCTGGGCAGAGTCTACCATTTTCATTTTGGAAGCCATATTAGATCAAATTTATTGTTTCTTTTGGTTTATTTGAGATGGAATGTTCACAAATAAAAGAAACGATCAATTATTTTGTAGACAAGATCTGCTCATCCCAAAATATCAAATGTGACCAGAACCCCAAAGTCGATTTTGGTTAAATTTCATACCGCATTCGTTATAACTTATTAGTGAAGGACCGGAGTAAACTATGATCTAATCGATTAGACATGTCATTGCTGTAATGATCAGTTGACACGACCATTGAAAGAATATACCCATTGTTTCCCAATTCAGACAGCAACAAGTGATAAACAGAAGTGATAGAAAATAGTATTTTTCACATCGGGTGGCCATTTTTGGTACTGATTTTTAAGTTTTTACATAGAGCTAGCATAATGGCATCATAAAGAGGTATACATTCGTATTTATTTAGTCAATTTTATTCATCAACCACTACTTATAATGGATTGAATGACACTATGATCAATATCCGCCATTTTCCAAATTTTGACCGCCATTTTGAGACAAAGCGCCAATTATGGTTTCATTGAATTGGAGTATTCATAGATATTGGTATGCCCAACTTACATTGTACAGTTCTGTCCATTTCTTGTTGATATATGGCTGTAATCACAATGGCGAGTTTTGTGGAATTTTATACCGCGTTCTGTAAAATCAAATTTTTGAGGGTGTAGATGAGTCTGGGACCCCATTTATGGTATCTTTCATTGCTCCAATGCTGAATTAACATGAATAAGCCTAAATCAAGATCGTCAGTCTGAACCATTATCAAACAACAGGAATTGATCTTTAAGATATTAGGCAAAAACTTCAAATGTTCGAGTTTAGGCCGCCATTTTGGCGGCCATCTGGGACGATGGGTTCCATTTTTGCCATAAACAGGTGGGACAATATTTTACCTTTGCAAAAATGTATACATTTGTATACATATGACAACATTTGTTCTCACTATTATCGAATTAATCTCAGTCAGAGTATCTTTTGACTAACGGCAGCCATGTTGGACGCCATCTTGGATCCTGAATTTTGCCCAAAGCGGATTTTAGCGGATTTTGGATATGTTATACACGAGATTCTCCCGCGTCGAATGACACCAAAACCGCTTCTTTACCAATTTCTTCTGGGTCTAACCCTCCGACGACCACACTAAGAAGGGAAAAAGTAACTAAAAACAATGTTCATTTGAGACAATAGATACTTACCAGAAGATGAAGCCTAAGCAGAATGAGGTCACCAGAATTGGTGATGCTGGCCCGCTGTAAGGGATAGCATCACTAAATTCACCCTCTGGGGGACTTCATTCTGCAAATGACATACACACTATTTGCAGGCTTGGTGTTGAGCTCTCCCAGTCTGACCAACACCCACACAGTATATCATATGAACAAGCGAGATCACTGGGTTGCGGCCGTATTGGATTGATCCAGCCCCGTTCCATGGTTTCAGAGATTCATCGAACTCCGGTTCCGTGGTTTAAGTTCTGGAATAACATTTCCATATATGGAACTTTTGAATAATTCATGACTTCCATATATGGAATGCTACTCCAGAACTTTGATCTGTTCCACTAAAACCACGTAACCGGGCCTGGTGGATCCAATATGGCTGCGAGTTAGTGACGGGCGTATTGTCATATATTGATTGTATTAGGTGAAAGAAGGGACATGTTAAGTAGCATTCAGACGACTGCTTCTTTGGTCTGTTGAGATGACACGAGTTGTCTGCATTAAACCATTCAAATGTGTGCGTCGCATTATAACGCAGAGCTTCAGATTGCTGCTGATAAGTTAGATTTTGGAATAAATATAATATTGCAAATCAATCTATCTGTTAAAAATGAATTGTATGATAATGTCTTTATTGACATAAATACAAACAAATTTCCTTTGTTTCGCAGACAACCACCCGTTTAATTACCACATAAGGTATGCATTGTAGCTTGCACTGCCTTGAAATTAGAACCTCTTTGTTGTGTGTGCTAATGAATACAATGTAACAGACACATCGCAGCCATCTTAAATGCCTTAGAGTTATTGTCTGTATTCAAATTTCAACATGCCAATGCACACCACAACTGACTCAACAGATTCGTCCTAACACTCCTGCATGATGCTGATCATGTATAACAAGCTAACTGGTACTCGGTAAGCGTTGGAGTTGTGGGAGACAAACTTTGAAACACAGTTGATAAACCAGTCATGGCCAGTGGATCTTCCTAACCCGAGTGTCGCTGAGAGAGGCACTGTGGTCACCCATCCAGGTATAAACCGGGCTCACATCTGAGCTTAGTGTGCCTGTCATTTGCAGAATGAGGTCCCCAGAGGGTGAATTTAGTGATGCTATCCTGCACAGCAGGCTAGCATCACCAAAATCACCCTCTAGGGACATCATTCTGCATGGCCTCATCTGTTATGGGAGACATAGACTCAAACTGAAATTCCCAAATGGTGAATATTGTGATGTACACCCATTGGGAACCTCGATTATGCAATGTGGCCTGTGCCAATTGGGGATACAGGGAAACTAAAACTATAGAAATTTGATAAAATAAACTTTCCAGAGAAGATTAGGCCTAAGCAGAATGAGGTCCTCCGAGGGTGAAGTTGTTGATTCTAGCCCGCTATGCGGTGTATCGTTACTAAATTCACCCTCTGGGGACCTCATTCTGCAAATGACAGGCACCTTATGCTCAGGCCTGACCAGGCTCCCTATTGCTTAACCCTTTCAATACTAAATACTCATTGATCAGTAGTTGTCCATTAGGATGTTTGGGTGTCTGAACATCTCCCTTAATATATAGAACCCCATCTGCTATTTTATTATCTATTTTTCCTGAACACCCCTCCAGATGAAGAATAGACCATTCCAATGTATACTTATATAATTGAATGGGAGAACCCATTTATCATGACCCGACCCCCTTAGGAGGTTCGGGGCATATAGCCGAGGTCTCTGTCCGTTCATCCATCGGGGCCAGGCTTGTCAAAGTACCGCTGTTACCAAGGTAGTCGGTACCGGTACTGCGTTGGAACCGCGGTATGGTACTGGTGTTGTATAGTTTATTCCACTACATATCACACATTTAAAAGAGTATATTCTAATGTGGTAATTACTGGTAATGTATGGCACTAAGTTGTGCCAGTTTTTGGTGATTGTTGTGGATGACAAATACAACCATGTATCCTAATGCACGTATGTCACAGCAGCCACACATACATGTGTGACATACATGCATTAGTATAGTCTGAAATAGTTGGATTTATCACCCACAACAATCACCTAAAATGTGCCATAATTTAGGCAGCCTGATAGGTGTTAGAACTTTTATGTTTAGGGCTTCAGACGCTCAAATACATACATCGGAAAGATGGGTATATATGACAATTTAAACTGAAATAAATGTTATGTACACACTTAAAAGAGCAAAGTTCCTTCAATTTTAATCGATCTATACTGATCTATTTACTGTTTTTGGCGAGTACCGAGAACCGTCGGTACTGAGTATCAGAACCGGTACCGTTGAAACGGCCAAGTACCGCCTGATCGGGGCATCCGTCTGATCATATCACCTTGTAACTCGGGTGTAAATTATCTGATTTGGTTGTCCATTGGCATGGTGATAGCACAGGTTGGGGGAAATGATACACGGGTTTTGTCCATTAATTTTGACCAGAGTCGCAGCCCTTGTTTGATTTGGAAATTTTTGAATTTTGCATCCGTACCAACATTTCAGCTTGTAACTCGGGTATTATGCCATGCTTGGCGTGCGTTTGTTATAGAAATGGTATTCTAGTGGGAACCAGATTTCAATGAGCTATCACCCTTTTGGCTTGTTCCTACAGTGGAATCTTAAGGTCTTTTTTCGCTCTGCATGTGATGTGTTGCACACAACATGACCTGTACACATCAAATGAGACCCACAAATGTTTGAAGTATGGACAACCATAGTTATCAGATAAAAATTGCGGATTATTTCAGTTTCCAACTGGTTTAGGGACAGTCCGACAATGGCTGAACAAAAACAATGGTTAGATCAATGTAATTAAGGATGGTCTCTCTTCCTAAACACATTTTAATAGTTTCCGGGGTATAAAATAATAAGTATGAGTCCAGAAACACTTCTATCAATTAATATGTATCTTCTATCAATATTTTCTTATATAATGAGATAATCAAGTGGGACATTTTTTCGTTACTATTTTTAGATAGTTATGCCACATGCTACACTCTGAACGACTGCGAGCCATAAAATGTCCCAAATTGATTGTATGTATATTAAACCAGAAAATTTTAAACAAAATCAGTATTAATTGATAGAAGCGTATCCAGACAGGAGTATTCGATTCATATTTATTACTTTATGATCAGGAAACTATATAAAACTTGTCACATGAAGAAATAGACCATATTCAAGCAACATAAAGCCCAGTTTCATCCTGGATTTGAGATTAAAAATAAAATTTGTCATGTGGGCATTACCCGTAACTGCATTCACCAAATACAACTTCAACACTGCTATAGATAATGAATACTTTAATAAGAACATATAAATAACAATGATGAGTGTAAAAGATGGGAGACGACTCCACAATGCATTTCTCTTCAGCTGCCTCTCTGTGGAGAACACTGCCTTTCTGTGGAGAACACTATGTTCACTTGCATGATTTATATCACAGCTGTCTGCTCTTAAAATGGAAGTCACTTGCTTCTACTTCCCTTTCTCTTTAAAATAATCCGCTGAAAAGAAATGAATAATGACATAGAAGTAAGAACTGATGAATTAACACTTTCATGAGGATGAAGCTCGGGTGCAGCATTAAAGATCCTGTGCCAGTGCATTCTCTTATACCCCAGCAATGAGTTGTGGGGGGGGGGGTATACTGGAATCGTCTTATCCATCCATCTGTCTATCAATTTTGTCCTGAGCTTTTATTCCTACATTTTTAGGTCAATTTTTTTGAAACTTTTCACAGATATTTAGTACCATAGAAACCTGTGCACCTGTGATTATGAAGTCTGTTTGACTTTTTTTTGTATAGTTATCCCCGTTTTTCGACTTAGAAAATGTTCAATACAGGGGTATACCTTGGTCCAAGCTTTTATTCCTACATTTTTTTGTCAATTTTTTGAAACTTTGCACAGATATTTATTACCATGGGAACCTGTGCACTTTCGATTATGAGGTCTGTCAGACTCTTTTTCGTGGAGTTATCCCCCTTTTTTGGGGGGAGACTCACATATATAAGAGAATGCATTGGCACAGGGATTTCGCAAAATTTCAAGGAAGGTTAAAATGGAAGTCACTTGCTTTTACTTCCTTTCTCTTTAAAATAATCAGCTAAAAAAGAAAGATAAATGACATAGAAGTATGAACTGATGAATTAGGTAACAATTACCCTAAACAAAATTTCCGATGTCTGGCTTTTGGAACTTGGGACATTCAGCCTTTATAAACTCACCCCATGCAACCATTCGTGTATTATTTCAGACTCATCCACAAAATGCACTTCACAAATTCTTGGGGCATGATGTAGACTAGCAAAATATCCAAATAACAGTTTGCCTTGATGGAGAGCAATAACATTATAGAGTTCTCAATCTCGCTTCGCTCCAAACATTGCCTGAAGTTTCTCTTCTAAAAGTAGGCCATAAAGCTGTACCGAAAGGTACGTATTATACCAGAGAAATCAAAATAAAATTAATATTCATTGATTGAAATTTTTCCAGACAGGTGTCTGATTCATATTTATTATTTTATACCCCGGAAACTACAGTAATGCTCTAATTAATCGACCTCTTAACCAAAGCAGAATTATGGGTAACTTTTCAGGATTTAGTCGGAAATATGGCTTGTTGCCATTCATCGGAAAGCTCTCGGGGAGAGCTTTCCGATGAATGGCAACAAGCCATATTTCCGACTAAATCCTGAAAAGTTACCCATAATTCTGCTTTGGTTAAGAGGTCGATTAATTAGAGCATTACTGTATATAAAACTTGTTAGGAAGAGATATACTATATTTATCTTATTAGCTGGACACCACTACAAATCAATCCAAAGTGCAAGCCTTGAAATAGTTTGTCTCTCATTTGAAAAATGAGGTACCCAGAGGGTGAATTTAGTAATTCTATGCTGCATGGTGGGCTATTTTCATCAAATTCACCCTCTGGAACCTCATTCTGCTGAGGTCTCAACTGCTATGGGAGACCTTGGATCAGATTGAAGTTCCCCAGTTGAAGTTAGTGATGTTCACCCATTAGTCACCTCAATTATGCATTTTATCTTCTGCAAATTAGGGGATGTAAAAACTGAACAGAAGGGAAAAAGTAACTAAAAACAATTTGAGACTGTAGATACTTCCCAGAAGATGAGGCCTATGCAGAATGAGGTCCCCATAGGGTGCATTTAGTGATGCTAGCCCACTGTATGGGGTAGTCACTAAATTCACCATCTGGGGACCTCATTCTGCAAATGACAGATACGCTATTTCAAGGCTTGCCAAAGAGGTTTCACTGCCTGTCACCTACAGATCTGCTTTGAACATCCCTACAAATGACAAATTGACAAATTCTATTGTATAATTTCGGAACTCAGTTGTAGAATGTATTCAGTAATCAAAAGGTTAAGGTTTTTACAGATGTGCCACTAATCATAGAAATAAGTTCGGAACAGACATGAAAGTAATTTGCAGTGGAAACCAGCTATATTGCTTCCAGTAATGAAAGTATAACCAGTATGGTTTGGTGTGCAGTCTAATATAAGCAACATTTTATCAATAGCCACTCACCCAGCTTTTCCACTGCTTCTACACACACGCTTGGATACATGCTTTCTGTGTATGTTGCAACCAGCAGTAAGGAAACAGTTTTCACGAGTATTAAACCTTTCTTGTTCTGAAAAGTAGTCAATGATAATAACTTTATCACAACATAGCAATTTAATTACCAGATATGGTGCAATATGTCCATTTATAAGGCAATGTGCAGAATTCTTTTATAAGTTTGAGAAGTATTACTTATAATTATAACTGGACATATGTTCCACTATCAAGAGTCTGAACAAAAAAATAACCCCTGAAGTTGAGAATCATGTTTGAATGTTACATGTACAGGTTCAAAGGTTACCAATCTTACATGACAATCCAATCTTACATCTGTACTGAACCAAGGGATAAAACTCTATGTTCAACTCTGTGTTATTTCTCTTTCAATGTTTGAACTATGGTTTTAGAGTTATGATTTCAGAAATAATAATACCCCTTCTCATAGATTTGGGGGGATACTGGATTACATGGAACCCCCCCCCCCCCCCCATTTTGTTCATGTGTTGGTCTGTCCAAGCAGATATATCAGCCACTGGGTGTCGATTGTCAATGAAATTCGGTATGAATTTTCACCATCATGATGGCTTTGAAATGACTGTCAAACCTGCATTTTCCATTCTATTTGAGTTATCTGATCTGATCTCAATGAAATTTGGTGTAGATGTTCACCATAATAATGGCTTTCAAAGGAGAAGCAAATGATGTTATTTGCGATAGTTTGAAACATCTGTCTGGGATGTTGATATCACTATACATTGTGGTAATTTACCGAGTATGTGAATAAAGGGGCATCTTTCCCATGTCTTTGTGATGGGAATTTTAGATTAATGCTTAATTGAATTTTACATTAGTGCTTAATTGTGCCTCATATTTGGAAACAAGTCCTCAGATGACCTAGATCAACGATCTCAAAATCCCTTAAGTACTGGCCATTTGAGTAGTTTTGACAAATGGCTGATAGTTTGATCACTCCAAACTCAATTTAATTTTGGCCTCTAAAATTCCAACTGGAATCAGAATAACACAAGTAGTTACATGGATAAAGGGACTCAGAATTTTAGTACTGCGTCAATAATAACACAAATATACAAGTATGTCAACAAACTCTTTTTGTGCTATTTAAGAGATATGCCTTAAACATGTACACTCACATTTTTACCATAAATTGAGTTCTTGTCAGCTCGGACACATTTATAGTTCTTTTCCTCGAAGTAGACTCCTTCCTCCCTGGTTTGGGGTGGGTTCTTGAATGCATCCAGCAAACTTAGCACCTGGTCTGGGTACAGCTGGAAGAAGAACAATAATGACAAATATTGACAAATGACAAATGATGTAATGATATTAGGGCCAATCGTGGTTTGCAGTCATATCGAATGAAATCAGGGGTGAATAGCATGTAAAAAATAATTTAATTAGACTATATTCAGCCAGCGACCAAATTGATGCGTGCCTGTGTTATTGCTCGCAAATGCAACACATGGTTTGATTCATATCCGTAAAATGTTTTCAGTATAATCAATGACCTCCAAAATCTGCGTAATTTGTGTTGCCTCATCTCTAAAGTATTCTAAGAACTATTGAGATGTTAAGTGTTCTTCACAAACCCATACCAATGTATGTATAAGTTGCAACTTTTTAATTCAAATTCGCATGGGTGACTGTGTTAGTAGTTAAAGTGATAAATTGCTACTCCCGATCTGCTGACACACAACAATTTGCACTGTGTGAAGTATATATTTTTATTCCTAATTTAATTCAAAATCAAAACAAGTACAGTAATGCCCTAAATAATCGACTCCTTAATCACAGCAGAATTATGGGTAACTTTTCAGGATTTAGTCGGAAATATGGCTTATTGCCATTCATTGGAAAGCTCTCACTGAGAGCTTTCCAATGAATGGCAACAAGCCATATTTCCGCATGGCTTAACACTCTCCTGGAATCTCTCATTCAGTTATAAAAGTATACATTGGAATGGTTTATTATTCATCTGGAGGGATGTTCAGGGACATTGAGCAGACGGCAGACAATAATAAGTGCAGAAGGAATCCTATTGATTTTAGTGGGAAATGTTCAGATAATAACAAACTTCTCGAACTTATTATATGAACATTTCCTAAGGGATAACTACTCATCAATGACTAATTAGTAAAGAAAGGGTTAACCCTTTGAGTGCCAGGTCGATTTTTGTATCAACCCATATACCCTGTGCCAATACATTCTCTTATATATGCGAGTCGACCATAGGTCGCCTCGCATATATAAGAGAATGCATTGGACTAACAATTTTTTTTTTTTTTTACAATTTTTTACAATTTTAATTTAATTTATTCTTATATTCTTTAACAGACTTATTTTGTAGGTTTAGGGCCGATGAGATCGGCCCCTGGCACTCAAAGGGTTAATACACCTATTGTTTGTTCATAATAATGAACATAGAAAACAACTTATATATAAAGTGTTAGGAAACAGACCTAATCCAAAAATCAATCTTAAACAGGGATTTGTTATGAGAAGATGATCAGATGCCCCTGAAAAATGGTGGTGCATTTTCCAGTAAGGTGTATATGTATTGCCTATTTTTCTGAGAAACAAGCAACACCAAATTTTAGTTTAGATTTCTTGTTTGTTGTCAGAGTCCTTTAATCAGTCATCTTCTCCACAAGAAACAGTTCATTACTAGAAAGAAAATCCCCGAAAAGAGAACACTAACGTTATCATCCAGAAACCAAACATTTGGCATATAACTCAGGCACAACTTGTCAGACTGACCCCATATTTGAACTTGTCCAGTTCTTGTGATTAAACAACATATCAAGTTTTAAGTTGATCGAAAAATTATTGCTAGAGTTATTATCTGCAAACAAATTTTTTTTTATGTATTCCAAGTCCAACGGAGGCTATAAATCAGCAAAATGTGTTGGACCAACACCATATTCCAACTTGACCTGTTTTTCCTTGTGATTAAACCACATACAAAGTTTTGAGTTAAGAGAAATACGAATACTAAAGTTATCATCAGGAAATCAAACAGAAATATTGACGGATGAATGAAAAAATTGATGATATAATACAAAAGTTTTCAATGAGCGTATAATAAAATAATGAAATATGTGACCCGCCATATCAAATCCAGTCGTAAGTCGGGATTTTTTTTACCCTGTGCCAATGCATTCTCTTATATATGCGAGTCGACCTATATAAGAGAATGCATTGGCCTAACAATTTTTTATCATTTTTTTTAAATAAATGTTTCTTACAATTTTTAGGACATAAAATAAAAAACATCCATTACCCTGCAGGGAGCCCCACACATATATAGAAGCATATAGAAGAGTGTCGTCTGCTCATGTTTGTCTGGGGCTCTGTATGGGTGAAATTATAAAATTGTTAAAGAATACAAGAAAAAATTATTAAAATTGGAAAAATTGTTAGGCCAATGCATTCTCTTATATATGAAAGGCGACCTATGGTCGACTCGCATATATAAGAGAATGCATTGGCACAGGGTAAAAAAATCCCGACATACGACTGGATTTGATATGGCGGGTCACATATGGTTTGAAGCCACCATGGCACATAGCTTACATTGAATCCGACAGAACTAGCCCTGACTGAGCAGTCTTTACGTCTGACGATGGCACAGTGCTGGACGTGATCTGTGGATATTAGTGCATCGTGAAGGAGATTTTGTAGCTGATTCATCTTGACCACATCCTGGTGATAAGAAGCAAACATGTGATCAGGCACACATATAATATAAGCTGCTATCACGATTGTGATTTCAAGAAAACTCCATAAACAGAGTTGGATGAGGAATGCTTGTATCAGCCTCAAAATTAGCTACGGCATGAAAAAGTTGTTGGCACCAATGTAGAATTTCATGCATTTCTCTTAGCAATGCCATAGAAGAAAAATGCTAATTTCAAGGGCTGTCGAAAATAGCTTTTGGCCTTTTGCTTTTGTACATCAACTGGCAACACAGAAATTCATACTATTCGATTCAGTGCCAAATATTTTAAATTTTATATGGGTAGTTCAACTCTGCTACAATTTTGATAAAGGTTAAAAAAAAGCTATGAGCACAAAGATTAAGTTTCTTTTTGTTACCATTTCATTTGTCTATATGTTAAATGAACTTGAAAACACTTTAAATCTCCAAGAATCCGAACGCTTTTTCCTACAAAGCCTAACACATTTGTTCTCTATAAAGTAACATTTGTGTCACACCAGATGTTGGAAGAGTTTCTGGGAAGAGATGGACACTTGAACTTTTGTGTACTAAAGTACATGTATATAAATAAATTCTGAAATAAATTAACTTTAAAACTCACAGGAATTTCTTCAACAATGAATTTGTCAAAAGCAGGATGGGATAGCTTCAATTTTGCCATCCTCTTCACAAATAGATCCAAATAAACTAGTCACCCTCTTTCCCAAACGAAAGAAAATTAGCAAATATGTTTAAAACTGTTGCAAGCCTTCTTGTCAATGTGTATTTAAAAGGTTTGCTTTTCGGGCACAAACATGTCAAACAAAAGTAAATCTGAGTGGTTTGTTTTTTCCTTGAGTTTGAACCAGATCTAAGTACATAAGTCTGTGTCCAGTTGTCCACAATACTAAGATTAACACTAATCTGGGCGTCCAGTCTGATCAATTCAAGCTAATGCTTATGCACACACATGTATGTTGTTATAGTGGCTTCATATTTTTTTCTGGACACTGAATGTCATTTTTTAAAGGTCCTCCCTCAAGGCAATCGCAATGTGAATAGAAAATTATTGAAACCTCGCTGATAAAATAACAAATTACAATTACCTTATACAAATGATATGGTATCAGGATACCAGTATATCGCCTGAAACATACAGGTATAAAAGATCTCAATTTGAGGGGTCAAAATTTTGCTGTTACAAATAATCTGATGAGGAAATATGCAGCAAACCAAAACAATCCTGAGTTTAGTGTGCTTGTCATTTGCAGAATGAGGTTCCCAGAGGGTGAATTTAGTGATGCTATCCCATATAGTGGGCTAGCATAACCAAATTCACCCTCTGGGGACCTCATTCTGCATGGCCTTATCTGCTATGGGAGACATAGACTCAGATTGAAGTTCCCAAATGATGAATATTGTGATGCACACCCATTGGGAACCTCGATTATGCAATGTGTCGTCTGCCAATTTGAAGATATAGAGAAACTAAACTAAAAAAGAAATAGAATCTATGTGAAGAACTTTCTATAGAAATTTGATAATAAAGAAACTTTCCAGAGAAGATGAGTCATAAGCAGAATGAGGTCCCAGAGAGTGAATTTAGTGATGCTAGCCCACTAAATCCACCCTCTGGGAACCTCATTCTGCAAATGACAGGCACACTTAACTCAGGCTTGCACCACAACTGATCATAACCAGTGTTATGCGGGCTAGCATCACTAAATTCACCCTCTGGGAACCTCATTCTGCAAAGTTAACTCAGGCTTGCACCACAACTGATCATAATTGATCAATGTTATCTGTATTTTATAGTTACTGTTTGTTGCTGAATATGTAAACATACCTATGTAGTCGGTATATATATATATGGTATATGGTGGACCTCCAAGATGGACATCGATGGTAAACTAGATTTTTATAGACTTATCAAAAAAGATATCTCATTTGAAAATTACTTGCTATCACCAAACTCCACAAACGAAATAGCAAAACTTACAGTTACGCATTAGTTCCCATTCACTTGCCTTTGAAACTGGACGTTATGTTCGCACGGTCAGCCCTCTTAATTCACATTGTTTGGCTTCGGCAATCTGCTATGGCAACTCTTTGCCAAAGAGGGACACACATATATATGCCCAGCATGTGCAAATGGCATTGAAGATGAAATCCACTTTCTATTTCATTGTCCTTCCTATTCCGAATTACGATCACATCTTTTTCTTCATATTAATGATGTAACTGGCCAAAATTACACCACTGTAAACGACTCCCAGTTTTTGTTGGCTTTGATATCACAATTTGATAATAAATGCACTCCGAAAATAGCGGCATTTATCGACTCTGCATTTGCAAAGCGGTGATTAATACTTGCAGGTGCACACATCATCCATAATTCCCATATATGACACCAGCCAGGAGCATCACTATATTGGAAATCGCTGTCATCATGACATATTGTCAAATTATGTTCAAATATATGCTTGTGTTTTTGTTTGCTTGTTACAAAGGTAAAATTGTAATTGTCCACATTTGCCAACTTTCCACGTTGAATTTATGACAATGAACTAAACTAAACTACCGGTAAACTATATATGTATACCTTACTTTTGCAGTTGGTATTTGCCAACAATGACATCAACCAGTTGGAATCTCATCACTGGAGGATTATTGATAATGAAAATAAGAATGAATTCCTTCTGTTTTAATGTTCTTCGTGGTAATAATGGTTTAGCAGTTGTAAATGAGGAGAAATCAAAATTCTACAATGTCATCAGTGGGATTCCTCAGGGAAGCGTACTTGGACCCCTACTATTTGTCATCTATATAAATGACTTGCCAAGTTCAACAAAATCTGATGTCATGATGTACGCTGACGATACCAAAGTATTCAGAGAGCTAACAACACCAGACGACATGGAAACTCTACAACAAGATCTTAATGAACTACAAAAATGGTCTGATAAATGGCTTCTTCGTTTCCATCCTGAGAAATGTGTAATGATGAACATTGGAAAAGAAGGATATACTCCAAATTATACTTTGAAGGGAGTTGATGGAACAACCTACACACTGAAGCAGGTCGACAGCGAGAAGGACATAGGCATCACCACAGATAAAAACTTAAATTTTGAACAACATATAAATGAAAAAGCACAGAGCGCTCAATCAGTGATGGGGATGATTAGAAGATCGTTTACACATCTAGATGAAGAAATGATGACGAAACTGTATAAAGGGTTGGTTCGACCAAGATTAGAGTATTCACAGCCAGCATGGAAACCATATTTGATCAAACACATCACCCAACTTGAGAAAGTCCAACGCAGAGCAACAAAACTAGTTCCTACTTTAAAACATTTACCATATGAAGACAGACTTGAAAAACTAAAGATTCCCACCCTGCAATATAGACGACACAGAGGAGATATGATAGAATGCTACAAAATTTTCAATACATATGACCCGGAAGTAGCAAATATACTGACACGGAACTCCGAATCCAAAACCAGAGGCCACAACTTCAAGCTGTTTTTAGAAGGGGCAACCAGAGACACAAGAAAACACACTTTTAGTCAGAGAGTTGTGGAGCCCTGGAACCAATTAGCAGAAGAGGTAGTCAACGCCGACAGTTTAAACCAATTCAAAAATCGACTAGATGATTATTGGATGGAACAAGAGGTGAGACTTGATTTTAAAGCAAAATTGGGTTTGACAAGTTCACAGACGAGTCGGGCGTTAGATAGACTTAACAACATAGGGCCTGAATTTGGTGAATTCGGAGAGCCAGACACAGAAGACGTGGACATAGTGGTAGAAGCCAGCGTCCACTAACAGCATAAGGTATCATAAGGTAACAAACTGGTAAGATTTTTCGGCAGTAATGACTGTGAACACCATGTTTGTAGGGATGTCCAGACAATGTGATGCGGATCATAGCCAGTACAACAATCAGCGAACCGAATTAAGGCACTATTTTAAATTTATTATCTGAACACCTCCACAGATAAATGAACAGGTCTATTAATTTATGGTATCCAGTTATTAAAGGGGTAATATGTTGTGTCATATTGTACTTTAACCCCTTTCTTTACTAAATGGATTCTCCCACTCAATTATAAAATTATATACTGGAATGGTATATATTATTAACTTGGAGGAGTGTTCAGGTTATATAAGCAGACAACAGACTGAAGAAAAGATAATACAAATACATAAGGATCCCTGTTCATTGGTGTGAAATGTTCACATAATAAGTTCAACAAATGACCTACCGTACTATTGTTGTTTGTTGGAACTTATTATCTGAACATTTCTTAAGAATTAATTTACTCATCAATGAGTATTTAGTACAGACAGGGTTAAGACATTGTGCCATTACACATGTTTGGTGGTCAGGTAATCTCAATTTGGATTATCTGATCAAAGGGATTAACACACTCACCTAATCCAAAGGTCACTCAAGTTTCAAATATCCCAAGAAAGTGCTGCCCTGTAAAACAACATCATTGTGTGTTTATATATGTTTTGGTGACTGTGTGGCTATGATGAAATAACATGGCTTATGGTCAGAAGCTATATTTATATATAAATCAAACAATTAATATACAACACTTTCATGTGACTGCAGGTCAGCTATGTGGCGGGAGATACATGTAGTTCTCGCTAAGAATCCAAACACTAGTAATTCTTTTTTCAAATGACGATAATAGGCCACCTATTTACATTCAGCTACAACGTGGACATTACTGAATTCTCTAGTTGAGTGGTGGAATAATCAACAAGATGGATTTTCATGAAAAATGTTACCCTGTAACAAAGGGATCATTTCTCCCACATTTAGAGGTATGTCTTTACTCTTGTTAACCATTCCATAACTTGCGCTTCCTGCAATTTTGCAAAAAATCATATGCCAATGCAGTCTCTTGTAGGGAGCCTCGCATATACATGTATATAAGAGAATACATTGGCCTAACAATATTTACCTTGACCTTATAAGCCAGTGCATTCTCTTATATATACGAGGCTCCCTGTGGGAGACTCACATATATAAGAGAATGCACTGGCACAGGCTATTTAATGCTGCACCAGCGCAGCTCCCATCATGAAAGGGTTAAACAACTCCATCATAGTCACTATTGTTCCCCTGGAGTTGAACTGGGGCCTTCTATAATTTTCTACAATTAACATTTAGACCAAATACTGACACAGGTCCCCCAAAGCAAAAATTAACCCCACCCCCAATAATACTTAATCCTATAGATCTATAGGATTAAGTATTATTGGGGTGGGGTCAATTATTGTTCTGGGGACCTGTGATACTGGCATATATCAGTCATGACAACAAGGGCCGGACCTGTGATACTGGCATATATCAGTCATGACAACAAAAATAAATTGTTTATGTTGCATGTTTCTGCCATCTTTATAACTTAAATTTAAATTTGAAGGAATGGCAAATTAGACATATAATCCATAAATAGGACCTTGTTTCAAAGAGCTCTAGAAATTTTTCCCCAAAACGGATTTTAGCCGATTTTGGATATGTTATTCCCCAGATTCTGCCCGACAAAATGACATCAAAAACAGATTATTTTGTTGTAGATCCAATGTATCAACAACCAGACTAATGATCTGGTCATCCCGTACTGATATAGGACCACATTGAAAAACGTGACTGGCATTTCATGGCTTGACTGACATTATTTGTGACAGACATCAGAGGCCAGTTAAGTCCAACACATATAGTCAGGGTCACGTATTTTGAGTGTGTATAAAGTATGGTTGTTTTAATATTGTGCATTAGAATATTATAACAACAACAATCGCATTATTTCTATCTGACTTTACCTACAAAACTGAGTTCAATGAAATTAAAAAAAATTCAAAATGAGCAACAGCAGCAGAAATAACGATCCAAAATGTGATATAGCATGTATGTAACTTCTTAAATATATGTATATTGTACAGTTTTATCATTAGTAAATGCTTATTATTTATTTACAGGCTACATTGGATATTTAACAAAAGGTCTACCAACCACAGTGTCCCCCGAAAACATGGCAAGTTGATGCCGCTTTGTTAAAGAAATTAAAAAAAATGTTGAATATTTTCTAAGTCGAAAAGGGTCAATAACTCCGTAAAAAAATATTTTTTCAGTCATCTATATACATGTTGCACATCTGCAATATGTGGGTAACAATACTCTGAAGTTTCAAATATTTACGATCAAAACTGTTGGAGGAGCTGATTACACCATGAAGGTACACTTATACAGAAAATTATAAATGTTTTTCAAAGTCGAAAGGCCCATAACTCTAGGAAAAATCATTGGATCAAACTCAAATTCGAACTTGACCTGTATCTTGATATGAACGACTCACAAAAAAAACGGAATTTTCAATTAAAAAGGCCGAACTTGAGTTATCATCCGGAAACCAAAGAAAAAACAAGAAAAATTGAATTTTCTAAGTCGAAAAAAGTCCATAACTCTAGGAAAAATCATCGGATCAAACTCAAATTCGAACTCAACCTGTATCTTGATATAACTGATCCACATTAAAACAGTATTTGCAATTAAAGGATCCAAACTTGAGATAGCATCCGGAAACCGAAAAAAGTGAGAAATTTTCTAAGTAAAAAAAAAGTTGAAAAAAGGGAAATAACTCCATAAAAGAACATCGGATCAAACCCAGAATTGCAGAGCACCGGTGTTCTTGGTTGAGACACCTACATACCAAATTTCAATCAAATCAGATGATCATTACTGGAGTTATAACTCCGGATGGACAGACGGACGCATGCACGCATGGACGCGGCTGATTACAATAGTCCTCCAAAAATTTCAGGGGACAATTAATAGCTTAATTTTTAAGCAGCTTAACATTGACACAGCCTTTCATCACTAAAATGTCAAATAAGGCAAACATAAATCCTATTTTCATAAACTAGGATAACATTTAACTGTAAATTTATTTAAAGATACTGTATCTCTTCCTAAACACGTTTTGTATAGTTTCCGGGGGGAAAATGATAATGAAAGAGTCAATGACACTGTAGCTCAACTTGGAGAGGAGATAATCATACATTACAGTCAATGGAGCAATAAGGAATGCGGAAAGTTTAAGCGTTTAAGTAATACCAGGGGTTAACCCGAAGAGTCATATGAAGCTTGGGATCAATATTTGGATGAAAATAATTGGCAGTAGGGCATGCCAAAGTATTTAGAGATGCGATGAGTAAATAAAATCCAAGATGGCTGCCCGCAGCCATGTTTTTGTTTGAACTTTGAATATCGTCCAAATTTGATAGTTCCAATCTAGAAGTGATACTGAACATGCCTGTAAATTCTAAAAACATTTCTCCATGTTTTTAATGAAATGTGATCAAATATTTGATGGCTCCCATCTAGTGGTCACCACGAAGATCCATATGAAGTATTTGGTGACAATCAGATGAGTGATGTGGCCAGCAGTAAAATCCAAGATGGACACTGAAGGCCATGTTTTTCAACAAAATTCAGAACAAAATTGATGGCTCCCATCTAGCAGTCACCCAAAAGATCCATATGAAGTTTGGTGACGATTAGATGAGGGTTGTGGTCTGTAGGGTGTGCCAAAGCATTTAGTCAGGCAAAAAGTAAAATTCAAGATGGCTGCCCACCATTACATTTAGATGTGATCCTAAACATGCCTATTAATTTTCAAAACAACTCTCCAAAAAATGAAGGCTGCAGGGTGTGTCGATGGATTCAAATTTAAAATCCAAGATGGCTGCTGGTGGCCATGTTTTAAACAAAAAATTTTATACTATTGATGGCTCCCATCTAGAGGTCACCCAAAGTTCCACATATAAGTTTGGTGATCTGATGTGTGATAAGGAATGTGACCTGTTGGGCGTGTCAAAGGATTTAGTCACTGAAAGAGTAAAATCCAAGATGGCTGCCGGCACCAATGTTTTTCATCAAAAATCGTTCAAATTTTATAGCTCCCATCTGGAGGTGATCCTAAACATGCCTGTAATTTTAAAAATAATTCTCCGAAATATGTGGTCTGCAGGGTGTTCCGATTGATTCAAAAAATTTAATCAAAGATGGCTGGTGGCCATGTTTTTTAATGAATTTCAGAAAAAATTGATGGCTCCCATCTAGAGCAAAGATCATATGAAGTTTGGTGATGATCGGATGAAAGATATGATGGACTATGGACGCCAACTCATGGCAATAGCTCAAACTTGTCTTTGTCATATGGAGCTAAAAATGACTTGAAGACAAACCTGTCCGGAAATGCTTCTATCAATTAATATTGATTTTAATATCAACATTTTCTTATATAATGCGATAATCAATTGGAACATTTTTTCATAATATTTTTTAGAATTTAGAACAGACTGCGAACTCAGATAGAGATATCAGGAGTTATCCCGCTACAGACATTTCTGTGAGCCATAAAATGTCCTAAATTGATAGTATGGGTCATACCAGAAAAATTAAATGATAGGAGCATTTCCAGACAGCGGTTATTTGATTCAAATTTATAATTTTATACCCAGGAAATTATATATATATAACTTGTTATAGGAAGCGATAGACTATCTTTAACTCTTCATCATGAATACTGGATTTAATATTTTCACTAATTTCATCTTCTGCCATGGAATTGTCTGCCAGTCTTTGAATTTTGAGAAAATCAATGGCTACAAATGAATTATTCATGGGCAAATATATGACAATATCTCGTGATCTAGTTCTTGTTGGATCACCAAAGTTAGGCACTGGCAAGCCCAGTGCTCAGCATCTGCTTGCATTGATGGGTAAACACTGAGGATTACCAGGTGTGACCCTCTCAGAAATTTGCAATATTTATAATTTTATTCACTGAATTGTGACAGTATTGTCTCAATATTGATTCAAATATTCTCCTGCTCACAGTGTTCCATTGTGCAATGAATCTTGGTCATTATTATCTAGCACCACTTGTAAACGGGTTAAATGAGCACTACTAGTATTACAAATCAGCTCATCCGACTGGTGAGTATCAGAGCCTCCATGTTCCGATCAAGCTATGGGTGATGAGTATCAAACTGGTAAGTATCAGACCATGTTCTGATCAAACTAGAACACAGCCTGTAAACTTGGCATAATGTAATGTTTAAAAGCGTCATAGCAGGTCATAGTAACTTAGTAAGTAATGTGTTAATGCTACATGTATATCCATGTATATTTACATTCACTGAATATTCTATAGTATTTTGCTATTAGTTTCCAAAAAAGCTGATGTATTTAAATAGGATTGAACTGAGAATCCATTTTTAGGTTGATATTTTTTACTAATATGTAATAATAAGGAATATTCTTCATCGGACATAATTACACAGAATAAATACATTTATGCCGATCACAAACTTATATAAATCTCTTATGATTGGGCCCAAATGTATTTATAAATGTACAATGTAATTACATCAGGAAATTAAGATGATTATTATTAAATAGGTCAGGCAGCACCCTCAATCTTCACCTCAAATGATACTCTTAAATTCAAGGAAAGAACAGTAGAAAACTCAATTATGCAATGAAATCCAATGTATATTGATCAGGCAATTAGGCTTAATTACAACAGTTAAGTGTAATTTTGAGTTTCACCAATGGTGTGTAATTGAATTAAGACTAATTTATCTTAATCCTAATTAGTGAAAAACGTTAATTTTATCTATTTTGTTTAAGTGTTATTGAACTGTGCTGTGCTTTTGAAAGCACAATTTATTAAAGTTACTAAATGACTTCAAAATAATTATTCAAGGGCAAATAGGTCAGGCACCATCCTCAATATCCACCTCAGATGTGAACTGGGGCTAGGGCCCAACCAGGCCCAACCTGTAATTACTTGGTTTGTATGTAAGTCTTGTATGCAAGCTGGTACCGGTACAGTAATGCCCTTTTATAATTGACTCCTTAACCACCATAGAATTATGGGTAATTTTTCAGGATTTAGTCGGAAACATGGCTTGTTGCCATTCATCGAAAAGCTCTCAGTCATAATTCTGCTGTGGTTAAGGAGTCGATTATTTAAGACATTACTGTATGTCTGCAGAATGCGCAAGATAGAGCGAAAGGAGCGTGCATGTTTATTAATAAATTTTTATATTTTCTTCTGTATTCATATACTTGTATAGAATGTTCCATTGGCGTAGTTATTCAATAAAAGAAAAATAACATATAATTATATATCCATTATCCACCTCAGATAATAACAATATATCCAGTTGCTTAAGTATGAATCAGACATTATTCAAATTTCACTTAAGATTTCAATTACTTTTTCAAGATTCGCTTATATTCAAGGTGAGTAACAGTGGGAGTAAAGTTAGAAAACTCAATTTACCAAATAGAATATTTAGAATTACATGTACCAGTTTATCAGGCAATTAGGCTTATAATTACAACACTTAAAAGTTATAATGGCGTAATTGTATAAAACGAATACACATGAATTTGATCGATAGTGTTTAAAAGTGCATTTGAATTGTACTAGCTTCTTGAGCACATTATTTATTACAGAGAACTAACAAAATTTTAGCATATTAAGTCTCTTGCAGTTCATTTTAAGTAATAATTCAGTTACAATGTTCACAATGTGTAAGTGAATTAGGCTTTGTAAGTGTAATTAGCTCAGAAATGTGAATTTGAACTCCCAATATAATTTACATGTGGGCACATTAGAATTGTGCTTAACCTATAATTAAGTCCCACTCTTAGAGTCTTATTCTCGACTATTAAGTTGGCTTAAGATGTGTTGGTCTTAAGTTATAGGTCTTATGAAGTTAAGTCTTAAGTAACTTCTTCTACTGAGTATTCTAGTGAAATTGGCGCCCTTCGCATGTAGTATTGTTGTCAGCAGACATGCAGTGCTGCAGGCCTATGTTTCTGGTTGAATTTTTTTACTGTATCTTTACTACTTTACTTCTTCTTCTTCATCTGTAAGGTGCTGTACATGTATACACAATATTGCACCATGCATGAATCAAGGGTTTAAGGATTCTGAATATATGAGTTACTAGTAAGGAATTGTTTAAGTTTTAAGGTTGAGTCACCATCAGTTAACGAGTAAAAAAAAAACTACCCACTCTGCCAAGCTGTTCCTATCTTTAACAGTTCTGTGTATTAAACTGAATGTATATAGGTGTCTGAATCTGCTCTGGGTCTGATGAAATATTTCAAATTGTATTTTACTTGTAAACTTTTCTGGTGGTTGCAGATGGTTAATTAATTCAACTTAATTGAAAAATTTGTCGCACCAGTCAGACCCTTGCCCTTAGCTTAATGAATAAACCCACCATGGAGTCATAATAATAATAATAATAGTTTAGCCTAAAAAAAAAACCCCTGAAAACTCAAGTGATTTAATTGATGTTCAATGCATATATTACAATATGGTAATGGGGCTCTGTGGAAGCCACATGTAGTCTACTTTGTCTCTTATAATTATTGTATTATTAATATTATAGGGCTCTAGCTGACCCATAAGCCATAATATGGCTTAGACTACATGTGGGTGCAAGTGCAAGAGGAGAAGAACAGTTGGGAGAGAGATGTAGGTTGGGGAAGGGTGGGGTGGTAAACGGTGTGCATAATATGTTGAAGATATGCTCATGATTCATGAATAAGCAATTTATAAAACTATATGTATATATGAGGTTCCGCACAGCAATGAGTGTGTAAGGATGTGACTGACCCACCAGTGGAGCTCAGTTGATTTAGGTTAAGAAAATGGAAGTTTGTTTTATTATTCTTTGATAAATTTGAATTATATAGAAGGTCATTAACACATATATGTTATGTATGGATCATTAAATAAATAACAATCATTGATAAAGTAATCTTCTCTTTTTTTTTTAGATATTTGGGGTTACTCTACAATCACGCTACATTAACTTAAGCTTTTGCTTTGGTCTGTCATTGTCTGTCATTGGGCCCTAGATTTTATATGTTCAAATTCATTATACCAGATTACCTATCTGGAAATTACTTCCAATCCCAAACTCGCACTACCAGCACAAATTATATTCCGTTTCCTGATCCTAGTTATATTGTTTTATATTCAACTAAAGAAAAACGGTAAATCTTACTTTTCTCTGAGAACTAAGCACTTATTACATTCGTCAAAGTTGTCAAATCAAGTTTTATATTGGCAACAGAGTATAAAATAAAATTAAAATTGTAAAAACAAGTCAATTTGTGTATAAATTAACAACAATTTTCTTTTCCTGAACTGGCTGAAGGTTATCTCCCTTTTCCGGAAGTAGTCTGTGGTATACACAATCACCATGGAAACTTTGCCAGGAAAATGAGATTAAAAGGCACTTGTTGTGCATTAAAATGAAAATTAATCCAGCTTAATCTTTAGAGATTATATCAACTCGACTTATTTTGTGTGCTATATATTTTTGAGTTCTTCTATAAATGGATTGAATAGACTTTAATCCACTTTTTGTGGAAGTAGGAGACGCAGAAGCTGAGAAAAAAAAAACGAAATTAGGAAAGACCATTCAGTTTCAACTTCAATTGCTTGCCACTGAAATTGTGTTTAGATTGAAGTGGTGTGTCTTGACATATGCCACTGACAATTTATTGTCTCATTCATTGAGATTATATATTACAAATCAACTGGGAAATGACTTCCCTGCTGTGTGTTAAACAGCCAGGGGGACAAGTTCATGTTCATGACAAAAATATTGTCAAAGATATCGAGTTAGACAAGACAAACCATCCACAATTGGTAAGACATTACTGATAGCCTAGTACCACTACCAGTGATGCTGAAGTCTTAATATTTAAATTTATGTCTAAATGTAGAGTGCATTTCTCTAGTCTATGTACTAGTCTATAGACAGAACCATAGTCATGCCATAGTCCATACCCATGGTTGTTGGACCCAATAACAGCCCTCATAATTGGCTACGGCAATCAGCAATGCCGAAGCCATTTGCCGAAGCAAATGGGCCCCACATCAATGGTTGCCGTAGTGGATTGCCGAAGCTGAAAAATCTGAATTATGAGGGCTGCAATAATAACATAGAACTTTAACAACACTCAACAGCCTGAACAGGTCAGGCACAGTCATACTCACAGGTGCCAAATGAGCTATATAAATCCAATCAAATCATATGTTTATTCAAAACTAAAAGATATATGTCTTACCACCGAAAGAACATCACAAGTAAATAAATTAAAATAATAACAAAGTACATGCAATAACAAAGAATGAAATATGTACCGTAGATAATTAACACAATAGTTGTACTTGTATTGGATGAATTACATGGTGTTCAAATTGCTCAGGAAATAGAAATCTTTAATCTATAGTATCAGCATTTAAGTAGTTATAAAATAAACTGATTACTCTGTGCGAGGTATATTTATAGAAATGAGTATGAAGCACAAGCAGTAAAAATTATATCAATAGTATTAATTGATAAACCGGGTCATATTAAAGGTTAATTCTTATTACCATGCATGCAGGGAGCAAGATTGATTAAATCAATACCGGTACGGCTCCTGACCTCCTGTATAATATTACTGATAGATAACTTCAAGGATAAATTCACAAATGTGAAAAGAGGATAATCCATATGCTCCCCTTAATTATAAGACTGTTGTGGTAAAATGATAATCTTATTTGAGCTCATGTAGCTAAATCTAGCTCAAGTTTTAATGTGATTTAAGTCCAATTTCTCAGTTCAACACATGCATCGAATTATCGCAATGCGAATTTACTTTCATTAGTTGGACTCCACATCAAGCTTCACAGAAACAACTTCTGTACAACTAGGCCTAAGGCCAAAATAAAAAAAGTCCTGTGTTTGTGGTGACCCGCCTCTATTTCGGCCCCCGACCATGTTCATTTCATTAATTTTGCAAAATTAGTATGCATCCGAGTTTATTTTCCATTTCATTTACGTGTAAAACAGACACATGTACTCAGGGATTGGTCCCATGGCTTTGGTCGATCCATTAAATATATAGTAGAATTCATGAAAAAATAAGTTTGATGCAGCTGTGACCCATTTGAAGACTGGTATAATTTCCAGTTTAACAGTACATGTGATGTGTCAGTTTTACACAAAAATGAATCGGTGTTACACGGAAAATAAAATCTGATGCATACTAATGCGTGCAAAATGAATACTGTATACACCCGTCAGTAAGCCCAGGGGCCTCATGCACATTTTGCTCAAAAAGTGGGCTTACTCACGAGGACCCCTTCTCAATGTCTCAGAATGGATTGATATATCAACCATTTTGTTTCTATTACATTTATGTCTAAAACAAAGATAATAAATATTTATCTCACTCTCTTGAAAATAAACTGACATGAAAAGCCATAAAGAATATATTAAAACAATTTTTTTTAAACATACACTTAACAGGATACTTAAGCCTACCGACCTTCATTTTTTTCTGAGTTGTATCCATAATGACACATTTAATTTAATTTGGTCTTAGTAAAAGGGGAGACAGACTTGGTCAGTGATAGATTACATGTCCATACACGCATATATCATCATCATGATACTCACTTGCAGGCCACATACAGAGGTTATTCACCCAGAAATTTTTCAAAAACAAGACCATCCACAATTGGTAGTACCAGTATGCATAGACCAAGACATAGTTCAAGACATAACTTAGAAGCTACCAAGATGCAAGACTGGCTGAGTGAAAGAACAGTCAAGACACTTCAGGTATTGGTATATTCAATACATATTAAAATGTAGTATATATTATGATTGTAGTATTGTTTTATTTGCAATCCAAGGGATATAAAGGCATTCATAAAATAATTTTGTGTGATTTATAGATTGGAAGTGAAATAGACAACATAATTCTCGATTTGTTGTTTAATAATTTTTCTCATGGATTAAACTTGTTTCCTGACCAAGAAAAACTGCAACAGCTAATGCCCATTACACAGCTGTAAGAGTTTTTTTTTTATTTGTAGATCGTCATTTATTCTCCAATTGACATCATGTGAAAAAATTTAATGGTTTACTCAGCTTTAACTGATTATTTGTCAACAAGTATTGAGTTAAATCATCGATCTATATTTAATAGATATAATATACATAATATATGTCGATGGTTAAATATAAAAACAAATATCCTAATTTTCCAGGAGAAGGCTGATGCAGAGTCACAGTCAGCACGTGAGCTCTACAGTCCACTTTTGGAAACAGAAGAAACATTTGTGAAGGTGCGTTATTGACAAACCTGCTGACAACATTCCTAACATATTGTAGTTTGCCAATTTTTGCCACATGCATGCAACCAGGGCTCCAAATAATGTTCTGAAAGTTCTACTTGTTACAGGGGACACATAGAATTATTTCTTACCTGTCACCTGAGAATTTTGATTGTGCATATATATTTATATGTGGGATCATAGCATATGTCTTTCATAGCATATGTCTTTGAGGAGAGAATAGATTAAATTATTTCATTCTTTATGAATATATTCATAACACAACCAGTATAAATGTATTGTGAATTTAGACATTTCGCAAAATCATGGATACGATTAGAGATATGGACAATATCCTGCCAGCATATGGCTAAAATTCGATCTTAGGATGTGCCACCAATTCCTGCTTGGGGATGCTCCAACATTATCTGTGTTGTGTATAATACACGGATTATAAGAACATGGGATCTGAAAGAGACACACATTACTTTTTCCATCAAATATATGTGTAACTGAATATACAGTAGTGGGGCATATGTCGTCTCACCAATTAACCATCATACCGTAGGTAAATTGTGATGGTGTCCACCATACTAGGACAATATATCCTATAGGTAGTCATAATAGTGATTTTGCGAAAGGTTAAAAAATTTTAAATATGAATTTTCTAAATTATCCACCTAAACTGGGCATTTAATAATCTTACCCATTACAATATAATTCTTTCTCATTTAGAATTTTTGGGGAGACTAGTGGAGAGTCTAGATATGGTAAATCCCAGTAAATCAATCTGGAAATATCACACTCAGACTAAGAGATGTGTCTATCTGACATAAATATTGTTCTATCGCCAAACAAAGCCAGTAGATTAAGCTCATGGAGTCCCCTGTCACTGGTGACAGGTAGCACAATGAGGTTCCCAGAGGGTGAATTTGGTGACACTAGCCCGCCATGCGGGATAGCATTACTAAATTCACCCTCTGGCCTGGTACCTCATTCTGCAAATGAGAGACACACTATTTCAAGGCTTGTTCTTTTGGATTGATTTGTAGTGGTGTCAAGCTAAAAAGTTAAATATACCTAGTGTATCTCTTCGTAATAAGTTTAATATAGTTTCTGGGGTATAAAATAATAAATATGAATCAAAGACATCTGTCCGGAACCATTTCAATCAATGAATATTAATTTTATTTCGATTTTATTTCTCTGGTATAATATGTACCTTTAGGTACAGCTTTACGGCCCACTTTTAGAATAGAAACTTTAGGCGATATCACGGAAAAGTTTGGAGCGAAGCAAGATAGAGAACTCTATCATGTTATCGCTCTCCATCAAGGCCATTTAAATGTGATTTTGATTAAGATATTTTGCTCGGCTACATCATGATTAAGCCACTTTATTCTGCCTTTATAGACAAATAATAAACCAAATCTTTAGTTTTGTCTGTGTTTTATTCACAGAAAAAGGAAAGTGTAGTCTTGAAATCGGGTTTTGGTCAAATGATGTTGTTGTAATTGTGGCCCGCAGGAGATACACCATCTTTAATTGTAATTCAAGTTGAAATATTTACATAGTCCGTCTGTGTTACACTAAATCCTGTTTGGTAATTGATCAACTGCCAAGTGGTTCACCATTTTTTTTCCCCAATAAAACACAGACCATAACACGAACACGATGTCACAAATTGTTGACCTGATCCAGCCTGATCACTAAATTCGGTGAGGACAACAATAATTTTTTGGGCATGCTTTTAAAAGATCACATGAATTTGCAGAAGATAAAATGCATAATAGAGGCAACTAATGGATGAACATCACCAACGTCAACTGGGGAACTTCAATTTCTTCCTAGGTCTCCCATAGCAGTTGAGGCCTCATCAGAATGAGGTTCCCAGAGGGTGAACTTGGTGACACTAGGCCGCCAAGCGGGATAGCGTCACTAAATTCACCGGGGACCTCATTCTTCAAATGACAGACAAACTATTTCAAGGCTTGCTTAAAATATTGTTTGTTTGGTGATTTAAGCTTCTGATAATTTCTTACTAATTGACCTACTCGATTTCAAAATGACCTACCCAACCATAATTGTATAGATAATTTTATCCTAAACAATTTGGCAACTTTAATCAGGCTTGAAAACATCTAGTTCAATATATATCAGAATATCCATGGTGCTAAACTTGTTGCCTATTGAAATGTTAGTGTCACATGCCACATTATTATTAGTGCATTCTGGCTATGCTCACTTCTTGATCACCATGTAATACTCCTTGGTATGTGATATGTACTCATGTGAAGGAAAGCTATCTGTGGAGCATACAAAGCCATACATGGGATAGAGGCCCTGACAAAAGATCTATAATATTGCTAGTGCTTCACTCATGATCAGCCAGATCTACTGGTGAAGTATTCACTTTAATCTGAGTGCTAATCCTCATACAATGAGGTGAAAAATCCAAAATAAATGTTGTGTATAACTTATGCCTTGGTAGTATCTTGGTAGTATCTTGGTAGTATCTTGGTTGTGTTTTCTGTCTAGATAGATAAACCCCCTGCTTTAAAAAAAAAGAAGCTATGACCTCATCAATAAATAAATTTGGTGCTTGGCACCAATTATTATACTCTATACCAACTTGAATTTTTTCTAAGTGTATTTCTCACAACCTGAGTATCGATCTGACTGCGCGAACACTGATTCAGTGGCATATCTTATTCAACAATATTCATTCAGCTGGTGAACACAGTCAATGGCTGCCAAAATATAAATTTTATGATCTTGCTCAGAACAAGTAAATCATACTGTCCCACTTTAATGTCCCACCAGCATGCTATATTTTATTTATAGCTTGCATTTCTTGAAATATATTTTGTTAAAGATGCATTATCCGAATTAAAGCTGCTAAATTACTATTTCTTTGGCTTGGGGGGTAAAAAATATTTGATTCGAGTCGAGGAACCCACCCATCAAAGCTCAGAGTGGTCAGATATCAATTTTTTAAGTTTGTTATTTCTCGAGATGTGCAATTATTTGTGGCCCAAAAAAAACGTCATCAAACGGATGGTCTCGGACAAAATTGTGGATGACGATGGATAGCTCTAAATCAAGTGGTAATACGACCGAATTTTGTGAAACTCAAGTAATAATACGGCCATATTTCATTGAACAAAATGTTGATAAATAACACGTTTTGGGAAATTTGATACCATAGTTGACAATGGTTAGCATTAATTTGTTGCAATTAATCAATTCTAATAACTAAAGAAATGTTGTTGTTGTTGTATCTTGATGATATGGGGACCGTCTGATCGGATGGAGTACCTCTAAATTTCATTATAAAATTTAAACCATAAGCTTCTACTTTCATTTACACAAATGGTATATGAAAATTTGAATATCAAGGATATTGTTTCCAGGATGTTGATGACTATTTGAGCAACAAATCAGTCCTTGATCAGAGAAAAAAAGAGATTCTGCACAAAAGTTGGACAGAACATGTCCACGAACCTGTTCGGCAAAAGATCATTCATGCAATGGACAGCGGTTGTTGGCCAGACCTGGAAAGACGCAAGAGGGAAATGCATAAGCAATATTTAGAGTTTGTTAATGGAAAGGTATACAACATAGCAGCTAGCTACATTTATATCACTCTGTTTTTTTAAATATTATTTATATACTAGTAATGCTGCATTTAATAAGTTTCACTGAATAATTTATCTGAGTATACATTACAAAATTTTGGTAGCATAGGATAATTTTATTTACAATACCAGTATGCACATGAAAAGTACAAATAAATAGAATAGTCATATATTGTTAGGGGTGATGCATTCATAATAGACTGTCACCTATCACCTCTATAACCTGTGTATTGCCAAAAGTATCTATGTGAAAGCAAAGACAAAGAATTTATAACTTATATTATATTACTATTTCAGGGGCACGTGTTTTTAGATACACTGGATCCAGAAGAATACTATGCTCAAGCTCTAAATGGAAACAGACCGGCACCTATAGCAGTAAGTCAACCGCCTGTTGTATGGTGTGTTTTCAATGCATGTTTATTGGTTGATATATATATTACTATGTGAGGCCATTAATATAGGTGTGTTTCCCCTAATATGATGAAAATTTCACCAATCTATAGGTCAGTTCTCCCAGGTGCCTAATAATAATGACGCCACTATTTTTTTATTTTGGAGAAAATTTCACACCATCACTATAATTTGGCTAGAGACAGATAGAAATTTCCATTACTACTATTAATTTTAGCCAAAAATCCCACCCATTAGGGCCATCACTATTATTAGGCCATAACTATTATCAGGCACCTTAGACTAGTATAATGATGAAAATTGTTTTTATTTGCAATTCTTTCCCTGCATTATATCTGAATTTTTCCAGTGTAATTCGTTGAATAATTCTCAGGATGGTTACTATATAATGAAGAATTTCATATACAGTTGTCTCTGGTTCCATGAATGTCAGTTAAACTTTCGAGATCACTAGATTCAACCATCTTTAGACCTCTAGACAGTGTATTGCTCACCTCCTTACAAATTGAATATTTCCAGTTGTTTTATCACCTGCACTGCAGATTTCTCACTGCAGTCATTTCCAAGACTCGACTTCTTTGGCATGTGCCTTGACGCGCAGTTGTAACTCGATGTATGAATATAAACTTGGACAATCAATAGTCACAGAGTTGGTCTGTCAGGTTAGGGGAAACACACCTTTTTAAAAGGACTTATAGTTATTGGCTGAAAGCCTCTTTGGTGTTGTCTCACACAAATGAAATATATTTATTGTTTTTCACAATCTGTTTTTGAATTATTGTTGTGACTAATATGACTGTTCACCACTCAGATTAATGGAATCTGAATTGATCCAATTGCCTCTTTGACAAATTTCACAAAAGTGGCATAAACAAGAAGATTGCCCCTTATTCTAATGATGACCAAAATAATGTATATGAACATATTCATGTTGACATATCCATTGTGTCACACTTTATTATTGTTGTGTATTAGTTTGAACTCATGTTAGCAATTTTCTGAGCCAAGCTTCTTAAAAGCTTCCATTCAACTTTGCTTATCGCTGCCATTCTGTGTTTGTACCTCCTGCTTGATCCCAGCTTATTAAATCTTTAATTTGTTCTTATCTTGTCTATTTTCGGCACCAAATTTAACCTTGCTTTGGACATACTAAAGAGAGAGGCCCTGTTTGAATGTCAAGAATTGTAAAAATACTACAGTATAATATCTGTATCGATGGAAAGCTGTTTATAATGGTTGCCACATATTCTAGTCAATATATAGCTAGTAGTTTGTGCAACAAATAATATCCTTCATATTATCTATCTATAATAGGGATTCTGTCATTGAATCTGTTATTTACCCAACTTTTGGTATTCGTACCTGCTCAGCTGTGGCATATATAGTTAGCTGGAAATCGATGGGATATTTCCCTTGAAGAGAATCGATCACTACCGACCTTGGGTTTGTCTCAAACAATGTATAATTCTAAGTTTGACCCTTTCCTTACATTCAAACTTGAGCTGCTTCCTAAAGCAGATGTTAATCAGAATCTTTAAATATAACATTCTAAAATGTTGACAACGGCATTGATTATGCTCATGAATGTGAATGGTAGAAATCATTATTCCAAATTTTTTTCTTGGTATATCATGAAAGAAGATTTTCTAATTATGGTTTACATTGAGGCCTGACTTAACCATCCTCATATACAGCATATAATGTGGATAATTTGTGGCAGCAACAATTCTCAGCAATTCTCTCCTTTCCACATGATGCGTAACTCAAACGATTTGTGTGAATTGCAAGGCATCACTGAACGAGGAAACATTGATTATTGGCAGATAGAGTTTGTCACAAGCAAATTATGCGAAAAGTCCGCAAAAAAATGACTCGTCATTGCTGCCAGTGAATTATCTCAGTTCAATTTGGCTGTGAGAATCAAGTGAATCATTTAGTTGCTACAAGTGACTGGTCTGCTGATTTGGCCTTTACAATGATGAGAAATGACAATGATCTTATGAGATCTGGAAACACATGGATGATTGGGATATTACCATGGACAGAAAAAATAATATTTCTCAACAAACAAAGGAAGATAACTCTAAAGCAAATGCAATCAACATTATTGGACTATCCTTTGAAATCCCTTCTGATGACGAATCTCCATACCAAATATCATTAAGCTCCATTGACACATGGATGAACAATACCATTTGACATTCCTTTGAAGGTTAAATACATGTATATATAGTAATGGCTTAACTCCATACCAAATTTATTACGATCTGATAACACAGTGTTGAGATGGACAGAAGAGAATACAAAATATGTAATAAAGTATACCTCATATTCTCTTTTGAGAATGTGTGGATGATACTCAATATAATCATTGGCATTAAGTAATATAAAAACACTAGCTGGGGTACCTGGCATTGCTCGAGTAAAGAAGATTGGAAACAACTTGAACTTCTTGTAGTGTTTTGACATGCATTTACTCAATTTCAAAAAACTTCTTTGTGCACCACATTGGTGGTCTTCCCTTCTGCTGCATGATGAATAAGTTATGCGATGATCCAACCCTCGAGCACCCAACTTAGAAGTGGCAATGGGAGTAATGGCAAGCCAAACCGCTATTTAATATTAATTTTACTTAAATAAAATAAAATGACACTTTATTTTACTTAAGTAAAATAAAGTGTGATTTTATTTTACTTAAGTGAAATAAAGCACCATCTACATGGTTTTATTTTACTTAAGTAAAATAAAATCACACTTTATTTTACTTACCGGGTATTAAGTAAAATAAAATGACATTTTATTTTACTTAAGTAAAATTAATATTAAATAGCGGTTTGGCTTGCCATATGGGAGTCATGATATGGTATGGATAAAGAGCTTATGCTATTCAAGTCGATGTTTGACATTGAATGCAGTCTCTGTTTATTAACAATAAAGAGCAATTTCACTGTTGATCTATACCTGATATGGTATAAAGAGCGTTCTGCTTGCTTATGTACAGCAACTCTGAGCAGAGTCTCAGCTGATCTTTTAAGACATCTTATGTCAATGGGACCTATCTAATAAGATTCTCCATGGTATATTACCTTATATACAAATAATCAGCTCCGAGGGTCCAACCATTTTATGGTCACCTATAGCCGGACAAACAAATGAAAAACAGAATTGAGTTTTATTAGTAGATTATCAGAATGGTTTCCAAGAGATAATTCATGTTGTTCGAGAACTTGAACATAAGAAATCAGTTGTAAATAGCTATTTAAACTTTATAGAATACCGCTGCTGTGCTCATGCGATTCACCCAAATTGCTTGTGTCACACTCTATCTAGAAATATGCTAATATACAGTTATGCCCGAAGTATGGATTATGGGAAATTTTTCAGGATTTAGTCGGAAATATGGCTTGTTGCCATTCATCGGAAAGCTCTCAGTGAGAGAAAATTTCCCACAGTTCTACTGTGGTTAAGGATCATATACTTCAGGCATCACTGAGAGCTTCCAAAGAATGGCAGCAAGCCATATTTCCGACTAAATCCTGAAAAATTTCCCATAATTCTGCTGTGGTTTAGGGGTCGATTATTTAGGACATTACTGGATGTGAGTTTGACTGATATCACAGTAGATTTTATAATTCATGACTTTGGAGTAGACTAGCTACCAGTAATTTTAAATGTGAAAATTGAGATTCATGGCATCTTATCCACAGATAAGAACCCCCAACTTGCGAGACCCGTTATTGTCGCAACAACGTGCACGTTGCAGTGAGGACCGGACAGTCATGAGGTGCTCCACGGGTTCAGTCTACACTGACAGAGATATCCAGAATATTAAGTTACCTCCCTTGCCATTAGTCCCTCTGGGACGGCATGGCACTGACAGTATTAAATGGTTAGAAATGCCACTTAACAACATTGACAGCACGCCACGAAAATGTAGCATGTAAGTCACTAACTGTTCACAGTCGTTATTATTTATAATATCTAATATATGTTGTTGGTGTTTTGTATGGTGCTGGTCAGTTCTTTCTCAACCAGGAGAGTTATTAACATCATCATAATTTACTGGAAAGTATCTCTTTTCCCTTATAGCCAGATATAACACTGTTTTAGTAGTGAATAAATCAAGTTTACCAACTCGTGTTCAAATATAATTTTTAAAATTATCTTGCTACCAATGAAATGAGACACAGCATTTTAGATTCCAAAATTTTCTTCCTGTTTTATCCTTAACTGTTTTATATTCACAATTTGACTTGATCTCTGTGATTGGATTAAAATGATGTACAATTACAAGTACTCAATCCAATTAAATTTTATCAAATTAGTTATTTTTACTTGTAGTTGGTATGAGCATCAATAATTCAGATGACAATTTATAAAATAAATACGTCCTCCTTTAACTGTTTTTCTTGGAATGCGATGTGTGAATTATGATGGCGATTGTTTGTTATACTTGGCATCTGTTATGTTTATGGTTATTTTTGTTATAAGGCTTTAACTTCTGATTGAGATAACTCATCATAATCTTGCTTATTGCTATGCTTTTTCTTATCCTTATTAATCTCCAAATATTACAACTCTTTGTAATTTGAATACTAATAGTATTCTTATTCTGAATTACCATTAAATTCACAAATGGAGCCAGTCTGATAAATATCCAGACTCCTTGTTATTTCACTGTTGATTGAAATGAAATTTTGGTCTAGTTTCGTCAAGACTGAAATGGAGCATCAGAAATTAATTGAAAAATAATGTAATTTCAATACATAAGACCTATAGTAAGTGTATAATCCTAAATTTGCATTAATTTATAAATGAAGGTTAAGATATTTTCACATTTAAATGTGGAACAGCTTTTAAAAGACAAATTCTTATTTAAAACAAAAAATAATATTTTGGTCACTTTTGGGTATTACCGAACCCATCAGAATTCCAATATTATCGAATCATGATTAGATGGAACAAAAATTGATTAGCTATTGCTTCGATATAGGTCAGTATATATGTTACAATATATGTTTTTCATTCAGCTCAGATGGATGGTTTCATATAAGCGAGATCACTGAGTCAAATCATGAATATTCAAAAGTTCCCTATATGGAATACACCTCCAGAACTATGACCCGTAGCACTTAAACCGCAGAATGGGGGTGGCATGGTTGAATCCAATATGGCCGCGACTCAGTGATCTTGCTTATTCTTATGTCTTTAATATGCATGTAATTTTAATATTATAATTTTGTTTCTTCTACGTCAATTGCTAAGCTTTTCGGATAATGTATTTTTAATTTTTTCTACTTAGTACTTATGTTCAAAGTGTATGTTATTATTAGTACAGATAGGAACATTTGTATTCAAAATTTGAGGTTAACACATGACAGATGTTTGATAATTGGTTTGTTACCCAACAATTGGAAGTGACATTATCGGTTACAATAACAGTCTTATATAACCTGATATACCCATATAGCTAATCTGGGTTCTTCATAAAACATATATCCTAATCATCATGTAATCTGCAATTGTTTCATAATTTGATTGTAAGAATTTCAGTATATGATCTGGAACACTGACCATATCTAGATACATATTCATATTGTGAACCATGTATCGAGATATATATTGCATGGCACAAACCATATCTCCCATCCCTGGCTACTAATGTGAGTCTGGCTGAATAAATGCTCAATCGTGTATGCAACAAGATGTAATTCACCAAATGTCAAAGTATAAAGTATAGCGATGTCATTCTAGTGAGTGTGTTGATCGTTAACTTTTCACGTTTTATTTATGAAATATGAAACGTGTGTTTTTGTTCTAGATAGTATGATATACTAAGTATAGTCAGTAGTAGATGATACTTCACTTTCAATATTATAGAATGTTTTATGGCTATTTCTTATGTCCTTTTAAAATAGTGTTAGAATAATAACAAACCATTTATAGATTGGACTTAAATAATATTTAGAATGTAATATGAGTGTTAATTCAGACTCTCATATCCAACTGTTCTATATACTATTATCTATAGTTTAATGTCTGTTGTCTGTCTTTGTGCTGCTTCTCTAACCTATCTTCTATGTTGATTAACATTTCAGGGCAAGAATGCTAGGAAATTGTACCCAAACTTACATAGATTTCCCATCTTGGTCCCAATTGCGACATGACCCAGCTATTGTAGAAGAAGAAATGCAAATCCCGAAGAAGAGAGTTAACACTGATGACAGTCTAACACCAGCCATGTATATATCCCCACTAACAACACTAGCCTCTCAAGCACTCCATGGCATGAGTCACATTGTAACACTTGTAACTCAAAGGGGATACGTTTTATTGAAGATAGTGTCAGGGATCATTCAATTATTTAAAATATATTCTATAAGAATAGGTCAGAAATCACATGCTGTACATAGAGTCCACCTAAAAGTGATTGTTTCTTCAGCATGAAGCCAATAACAGTAGTAACTTAGGTTAAAGTTCAATGTAAATGAAAAACTTTTATAATTGAGATCAGAATCATGTATGTCCATTCTAACATTTTGCATTATGTCTGTGGTATTAGTTTTCCAATCAGGATCTCTTTTGGCAATGCATAGATATACATGTAGCTTGGTGAAATTATTTCCATGTGCTGTTCAAATACATGCTTTGGTTGCCTTGAAATATGCCCATTGCAATCATCTTAAAGGTCAGGGGAATTGGCACTTGATTGATAATTATAGCAATTAATATTTTTTTTGGACAATAGTGCTTGGCTTAGATTGATTATTCTAATACATGACAATAATGCCCAAAGTATATTTAATTTAAAATAATAGGAGCTTGGACAACATCTTTTATAAATATATTCTGAGATGAGAATTTTGAGCACTTCCATCTCCATTTTGTGAACCCTTTCATTGCTGGAGCTGCGCTGGTGCAGTATTAAAGACCCTGTACCAGTGCATTCTCTTGTATATGCAAGTTTCCCATAGGTTGCCTTGCATATATAAGAGAATTCACTGGCTTACAAGGTCAAGGTAAATATTGTTAGGCCAATGCATTCTCTTATATATGCAAGGCTCCCTATGGGAGACTCGCTTATATAAGAGAATGCATTGGCAAAGGGTTTTCTCAAAATTCAGGAAGCTCCAGTCATGAAAGGGTCAAATTGTCATTGTTAAACTACAGTATAAAGTAATAGCATAAATGGTTTTGTGAGAGTTACTTTTCAAAGATACAATCATATCAATGCCATGGAGTACGAATCACTGAAATAGATATTTACCTGCAGTATCATTTCCTCTCAAATTTCTCATTTCTTCTCTTGTCCCTTTATATTAAATGATTATAATTTGCTTTAAATTCAGTCAGAAAAGATTTTTAATTTTAGACTTGTGATGTTATTGACTGGTATCAATATATTTGAAGTCATGTTCTGTTGCTAAAATCGCAGCATTTATTTCAGTTATCTGTTTTTGTTGTTGATATTAAGAGGAAGGTTATCAATCTTTGTTATACAACACAAACTGCAAATTGTGGTGCTTATCTGGAATATATTAGATCAGTACATGTAGTACCAGCCAGTCAACCGGATTGAAAGAATATTTATCAGATCTCTCATTTTTTTGTTTGTGAATTATTTTTCCAATTAGGTTAATATCCTTGTGCGTTGCACCAAGGAATTCACCATAACTTAGAAACACAAGAACACAAATTTGTATCCCTTACCACTTAGAAGTGTGTTATGCACTAGTGAAACATTAATGGAAGATACCGTGCATGACATTGTGTGTTATCTGAATACCAACAAATAATAATGAACAAGCATGGGAAATTTGCATTTATCATGAACAATATACACTGCACAAATGAAATTATTTTCATAATTCTCATGACTACTGATGTAATGTGCATGAGTATTCATTTTAAAATATGCCTCAACCTGGAAGTGACTCGTAATGTTTATATCATCTCAGACCATCTGGTCCCTTTTATTTTCCAGAAATTACCAATGATAGATTTAGAAGGAAGCAGAAAGGATAACTGAATTATTTGGCAACATAACTTGTTTTTTCAGTTATGAGTTGTATTGACTAAGATGTCAGTTACTTGTCCATTACCAAACAAACTAAAATTGTTATTCCTTCAGTTAAAATATTTTCAAGCTAAAAATAAGACAGTTATTCCTTCCAAACATAACTATATATATTGTGTCATCACAAAGATCACGAATAGAGCTCTGTAATACATGTTCTTATGACTTTAACCCTTTACCCAACAAACCGGCCAAAACCGGCCAAAAAAAGCTTCAACAGCCTAAAATATCTTCGGTCTGTCTCAATAGAACCATACAAATATGGATATCATTGGAACCGGCTCCTTGACCACATTGTGATAGTTACAGTTATGCCCTGTGCCAATGCATTCTCTTATATATGCGAGTCGACCATAGGTCGCCTCGCATATATAAGAGAATGCATTGGCATAAAAAAAAATCTTACATTCTTTAACAATTTTATAATTTTTAATGTGTTAAGCCAATGCATTCTCTTATATATGCGAGGCGACCTATGGTCGACTCGCATATATAAGAGAATGCATTGGCACAGGGCCCTTCTGTTGGGTAAAGGGTTAAACTCTCCATTGGAGATAGGCGAGTATTCTATTGACATTGTTTTCTTTTTAATAATTTGCTGATGTATACAGTAATGCCCTAAATAATCGACTCTTTAACCACAGCAGAATTATGGGTAACATTTCAGGATTTAGTCGGAAATATGGCTTGTTGCCATTCATCAGAAAGCTCTCAGTGAGAGCTTTCTGATGAATGGCAACAAGCCATATTTCCGACTACATCCTGAAAAGTTACCCATAATTCTGCTGTGGTTAAGGAGTCGACTATTTAGGGCATTACTGTAATTAATAAAGTAGTTATTCATCCTAGTATCAGACAGTTCAGAATTGATGATTCAATGGAATAACTTTCAGAGTTCTTTATTTTGTTGTAGCATAGACTGATTGGACATAAGGAATTGTGTGAATAATGGATGTTATTCATTAAGTACCGTAATTCAAATCTTGAAGAACAATATCTCATTTTATGTTTAGAAAAAAACAGAATGTAAAGAAAAATCAGAAAAATAAATTAAAATAAAAAGGCAAACAGACAAATGAAACCAAATGAGTCATAAAATATGGTACCTAAAATTTACCCAAGAATTGTTTTGGATTTTTTGAATTTATCAACATTTAGGACATACTTAATATAATTCCACTTCAGGGCCCGAATGAAGGGGAGATGTACAAACACATCTATAGATTTTGATTCCTGGGCAAAGCAGAGGTTTGGCCCAAGCCAGGTGGATGAGGAGATGCAGATTCAAAAGAAAAGGATGTATAGTGAAGATGATAAACCGCCGTTCATGTACAGACACAAACAACAAAATACAAAACCCATGGAACAACGACCTGCCCCGGTCTTACTACTCGACTCACCGTTTGTTACTAGACATGCTGCAGACATTGCAGTTGCTGAGTGATCTCTTGTTTTCATCATTTAATAGAGTAAGGTGTTTTACTGTTGAAAAATTAATGTTAGGAAATTTTGTTCCAAGTCTGCAAATAGTGTGTGTCATTTGCAGGATGAGGTTCCCAGAGGGTGAATTTAGTGATGCTATCCCAACGGTGCTAGTATTACCAAATTCACCCTCTGGGGACCTCATTCTGCTTGTGCCTCAATTGCTATGCGAGACAGGATCAGATTGACCGTTCCCCAGTTGAAGATGATGTTCACCCATTAGTTACCTTGATTATCCATTTTATATTCTGCAAATTAGGGAATGTAGAAACTGAATGTTAATTTGAGACTATAGATACTTCCCAGAAGATGAGGCCTAAGCATACTGCAGTCCCAGCGGGTGAATTTGGTGACGCTAATTTTAGCATCTCTAAATTCGCCCTCTGGGGACCTCATTCTGCAAATGACAGACACACCATTTGCAGGTTTGTTTTGTTCCAAGCTATTTGTTATTGTTATAAGCTTTCTTGTTGAAGGATCATGGTATTTCATTTCACAACAAATTTGATAGATGTGTGTACTTTTGTTTTAAAATGATTGGTCTGACAAAAATTAACAGCTATTCTGAGCTATTGTGATGTTTTAAGAATATAACAGATCTGAGACAGCAGCAATTTATTATTTAATTTTTTAATTACGTCAAGTGCTATTCTGAGTATAGGTCTGAGAAGATATCCTCTGTGATCAGGTCAGGCACACCCTGAATTCAACTATTGTAGTTATATTTAAACATTATAGCTGAATTTGACAGTGCAAAATACACTATTTCCCTATTTTTGTGGATCGATCGCTCTTTCCAGTGCACTGCTGAGCCAAATTGTCGTAAAACATACATTAATCTGTATGTACATTATTGTGTTCATACATTGTTACATGCAGAATGTCATATGAAATGGATTTGTAATCTGATCACCATGTTAAACTTAACAAACTTCTTCAAATGACACTTAGATGACAGCTACGGTACATAGCATTTTTCTGGTAATTCTGCTTTGATAGAGTCCAAACTTGTCACACTGAATTGGACTCATGCACATCTATAGATGACAGCTAAGTACACTTTTTTTTTCACACTAAGAACACCGCTTGCCTATTGCAATCATGTTATATTTTGAACTTCTAGCATTGTTGTGACCAGTTATTTTTTATGTATTAAATTTGAAAAAAATTCTGACTTCAAATTAGTAATGACAAATCATGGATTTAAAATGTTATTTTATGATACAATACATTTGCATAAACACCAATAATGGCAGTATGCTAACAATACAATCCATAATAAAACAATAATTAATAAATATTTACACGTGAACATGGCATTTTTATTATTCTTATGTACGAAAACAAATTTGATGTGTTATTCTTAAGAGTACATCTGTATCATATACTGTACATCGATGAATAGGACCAGCCAAAACTTTTTTGGGGGCAGTATACTTTACCATATCAGCATTCAACTATGAAATCTAAGTAATACATGCAATAGCATGTTTATTTTACAAGTGATTGTTCCAAGGTGTCATGAATTATGTCTGAATAATATAAAGATAGCCCGTATTATTTTGGTAGGTAGCAAGAGATGTCAGTTATAATATTTATCAGTATTAAATTTTTTTTCTTAAAACTGAAGATTATGAGGATTACTCTGTTGTTTTAAGATATCCATGTTATATGTCATACTTTCCATTTGATACCTCACATCATGTCACGTCGGGTTATGGAATAAGATTATTATCTAACCATCGTATAAGTAATTATCTCACCAGTTTTAGCGGATGTTATAATCGTTATGTTTAAGAAGCAGCACTGTTTTGCATCACATAAATGTATGTTAAAAGTAATAGTTCCCTTGATGTTTATGAAATCATTGGAGACTTTATGACATTATTATCTGTAAAATTTCATCATTGTCAAAGCGCATATGTATGCTATTTTCATTGTTAAACAATTGTCCATGATGCTGTGATAGAAAAGTTATCTATATTTTTGTTACAATTCTCATTTCTGACATTTATTTATGCAAACTTATGCATTTCAAAGTGTGTGAATGAATAAAAACTAATATCTACACAATTTTATTTGTTCTTAGCCAAATGTAGTGTAATTAAAGACACCTCCCTACACAGCTCTGGCCACCCCCCCCCCCCCCCTCCCCACACACACACACACACATGCAACACACACATGCAACCTCATAAAAAAATTATATAATAGCATGATATTAAAGGCTAAATCCGACAAATTTATAGATCCAACTTGAAAATCACTATGTAGGGGTCTTCGACCCACACTAGACTGTCCCCATATTTGGCCCAACTCTTAACTAATTGATTTATGAATTGAGATCTACAATATTTTCTCTGAAGTTATCTCTCGTCTTTCACCTTAAATAAGTAAAACTTGTTGTGGCCTTGCTCTTTGGAGTTTTAAATATTACGGTATGAAGAATTTGTTGCTTACAATTATAGCCATAGATGATCTGGTGCAGCATTAAAGATACTGTGCCAGTGCATTCTCTTATATATGTGAGTCTCCCATTGGGAGCCTCATATTTATAAGAGAATGCACTGGCTTACAATTAGGTCAAGGTAAATATTGTTAGGCCAATGGATTCTTTAAAATATGCAAGGGTCTGTATGGGCCTTGAGACTCGGATATATAAGAGAATCCATTGGCACAGGGTTTTCGCAAAATTTCAGAAAGCTCCAGTCATGGAAGGGTGCCCCTGAGACTCGCATATATAAGAGAACCCATTGGCACAGGGTTTTCGCAAAATTTCAGAAAGCTCCAGTCATTGAAGGGTGTCATTTCTACAAATGAATCAAAGGTAATCAAGAAACTAATAATCAGTCATCATATTATAATATATATTATAATTCAGCTATCAATTGTTAAAGCAAGGATTTATTGTGTGTGGGAAATTCATTCCTAAATAAGAAGTGGTTAGAATTTTGTAGTCGCAACTTTTAATTCCTATTTTTCTTCAGAATGTGAGTGTTGAATGAATGAACCATTTATGTAAGAGAATGCAATTTATGTTCGAAAGATCAAATTAAAAAATTAAAGAGAAAATCAATCTCTGTTAAGAAATATTGGATTCATAACAAAAAATCACTGTCAACACTGCTGTCAAGAGAAAATAATTTTCTCTTCAAATCATCAATTATGTATTTTCTCTCAACATAAACTCCCTTTGTCTTGACATAAAACAATACAATATCTCTTCAGAGGAAGTGATATTTAACTTGAATCTCCTTGACCTCAATGGGAGATCTATATATAATTAGCATGTTGTGCTCATTTAAGCTTTAAAGGGAGTTTCCTTTCCAATTTCTGTTTAATAAGTGGAATCATTTCTTAACAGGATTTAATTTCTCTTACATGTATTAAAGGCCCACTTAATTTTCGAACCCCCAGTTTACTTTATATAAAATATATGCCATATTATATACCATTTGAAAGAGAAAGCTCCAAAACATTGTATTATCAACTTATCGGGTGTAATAAACTGTGGACATGTTGTTTTTGTTGAGTTGCCAACGCGTTTTTCATCAAGATTGAAGTAAAAATCAGTATTATTTTCAATGCAGGGGGATAACTCTATATATTAAAGATAGAGTTATTCCCCTTTCATTGAAAAAGTTTGAATTCTGTTGCATTCTGTGTGCCAGAGGGGGGAAGTCTTCAGCAGTTTTCTATTTCTCTGTGGGCATCTTCTGAGACACATGTTTCAAATATAGTATTTTATGGCATAGATTGTTATTAAAACCGTATATCAAGTCACTATAAAAACAAATAATTAAGTGGGCCTTTAAAGAGGAGATGAACTTTAATTTGTCTTTTAAACTAAAACAAATTTCTCTTAACATGCAGCTAGAAATGAGATAAAATTAGTTTTTGTAATGAGAAATTGCATATCTGTTAAGATAAATTAAATTTCTTATTATCGAAACATTTCACACCAAAAAAGTTCATATGAATACTTCTGCACTTGTATTATCTTTTCATCATACTGTACTGTACATTTTTCCTGAACACCCCTTCAAATGAATAATAGACGGTTCCAACATTTACTTTTTAACTGGGTGGAAGAACCCATTTAGTATAGAAAGTGTTAACAGAAATTGAATAAGTAAGAACGAAATTAATAGACTATTATGAAAGAAAAAATTGTATTTAAAAAAATAACCCTAAACGTGAATTTCCCTCCGCTTAAACGTCCCCATATAAATATTCACAACAGAGTTTCTTTATTGATGGATGTCTGGGACTAATATGTGTTCAGAATACACATTAAAGTGGAATATAATATGCCGATATTATAGGTGGCACATATCGTGCATAACCATGGAAAAAGACGCTGTCGGCCACGACATATCCGATAGGTCATGCCATTCACAATGAAACAAGGGATATATTAGGCCGTTTTATTTACATACTCCGTTCCCCGATGAAATTCCGCGGCTGACCACTGGTCTAACATGTAGATTGTTGGGTATATTCCCACAACATATAAACTAAAGATTAATAGAAGCAAATTAGATTTTTGAGACAATGCAAATTTTTTGAGATTGGGTGGGATACGAACCCCGGCCCGACGGCGAGCGCGCCTTGCGACTCAAAGTCCGACGTCAATACCACACGGCCACCGAAGCAAAAAATTTGCATTGTCTCAAAAATCAAATTTGCTTCTAAAAATAGGCGCCTGGTGTGTTGTATAGTCCCAAGCATGTTCTAAGAGCAATGCTCGCCATGTTTCGGAGGCATAACATATATAACATTGCTGCTGTGCCGTACCTCCTATATACATAAAGATTAATATTTTAAACGATGTAGGCGATGTCCACATTTAAACTCAATAACTCTTAATAAGCGAGGGATCATGCAATAGTCGCTACCATAAGCAAGATCGCGGAGTCGAGACCGTATTGGATTCATCCAGCTCCGTTCCGTGCATGTTTCAGAGATATAGTGCTATATACAGGTTATTAAGTTCTGGAGTAGCATTTTCATATTATGGAGCTTTTGAATATTCATGACTTCCATATATGGAAATGCTATACTCCAGAATCTTGGCTTTTTGCACTAAAACCAGTCCTGGTGGATCCAATGCCCCGAGTTACTGACATGGCGTATTGGGTCCATCCAGCCTCGATCGATGCAGTGCTACAGGTTCTGGAGTATATAGAATTCCATATATGGATCTTTTGAATATTCACGAATTCCATATATGGAATTCTCGAATATTCAAAACTCCATAAATTATTATTATATGGAATGCTATACTCCAGAACTTTGACCTGTAACACTTAAACCGCTGTATGGATCCAGTTGACATGGTAGCGACCAGGGTCCCTGGCAGTCTCGTTGAAAAGACGACGATAATCCTAACGAACGTACGTCTCCAGATGGATGTGTCCATTATACTTCACTTCTACAAACGACGCGACATTCCCAACATGGCGTAATACAATAAGATGCGAAAGAATAATCAGTCACGAATATCGTTGGCTGATGATGCACGGTCTCCTGCATGTATATATAGGCCTATTACTATGAATAAATGCGTTATGGATATATGGCCTGTATTCAGTTTTCCAACAATAGGTGAGTTTGACAATGTGTGGGAAACGTCGATAGACCTCTGATATGTGAAGTGATCTGTTATGCCATAAACCAATGAAATCACGCGCGTGCTTAGTCACTCTCCAATGAAATGGATGGATTCCCATCAATGCAGCATGATTATGAATGAGATATCCAGAGACGCTTATATTGTAAAATTTTCGTGGGCTTTTTGAAGAGACCGGGTCCCTGGTAGCGAGTGACTCGGTGATCTCGCTTCGAGATTTAGATTTTCCATCCCGTGAAAAAGAACATATTTCGTTTCGTACAAATTTATCCGAGTTTTGGCGGATGCACATCAACCAAGTCCGATAACTCTTAAACCCGGAAGTAAAAATCCACCGCGAAAAAAGAAAACAAATGTGTCGATAAATTTGGCTTTTTGCCGTATAAATACTTTATACATGGATCATAATTTGGTAATACAGAAGCAAGACATAACGAATACACGGACATTCTTGGAAACTATATCTCACAGACTAGTACATATTTTTTGTCGAGTAAGATTAATTTAGTGTGACCTAACTAAACTTATAGCCGGCGGTTACTCCACAATCAGTGGCCAAAATACAGTCCATCAATTATCTCTACAATACCAAGAACTTTACAGAGAAATTAGAAGACACCAAACTGTAGATTGACTATCCTCGAGACTCCAGCATACTCAATCCCTGACTGGAACAATTACCAATACGACAAGCAGGTAAGAAAACACCGAGATATCCACCAGCAATACAACCTCCTAATCCAGAAGACCACCAAAACGTACTGACTGAACAAATCAGACAACTTAACATCGAGATTAAGGCAGTCAACTGAGACCATGTAAAATTACAAGCTGTACAGAAATGATGGCATCCACCCTGATGAATTACTCAGTGAAGTCTGGCTCCGGAAAATCAGGAACCAGATACTCAAAGACTGCTGGTAGTAAACAAAATGTGGGTCGGTATGGGCTGAACCATGCTATAACCCATACCAGACAAAAAACACACAGACCACACCATCAGGAGCACTGCGGAGAAAGGGTAGGCATGGGCTGTACCATGCTACACCCTACACACCCCAACTGGCACTGCAGAGAAAGGGTAGGCATGGGCTGTACCATGCTACACCCTGCACACTCCAACTGGCACTGCAGAGAAAGGGTAGGCATGGGGTGATCCATGCTACACTCTATTCACCCCATTACCAACGGGCACTGCAGAGGAAGGGTAGGCATGGGCTGATCCATGCTACACTCTATGCACACCAAAACCAAAAACACCAGGCTCTACACAACAAACATAAAACAAATGCGGGTCGGTATGGGCTGAACCATACTATACCCCTAACAGATAGCCACAAAAGGAGATATGGGAACATAACAACGGCAAAACACCTGCGCCTCCTCCTCATCATCGCTGGCATCGAACAAAACCCAGGGCCCAAAAAAGCAAAAAAGAAAGCTCCCACCAAGCAAAAGGAAAAATCAGTATACCCCTGCGGAGTATGTGAAGGAGCAGTGACATGGACAGTCAACTTAGGAGTATGCTGCGATAGCTGTGATGTTTGGCATCACTACTCATGCGTAGACCTAGACACATCAGAAGTCCAATCACTAGAAGAAAGACCCAGCAAAGAATGGAAATGCATGAAATGTGACAGCATCAACATCGAGAGCTTCACATTCCATAGCTATGAAGTCAGTACCTCCAACTACTACCAAACACTAAGCCATCTAGACAGCTCCATCCGAAGTATGAACTCAATTTTCGACCCGACCCATACTAGCAGCCCCAAAGCAGACACAACTCTAGGCTCAGCATCAAGATCGAACAGATTAGCATCCCAAAATACCTTTAACACACCAAGGAAAGACAATCTCAGATTGCTAATTGTTAATTGTAGAAGCCTAGTCAGCAACAAAGCGGAACTGTAAATCGCAACCTCCTACATAAAGCCTGATGTTATCATCGGTACAGAGTCATGGCTAAAAGGAAAGAAACCAGGAAAAGAACCAGCCCAAAATGCCATCAAGTCAGCTGAAGTCTTTCCTGAAGATTATACTGCCTATAGGAACGACCGAGATACTACGGGTGGAGGAGTCTTCATTGCCATTCAACAGGAAGCAGTTGCAATAGAGAAGACAGAATATATCACCAACTGCGAAATTGAATGGATAAAACTGTCAATACAAGGAGGCAAGGATATACACGTGGGAAGTTTCTACATGGCACATCGATCCAAATCAGACGTAGAAAATCTAGAAAAATCCATCAAAGCACTGATGAAAAAGACTGACTCCAGCTTCATACTTGGAGGAGACTTTAATTGTCCTGACATCGACTGGGATACAATGACTGTAAGGCCGGGGGCACAAGACAGAGAGATACAGAATGACCTCATCAACGTATGTGCAAAATTAGGACTAAAACAGGTACAGGAGGACCCAACCAGGGAAGGAAACCTACTGGACCTAATCATAACAAACAATCCAGCATTACTAAAATCCACCACTACAATACCTGGCATATCAGACCATAATATGATCATTGCTGACTGTTCTCCAACTCCATCCTACAATAAACCAGTACAGAGAACTAGATATCTATTCGACAAGGCAAATTGGACTGACATAGCTGCAGATGTGGAGAAGATAGCGGTGCAAATAGAAGATTTTCCCACTGATAGCAACATCAACACCATGTGGAACTTCTTTCGCGATTCCATCAAAGAAGTTGTGGAAAAAAGAGTACCAAAAGCACCAAGATGTCGACGCAAACAACTGCCATGGATAAATAGAAGACTCAAATTGCTTCTAAGGAAAAAAGCAAGATTACACAGGAAAGCTAAAGAAGCAGGATGTTGGAAAGAGTATAAAGACCACCAGAAAAAATGTAGGAGAGAAATGAGGAAAGCAGAACGAGAACACATAAACACCATAATAAAGAAGGGGAAGGAAAAGAAAACATCAAAACCCTTCTGGAGCTACATGAAGGCCCAAAAACAAGAAAGAACAGGTACGCCACCGCTAAAAACAGGAACATCACTCACAAACGATGCAAAAGAGAAGGCGGAGCTACTAAATAAGCAATTCCAGTCGGTATTCACCATAGACACTAACGAAGAGTTACCATCCATACCACAAAACAGTGTAAACATCAAACCACTGGAAATCACAGAAGAAGGAATAAAGAAACTCCTGGAAGATATAAAACCATCAAAGGCACCAGGTCCAGACAACATCCCTAACAAAGTACTCAAATTACTGGCCAACGTACTGGCGAAACCCATCACCACCATATTCAACAAATCTATAGAGACCGGCACCCTTCCAGAAGACTGGCTGAACGCAAACATAACACCAGTTTACAAGAAAGGAGACGTTCACCAACCATCCAACTACAGACCAGTATCACTCACTTCAACATGCTGTAAGCTACTAGAGCACGTCCTGTGTAGACATATCCGCGACCACCTGGAACTCTGCAACCTACTGACTGATAGAAACCACGGATTTAGATCTGGCCACTCATGTGTAACCCAGCTTGTAAACACCACACAAGATCTACTATCGTCCTTTGACTCGGAGAAGCAAACTGACATGGCAATCCTCAACTTTTCCAAAACATTTGACACGGTACCACACCAGAGTCTGCTATACAAACTGAAGTCATACGGAATCACAGGACCAATACACACCTGGCTGACAAGCTTCCTAACAAAAAGGCATATGAGAGTAGTGTTGGAAGGAGAATCATCCAAAAGTGTTCCAGTGGAATCGGGAGTACCCCAAGGTGCGGTACTAGGACCCCTACTATTCCTCTGCCACATCAACGACCTTCCACAAGCAGTCAAATCAGAAGTAAGACTCTTTGCTGATGACTGCATACTATACCGCCAGATAAATGACCACCAAGACCACATCCAACTACAACAGGATCTGACATCACTAGAAGAATGGGCGAAAACCTGGCGGATGAGATTCAATGCTGGAAAATGCTCCATAATGTCCATGAAGAACAAGGACAAGAACAAAACATCGTTCATCTACCAGCTTGACCATCAAATTCTGCAATCAGTCAAACAAAGCGTCTGCCTTGGACTGACCATCACAGATGACCTAAAATGGTCAACGCACATATCCAAGATCACTGGAAGGGCCAATATCACCTTAGGCTTCCTACGCAGAAACTTACGAAGAGCGGACAGTAAATCCAGAGAGACCGCATATAGAGCTATGGTAAGAACATCACTCGAATATGGAGCAGAAATATGGGACCCCGCCGCAGTAGGAGAAATAGAGAAGTTAGAGAAAGTGCAGAGAAGAGCGGCAAGATTCATCACCAACAACTATAGAGACCGGGAAAAAGGCGCAGTAACCAGCATGATTGATGGCCTAAGGTTAGACTCACTAGAGATCCGCAGAAAGATGAAGAGAATAGAACTCTTCGGCAAGGTGGTTGAGGGGATAATCCCAGCCATACACACACATGATTTACTAAAGGATAAGAAAGGAAGGAAAATTCGAGCAAAAAAGTTTCCAGACCACAAAAGTGATAACATAATTTCGAGCCAAGAGTGTATCAACTCACGATCGTTCGAACCAATAAGAGCCAACACGGAACAATATAAACAATCATTCTTCGTGAGAACGATCAGGGACTGGAACAGTATAGAAGATTACGCATGCTTGGGGAATACAACAGGAGAAACACCAGAGTAGTAGCAACGACGCGACAACAGCCGAGAGGCTCCTGCGCCGGAAAAAATACAGATACAGATACAGATTTAAAATACTCAATAGGCCTAAACATCGACGTATATAACTATATTGTCAGGTCTGGCAAATGTGAGAATACAGCTACAATAGCTGTATTCAGCTAACCTAGCTGTATTCAGCTATATATTATACTCTCAAACCGGCTGTTTTCGATAATAAACTAGAAGCGCTAATTTGCGCATCAAAATTAGGCTACCATATTCTCCGGTCACCCTCAACCAAATCAAAATCGTCGCTTGTGTTCTGACAAAGTGTTGCCTTTTGTCGGCACGGCGATGGTGATTATGTGTGAAAACTTACTACGGCGGTCGATGTCGGTCATAACGGTTAATAACTCTCTTATGCAATGCGGAATACCTTGAAAAATACATTAAATACAATATTTATCACCGAAGATGGAACATCTTAATAATTCCCGGAAGTATCAATATGATGCTGCTAAAATGCAGTTTGGTTGGTGCGTTAAAACAGGTAAAAAGGGGAACATCTCTAGACAGAGTTTAACCGAGCGAGTTCCACTCAATGCTTGAGCTGATTCTCTCCAAAAATACGGAAACGCATACATGTATGTCGAATCGCGAAAATACCTTTGAATACCAATGTTATGTTTAGTAAGTTTTCACACATGATATATTTTCCCGTCAAACAGATTAAATAGTTCTGATTCGCTAACGACCAGGACTTCATGTTTGAAATACTTCAGAAATTATATAAGTCGCATTTTCATTTCAGTTGTCCCTATGTTATGCCATACATTTGCAATATGCCGCACAATATCTGTATATACCATTATGAATAGTTACCAGTATCGCTCACAAACCGCTAGTGGTAGGTAATTCTAAATGCTTGATATAGGTACACCATTCTAACGCCCCCTACCGGTTTAGCATCGGGAAGAAGTAAACGAGTGTTTGGGATGAATTTGATCTTTATTGTATAAGTTAGTTAATGAATGCATTTGCAGAAAATAGTCCCCAGAATATTTACTGACATCGACCACCGTAGTAAGTTTTCACACAAAATCAGAATTGCCGTGTCGACAAAAGGCAACACTTTGTCAGAACACAAGCGACGATTTTGATTTGGTTGAGGGTGACCGGAGAATATGGTAGCCTAATTTTGATGCGCAAATTAGCGCTTCTAGTTTATTATCGAAAAACAGCCGGTTTGAGAGTATAATATATAGCTGAATACAGCTAGGTTAGCTGAATACAGCTATTGTAGCTGTATTCTCACATTTGCCAGACCTGATTGTATCCATATATATTTAATATAGATCGATGGCCTAAATTAGTAAATAAAAAAGAAGAACTTTCAACAGGTCGGGCACAGATGCCAAATGAGCTAAATAGCTCATTTGAGCTCACCTAGCTAAATTGAGCTAAATGTTTAATGTGATTTAAGTCCATTTCCTCAGTTCAACACATGCATCAAATTATCGCATTGCGAATTTACATTCATCAGGTCGTGCACACATCCAAAACGGTCTACGTAGCTCGTTTTGTCTACTGTAGCCCGATTGAGCTACGTTTTTAATGTGATTTACACACCTCCATCGATTACCGTCATACCACGAGAAAAGCGCATTTCGAATTTTCGTTCATTAGTTGTGTACCACTATTGCGTCTACAAAGAAGCAAAAAACCCAACGACTTACCGTGGCTTAGGCGCAATTAACGATGTTTTAATTAAGACCTGTTAGCGTTTGGTAGTGACTTTCCCGAAAATATCAGATTTTGCCATGAAAAGTAGGGAACAATCCATTTGTTTTTTCAGGATATTTATTTTTGAAGGTCAAGAACGTCCAGTTTATGTGGCTCACCTGATTGGATAAAGCGAACAGCTTCACTCGGAGACGAGTATTTGTTAAATGTTTGGCGACCGCCATTCAGAGAAGGCAACTACGGAAACACGATTCACAACTCTACTTTGAAATTTGGAAGCACCTCGCATAACATTACAGTTATACAAATATGGTTGTCCATTTGTCGTTCCGTACATTCCAACAGAGTATAGGGGAAGTCGGTGGCCGAGAGGTAGTGTACTGGTCTCTCGTGCTATCAGACCGGGGATCGCAACCTGGTCAGGGTATTCTGACAAAAATCAGCACTCGGTCAGATACCAAGTTTGTCAGGCTGAAAAGTCTCATTTGAGATCACTGAATAAAGATCCGAATGCAAAATTGCCGACTTCCCCCCATTACGGGCGCGGACATTAATGGCTGACCCGTGTACACGCCTCGGTGTGTGCACGTTAAAGAACGCTACTGGAGTCACCACAGGGTTATAAAGTTACTCGGTCGTGGTAGCACCTGGACCTTCACATAATCCTCAGCACATTGAGGGCGATGGAGTATCAAGTAGATAGATAGATAGATAGATGTTACACTGAAATCCCAATAAGAACGTACCATTAATCCCCGGCTAAATGCAACCAATCAGATTATCGCCTGCACACGGATGTTTACGAACACAATTGCGACCGGAACTACCTCAGATTTGATGAAGATTTACATTTTGATCAAGAGATTTTGATGATCATTTCTTACGGTTTTTCATGGTAAATTGACCAAAACAAATCGATTTTGAATCGCTCAAAAGGTATTAAAGCCGTGGTGAGTCGTTGAGTTTTTTGCTTCTTTGTAGACGTGATAGTGGTACACAACTAATGCATGAAAATTCGAAATGCGCTTTTGTCGTGGTATGGCGATAATCGCAGGAGGCGTGTGAATCACATTAAAAACGTAGCTCAATCGGGCTACAGTAGACAAAACGTGCTACGTAGACCATTTTTAATGTGTGCCCGACCTGTTCATTAGTTAAGACCTAGGTCAACATGACCGCTTTCGCAGATTGCTGCTTCCAGTAGAAGGATACGCACTACATTCATGACAGTTAAGACCCCACTTCAAGCTTCACAGAAACTCCTTCGGTACCAGTAATTAAAACAGCAGTGGCACGATCAAAGGCAATTTGATTAACACTTTTAGGAGAATGATTAAACTTCTTTTTGAACTTACGAATTGTGTTTATAAAACTGCCGCTTATGCATATTAATTTACCTGGAATATATTTCTGAAGGTTAAGGACACACGGTTACAATGTCTTGTCCGACTAGATAAACCGCTGGCATCAATTTACGAGAAATTGTTCGCCGAACGTACACTGATCTGCCATTAAGAGAAGAAAAAATACGGAAGTGCGAGTGGTCAGTACATTCATATTTTACGCATTGTTTACTGTGTCTTCTATTGTGTCGATGTGCTTATAAACACATAGACGGAGCCTGTTTTGAGCAGCTAATCAGAACGTTTGTTTCATATTACCTTAGGATAAGATTAGAGATAGCGGAGCGAATCTGACACAGCACGATTTGCCGACTGAAAAAGTCAATTTAAAACCATTTTCTCTTACGAATTTTAATGAAAACATATGGATAAATCCTTAAGCAAATATGACGTAAAAGATATCAAGACTGTTGTGAGTAGATGAGCACAAGATATATTTGTGAAGCTCGATATTAGGTTGGTCCAGTAGAAATAAATGAGGAAATGGACTAAAATCACATAAAAAATTTAGCTTGATTTAGCTATTTAGCTATTTAGCTATTTAGCTCATTTGGTACCTGTGCCCGACCTGTTCAAGAAGAAATTTTATTTTTATTTTAAAAATTAATTTGAATAATCTTCATTTTGCTCTAGTTCAGTAAACTAGAAAGGGGAAGTCGGTAGCGTACTGGTCTGAGTGGTCTCTTGTGCTAGCGGACCGGGGATTGCAATCTGGTCAGAGTATTCTGACAAAAATCAGAACTCAATCAGATTGTCGGACGATTGCCAGATTGGGACCTCGGACGATTGGGACCTTGGACGATAAAAATATAAAATTTATTAAAGGCCCACTTAATTTTTGAGTCACCAATTATTTTTTTTATAGTGACTTGATATACGGTTTTAATAACATTCTATGCCATAAAATATGATTAAGATACTACAATTCATCACTATTTGAAACATCTGTGTCTCAGAAGATGCCCACAGAGAAATAGAAAACTGCTGAAGACTTCCCCCCTGCATTGAAAATAATACTGATTTTTACTTCAATCTTGATGACAAAACGCATTGGCAACTCAACAAAAACAACATGTCCACAGTTTATTACACCGGATAAGTTGATAATACAGTGTTTTGGAGCTTCCTCTTTCAAATGGTATATAATATGGCATATATTTTATATAAAGTAATCTGGGGGTTCGGAAATTAAGTGGGCCTTTATTAAGTTTAAAATCTATTTTATTTGGGTAATGGAATAATAAAAGATTACATTTTTATATGCAGAGGTTAACACTTAGATTTAATCCCAATTGTTCATAATGTCTGGCTGGGACTTAGATCATGCCATGTTTGGCATGAATCTCTACTCTGGCTAATGCCAGAGATCATATTCCACCAGTACAAAACCTTGGAACTTTTTGAAGTTTTGACAGGGAAACTTATAAAGTTGAATAAATAACATGGGGAATATATTTCTTAATTATTTATCTGTTCCTTAATAGTGTACTTCACAGTAAGTGAAGGTCCCAACTTAAAATTTCACGATTTAAGTGACTTTGTGAGAGATTTGCTTTGCGTTTCTTACAATTATGGAATTTCTCCTGGGTAATTAATTATGTTTATTGCGATATCGGCTCACATAAAATGTAAGTTACAGAAAAGCATGCAATGTAAAATCGCTGACAAAGTCACTTCAATCGTGAAATTTTTAGTTGGGACCTTCACGTACAGTGAAATACACTATTAAGGAACAGATAATAATTCAGAAATATATTTGGTGTTATTTTTTCGACTTTATAAGTTTCCCTGTCATACACTTCAAAAAGTTCGAAGGTTTTGTACTAGTGGAATATTATCTCTACTGGCATTAGCCAGAGTAAAGATTCATGGCATGATCTAGCTGGGACTAGTTGTGGCATATATTATATGAAGCAAAATGTCAAGAATCGTGCAATGCAATAATCATCTTGACATCACATTTGGAATTTTCAAAAGTAAATTGGCTGCCGGTAAGTGAAAGAGTTAACTTCCGGAAATTAATTATGGTTATGAAGTTCTCTGATAACCAAGCTCCAGTATATTTTAAAAGATTAAATCAAAATTCAGATAGTTCTTCGGATAATGAGGATGATAAAATTGAAAAAACACATGGTCAGGTCGGCTTAAATTCATCCTCCTTATGTCAGTTGTTAAGGGAAAAATTCTTGACCGTGAGGAAGATCCTTTTCTGTGCTATTGAATGAGACTCAGACCTTAGCCCATCTGATACTCCTCTTATGCATGTAGTTTGCCTATGTGGATTGCCTGGTCGATGAAGGACAACAGTTGATAGTCACAGTATGCTTTTGATAATTCGATAAACTTATAGGCACAAATTCTGCTCAGAGGCATGCCAGACTCATTAAACATGTAGCCAATACTATTTGCCACCACAATGATTCCCTATATAGCTGTTCTTGTTTTTACAGAGCTTCGGTAATATAAACACAGGCCTGATACCTCCTCATTCAAGCTCATTGATCACTGTTAAGAAGGTTACGACGAATCAGCGGTGAATCCATTTGACAATAACAACACAGCCGGCACCTACATTTAAGTAGGCTACCGTTAAGTAAACATTAATAAACTGTACTTACTGTGAGGCTGAGATCGCTGTTCAATACTTACTTGACACTAACCCAATGTCCCAATGTAATAATTATTTAATAGTAAATGATTTTTATTATGAATATAAAGTATATATATATATTTATAAACACACAAAATTAAAATAAAACACAATAAGGTCCCAATCATCCTGACTCAAGGTCCCAATCGTCCAAGGTCCAAATCGTCCAAGGTCCCAATCGTCCAAGGTCCCAATCGTTCAACTTGAGATCCCAATCATCCAAGGTCCCAATCGTCCAAGGTCCCAGACGTCTGGATACCCATTCAGACACCAACAGGTCATGCACAGGTGCCAAATGAGCTATATAGCTCATTTTAGCTCACGTTAAGTCAAGCTAAATTTTTAAAGTGATTTCAGTCCATTTCTTCAGTTCAACACATGCCGCGAAATATCGCGATGTGAATTGACGTTCATTTAATAGTTAGATCCCACATCAAGATTCACAGAAACACCTTCGGTACAACTAATTAAAACAGCTGCGGTGCGATCAAAGGCAATTTGATTAACACTTTGAGGAATTTGATTAAACGTCTTATTGAACGTACAAACTGTGTACATAAAAATGCCGTTTCTGCATATGAATTTACCTGGAATGTCATTTCTGAAGGTTAAGGACACAAGGTTACAATGTCTTGTCTGATTGGATAAACCTCTGGCATCCATTTACGAGAAATATTTGTTCCAAAGTGACTGAATTCCCATTAGGAGAGGAAGAAATACGGTAGCACGAGCAGTCAATACATTAATATTCTACTGTATAATTATATTATAACACTTATAAACACATTGAGGGAGCCTTTTTGAGCAGTCAATCAAATGTTTGTTTCATTTTATCTTAGGATAAGCTTAAAGATGGCGATGCGAAGTTGACACTGCAAGAATTTTAATGAAAACATATGGATAAATCGTCAAGCAAATGTCACGTAAAAGTTATCAAGACTGTTGTAGATATAGATGTCAGAGCAAAGGGTATTCTTGTGAAGCTCATTGTTAGGTTGGTCCATTAAAATTCAATTCCCTTCGTGATAATGTGATGCATGTCTTGAAATGTGGAAATGGACTCAAAGCACATTAAAACTTTAGCTGATTTAGCTACGTGAGCTCATTAGGCACCTGTGCCCGACCTGACCAAGTTTGTCTGGTTGAAAAGTCTCATTTGAGATAACTAAATAAAGATCTGAATGCAAAATGCTAACTTCCCCCATTACAACATTTGTCCAGGTATGTTGTCGTGGGTGCAGTACGCTGTCTGATTGGGTGCAGACATTAATGGCTGACCCGTGTACATGCCTCAGTATATGCTACTGGAGTCATCACATGGTTATAAAGTGTGGAAAGTGCATATAACCGGAATTGGTTCCTGCACTGAAATACCTACAGATACAGATCTAAATGGGAATGCCTTAACAATGCCAAGGAATACAGAGTTCATGTTATGGAACTAAGTATGCTCATGAGGCAGCATGAAGGGAAATTGATGGGTCACCCTGATATCTGCTCGCTCTTGACCAGACCAGACCCTTATTACAGTCATATTCTCAATGTAATGACATGCATTAATTTATTTGTTTTTTTTTAATGAAATGACATCTGTTAAATTTATTAACATAATTTAAATCTACTAACACTGAAAATAGAAGCCACTCATTGAAAAAATATGGCTGACCTACCAACAGTAACTGTTTTCGTTTTAATTTCAGGTTTATTGGGAATCATAATATGATTTCATCCGCCTCTGTCAGGAACAATGTCTAGCGCAAGTAAGCCATTATAAAAACTGGTGGATACTCATCAACAAATAATACCAAAGAATTTGGTGCTTCACAACAAGATTTTGGAAGCTGTCTTCTCGTCTGATGGCAGACTGTGGCTGGCTTATAAATGAGCTACCACGATGGATCATAATTGTAAGACATCCCTTCATATATTAAGGCCTGTGTTGATTTCACCTTAAAGTGATATGATACACTCCGGTAGGGTGATCAAATAGAAAAGGAGAAATAATCTTGTTCAAAGCAGTTGTTTTACAAATATGATATGTCAATTTACAACACACACCGTCAGTCTTATATATTAATTAAATGCAGTGACTGTCGATGGCAAAATCCTTTTCGTTAGTTTATCGCCGATAGATGCGTCCCGAATCGAGTAGTAAATATTTACAATTGGGCATAGTTCTTATGAGTGGTACTGTCGATTTGCTTGAGATTTTCGGCGATGTTAGTAGAATGCTACATTCCTCCAGTTGGCATAGCACCTTAATACTAACTTATCAGTTTCACGCACCCAAACAAGTACATAATATGTCTTTAAAATGTTAGAGAAATTCTTTGCCTACAGTACTCATATATAGGAGATTATTTGATATATAAGACAGACAATAAGTTCGTTTGTTGAAATTGTTATCTGAACATTTCCCACAAAACGCCAGCTGGAGAGTAGCAATGTCTTAATTTAATTAAAGTCTGACCATAATCAGGGTTTCCTCTTGGGTTAAAATGTAGGGTCGGTAGAACCTAGGATAGGATCTTATAAATTTCGGTCCACCCATGGACTATTGGACTAATGGATCTTATTATACCCCACTCTCGAAGAGAATAGAGGGTATACTGGATTGACCTCGTCCATCATTCCGTCTATCCGGACATCTATATGTCCGTATTTCCGTCCGTCGAGCCGTCGTACCGGGCAGATTTCTCAAACACCAGTTGTCAGATCTGAATTAAATTTTGTATGGATGTTCACTGCTATAAGGGCATTGAACGGAGTGTTCAATAATTTTTTCCGTTTTTAGAGTTATTCATCTTCGTTTATCTAGAAATGTTTTATTTTTTTTGTCTGTCCAAGCAGATATCTCCATCACCGTTTGACGAATCCCAATGATATTTGGTATGGATGTTCACTACTACGGGAGCATTCAACGGAGTATTCAATCGTTATTAACGGATTTTCCTTTTAGTTATTCATCTTGGTTTATCTGGCAATGTTGTTTTTTTGTCGATCTGAGCAGATATCTCTCTCCACCACCAATTGACGAATCTCAATAAAATTTGGTATGGCTATTCACTACTATGAGGGCAATCAATTGAGTATTCAATTGTTTTTTTCCAGTTTTCCGTTCTAGAGTTATTCATCTTTGCAGATTTGGAAGTGTTGGTTTTTTTATCCATATCTCCACCACTGGTTGAGGTATAGTGCTGGGCGGTATTTCGGTATACCGATTATAATCGGTAAGATTTTCAATACCGTTACCGTTACCGTCATTCTTTTCCATAATCGGTAAACCTTGAAGACGGTATTATCGCGGTTACATGTCATACAGGCACATTACGGAGTATATTGTGGTTTTCCTTTGTCGGGATACAAAGAAATTACTTCGTTTCTATACACCGTATTTCATCGAAATCATAATTAAGAGGTAGCGAGTTTGTGTCAGGAGACAGCGTTGCTGTAAATTGGGCTGAGGTAGCTACTAGTGTTGCGGATTCTGTTTACCAAGTCATCCGTGAAATTGGCGCGAATATATTTCAAGATTTACGTTGTGTACCCCATGCACGTGCTCATCGACAATTTTAAAATGACTAGTCCGTTTCAATGATTGGCGTGTGCAAGTTTATACAACGCCCTTTATGTGTATTCATCCCATGTTGCATTATCTTTTAGTTGGAAAAAACTGTTCAATCTTCACTCATGTCACTTCTTTCCCCATGTCATTTCCAAACAAAATGTATTCCTTCGCTACCTGGGACAAAACCCAGCCCAACATTATATTGCAAGGTATGATTGCATCATTCTGCGCTATTTTTTATCGACCGAATTTATGGGGCAGCTCATTATTTCAAGGGTGTTATCGAGTGGGAATAAATGATCACATTCATAAACCGGGATTTAAAAGTATGATTATAATAATTCAACGGGAAGTCAATAATAGTTCTAGAAGTTAAATACTTTGGAAGTAATAAACTTTATTTCCCGGCATTTAATAAAAGCATTGTACTTATTCTTAAGTTATTCACACCCGGCGGAACATTCCAATATCAACATGACAGCACGTGCTCTGCAAGTCGGCACTGTCAGTGGGGGATTGTTTCAAAGCTCTTGGGTGTATCAGGCTTCGCTGAATGATGCTTGCATTAAGTTGCATAAATCGCAATTATTACCTGTATTTAAGATCAGCTCATGAATCCATGCTTGCAGATAATGATACATTCATTGATTGCAATCCATAATTTAATAAAACGGAGCGTACATTTCCTTATTTTATGTAATCTGTAGCGATTAGATTTTCCTCCATAAACAGTCGATCTGTGCACCAAACGAATGCTACTAAACGGGGGTTTTAAGGGATTAGTTTAAATAATCGGTAATACCGTATACCGCGGTATTATTTTAGGATTACCGCGGTATTTTTATGCTTAAATACCGCCCAGCACTAAGGTATACCAATGAAATGTGGTATGGATGTTCACTATTATGATGGAAATAAATTGAGTTGTTCAATCGTTTTATTCATGTTTCCCATTATACAGTTATTTATCTTTGTTTATTTGAAAACATTGGGGTTTTTTTCCTGTCCAAGCAGATATCTCATCCAATCTTTCGAATTTGCCACCATGGGGGTTTGCCAGCCCCGCCTGTGCAATCTCTTGTTTAATACAAGTCACCTTTACTTTAAATGTGCCATGGTACAAAATATCATGCCCAAAAACTTGTTGCATCACGCCTTGGAAAAGCGACCAGATGGGTCAGTTAATTGAAACTGAAGGAATAGGTTTTATAGAATATACTAGATGCAGTTTGGTTTTGAATTATAACCGAAAGAAAACCAAGAAACTGTAAAGCCACACATCACTACTGGTCAGTAGTCACTGGTCACCGAGATAAACATCATGGTAATATCAGATCAATCTTATCCTAAACAGGGAACAGGGAATTACTACTATTTATGAAATTGTCAACAGGACTATTTATCATTTATCAATGGGATTACTTAAGTTAATTTTCATGGCACATATGATTACCAGGATACATTCCCATTTAAATTCATAATTTTCTGACAGAAATATCTCAAATTCAACCCTGTCTCGCACAAATCATGTTTTTTCCAGCTACCTTTGGCCACAATGTTTTCCACGCCAAAATCATACTTTTGATATGGAAAGTTAAGTTAGTATTTTCCGATGTACCCCCACCCCTGATTTTTTTTTGCATGTAAAGGTTTCATTTCCCTCATTATAGGGCATGACTATTTGAATTTGTTTCAAATAAAATTTAAATAGTCAGCAGTAAAACTACTATATTTTAAGTGGTTCTGACGGGTTCTATGTTGAGGGGTTCCAACTGGTTCTGATTGAATTGCTGCTTGCAAAAGTTTTGCCAACAGACATGTTATTGAATGTACACGCTTTCCTTTGATCTGAATTCTGTTGCATTTTGTGGCATTGGTGACTGGTCTTTGGAAATCAAATACAAACAGTCCTGTACAAAACAGCTCTTTTTATATTGATTCACGCTCCCTTTCTTATTAGCTCAACTTTACTTTGTAACGTTTGAGCTATTGCAATTGGTTGGTATCCGTCATCCGTGTGTGTGTGATTCGTCAACAATTTCCTTTAGCACGGGCTACAGGTCGTACTTTTGGTCTGATCATTATGAAATTTGTCATGGGCATTGACATGTAGATGGGAACGAGTCATTTTGGAGTCATTCGGCAAAAAAACATGGCCGCCATGGGCCAACTTGGATTTCAAAATTCAATCCATTAGCACAGGCTACAGGCAGGAGTGTTTGTTTGATCATCTTGAAATATATCGTGGAAGTTAATATTGACATGTAAATGGGAACGAGTTATTTTGGGGTCATTCGGCCATAAAACATGGCCGCCTGCAGCCATCTTGGATTCTTGGACTCTTTGTATGACTAAATCCTTTGACACAGGCTACAGGTCGTATCTTTGGTCAGATCATCATGAAATTTGTCATGGATATTAACATTGACATGTAAATGGGAACGAGTCATTTTGGGGTCATTCAGCAAAAAAACATGGCTGCCAGCAGCCATCTTGGATTTTAAAATTCAATCCATTAGCACGGGCTACAGGCTGTACTGTTTGTCTGATTATCATGAAATTGTCGTTTATGTTAATATTGACATGTAGATGGGAACGAGTCATTTTGGGGTCATTTGGCCAAAAAACATGGCTGCTAGCAGCCATCTTGGATTTTACACTTTGCATGACTAAATCCTTTGGCATGGGCTGCAGGTCGTACGTTTGGTAGGATCATCATGAAATTTGTCATGGATGTTAGTTAACATTGACATATAGGCGGGAAGGAATCATTTTGGGGTAATTCGGCCATAAAACATGGCCACTGGCAGCCATCTTGTATTTTACTCTTTGCATGACTAAATTCTTTGGCATGGGCTACAAGTTGTACTTTTGGTCGGATCATTATGAAATTTGTCATGGCTCTTGACATTGACATGTAGATGGGAACAGGTCATTTTGGCATCATTCGGCAAAAAAACATGGCCGCCAGTGGCCATCTTGGATTTCAAAATTCAATTCATTAGCACGGGCTACAGGCCGGAGTTTTCGTCTGATCATCATGAATGTTAATATTGACATACAGATGGGAACAAGTCATTTTGGGGTCATTCGGCCATAACAAATCTTGGATTTTATTATTTGCATGACTAAATCCTTTGGCACGGGCTACAGGTCATACCTTTGGTCGGATAATTATGAAATTTGTCATGGCTGTTGACATTGACATGTAGATGGGGAAACAAGTCATTTTGGGGTCATTTGGCAAAAAAACAAGGCCGCCAAAATTCAATCCATTAGCACAGGCTACAGATCGAACTGTTTGCCTGATCATCATGAAATTTGTATGGATGTTAATATTGACATTTAGATGGGAACGAGTCATTTTGGGGTCATTCGGCCATAAAACATGGCTGCTGGTAGTCATCTTAGATTTTACACATTGAATGACTAAATCCTTTGGCACGGGCCACAAGTCATAGTTTTGGTCCGATTATTATGAAATATGTCATGGTTGTTAGCATTGACATGTAGATGGGAACGAGTCATTTTGGGGTATAAAACATGTCCGCTGGCAGTCATCTTGGATTTCACTCTTTGCATGGCACACCCTACAGTCCACTTCCCTCAGCCGATCATCACCAACCTTCATATTAATCTTGATATTGATCTAATAGATGGAAGCTCTCTAATGTTTTTGAATTTCATTTGAAAACATAGCTGCCAGCAACCATATTGGATTTTACTTTATATATATTTCTTCATCTTGATAATCTAGTATTACTTAGACATTTCAACTTTCCGCATTCCTAATCGCTCCATTTACACATGAAATTATTCCCTTTTCAAGTTGACACTTTCATTTTTTTTACCCCCTCCCCACTGACTAAGTGGAAACCATACTGTAGCTTCCTCCAATAGTTGCCATTCTTCAGAAGTACAATATCATCATCAACTCCAAAATGTGCATTATTCTACTGAGATAATATAATATTATTGCAGGTGTTATGGCTCGCAGCAAATGTTACTGTGTTCCTGATAGATTATTTCTACTATTGTTCATCTGTTGAGTACCACTACCTTAGAGTTCTTGTTGGGGTAATTATATATTTTTGTTATTTTGTTACAGACAGTGCTATGCATATAATTGAACAGGTAATGCTGTCTTTTCTCATAATGTTTTAGTGCAGTTTTTTTCAAACCTATAGTTTGGTGAGGTCGGTTATCAGGTGGACGGGCCTTCCGTCTACCATATTGGCAATAAGAGTGATAACTTGAACAAGTATCAATGATTTTGTTGATATTCAATATATGAGACTTATTCAACACTGTCTTGATCGAGTTAAAAACAGGCCAGGTCCCAGGGATTTTTCTGCCTGTTTAGAGAAAGGGTCCATTGAGAAAATTTGTGCCTAAGAGACTTATAAATGGGAATATATATAGAAACAAACATTTACAATTTTTCATTGTGAAACTCACTGTAATCAAAGAGTTTCTTAGTTTTAATTGTTTATTCCTATTTTATGGATATGTAGAAATGGGACTACAATCAGAAATTGTGTGAATTGTGTATTTTGGGCTCATATATTGGGAAAACATGCCTATTTCCCGTGGGTCTGCCTACTTTGGGCAGAATTTCGGCTCTTTATTAGTTCATTTTATTGAAATTTGATCATGATAGTGTGATATCTTGAACAAATTTCAACTGTTTTTAGCTCAACTTTTAAAGACAAAGTACATTTTTTTATATTTGGTATTTGAAACTTGCTCTGCCAACAATGACTTGATCGAGTTTGAAAACCGGACCGGTCTGCCTAATTTGGTGGAGATATGGCCTTTAATTAGTTCATTTTCGTGAATTTTGATAGCACAATAACGTTGGCAGGTCAGTTCATGGGGAATATTTGGTTTGTCAGACTTCCTCAACGGTGTTGTATATGGTAACCAATAGCAATTAATGCAATTTCAATCTAAGCCCATGTTTTGTGTAGCTACCGCAACACGACCCCCACATCTCTGATGTGAATTCTTGTCTCAGTATTCTACATATTCCTTTTGATATATGCACTTCCTTAACTATAGTTTGGATGACTCACATATGATCAGAGTTTCTTTAGTTTGCTATTACAAAGCTCTGTAATTAAAATTAGATACAATTATGTTAAAACTAGATACATCTTGTTGAATTGAAGATGTGAATCTTGGATCTGAGTCCATTCAATTGTAGAATGGCTGCCAAGTTTAATTAAATTCCAGTATTTCATTTCTGTGTTGCTAAATAGCGCCTTGGAACTGTCAAAGGGAGTTTCAGTGACAATTACATTTGAAAATTTTCCAATTCAACATTTGCAGGATGCTCTATGCTGGGCCAGAGCCAGTGCAGCGGGTTTAAGGTTTAACTGTATGTTAATTCTCCTGCCTGTTTGTAGAAATCTGATCTCTTATCTCAGAGGATCATGTACAGTAAGTACACAGTATAACCTCATACATACATACATACATACATACATACACAGAATGCAATTGTGTGTTATTGGTCATCAAGTTATGGTACCATTTTGGTGGTACATGTATAAAGGTCCATGGAGACAGCAACACAAGTGTTTTGAACTCAGTGACTTCTTCGTACGGTGCTCAATTAGAACTAATGTAATGTCACTGATGTGTGGCGTTGTGATCAGGGAGCAAGTGGTGTGACCAAAGCATCCATTACAATAATAGCCTTGGTTTTGGATATCGCGTCCCACAAACAAACAACCTAATTAAATTGGTGTCTTTTATTTATAAGGCATTAAAAATACTGGTTGGGGCACAGTATTTGGACCCAATGAGATGATGATCGAATTTAAATTCTCAAAATGAAACCCCCATTGGATGACGGAAATTCATGAGAATGATTTGATGCATAGGTCTTAAGGATATCACAAGATTTCCAGCTTGCAGTATTATCTTCCTGCAATCGAAATAGTGCATGCATGGTTGACCTTTTAACACTTATTTGCAGTTTTGGCGTTTATTATGCCCCCTTAACATTTTGATTTATGGATGATAACTTGAGTTTGGTTTATTTTATCACAACTAAACTTGGTATGTGGCTCAGTCATATACAGTTCAAGTTTCAAATTTGGATACAGCCCGATGATTTTTGCCAGAGTTATGGGCCTTTTTCGACTTGGAAAATTCAATTTTTACTTCAACATTTTGGTTTCTGGATGATAACTTGAGTTTGGATTATTTGATCACAACTAAACTTGGTATGTGGCTCAGTCAAAAATACAGGTGTAATTCAAATTTGGGTTTGGTTCGATTTTTTTTTATGGAGTTATCTGGAGTTATGGGCCTTTTCGACTTATAAATTTTGCATATTCATTCTTTTCAGATGATATTTTGTGTTATTCTATTGGACTCATATGTCAAATTCGAATAAGGATTTGGTACCTGATAGCCAATTTTCTTTGATAGTAATTGAAAGATGACAACTATTTACTTTGCAAAGGGGCATAATAAGCTGTAACCAACATGAACGTCTTCCGTAGCTTTAATATCACTCCAGCTAAATTATATAGTATAGATTGACCATATTATCTTTAGTGTATACTGGTGTATAAGTAAAAAAATTATAAAAACCTTACAATTACAGTGTAATTTAAAAATTGCTAAGAAGACCTTATTCATCCTCAATATGTTTTTATGTTTACCCATACCATAGTATGGTAAACATAGTGTCGTTGCCCGGATTGACCACTCGTCGTTCGTCCGTCTGTCTGTCCGTCTGTCTGTCCGTAGACACTTTACGAGTAATGCGATAACTCAAACATTTTCTATCCGATCGAAACCAAATTTTGTATATGGGTTTCACCGCCCAAAATACAGATCGAGTCCGAATATGGGTTTGATCCGATTAATTTTAAAGGAGTTATGACCCTTTTTCAAGAAAAAAAATAATAATTTTTTTTTTATTTAGATTTAGCTCCTTGCTAAATTTAGCATATACAAATATTAAATTTTGTTTGAACTTTAATAACAATAAACAAAAAAAAATAATAATAAAAAAAAATTGACACTTTCATTTATTTTAGTTTTATACGATTAATTAGGTGTGATATCCTGTTTTGAAAATATGAAGATTTTATTGCAATAGTTTCATGTAATATAATGATATCAATAAATTACCATGTGATCATCCAACATCCAGAGTATATGAGAGGATTTTTATAGATGTTGTCATTCCAAGTGAAATCTGTTATGAAATGAGTGATGACATATGATACAGAGCTCTGGTGGGTCAAGCAAGATAAACAACACTGGTGGCTGGCTGTTTGTTTATTCTAACTGTCAAATTGATTAATGGCAGCACAAGACTGGTGTTTTTACTATTCTTGAAATTTAATTACAGGGTGAGATAAGGGCCCCCTTACCAATATAAGTATCTTCTAAATTCCATTAATTTGCTTCAAAAATAATTAACCCTTTCCAAGGTTTCCATAGACACATGCTATAATGTACATGGACTCTTCCTCATATCTATTGGGTATCTTTGCACACTATTCACTTCTATCAATTTTGGTATTGACTGATTAATTGATTTTTGACTATTGTAAGTGATGACTTGTTTTAGGGGCCACAGAGCACTTAGAAGATTAATATTGAAGGTTGTGGCTTTTAGTGCCCAAGCTACTTGTAAAACATTGTAATGTGTGAAACCATTCAAATGAGGGCTAACTTACTTTCTTTTATATGAACGATTTAGTGGTCATAGGGGCCAGCATCCCCATCATATTATGTCTGTATAACATTATATAGATAATACTTTTGAATTGTATAAACTACATATATTTTTGAAAACCATACACCCCTGTTATGAAACACTTAATCTTATTTAATACACAGGTCAGATCTGATCTTATATTTGTCTATGTTTGATAAACAAATAACTGGGGAGAATGAGGGAAGGGGGGGGCTAATTAAAGTACCATTTAAATACGAGATGGAATCCCCTACATATATGTCGTTCTAAGCAGTCTGGCTTGTCAACAATTATAATTTCTCTTTAGAAGTGAATAATAAATTTTGAATGTCTGGCATGTCAAAAGTGGCAAAGATTATCACTTTTGATTCCAATGAGTTAACTTAAACTCCTAAACATGTCCTCCGAAATCACTAAACCATTGGATCTCACAGTGAGAGGTCCTTGTGTCAATAGGGACAGAGTTATGAGATTTAAAACTACTCCTCCCCAACCCAAATACTTTAACCCTTTCTTAAGACAAATTATTTGAGCTTTTGATTTCAAGTTGGGTACTGATATATGGATTAATTCCTGTGATCATATCTTTGACAAATTATCAGTTATGGCTAGTCGCTATCGCCAAGGTATGGGTTAAACATCTGCCGATCGTGATCGGCCTCTCGTTACCATTAGCTAAAAGGAATGAGAATTATGAGAAATTAAATATTTGAAAAATAATAATGCAGGGTGTATTATCGGAGTGGATGGATTTTCTCCAAGACTATTCAATGTTGAAGTAAGAAAATGGCTGCCCACAGTCTTTTAATTTTGAAACTCATATATATTTTAACAAATAAACTTTATATATTTGTTTGCCCTATTTTATGTGTGATATGTGTTAGATTCTGTAATATGTAGCATAACTTTTTCATGTCCAATCTTAATTTGTATGATTGCAACATGTTTTACAACTGCAAAATAGTATTCATGACATGCTGATCAAGTAAACTTTTTCACAGTTTTGCAGGAGAAATGTTCGTCGACAGCTGGATAAGAATATCTCATTCCACAGATATATTGCCTACATGATATGCATACATACAGGTATTTGTAAATTCTCTTTCCACAGATATATTGCATACATGATACGCATACCTACAGGTATTTATAAATTCGCTTTCCACAGATACGCATACTCACAGGTACATGTATTTGTAAATTTTCTTTATTGTCTGTCTGCTCTCACAATATATAACCATATTACATATATATATAATGCATTAAGTCAATTTCCTGTTTAGAATATTGATATATTGAAAATATATTTTATTATTTATTTCTGGAGCACATACCAATGAAGCATTCCACCTCCTCATTTTTGATTAGCCCCAGGCCCAATTTCAGTTGCTCGTGGCAATTTATATTACCAAACAGAAAGTTAGTTGATAGATTCCATGTGATTTATTTTGTCAAAAATTGTCTAATTAAGTATGACTAACACATTTCTTACTGAGATAGCAGTCGCAATCCATCATGTGTTTGACAGATGTTTGAACATAGTTACCAATTACAGTAATGAATCAAAAATCTGAACTGGGAAACGGATCTGTTCGATTGCAATTCCTCACAATTATTTTTTACCGAATATAACATTCCCTTACAAATTATACATGAATAAAAATGCTTCACTCATGGTGTTTTGGGGTCATGTGCATGGGCCTGATAAATGGGATATTAACTTTGCGTGGCCTAAGGAAAACATGTTATTAGTCATTTACCCTCTTAATTGTTCTCAATTATGTTTTGATCAGCTAAACAAATTTGCAATTTAAATGATGGCTTGACAAATGTTGTCTGAGCTTTGACTTTCACTGACTTTCTTATATTTTTCACAGCCATCCATATAGGAGCTCATGTCTTTGATTTTGAACACTTGTACAACGAGCTGGACTCGGGAATAGGTGTAAAATCTACCCTAAGCTTGCTGGATGTAAATCCAATACAAACTAAAGCATCAGTAAGTACAATACCTTTGTGTCTGGTTGAGGAAAGGTTGTACAATAAAACCTCTACAAAACAAATGCTTTTCGGAATGACTTTTTAGAGAGGTGTTCGGTTTATAGAAAATTGCCCCATAATGACACATGAAGCAGCCATTACAAAAAGTGATTAAGACACATATTAATTGATGTATCTTTGATGAACAACACAATAATAAAATATGTCTAAATGAAACTAATGATGTAAATGTAAAGATCAAAATATAAAAAAATATATATAGATGATCTTGTTACAGTTTTTAATTATGTCGCTAATCAACGATTTGCCGATTCAATATTTTATACTAAGCTTTCTATGACTGCTTTTCAATAGTATAGATTGCAGATCGTTTTATAAACTTAAATTTCAATTTGGAATTCATTGCTTTGTGTTGTTTACTCGTTCTTGAAAAATGTCTTTGTTACAAAGTTACTACTAGCTAGGGATATATAATTAGACCCAGCGTTTATGTTGACAGTGGTTGTGAAAAGTATATAGTTTATAACTGATGTAAAAACAAACTGCCAATCATGTAATCTAACTGTGAATTCTCAATTGAAGGTGTGAAGCAAACGTAGTTATATCTAATCAGGCACTGTTGTTATTTTCGGGCATTATCCAACCAAAAGACGTCTGATTAGACCAGAATGTTAGACAGTGGTATTAATCTGGCTGTTGGGGCTGAAAATTAGGGCCTACCCAGAAAAAAAAATCTGAACAAGCTAAATTTGGTATCGTTGATAAGAGGAGACCTTCGTGTATTACATATCCAAAATCTGCTTTGGGGAAAATTTTCTACAGTGCCCTGAATATGGATGGGGTCTGACATAAATTGTGAAGGTAGGTATGCGATATGTTGTGGCATAGGAATTTCGCAGTTATACAAGTATGTGTGACATTAGAGCATGGGGTCAAATAGAGTGACACGGACAGAAAATAAGAGTATCATGGCCATGAAATAGCTGTCAAAATGGCCGCAACTCCAAGACATACCACAATGAAAGCAATATATTGGATAACCAAAGTGAAAATACGTAATGGTAATATTACAAGTCTGTTGTTAAGTATCTGTAAAGGTACACAGATAATTAAAACATCCATCTCAAGGATTTATCGGTCACTGCAACCAGAGTTTCGGCTATGGGTTGGGGGAATGTGGTCGTATTTGGGAAGCACATACCCGGCGCCCTGTCGGTATAAAATTTGGGTGTTTATCACTGAAAAGTAGCCATTTCCTTGCAATTGAGACAACAAGCAGGAACATTGAAGCTTTGTATAGAAACCATATTAAAACAGATTGTCTTTCTTTGTAAGAACCACAACATACAGTGGATACAACGACTTTTATAACAGTAACAATATTAAAAGCCGACATCAAAGGAAGTAGCACGGTTTGCAAAAGACACATTGTCACACTCAGTGTCAAGTGTACTCTAGTAGTAACAAGTGTTACGTCATGAGCAGAGCTTAAGTCACGTGCTATATGCATGTCCTGCATGCTTTCTTTGTATTTTGTTCACAGTACCAATCAAAACAATTTGGTGTAAAATCTAAACCCATTAATCAGATGGAGATGACCTCATGCTGGATTCATATAATGGATAATTTTGTATAATAGTATTGATTGGATAGGGAATAAGTACACTGATAATACCTATTAATTGTTTTATTTTTAAGTTAAACATTTCTTTGATACAGACCTTGTATTATTTTTAGGTAAAAGGTCTGCACTGTACGTTCGTTGTAGCTCAGAATTCAGCCCCCACTAATGACTTACCGATGTATGATGCGCGTTTTGAGGGGAAATATTGTGTTAGAAAGTTGGGACTTATTGATAGAAATCTACGGTAAATTAAAATGCGAGAGGCTGATTAGTACTAAACATTCGCCGACAATGCGTTACCCAGGATGGTGTAGACAACTGTGCACGTAGTCCGCGCTACTAATCATGTCTTATTCAGGCACAAATCCACGATTCCTTGCAATCTGTTAATAATCAGTATCTCGCCCTGAGCTTTGTCTGTGGCTATGTTGTGGCCAATATTAAGTCAAGGTTGGGGAGGGGGGAATGAGGCTGCTGGACGGCCGGCCTACCATAGTAACGGAAACACAGTTGCAACACAAGTCAAACCCAATGGTTTACGTCTTTAAAGTTCAGGTTTTCTGCTTGTCCAACTGTCGGGCCAAAATATAATAATTTTGGGCATGCAACACACAAAGTAATGTTTCGCCACACAGTGCATGGTAGTTTCATTCGGCTTTGTGATTAATTATTGAATGTAACACAGAAACTGAAATGCATACCCTAGTGGTGTAAAGAATAGTTTCATTTCTGGAATTGTCTACACTCTCTGTGATAATATACCATACACATATGTCCCAATTAGAGGAGCGGTCTTGACCAGAATTATTTCTTTTTCTTTTTCTTTTACACACGGAAAAATTAGATATCATATGAAAGTAGAAGATGTAGGCTTCATGTTCCGCCCTGCTGTAAAATGTGAAAGTGGTGCTGTTGCCATGGAAACAGAATGTAAACAATGTAGACACAGTTTGATATTAAACCATTTCCGCAAATGGTAGAAACTAATTTAAGCCCATTCTAGGACAGGAACAGACGTTGAAGATCATTTATTGATGATCTGTCCACTAAAACTATGTTCCAACGATTCCAGTATTAAATAGGATGCACATATAGGTTATACGGGTCTGTATTGCCATTTTGGGGTGAAAAATGGTGATTTTTGCAAAAAATGCGATAATTTTGGAATTGGGACATTTATTGAATACTACATTGGTTACAGTAATAATTTATGCATTATTATGATGGCATCATACGTGTACTTAAAATTAATTTGGATAAAACTGCCGAAAAGGCCCAATGACAAGAGAAATACCTGTTACCATGGAAACGATATTTAAAAATACAAAAAATGCCGTTATTGGAAAGAAATGAAGACCTATAACCCTTGCGACACAATATAACTTTTTGAAATTTGTTTTTTATGACCTGCACTTTTAATCCGGACTTCTGTGTTGGGTAATTGATGCGGTTTATTCAGCTGTTGTCATGGAAACGGACCAAATTTCGCCAAATAATGTTGTTTTTTTCCCATAGAGCTGACATTTAAAGCATGTAATTTTATGAAGCAAAGCGTATTATGGCAACCCGTTATAGATGTCTCAAAACCTTTTTCAAACATTACTATTTCCCAATTATCCCAGTAGTAGCTAGGATGCACATATAGGATATGAAGGTTTTATTGCCATTTTGGGGTAAAAACTGTTAATTTTTGCAAAAAATGCGATAATTTTGGAATTGAAACATTTATTTGATACTACATTGGTTACAGTAATAATTTATACATATTATGATGGCTTCTTACGTGTGCTTCAATCTAGTTTTGATAAAACTGCAGAAAAAGCCCAATACCCTGAGAAATACCTATCACCATGGAAACGATATTAAAAAATACACAAAATTTCATTATTGGAAAGAAATGAAGTTCTATAACCATTGCGACACAAATTAACTTTTTGAATGATGAATAATGATGTTTTCCCCTATAAACCGGACATTTAAATTGTGAATTTTATAAAGCAAAACATATTGTAACAGCCTGTTATAGGTATCTCAAAATCTTCAACTCATATATATAATACAATAGGGATAAGAGCACCCCTAAGACGACTTTCCTGCAGGTTTGCCAGACAAATTTACCATTATGTGAACGCACCCTGACATGGTACTCATCAGACTCAGAGTCCACGTGTTTTGATCATTTTATTCCCAATTTCTCAGCTGTTTCTGTGGATCTAGACGAAAATTGTCTAAATAGTGATGTGTTTTGCACAATTTATTTTTATTATTGGAAATTGTGTGAAAAATTACGGGTATGTTTGAAAACCAACACCACATATCTGGAAAATGCCATTATAGGATTTTAAAAGATTCGCTGTCTGGGAATTATGAAACTGATTTGAAAGCAAATAGTTGATGATTATAAGCTACATCCCTAAATAGTAATTACCTGTACTTACTCAGAATAACGGCATAACAAGTTCCTGGAATATATCACATCCGAACCCCTTTGGGTCAAATGTGGACCTGCATGATTAAAATGGGTCATGTAGTGTGATAATAGTGAGGATTGCTATGCAAATGTGGTGATATGGTACGCCATAGCTGCCTTATGTCAAGCTCAGGCAATATATCCGGTTAATATATCAATATATGTGGTTAGTTAGTCAATAGATGCAGCCTCTTTGCAATTATATTTGGCTACTTTGCCAATATCGGAGGTTAGTTAGTCAATATATGCAGCGAATTTGTCAATATATGTGGTTAGTTAAGTCAATATATGCAGCTACTTTGCAAATATATGCAGCTATGTTTCCAATATATGTGGTTAGTTGGTCAATACTTTGGCCATTAATTTGGTTAGTTAGTCAATATATGTAGCAAATTAGTCAATATATGCGGTTAGTTAGTCAATATATGTCGTTCGTTAGTCATTATATGCAGTTACTTAGTCAATATATGTGTCAGTTAGTCATTATATGCAGCTACTTAGTCAATATATGTGGTCAGTTAGTCATTATATGCAGCTGCTTAGTCAATATATGCAGTTAGTTAGTCATTATATGCAGCTACTTAGTCAATATATGCAGTTAGTCATTATATGCAGCTACTTAGTCAATAAATGTGGTTAGTTAGTCATTATGTGTAGATAATTAGTCAATATATGTGGCTAGTTAGTCATTATATGCAGTTTCTTTGTCAATAAATGTGGTCAGTTAGTCAATAAAATGTAACGCACAAGTGGTATATAGGACTACATACAGTTCCACCTCTCAAAGAATCGGATGTTGGGAATAAGTCACAAAGTTCCCCAACATGGGTTACTCTGCAACCACTCTCAACCTGATCATCCAAGAGAAGGAAACTGCGTGCAGTCCCATATCTCACCAGATACAGCTACAGCCAAAAGTAACCGAGTGGATAAAATATAAAATGACTTAAATTCTGACACCAGTAGGTATTTGTTAAGCTGGACCTACACCAGCAGAGGGGTAAGTTGCAGGATACGAGATCCTAATAATTGAGATTAAATTAAATTAATTATTTATTTAGCACATAGACTATATATAACATTTTAACAGATGTATATTTGTATGGACGGAATGTTGAATAATTATATATATGGAAACGAAAATAAGATGGAATATTTTATAAGTTAAATGATCTGAATGAAATGACTATTTATGAAATTATTATATAAATAAAGTGAGGAATGCATGATGCTACTTTAGAATAAATTTTCCAAATGACTTATTGTAATGATTAAACGAAGCTTTTAGAAACTTTATGAACTTATGAAAATTTATGAATTTGTGAAAATTAATGAAGTTATGAAAATTATTGCAGATTTTGTTTTAACATGGTAAATGACTAGTAAATAAGGTTTTATATATGTTGCCCATTGTATTTTAATTAAATAGCTGAAATTATGTATCACAATGTTAAATAACTTGAAGCTGAATTATTATTAATTTGTGATACTGCAGAAAAACTTATAATATAGCTGTGAAAAATATGTGATATAGTTAAAAACCATTTAACTTAGATTATTTGAATGAAATAATTAATATTTCATTCACCAATTAATTTTATGGGAATTAGAAAACTTCCCAAAGAAATATAAAATGAAACTTAGTTTTAGAAATTTTAAAGTTTTAACCCCAGACTAAAAGTTATTTAAAAGCTAAACATTTAACAAACTCTTTTGAAATTTGTGGGGAAATAGCCTAAAAGTTTCAAATATATATTACGCAGAAAATTAAATAACTTTAAACATATTTACAACAGGCCGGCACAGAAATAACACTTTGATGATACGATACAACACAAAACAATTACACAACCTATGAACAAGGCACATACACCGATAAATATTTGAGCTCACTGGTTGAAGTTTATATATATTTGTTGTGGTATTGGAATATTTAATAATGAGAACTGTTATGGAAATCTGATAGAGTCAAAGACATTTTATGTTGTCTTATAAATAACCTGTTCAACTCCCTATGGGTCTTACATAATACGGTTGCCCACATATTTTGGAGATTTACGAATGCGACATATAGTTATAGGCGCGACCCAGATACTATATAAATGAAGACTGTCCCTACAGTCACACAATAGCGAACACCGGTGATCATGTGGATTATGCACTGAAGATATTAAAATACCACTACAAAAACTTATTTATGAGAAATATAATAAATGAATATGGCTTAATATGGTTGCATATCAAGACATGATTTCACTTATTCTAAAACCATATAAAGTATGAAGTTTTTATAAAACTTTAAATTTTTGATGAACTTACTTAGCTGCATTAATGGCTAAGTAATGAAATAATAGAAATAGCTTAATAGCTTAAAATGTTGCAGAAAATGCAACCGAAACTTACTATGACTTAGCCCCATTACCCATAATAATAGAAATAGCTTAATAGCTTAAAATGTTGCAGAAAATGCAACCGAAACTTACTATGACTTAGCCCCATTACCGGCCAAGCATGAAACCACTTACTAAAAATTAATAATGAAATAAGTGAATTATGTGAAATAGGCATAGACTTGATTAATGCCTTTAAATATAAAAAGTATGTGAAATATTAAAAGGAAATGAGACTTTATTGGCACCATTTACATGCCAATGAATAGAACTACAAGGGCTGATAAGTACAGAATCCACAGGTGGTCACCTGCAATATATGTTGTCAATGCAGAGTGATGATATGACAGATATTTAATACTTAGCCTTACCAGAGAATGATACTTCTTACTTACTGACATTACTGGAACAAAACCTAGAGCGTCGTAGTAAATTTTGTTCCAGGGTTCTGCACCGTACTGTATAGCTTTGCTAAAATTTCCTAAACTGCCTTTAAACTGAGCACTTAGACTAACTTTAAATTTATTTGCTAATAAAAACTATTTCCCTAATATATATTTTATGAATAAAATACAAGTGGGAAGAGTACCTTGACTAAACCCTATCGGTATAATACAAGGCATACAATCCAGTCATCTGATGTACATAGACCAGTCACTTCTGACTTTGGTCTGATTTGAAGCCCACTTGCAACTTCCATTTGTTCTGCCACTTCAGGCTTATTTATTTGGAAGGCAGATTTCTACAAGTGCTGATGTAACTGACTTAAATGTTGATGGATTTTGACCACTTCTGGTACTGTCACCATCAACATGTCTCTTCAGACCGTCAATTACTCAACACTTAGTCACTTCAGACATATATAGAATTTCTGCGATGCAAGACATGGGTAATAGGACACTCACTTAATGATTTTTACATGCTCAGCCATCAAGTCACTTCTGACTGAGTCGGATGGCAGAGTTTTATGTGTGACCACTTCTGGTACTACATTACCTAAATTTCCCAAAAAAGCTCTAAGTCAAACTCATCATAAATAAATACATGGCTAAATAGAAAGATGCAGAAATTTGCATATGAAATATCTGTCAGTCTACTTCACATGGAACTTTGAACCACTTCTGGTCTGAACGTTCTCTGTGAGCAGGGTGCATGTGTTTGTCACTTCTGACATAATGCACAATTCAACCAACACGACACAAGTGAAACTAGGCCATGAAAAATTACCAAGTTATTAATTACTTATTAAAAGGTTCTAAGTGCTCATACTTAATTATTTAAATAAGTTTAGACAACTTATTAAAGTTTTAAATAAGAACACCTTACTATACAAAGTAATATACCTGTATTAGAAACTAAAACAACACTTTCCTAGAGTGAACAAGAGTTTGAAATTTTAGATGCAGAACCTTGATTTACAAATTTTTAAGGTTTAAATACTAAAAGAATCTGCAGATAGTCTGCAAGCCAATGAGAATGCTGGAAATTTATAGGTAAATCTGCAGGCCAATGAGAACGCTTCTGCGAACAGAGCCTTGCAGAGAAAGGTGTCTGCAAGCCAATGAGGACGTTTCTGCGGTCTCGTGCATGCAGAGTAAATATAGTTCCATTGTGTGCGTGAATTACGCATCTAAATAAATATTTATTTCACATATATTTATTATGCATAAGTAATTGAGTAACATTTATGTGGAATACATGATCGTTTGTGAAGGCACAACTTCCAAAGAGCAGACTACGTAAAACCGGAAAGTTTAACCAGCGATTACTTCCCCTGACGTAAACAAATATGGCTGCGCCCATGAAGTGAAAAATGTGTGAAAGTTGTTGATAAATTTTTGTGAATAACATTGTGAATACGCAACGTGACGATGTGAGATTTGGCACAAATGAAGATGGCATATTGATAGGTGAAACGGCTAAGTATGAATGACTAAATATTTGAATTATGAGTTTGATGATGAAATGCTAAATGCAACATTTACGAAATGAGTTAATGAAACGTGTAAAGGCCGGGCCTTTACAATATACATCTACTTTGTCAAAATATGCAATTGCATTGACAATATATGCAGCTAATTTATCAATATATATGGTTAGTTGGTCATTATATGCAGCTACTTAGTCAATAGGTGTGGTTAGTTAGTCATTATGTGTAGATACTTAGTCAATAAATGCGGTTAGTTAGTCAATATATGCATCTACTTTGTCTAAGTAGCTGCATATAATGACAAACTGATCACATATATTGACTAAGTAGTTGCATATAATGACTGACTAACACATATATTGACAAAGAAACTGCATATAATGACTAACTAACTGCATATATTGACTAAGTAGCTGCATATAATTACTAACTAACTGCTTATATTGAAAGACTAACTGCATATAATGACTAACTAACCACACATGTTGACAAAGTATCTACACATAATGACTAACTGCTTATATTGACTAAATAGCTGCATATAATGACTAACTAACCGCATATATTGACCAAGTAGCTGCATATAATGACTAACTGACCAAATATTGACTAATTATTTGCATATAATGACTAACTGACCGCATATATTGACTAAGTAGATGAATATAATGACTAACTGACCACAAATATTGACTAAGTAGTTGCATATAATGACTAACTAACCGCATATATTGACTAATTAGCTGCATATAATGACTAACTGATCGCATATATTGACTAATTAGCTGCATATAATGACTAACTGACCATATATATTGACTAAGTAGCTGCATATAATGACTAACTAACCGCATATATTGACTGTGGTTGCATATGACTAACTGATCGCATATATTGACTAATTAGCTGCATATAATGACTAACTGATCGCATATATTGACTAATTAGCTGCATATAATGACTAACTGACCATATATATTGACTAAGTAGCTGCATATGATGACTAACTAACCGCATATATTGACTAAGTGGTTGCATATAATGACTAACTGACCGCATATATTGACTAATTGACTAAGTAGATGCATATAATGACTAACTGACCACAAATATTGACTAAGTAGTTGCATATAATGACTAACTAACAGCATATATTGACTAAGTAGCTGCATATAATGACTAACTGATCGCATATATTGACTAAGTAGCTGCATATAATGACTAACTGACCACATATATTGACTAAGTAGCTGCATATAATGACTAACTAACCGCATATATTGACAATGTAGATGCCTATAATGACTAACTGACCACAAATATTGACTAAGCAGCTGCAAACAATGATTAACTAATCATATATATATATTGATAAAGTAGCTGGATATATTGTCAATGCAATTGCACATTTTGGCAAAATAGATGTATATATTGACTAACTTACCACATTTATTGACAAAGAAACTGCATATAATGACTAACTAACTGAATATATTGACTAATTTGCTACATATATTGACTAACTAACCGAATTAATGGACAAAGTATTGACGAACTAACCGCATATATTGGAAACGTAGCTGCATATATTTGCAAAGTAGCTGCATATATGACGTACCATATCACCGCATTTGCATAGCAATCCTCACTATTATCACACTACATGACCCATTTTAATCATGCAGGTCTTCATTTGACCCAAAGGGGTTCGGATGTGATATATTCCAGGAACTTGCTATGCCGTTATTCTGAGTAAGTACAGGTAATTACTATTTAGGGATGTAGCTTATAATCATCAACTATTTGCTTTCAAATCAGTTTCATAATTCCCAGACAGCGAATCTTTTAAAATCCTATCATGGCAAATTCCAGATACGTGGTGTTGGTTTTCAAACATACCCGTAATTTTTCACACAATTTCCAATAATAAAAATAAATTGTGCAAAACACATCACTATTTAGACAATTTTCGTCTAGATCCACAGAAACAGCTGAGAAATTGGGAATAAAATGATCAAAACACGTGGACTCTGAGTCTGATGAGTACCATGTCAGGGTGCGTTCACATAATGGTAAATTTGTCTGGCAAACCTGCAGGAAAGTCGTCTTAGGGGTGCTCTTATCCCTATTGTATTATATATATGAGTTGAAGATTTTGAGATACCTATAACAGGTTGTTACAATATGTTTTGCTTTATAAAATTCACAATTTAAATGTCCGGTTTATAGGGGAAAACATCATTATTCATTATTCAAAAAGTTAATTTGTGTCGCAATGGTTATAGAACTTCATTTCTTTCCAATAATGAAATTTTGTGTATTTTTGAATATCGTTTCCATGGTGATAGGTATTTCTCAGGGTATTGGGCTTTTTCTGCAGTTTTATCAAAACTAGATTGAAGGACACGTAAGAAGCCATCATAATATGTATAAATTATTACTGTAACCAATGTAGTATCAAATAAATGTTTCAATTCCAAAATTATCGCATTTTTTGCAAAAATTAACAGTTTTTATCCCAAAATGGCAATAAAACCTTCATATCCTATATGTGCATCCTAGCTACTACTGGGATAATTGGGAAATAGTAATCTTTGAAAAAGGTTTTGAGACATCTATAACAGGTTGTCATAATACGCTTGGCTTCATAAAATTACATGCTTTAAATGTCAGCTCTATGGGGAAAAAACATCATTATTTGGCGAAATTTGGTCCGTTTCCATGACAACAGCTGAATAAACCGCATCAATTACCCAACACAGAAGTCCGGATTAAAAGTGCAGGTCATAAAAAACAAATTTCAAAAAGTTATATTGTGTCGCAAGGGTTATAGGTCTTCATTTCTTTCCAATAACGGCATTTTTTGTATTTTTAATATCTTTTTCATGGTAACAGGTATTTCTCTTGTCATTGGGCCTTTTCGGCAGTTTTATCCAAATTAATTTTAAGTACACGTATGATGCCATCATAATAATGCATAAATTATTACTGTAACCAATGTAGTATTCAATAAATGTCCCAATTCCAAAATTATCGCATTTTTTGCAAAAATCACCATTTTTCACCCCAAAATGGCAATACAGACCCGTATAACCTATATGTGCATCCTATTTAATACTGGAATCGTTGGCACATAGTTATAGTGGACAAATCATCAATAAATTATCTTCAACGTCTGTTCCTGTCCTAGAATGGGCTTAAATTAGTTTTTACCATTTGCAGAAATGGTTTAATATCAAACTGTGTCTACATTGTTTACATTCTGTTTCCATGGCAACGGCACCACTTTCACATTTTACAGCAGGGTGGAACATGAAGCCTACATCTTCTACTTTCATATGATGTATAATTTTTCCGTGAGTAAAGAAAAAAATTAAACTTGAAAAATAAGCCCCGTTGGGGCCATGACCGCTCATCTAAATGCTTATCATACTGCAAAGAAACACTCATCTCTTCAATAGATTAGCGCCATATCTCATCAGATCAAAGAGATGGTACATCTTACAGTTTATGTAAGACTAACTTTCACGCTGCTACCAAACCAGTTTATTAGTAGACAATTTAGTTTAATTACTTCAGTCACCACCTTACAACTGGAATATACTACCACGCAATGCACAATATTAGTTTTCAGTATCATTTTGTTTGAAAAATATCTTACCAATACCATCCATGTAATTGTGCTAAATATCAGGTGATCATTGTTTAAGGCTGTTATGTCACAAAATGTTGCTATTTGTGGTTTTGTGTACAACAACTATATGTAACATTAGGGAGAAGGGGTTAACGCGGTGATGCAGTTGCGTAAATCATAGCACTTTTCACTTATATGTGGCATTGGTGAATATAACCAAATAGAATTTCCAGCTTTCAACACACTGACACATTCTCTGCCACAGAGTATGTACACAATGTTGGTCAAGTTTAGAATTTATTGAAGATAGTCTATGGTAATCCTTTGTGTTTTGATAAATTGCATTCATACATACCACCATGCATTCTTGTGATAAAAGAGAAATATTTGTGTTTCATCACCTGATCGGAGGCAACTATGACTACTATTTTGAGACATGAACAATAGGATCTTCACATTTTACCAAGTACTATATGCATATCTCTCATATTGTACTATAGCCGTGCATTTTGAAAGGTTTGATGTTGTAGATATAAAAGGACTGCTCTGACTACATATATTTCTGCTTCTATAAAAGGTCACAAAATCAATACATCCCTATTAATCACAGATATAATCACACGATTCAAGATAAGAAGTAACATATAAAACTGCATTATTTTTCCATTTCTGGGCTCCCAAAAGTCCAGATTTAACCATTGCATGAAACCCTGCTTTTGATTGCTCAAGTTTGTTCACTTTTAGACTAGCTATTAAATTTGGCACAAAATGTAATTTCATTCTTGTTTGGCTATTTTGGTGGCCATTTTGGGGCGGACATTCTACAAATATGGTATACTACTAAGCATTGTTTGTCAATATTTAAATTTATTACAAATTTAGCATTAATTGGTGCACCTACCGCAGAAATTCAACAATTTCCGACCAACAGCCATACTGGACACCGTCTTGAATAGAGAATTTTTCCCAAGGTGGATTTTGGATATGTTGTTCCCCAGATTATGCCTGACAAAATGACCAAAAACAGCTGGTTAAAAATTATTTCTAGGTCCAATGCTTCAATGACCAGACCATATGAAAACACTGATTCGACGTGCATGCACACAGAGGTCAAAATGCATGTGTTCAGTCGCTTATGGTTTTAAAATCCCATTTGGTGTTCTGAATAAAGAGGTTCGGATTACAGGTAATTTTTAGTGAGAATGCAGTTAGGTACATTCGGGTCTGGACAAAAAATATGGTAAGAGAAAATTTTGGTCCAGCGCTAACCCTAATTACCATCTTACAATATTGATCCATTCATAGTCATTTGATATATTCATATTTCCTACTCATAAGCTGGTTTTAAATATTCATATCTTAATTTGACAGGATCCCACAAGAGAAGTATTCAAGACGTTATCTGGTGTGACAGGTGTTGTCATAACATTAGCTCTAATCATTATGATATCATCATCAACAGACTTCATAAGGTTAGAGACAATACATGATGAAGTTATTGATTTCACCCATTACACAAAGTACTACACTGATCAGGGACCAGCCGAGAGGGCGACGTGGGCGACTTCTTCGCCCTAGCGCCGTCCGCTTCGCCTTATTTTTGCAGTCGGGCGAAGTTCAAGTCGCCCTAAAAATTCCAAAGTTGACTGACGAAATTCGGCAAAATGCCCCAAATAATTTATGATAATTTACAACTGTCAACTGTGATTGCACACAATACTCCACTTACAGGGTGTATCATGGTGTTATAAAACAATTAACACCTGTAATGCTCCAATCTGGAAGCATGTTGACAACAGAGTCTGATTACTGGCAGCTGTGAAAACATCGTCGGGCCTCAAGTGTTAATCTGGTTGTTGTTATTTTTAGATTACTGTGATTACCACACCTTACAATGAAGATTACAACTCACAACTCTCACAATGTGTCAATTCATCACTCCCTCTATGGAGTTTGGTTAAAGAAATTTTAAAACAAATTCATTTGTGAAGCATATTAAAATTTCAAACGGGATTACTAACAGAGCGCAGTAAAAGTTTTCATGATTTCGTTTCGTTTCTGTTTGATAAATATTGTTGGAATTTTTAACAACCCGAAAAATATGAAATAAAATCCTGTCATTCTCCCACAATTACGATATAAAATGCTGCTATCCTCTCACAATTATGTTTGGGTATTATTAATAGTTATTAGGGTCATGAAGTGAACATAATGACTCCATATTTCAACCATTGTTTCATAAGTTTAATTGACATATTTCATCTATCCTATTTTCGTTCTATAGCGACTCCTGTCGTAGTACTGATCAATTTAAATTTTGTAGACTCACTTCGCCCTATAGAACGGCCACTTCGCCTTATTTTTCTAGTAGGGCGAAGTCATTTCGCCCTGAAAATCTGGTCTAGGCTGGTCCCTGACACTGATGTTTTAGTATCTGTGCAGACAGGATCGACACTAGAACATTATCTCTCAAATTAACATTAATCATTTCTTAACTCGATTATCAAAAGGCCGACACAAATTTATCTGCGTCAATCCTAACTCTTTATTTTACAGTATAAATGACATTCTTAATTCAGTGCGCTAACGTTGTGTCGCCCAATGGCCAACGGAATAACAATATATTTATCTCTTTACCACAACTATATATATGATTCACGTATGATTTTACTAATGTCGCCAGTGAGAAAGTAGCCCAAGTGAAATTCACTTGGGAGCGTGCAAAAGTGAGTGCTAGAATATAATATGTATCAATGTATTGTTACAATAATGCTTGTGCTATACGTATGTCTGTCTGTCTGTCTCATTCTTTTTGTTATATATACTTCCTCAATAAAAAAAATTTAAAAAAAAAAATAGAAAAAAAAAGGACATTGTGTTTGTGGTTGTGTTTCTTGTTTTGCGATAAAAGCAACCCACATAGAGCTCAAATGTACATTCTCACAGTTTATGGGATAGTTTATCATAAGAAAGGAGATATTTTGTCTGCCCATGTGAACTGATCCACGGCCGGGAACCAATATTCAATGTAAATAAATGTGCCATCCTATTTATAGACTTTATTAAACATTGCTAATTACAGTGGCGTATACACACAGCATTGGCAAGAAAATGGCAAAACTTCATATAACGCTAAAGATTTTGTGAAAAAGCTAACTGCATACCACATCAATTTTATGAATGAGCAGATGTAAGGTTGCTTTTAAATGATACTGACAGTTGACGTTTTTGTCAAAGACACATCATAACATCCATTGAAATTTGAAGGCTACTAACTATGTACCATTTTATCAGGGTTTGTCAACCGGTCCCATTACCAATACCAGTACCGATGGTATTCGGCCATTTTTGTGGTACTGGATAAGTTTGATATTGGATTACTAATCAAACTATCTTATAAATGGAATTCTACCATAATGTCAAGATTGTTTGCATTTGTAAAATGTTTTCAATATTTCAAATGACTCTCTCCATTTGTGTGGTCAGTTATGAAATACACTGTATACAGGGTCGGACAAAATATGCATCCCAGGATGTACGATTCTATGTCGAAAAATGGCAATAACTCCGCCAAAATGAGTCCAACCAAACTCAAAATCGCAGTTTCCCATGCTGGTTGACATCTATGCCAAGTTTAAACAAAATTGACTGGAAAATGACAGGATACAGACTCAGACAAACGATGCATCCAGAATGTACGATTCTGTGTTGAAAAAGGGCAATAAATCTGCCAAAATGAGTCCGACTGAACTAAAAATCACATGTGCGCAGGTTCCCATGCTAGTTGATATATATGTGCCAAGTTTTTTAAAAATTGACCAGAAAATGAAAGAATACAGGCTCAGACAAAGTTACTATAGTCCTACGATGGAACATTTGAAGATGATATCCATTTCATACTATTATGATGGAAGAAGTTTTATTGTTAAAATTGCCAGACATTCTCAAGTTAACCCTTTCATGACTGGAGCTGCACTGGTGCAGCATTAAAGATCATGTGTCAGTGCATTCTCTTATTTAAGAGAATGCCCTGGCTTACAAGGTCGAGGTAACTATTGTTAAACCAATGTATTCTTATTCTCTCACTATGGGAGACCGACATATATAAGAGAATGCATTGGCACATGGTTTTCGCAAAATTTCAAGAAGCTACATTCATGGAGGGTTAATATCAAACTTATTTTCTCTCACTGTAAAATGTCATTGATGTATCTAACTATTTCAGGCGTTCTTACTATGAAGTTTTCTGGGTGACACATCATCTCTTTATCGTATTCTTCACTGGTCTGATAGCACATGGCTTTCAGTAAGTATCAATTTCCAAAACATTTGTAAAAAGTAAGCTAATTCCAAGCTAAAGTCATTCCCATTGAGTAGGGGCTTATATTCACCAATATTATTTTCAAACTGAACATAATTTGAGTTACACATGGCGTGTGAAGATTTGGTAAGTTCTTGTATTTCCAAGATCAAATAAAAATTTGATTTTATGCTTCCTCCATTGCTGTTTTTTGCTTGTTTTTGGAGTCATGTCTCAAGACTTTCAATATGGTTACTGTCAATTCAAATAATGTATGCATTATTGCCATCACTGGAAGTCACCATGGAAATGTTATTCAAATGAAAATTTATATTTACAGAAAAATAATCAGAAGGCAGATTAATACAAATGAGCATGATCCATTGAAATGTGAAGAAAAATTTACAGAGTGGGGAAAAGACCCAGAATGTCCTATGCCACTCTTTGAAGGAACCATGCCAAAGGTTGAGTAAACATATTAATGGTTATTTCCCTCATAATTTATTTGACAGTCTAGCATCTACCTTAGTATTAAAGTGATGTGAATCGCTCCAGTTGGGTTATCAAATAGAAATGGGGAATAATCTGGTTGAGTAGTTATTTTTTGTTAAGAAATATTACATCCAAATCAGCATCATTCTTATATACATCAATTAAATGCAGTGACTGTCGATGGCCAAATCTTTTCTTTAATATATCGCCGATAAATGCATGCTGAATCGAGTAGTAAATATTTACAATTGAGTGTAGTTCAGACGATGTTTTCTATGGAGTGGTATGATCGATTTGCTTTAGATTTTCGACGTTGTTAGTATAATGTTACATTCCTCCAGTTGGCATAGCTGCTGTATACTAACTTATCAGTTTCATGCACCCTAACAAGTAATAAAAGGACATCATTAGACATTCAGAGAAGATTCTGTATTTGAACTACATTGTATAAAGTACAGACATATATATACATAATTTAATTCAGTTACACGATCTTGCATAATATCTCGCTCACAACATATTGCACCCTCCATATGGCACATACTTTCATTCATTCTCTATTACATTCTGGGATTAACCCTTTACCCAACAAACCGGCCAAAACCGGCCAAATAAAGCTTCAACAGCGTAAAATATCTTCGGTCTGTCTCAATAGAAATATACAAATATGGATATCATTGGAACCGGCTCCTTGACCACACTGTGATAGTTACAGTTATGCCCTGTGCCAATGCATTCTCTTATATATGCGAGTCGACCATAGGTCGCCTCGCATATATAAGAGAATGCATTGGCCTAAACAAACTCTTTTTTAAACACTTTTTACCATTTTTTCTTACATTATTTAACAATTTTATAATTTTTAATGTGTTAAGCCAATGCATTCTCTTATATATGCGAGGCGACCTATGGTCGACTCGCATATATAAGAGAATGCATTGGCACAGGGCCCTTCTGTTGGGTAAAGGGTTAAGATACCGCACCCATGTGTGCCAATCTTTAAAAATAACTGTGTGTAAATTTTGTTAGTTAGCTGATGGTCTAATTGTGTATTTTTGAAATGGTGAAAGTTGGCGGAGCGGGTATTATTGTTGCTGAATTGATCCTTAAAGCCTAAGGGGGGGGGGAGACTCAAGGCCTTTGAAATGGGTTCAAGCGACCTAATTTAAATAGTTGATAAAAATTATGTAGAATCAACAAATACATGCAAAAATGGATTTATGTAATTTTTATTTTCATTATTTGAGATTTCTTATTTTAAAACGATTGTTATGTAAACATTGCTGATACATTGGAATTACTGATAAAAGTCCAATAAGATACCAGTGATTAATCATTTGAAAAGATCAAAGCACTGAAAAATTATTCTGAAATTCATATTTAGACTAAATATTTTAACTTACTTCACGATTAACAATCTATGCCATAAAATATGATTAAAATACTGTAATTCATCACTATTTGGAACATCTGTGTCTCAGAAGATGCCCACAGAGAAATAGAAAACTGCTGAAGACTTCCCCCCTCTGGCAACCAGAATCCAACAGAATTCAAACTTTTTCAATGAAAGGGGAAGAACTCTATCTTTGATATATAGATTTATTCCCCCTGCATTGAAAATAATACTGATTTTTACTTCAATCTTGATGACAAAACGCATTGGCAACTCAACAAAAACAACATGTCCACAGTTTATTACACCGGATAAGTTGATAATACAATGTTTTGGAGCTTCCTCTTTCAAATGGTATATAATATGGCATATATTTTATATAAAGTAATCTGGGGGTTCGAAAATTAAGTGGGCCTTTAATATGTTGCCATCTCTTGTTATGTATTTGCAAGTCTGGAAAAAATGTGTCTGACATCTACAGAATGAGTTCCCCAGAGGGTTAAGTTAGTGACACTATCCCTTACGGTAGGCTAGCGTCACCAACTCACATTACACAACCCTCCCTTGGAAACTCATAACCACACCATTGTACACATTACTGCGGTCGACTACCGCTCTAGCCAACAGCCGTTAGTAAAGGTGTAATTAGTTTAGTGGGCACCTGCATCTCGGTGCGTGTACAAGAAGATTACTTTGTGCTATCACTACAATTAATTATGATTTTATAAAGTGGTGTTGTCGCTTATTTAAGCTTACGATCATGTAGTTAATCAAAGGAAATAATTTTTATCAATTGACCTAATGCGCCGACAAATAAAGCCGAATGTCATAGTTTTACGGCCGAAAATTTTATTTATATATAATTATGTCCGTCCGCCGAATCGAAGACCGGTAGTGAACCGCAGTAACTTTGAGGAATGATTTCACCCATAAATATTAATTTTTCCCCATCATGTCATGTATTGACTTGTTGGTAAAAGATAGACATTCACGATTATGTAAAAACATCAGCTGATTTATACAAACCAGCTCCGATAAATAAAGCCAAAATGTCATTGTTTTACGGCAGAAAATTTAATTTATATATAATTATTGTCCGGCCGCCGACTCGAAGAGCGGTTGTGAACCACACTAACTTTGAGGAATGATTTCGCCCATAAATATTATTTATTCCCCACCATGTCGTGTATGTACTTGTTGGCAAAAGATAGACCTTCACGATTATGTAAAAATATCAGCTGATTTGTACAAACCAGCTCCGATAAATAACGGCAAATATCATAGTTTTACGGCAGAAAATTTAATTTATATAATAATTATGTCCGGCCGCCGACTCGAAGAGCGGTAGTGAACCGCACTAACTTTGAGGAATTATTTCACCCATAAATATTATTTATTCCCCACCATGTCGTGTATGTACTTGTTGACAAAAGATAGACATTCCCGATTATGTAAAAATATCAGCTGATTTGTACAAACCAGCTCCGATAAATAACGCCAAATGTCATTGTTTTACGGCAGAAAATTTAACTGATATATAATTATGTCCGCCCGCCGACTCGAAGAGCGGTAGTGAACCGCACTAACATTGAGGAATGATTTTACCCATAAATATTATTTATTCCCCACCATGTCGTGTATGTACTTGTTAGCAAAAGATAGACGTTCACGATTATGTAAAAACATCAGCTGATTTGTACAAACCAGCTCCGATAAATGACGCCAAATATCATAGTTTTTCGGCAGCAAATTTAATTTATATATATAATTATGTCCGTCCGCCGACTCGAATAGCGGTAGTGAACCGCAGTTGCTTTGAGCAATGATTTCACTGACAAACATTATTTTTACCCCATCATATCGTATATATTCTTGTTGGCAAAAGACAGACCTTCGTGAATATGTAAAAACATCAGCTGATTTGTACAAACCAGCTCCGATAAATGACGCCAAATATCATAGTTTTTCGGCAGCAAATTTAATTTATATATAATTATGTCCGTCCGCCGACTCGGATAGTGGTAGTGAACCGCTGTAACTTTGAGCAATGATTTCACTGACAAACATTATTTTTTCCCCATAATATCGTATATGTTCCTGTTGGCAACAGACAGACCTTCACGATTATGTAAAAACATCAGCTGATTTGTACAAAGCAGCTCCGATAAATAATGCCAAATATCATAGTTTTTCGGCAGCAAATTTAATTTATATATAATTATGTCCGTCCGCCGACTCGGATAGTGGTAGTGAACCGCTGTAACTTTGAGCAATTATTTCACTGACAACCATTATTTTTTCCCCATCATATTATGTACCGACTTGTTGGCAAAAGACATATCTACAATAATAGACTGAAATGTGCGCCCCATTCTAGAAGGTCGTTCCAGAAATCGAGTCCGAAAGTGGATATTTTGACGACTGAAGTAATGTGTCCTACTGCATGCAATTATGAGTTTCCAGGGGCAGTATTGCGATGGATTTTGTTTTAATGTTAAGCTCCCTTTCTAACTTATTTAAAACATAGTTCAAGTTTTGATACAAATTCTGCCGATCTTTCTCAGATATAAATAAAAGTTAAACGGTACTCTTTTTTTAATTAACAGATAAGATAATCAAAATCTATGCTCCTAACTTCAAAGATATACCAACAATATGCGACTAGTTTAACAATTGCACAAATTCTGAACGGCTGTCAGGAGTCAGGACAGACGGTGCATCAACAAAGTAATTACTTACGTAACGGTAATCCCTTTGTATTGTCGGCACGTATACACCAGACGGAATCACGCGTCTAGTTTATTAGGTGAGTTTACTGGCAGTACCCGAATATTCGCCGTTTGTTGATTCCGGCGCTGTAAATGTTTATTAGGCCACTAATACCCGAACAGTATAATTTATATATTGTGCTACTTAGGTTGTGGATACGATCATCACAGTCTGGAATACACCAGGTTGGCAAGGGTTCTAACCCCGACATGGGCGAAAATCTGAATCGATTTTCATGCCGCGCTTCAAGTTGATTTGTTGAGGAATATCCCAATGTATGTACCCATACATATTTGAATGTTATGTACCCATACAATTAACTTGTATTCAACTTAAAGCCATTCCGATCGATAAATGGACATTTCGATAAGAAATGGGTATTTGTTCACGCTCACTAAATTAAGCGCATATGACACCGCGGCAATGAATAATCATACTGAGTCTGTGTCTCCATAACTTTGATGTATTGGGAAAGGATAATGCATGAACCATAGATGTGTCTTATAATTTATTTATACTTCAGATAATATGACTTGAACATTCTTACATAAACGTTTCATGCTTGCCGAACAAATATATACACTATACACAAAGAACAAAATATATAAATTAACTATTATCTAGATATATACTGTGCAATAAGAATAAGTGATTTCACATTTACGACTAACCATGAAATATATCAAAGGTAAGCTTTTATATTTTAAAACAATACAAAATAACTCATTATGAAGCACTATAAACTATTGCTTTTAAAATGTAAAAGCTTAATTACCTTTGAAGTTTAATGGCGGTTCCTGTGATTGCAAAGATGCATAGCATTCTGCTTATTTCCAACTCATGCATGTTTGTGAACATATTTGAATGTTATGTACCCATACAATTAACTTGTATTCAACTTAATTCCAAATACGAACACAACGTTTTATATGGGGGAGCGATCCCCGTGACGGTCGAGATAAATTTATAAATCCAGACTCGGATAGATTGTGGGCGTAAAGAAATTTCCAACATTTAGAAGTTATACAAACTGAGATATTTAAAACATGACATGGCTCACAATTGTGCCCGTGTAATGGTAATTGAATATTGTAGCAATTCGTGTAATGTTGAAATCCAGGACACATGGATCTACTCAACATAGAGTAAAAACCGGTATTGTCTGTCTTAATTTTCCTGTTAGTCAAGGCATGAGAGCACCATATCGGATTGTTAATGGGACATTAAACACTCGTGTATCACAATCGCCCTAAAGAGCTGCAAATTCTGCACATTTTATTTTTATTTTGGATGACCCTGAAATGACGAGAAACAAATAAAGTATAAAATCGAGGGACTCAACTCCACTTTTCGAAATGAATTAAAACTCGTGAAAAACAGCAACAGATATCAGACAGGATTTGTTCATTTCGGCATCCATGAAAGAATTTATGACTGGCCTGAAATTTCTTGATAGCAGTTTATTTGATAATAGCTTATAACTACTCACTTGTCTCGCCTGTTGAAATTGTCCGATCGCGCGCAGGCGACTAATGCTATCAATGATTGGTGTGACCATGTAAAATACATGGATTTTACATACAGAAATTACATGCATGTGTGTATCCACCCTAATGACAGCTACTAATGAGTACAAGGAATAAATCGTATCTAAGTTTTGTATTCCCCAAATGTATTACAAAAATCATAGCTAGCGGCTTCAACTTTACAAATACGGTGCATGTGTGATGTGAGATCAAAGTCGGCAATAATAATGTCAATTAATATCAAATGATATTTTACGCCCGTAAGCATTATATTGGGCAGTATGCGAATAATATGTCGGAGTCATCATGCATAAAACTGTAATGCGGGATGTCTATAAAAGACCATAATTTTGGCGTTATAATTTTTTAATATTCGGTACAAAAAAACAATATTAAATTCGTTACAAAAAAATGTGACATCTGTTTTTCATGTCATTTGCTATTCAAAACTCAGCTAACTTATCAATCCGCAGAATGGGATCTGTTGCCGGGCGGCAAAAGTAGCCTTTTATCGCACAGGCTATTTTCTGATATTAGTTGACGATGTCAGATGGCCTGCTTTCATTTTTCTAATTGGTCAAGCAAAATTTGACATAAAAGGACTCAGGCATTATTTCATGTCGTGCATTTAATTTAATTGTTATATATATATATCACAATTAAATTAAATGCACGGCATGAAATAATGCCTGAGTACAAACTGCACACTTTGTGGCAGATCTGACCCTTGATGGGACAACCATCTTGCCTCCCTTTGAGGTTTCTATTACTCTTCCTCTATTAGGGGCAGAATTGGAGGCAACTGAACTAAAACTATAACTGTTGCTATAACAATTATTGAAAGTTCTCCAACAAAAAAATGCCGCACAATGAAATTATTGTTATGTAAACAGAACTGTTACAGTGATTTGTCAACAACTTAGTAGTGAAATAAGTTCGATTACTTTAGTCGAAAATATTATTAGAATATTTCTCAATGCTTTGAGCTTTTCCAATGCCATTTGTTTGGTATCTTATTGGATTAATTTAATTTACTCAGTAATGCCATTCTGACTGTACCAGTAATGTTCACATAACAATGGTTTTGTGAAGTTAAATCTCGTCATTGGTAGTGCTGGGGCGGTTGTCCGGATAACCGGTTACGGTTAGGTTATGCGTGTCAACCGGTTGGAGGAGGCCACAGCCGGATAACCGTAATACTGATAACGATCGTACTATCAACGTAGTAGCCGCTTATAGAAGCGATTTGGACAGTTGATTGTGTATTCATATACCCCACAACACATGCCTGTTTGATCACCGGTGGCTTTTCTAGACGTGAAACCAACAACAACACTCTTATCTGTGTCAGTCTGTGAATCACTTGCTACACATTCAATGCCAATTTCCTTTGGCGGCATTACATGACGTTCCGGCTGCACGCGCACCGCGGCATACATCAAAGCAATCAAGTCTAGACTTTTACTACGTCATCAATATTATGTCTGTTTTCTTGAAACTGCCCCCCCCCCCTTGTCATTACCATTTGTTCGTCTCAAAGCGATGACAGAAGACCTACACAAACGGAAATCAAACTTTTGGGGACATTTAGTCATATAATTCAAGATGACGAAAAAAAAAAGGAAGAAGAAATGGGCGGTATGCAAGGCCTGCCGAAGGCGATTCGTTTATTCTGGATCAACATCCAATATGAAGTCGCACATCAAGAAAAAACACAGGCCTAATGGGAGTGGGAAATAAGAGGATATCTAGTGATAACGTTAATTCCTAAACACTGGCTGGGGCTTGAGTAATGAATCACGACGATTTAATTTTGTTTGAATTTATTTATTAAATAATTGAAGTAACATCGTGTAGCCACTGTGATTAATACATACCTGCCTATAGGCTATACCCAAACACTTAACATTACTAAACAACAGTATGCCTATCTTCAGTACATTGTTTGGGCTAATCGTGCCCGGGGGCCCCGGGATACACACAGGGGGGGGGGGGGGACTATATTTCGTCGTTGAATGTTTTGCAAGCAAGCGTTATGCAGTGCGAAACTCCCGTAAACATCGATTTACAACTATATTGATCGCCGTAACGGGAACGCATTGTATGTCCAAGACATCGTTTGTGATCGCATGTATATCAACGTTTCCGGGACGCGTAATAAACATTTGTTTTGCCGATATAGTATGTAGTATATAGTATGTATTCAATCTCGTACTGAGGGTAATACTGGTCACGGTTAACCGGTTATGGTTAGGTTAATGCCCGTGGTTAACCGGTTAGGAAAAAAAACCAACCGTCCCAGCGCTAGTCATTGAACAGTTGTTCAAGTTAATAATGACAATTAGAACATTGCAGAAAGTGAACACCATCCATACTTTTTATATCTAAATCCTAAGTTGTGAGATATAACCAATCTCATAAGGTTATGCTGACATCCATCTCAGCCTGGTGGCCAGTTTTACCAGAAATTAATTGGTGTTATGCGCCAGAATACGCACAACGTGAAACCTTAAAGAGCGTTTCAAAAGTTTTAACCGTAAATTATTAACGAAAATACGCCCCCACTGAACTCTATATTAACTGATGATTATATCATTATAATAAATATATATTGTTCTCACTTCCCACAAACTGGGATAGAAATTTTACAAATACAAATTACAAATTTAAATTAAATCCTGCTGAAATTGAATACTTAATAAAGTCTCATAGAATTTTAAAAGGTTGGCTAGCTAAAGCTAAAAAATGTGTACGGTTAACCTTAAGTGTGTATAATTCGGGCAGAAATGTGAAAAAATACTGTAATATACATTAATTTGCACCTGAAATACCATTCAATTTGCCTGAATATTGAGCTTTCAAAACGTTGGGAGGGGCTGCAGCCCCACCCCCGGCCCATGCGGCTATGATGCAATGCAGTTTACTTGTTCTGTCTTGCTTAACATTTTTCGACCGGCAGATCGATACTAGTATACGAATATATAATATTATTATAATTTGAGTGTTTACCGTCCGATTTTTGTAACTGAAGAGTCTAACTATACAGAAATTGTTGTATATTTAACAATGCATAGTTGATTTAGAAGTTTGAGCGCACACTGAAAAGATAACATTTTAACTAGGAATCTCCAGAGTCTCGTGTCATGTTACGCAATGTTTATTCAAACAACGGCTGGTACCCGCGAGGCCGCGACAGCAGGCTACTCAAGGGGAATAACTCTATCTGCTTATATGATACTATATCCTATCGCGGTAGCCTTACCAGGGGACAGTTGTGTAATGCACCCCCTAAGAACTCATTCTGCTTAGGCCTCAACGGCTATAGGATACCTAGGATCAGACTGAAGTTCCCCAGTTGAAGTTGGTGATGTTCACCCATTAGCCACCTCGATTATGTATTTTATATTCTGCAAATTAGGGGATATAGAAACTGAACAAAAAGAAAAAAGTTACTAAAAACATAGACTATAGATACTTCCTAGAAGATGAGACCAAAGCAGAATGAGGTCCACAGAGGGTGAATTTTGTGTTGCTATTTTGTATTGCTATTTTGTATCACCCTCTGGTGACCTCATTCTGCACATATCAGACTCTATTTCCAGGCTTGCTTTTTTGTATTTGTGGTATTTCAGGCATGGATGTGGGTTGTAGTGCCAATAGTTTTATACATCCTTGAGCGGTGTCTTCGTTTATACAGAAGTTTGCAGAAAGTTGTCATCACAAAGGTACTAAAGTCTCAACCAATTTATTCAGAAGCAAACAGATTGATGTACCAACAGCTTTGACTAAATTCCTCAAACAAACCATGTTTGCATAATGCAATTTCAGGCGAGACATGATAACATACTCTAGTGTTCCAAATAAACATACATGCACATTTATTAATTTCATAAAAAAATTTCCGCCCTGCATGTTGCTTATTTGTGTCTGCATGTTTGTGTTATTTGTTCCCACCTGTAGAAACTTGAGTACATGTATGTGAAAAAAAACTTGCGGGGAAGTGTTTCTTATTTTGACACCAGTTGTTTATAATCACGCACCATTGAAACCTAACATATGACTTTAAATATACTAGTAGGTTTCAAACCTGGAAATACCTGCATTCACATGGATCTCGCTTTGTTTTATTAATTTATAAATCAAAATGGCATATCTCTTTGGGGTAAAGAAAAATAAGAATTTTTTAGCTGATAATATAAAGCACAAATTAGCTGATCTGGTATTCACAGTACTGGTGCACATGCCAATACTACTAGTACTAGTAATAGGTATGAGCTGGGTCCAGTTGATAGCTCCCTGGTATAGCGGAAACAAATGTAATTTTAGACCCTTGGCGATCTTTCAAACCACATCTCAATGTATCGAAAATGCAACTAATTAAACATGCATCTACACATATACACAAAGTTGGTTTTCCCCTGTGAAAGGTAGTCACCGGGATCTTGGACTTCACTTCATGCATGTTTATGGTCTTTTTTATTTTGGGGGACTATTAAAATAACTGGTGTCCATCCATCCGTGCAGAAAGATTCTGGATGAGAACTTTATTTTGGGCTATCGGATCGAAACAGGTCAAGTTCGATTATGGGTTCGGTCTGCCAATTTTTGTTGGAATTATGGTCCTTGTTGACTTAAAATTTGCTGATTATTTCAGTTTCCGGATGATAACTTGAGTTTTTGTAATCTGATTGTTTTTTAATTTGGCATGTGGATTAACCACATGAAGATACAGGTCAAGTTCGAATTTGGGTTTGATCTGCCCATTTTTGCCACAGTTATGGTCCTTGTCGACTTAAAATTTGCCGATTATTTGGGTTTCTGGATGAAAACTTTACTTCTAGTTATCTGATTGTTTTTAAATTCAACTGAATCTCTTGACATTCCGGCCTGATGAATTATGACAGCGTTAACAAAAAGCTATCCTTACTTAAAAGCCACGTTTTTGGGGAACACGTGGTCGGCGACCTTTTATTCGGGTCCGTACGTAACACATGTATTAAATTTTATCAGAATTACCACCCTGCATGTTTATTTTGGATTGATTGTTTATTTGGAATGCTAGATTACGGCCTGGCACCTATCAATTTTTCGGAATATGTGTCTTTACTACACACCCAATTCATCAGTGGTATCCCAATTCTAATATTGTTAAATTGTTGCCCACATAATTTTGTTCAAATTGTATTAAATTTTTAATAATTAAAATTTTCTTAACATTCCAACAAAGACCGACCAACATGAAAAGCAGATTGATTGGACATTTCATTAATACTGAGTTATTGTCTTTCTGACTTAAATTTGTTTATGTTTTGTGCGAATAAATTAATATGGTTACCCATTTTTTTTATCCAAGTATTCTTACTCTAGTTGCACAGTAACAAATGTTGTTTCAGGAATTTGAGCATTGTTGCAAATTCACTGCCAGTTTATCCATAATATAATGTTGATATCCTCCTTTTTTCGCAGATTGTGAAGCATCCGTCGAATGTCTATGAACTTCAGATGCAGAAGAAAGGATTTGCCATGTCACCAGGACAGTACATATTCATCCAGTGTCCCAGCGTTTCGAAATTTGAATGGCATCCATTCACACTGACATCGGTGAGTCTAGGAGAATTTATACGGTCATAATTTTTATAAATTAAATATGCCTTTATGGCATCAGAAACTATGCCCCGATGAAACCTTGTATACAGGGACTTATTCTGAGGTAACTTATACTTTACCTGACTAGCAACCAGGGTCAAGTTTCCTAGAGTTACCTTTCAAATGAAAAGCATAATAATGTTATAGTGAATATGCTGAATTACCGCATTAAAGTTTACAATCAATTGTATATATTTATGTATAGATTTTGTGAAAAAATACTAAAAGAGGAACTGCTTTGTGTGAAAGAAAATACTTCTTTTCAACAAGAAATTTAACTGAATTCAAAATAATAAGGCAAAAAAAATTAAATGACTATTCCTATTTTTGAAACATTTCGGTTTGTATCAGACATGAGTTCAGCTAAAGTAGCATTCAGATGACACTGTTGCATTGGCCAGGTGTGATGACACGATCCATTGTCTGTGTTCACCATTCATACAGTTGCAGAGCTTCCGAATGCTGCTAATAAGTTAGACATTGGAATAAATGCAATATTGCAAATAAATCGAGCTGTTATAAATGAATTCTATAACAATGTAAAACCTATCAAATTCCAGTTAATAAAACTTTATTTACATAAATACAAGTCAAGTTTCCTTCGCTTCACAGACAGCTGTTATCTTTTATCAAATGAAAACATCATACCATGATGCACGCACTTAATTGTCATATAAGGTATGTGTTATGGCTTGTGTTTCATTCATAGAATCAATCCATTGTGTTCTTTAAAGGATACATACAACATAACAGGCACATCACATTCATCACATTAGTGTTATTGTCTGTATTTAATTTCAACGCAACTTATGCAACCGTGCCAATGGATTCGTTTGAACACCCGTCAACTTTACCTACCGGTATCAAATGAAAAGCATAATGTGACAGTGAAATTGCTGATTTACCTCATTCAAGTTTGCAATCAATTGTATATATATATTATGTACATAGATTTTATGAAAAATTACTAAAATAGGAACTGCTTTGTGTGAAAGTAAATACTTGTTTTCAACAAGAAATTCAACTGAATTCAAAATAATAGGGCAAACAAAAATTAAATTACTGTCCTCTTTTTAGCTCAACCTTACGAAGTCAAGTTTGAGTTATTGTCATGGATTGGCATCTGTCGTCCATTAACAATTTCCATTAGCATACCCTACTGATCACATCTCTCATCCGATCGTCACCAAACTTCAAATGGATCTTCGGGGTGACATCTAGATGGGAGCCTCCCTTTTTCTCTGAAATTTGTTAAAAACATGGATGCCAGCGACCATTTTGGATTTAACATTTGAATCCATCGGCACACCCTGCATTTTTTAGTCAAGTTTTTTCAAAAACTCGACTTATGGTTTGACGAGGGACGGTTGGCGGGCGGGCAGCGTGCGGACCTAAAGAATGCCTTATAACTTTGACATTTGTGAACGGATTAAAATTTTGGTTTTTAATTAAAATTTTGGTATGTGAGTTGCTCCTAATGACTATTTACTGCCTGTAGAAAATTGGTCACGTCCGAACTTTTTGACAAGAGTTATCCATCTTTGATGACTTTTTTGCAATTTTATCACCTGTTTGCGCGATAACTCAATAAAATATTAACTGATTACAACCATATTTGATATAAGAGTCTCTTGCAACAATATCTCGTACAAGTTCAAAAACCAGGTTTGTCCGAATTTTTTCCCCGGAGTTATGGGCCTTAGTGTCTATTTTTAGCATTTTTTTCACCGCTAGCGCGATAACTCAATTAAATATTAACTGATTCAAACCATATTTGGTATATAAGTCTCTTGCAACAATATCTCGGACAAGTTCGAAAACCAGGTTTGTCCGAATTTTTTCCCCAGAGTTATGTGCCTTAGTTTGTCTATTTTTAGTAGAGTTTTTCAAAAACTTGACTTATGGTTTGACGAGGGACGGTTGGTGGGCGGCGGGCGGGCCGACCTAAAGAATGCCTTATAACTTTGACATTTGTGAACGGATTCAAAACAAAATTTGGTATGTGAGTTGCTCCCAATGACTATTTACTGCCTGTAGTATATGAGTCTCTTGCAACAATATCTAGGACGAGTTCGAAAACCAGGTTTGTCCGAATTTTTTCCCCGGAGTTATGGGCCATAGTTTGTCTATTTTTAGCATTTTTTTCACTGTTTAAGCGATAACTGAATAAAATATTAACTGATTCAAACCATATTTGATATATGAGTCTCTTGCAACAATATCTCGGACGAGTTCGAAAACCAGGTTTGTCCGAATTTTTTCCCCAGAATTATGGGCCTTAGTTTGTCTACTTTTAGCATTTTTAGCATTTATTTTCACTGTTAGGGCGATAACTGAATCAAATATAAACTCATTCAAACCATATATTTGATATATGAGTCTCTTGCTACAATATCTCGGACGAGTTCGAAAACCAGGTTTGTCCGAATTTTTTCCCCGGAGTTATGGGCCTTAGTTTGTCTATTTTTAGCATTTTTTTCACCGCAAGCGCGATAACTCATTTAAATATTAACTGATTCAAACCATATTTGATATAAAAGTCTCTTGCAACAATATCTCGGACTAGTTCGAAAACAGGTTTGTCCAACTTTTTGGGCCTTGTGTGGGCCTTATTGCCAAGTTATTGGCACAATTTTTTTTCGACTGCCAATAAACTCGACATAGCATCTTAGATGCGTACCAGCATCTTAGATGCGTACCCCTTGTTAGCATTTTTTTCACCGTTAGCGCGATAACTGAATAAAATATTAACTGATTCAAACCATATTTGATATATGAGTCTCTTGCAACAATATCTCGGACGAGTTCGAAAACCAGGTTTGTCCGAATTTTTTCCCCGGAGTTATGTGCCTTAGTTTGTCTATTTTTAGCTTTTTTTTCACCGTTAGCGCGATAATTCAATAAAATATTAACTGATTCAAACCATATTTGATATATGAGTCTCTTGCAACAATATCTCGGACGAGTTCAAAAACCAGGTTTGTCCAAATTTTTCCCCCGGAGTTATGGACCTTAGTTTGTCTATTTTTAGCATGTTTTTCACTGTTAGCGCGATAACTCAATTAAATATTAACTGATTCAAACCATATTTGATATATGAGTCTCTTGCAACAATATCTCAGACGAGTTCGAAAACCAGGTTTGTCTGACTTTTTGGGCCTTGTGTGGGCCTAATTGCCAAGTTATTGGCAGAAGTTTTTTTCGACTGCCAATAAACTCGACATAGCATCCTAGATGCGTACCTCTTGTTGGAGAATTGATTTGAAAATTTATAGGCATGTTTAGGACTACCTCACGATAGGAGCTATCAAATTTGAACAATTTTCGATCAAAAACATGGCTGCAGGCAGCCATCTTGGTCTTTACTCTTTTCATGACTAAATCCTTTGGCACACTCAACAGACCAAATCTTTGGGGTGACCTCTAGATGTTAGCCATTGATTTTTTCTGAAATTCATTAAAAAACAATGGCTGCCAGCAGCCATCTTGCATTTCAAATTTGAACCCATTAGCACACCCTGCAGCCCTCATTTATTGGAGAATTGTTTCGAAAATTTACAGGCATGTTCAGAATAACACCTGGATGGAGCTATCGAATTAGAATTTTTTTTTATGAAAAACATGGCCTCCAGCAGCCATCTTGGATTTTACTCTTCGCATGATTAAAACCTTTGGCACACCCTATATAGACAACATCCCTCATCCGCTTGTCACTAAACTTCATATGGATTTATTGGGTGACCACCAGATGGGAGCCATCAAAATTTCTGATTGAACATTTTTTCGGCCAGCCTCCATCTTGGATTTTACTCTTTGTATTACTAAATCCTTTGGCACACCCTACAGACGACATCCCTTGTCCGATTGTCACTAAACTTCATATGTACCTTTGGGATGACCACTAGAAGGGAGTCATCAAATTCTTCAGAATTTGGTTAAAAACCGACAGCCATCTTGGATTTTACTCTTTGCATGACTAAAAATCTTTTGGCACACCCTACAGACCACAACCCTCATCTGATCGTCACCAAACATAATATTGATCTTTGGGGTGACCACCAGATGGGAGCTATGAAATTTTTCTGAATTTTATTGGAAAACATGGCCGCCAGTGGCCATCTTGGATTTTTTCTTTATATATATGTTCTCATGTTGACATCTAGTATTACTTAGACATTTCAACTTTCTGCATTCCTAATCGATCCGTTGGCTGTAACACATGAAATTACCCCCCCCCCCCCCCCCCCATTTTTTTCCAAGTTGACACTTTTATTTAGATATCTGGTTGGTATCAGTGCATGGAAACTAGCAATAATTTTGGAGATAATGTACTATGTTGGGTTGGATATTTGAGTATGAAAACAGTTTGTGAAATTGTGGACAAGTTCACAAACTGTTTTCATACTCAAATTACCTAATATCCTATCAAATCTCAGGGCACGTTCCTGAAGGTTACTGGTAACAGCGCCAGAACGCCTTCGGGTTGACTTGATAATGCAAACTTGTGGCAGCATGGTTACTTATTTTATGCATGTTGTCGTCAATGACAACGCACATAAAATTGGTAACCACTGTGTTCCATTCATAATTTGTTCTCCTTATCAGCAGGCAATGCTGGTAAATCAAAAACCAAAGTTAGCAGCTCTCAGCTAATCAGAATTTTTGATTCAGTGACAAATATTCAACTTGAATTACAATTTATTGTAAGATAATATTTTGCAGGCTCCTGGAGATGATTATTTTTCCGTCCATATCAGGCGAGTTGGCGACTGGACAAATGAGCTGGCAGAGAAATGCCACGACAGTGATGGAGAATACAGAGAAGCCTGGCAGCTACCCAAGTATGACTATAGCTATCTGGTTGTCTTATAATATAGGATTTCACACTTGATTTGTGAGTCTGATACTGATACTGGACCACCCAACCCAGGGACAACCAGATGATATTAACATATTTTATTCCAATCCAAATTAATACATGTAAGGCCAAAAAAAAGAGAGTGTTTTGGTTCTCGGGCAATTTTTTTCTTCAAATCAATGAGGGAGGGAGGGTTTTTATTTTTATTTTTAATTTTTTTCTGTGCATAGTAAGCATGGACAAAGATACCTTTCTCTGTCTAGTAATAACCAGAAAGATAGAGGGAACTGTTATGCATATAAACTCATTTAGTCTTATATAAAAATGACATTGTACTACCAGTGTATGACTGGGATTACCTAACAATATATAATGCCCCTGACATTAACTACTGTTATTGTTGTCTAAAAACTGATACCTCCCCATTCTAATATGTGATCCTGAATTTAGTCCTGTGCCTTTCAATTGTATAAAGTTACAATTAGTGTAAGTTGTTCACAATGACTAATGGTAAGAACATGAGGATCAGCTAATCATTTTCTAAATTGTAGTCATCTACTTCATGTTGTAAGCCTGCCAGTCACTTTTTAACACATTTTTTTGCAAATTTATTTTTTCGTAAGTTTTTTTGTCATAACATCAGGCATTGCAATAAAAAGGCCTAATGCGGCCCTTTTTATTCAATGCGGCGGGGCCTGAGAACCAAAACTTTTTTTTTTGGCCTAACATATGTGAATATTTAACAAAAGTTTTGACAATGTAGTAGAGAGAGAGAGAGAGAGATAATTTATTGACAAAGAGCAACTCCAACAAAATATGCACAAATAATAATGAAGATAATAAAGTTAATACAGATTAAAAGAAAATACAACAAAATCTATGCTAACCCATCTGGGATAACTATCCACCAGATGGGCTGATTGCTCCTTGCCTGGGGAGGGCATATCCAATAATTGGCTGTCTTACTGCCCACCCCAATTAGTCATTAAAATAACACTCTGCTCTGCCTGGAAGCTGCGTGAACGATGGTATATTATATAGAATAACTGTGGTCAATTATAAAATATACAATGATGTGTATAGGATAATTTAGGAATGAATTTGAAATCAAGGGAGTATGGATAGGTGAATTGGAAAGGGCCAACAAAATCAAAGCCATTCACAGTATATTGGATTATTGGATCTCAAATTTACTTAGTACAGAGGTTCTCCATCAGGAGCACTTTCAAAGGAGGGTCCAATGAGAGTGTCCTTTACTTGTCTAGACATGTTGACTCAATATACAATGTTTGACTGCATAACATAACATGAATGGGTGTGGTGTCTGTATGAACACGCTTGATTTTGTCATATGCCACTTATCTTGTATGCCAGCATTAGCCTAGCTCATTTTTCATTTGTGCTATATGACTAAAATTTGCCTATACTGCAAGACCCTTACTATAAACATACACTTGTTTGTTCTTCACAGATTTTCAGTTGATGGTCCATTTGGAACAGCCACTGAGGTGAGCAACTCAATTTGATAGTTCATGTTGTTTATTTTTGAGAGTGATGTAAATATCCAAGAATAAATTTAGAAATGTCACTATTCTTGAGAATTTTAGTTACTTCAAACAATTACCTGACTAAAAGGTAGAAACTTTATCAAGACAAACCTTTTTACACCTTGTTACATTCTCACACGTAGAAAATAGCTAATTTTCATGCAGGTTAGTACGGTCGTTTTACGGTAGTTCTATTGTTATATCATGTTACCGTGTACAGGTGAGGGAATGTTTTTCAGTATTATGCAGATGAATATTATACTGTTCTAATTTATGAAATGTCACTTCTGATCACAATTTAAAGACATTTTGTAGCCATTGAAAGAATAAAATAGTATGATTAGGTTTATCGGTAGGAGGGGGGGGGGGGGTATGTTTACTCAAAGAATATCAGATTGGGTCTCACTCCTTTCAGTAAATTGAGTGTAGACCTACCTGTATGGAAAATCTGAGACTATCATCAGACGCAATATGACTATTATGTGTGACAAATTGTTATTTACATTGATTCATGCTTGATAATAATATTCTTTATATGACTACCTTTGTTATAATACTCAGTGTATTTGCAAAATTTATACCATAATTGCCTATTATATTGTGTGTACAACAACTATTTTGTAAACTTCATCTTTACACCCTACTGTGGGTATACAGCTTCCTACTGTGGGTATAAATTCTACTGTGGGTGTAAATGTTCAAATGTAATTTCATGTGTTAAACGTTTATACCCATAGTAGAACTACATCATAGTTTTTATGTTACATTCATTTAAAATTAGAAGTTATCATAATTTCAATTAGATATTAGGAACATTGCCTGCATTTCAATCAAATGTAGCTTACTAGTGTTATATGAACTAGAAAACATATGAATGGCTGTATCAAGTGACTGGTGGCTCAGAAACAGACTGACGTAATGATGTAAATGTTTGCATCACTACGTTCCTTATAGCGTCATGGATTAGTTGAATTCGCGGAACAAATAAAAAATTATAATTATGGCATAAATAAAATACAGTCATAGTAGCCGAGAGTATAAAATTTTCACCACTCGTGGTATTGTGGTTTGAAAATATGGTATTCTCGGTTACTATGGGTGTATTCTATATATATCCACCCACAGATATGATGTCATATATGAAGAACTCAACCACCAAAGGTTTGATCATGTAGTTTGCGAGCTTCATGTCAAACTGTATATTAAATATTCTTTTTGATTATTAGCTAGATGAAATTGATTTAATTCAGAACTATAAAAATAAGACTGTATTTCTTTCACTTTCAGGATGTATTCCGCTATGAAACAGATATAATGGTGGCAGCTGGTATCGGTGTCACCCCCTATGCATCAGTGATTAAAGATATAAGGTACTGTTTTCAGCATTAGCAACTTCATCAATTAGCTCTAGATCTTTGATTCAATTTTGACTCTTTATCCTTATTCTATTCATATAATAATTCAAAAAAAGTGAGATGCAGAAATTTTTAAGTGCTCTCCCTTCTCTGTTATATTGAGGTAAGTTTTATCTTCAAGTATAAAAATGTTCTCTTCATAATCTCAAGCAATCATTATGAGCTATTATTTCACATGAAAAGCGTCACCAAGCATTGTTATTGCACTGCTGGGTTGTTGGGAATTTTATTGCACTCCTCAATTTTTATGTTTACCCATACCATAATATTGTAAACATAGTGTCGCTGTCCTGATTGACCACTCGTCGTTCGTCCGTCCGTCTGTCGTACCGTCCGTAGACACTTTACACGCATAATGCGATAACTGAAACATTTTTTATCTGATCTGATCGACTATTTTTAACTGAGTTGTGGCCCTTTTTCGAAAAAATATTCACTCTTAAAAACATTTTTTTAGATTGAATTCCTTGCTCAAACTAACACCATTATAACACTGCCAAGGGTACTCCGAGTAACCACACCAAATTTGTTTAAATCAGTCAAAAATCTTGTGTTATGTACTGGTAAGTTTGTTTGGAGCGACATTAAATCCAATTCACCAATTCCATCCCATGCCTTTATTGATAAGGCTATATTATTTTCTGATATCTCTTATGCCAATGTGCAGATAATCTGATAAAGAAAGCTATGGTATCTAATTTAAGATAAAGATTCAACAATACACATCACATGATATTATTAACAGTAGACTTGAACATCTGTGCTACCTTGCGCAGCTGAAGATATCACTCTACAGATGGTCTGAGGTCATTATAAATGTTATTGGTTTAATATAGATGCCAGCTTTCAACATAAACAATTCCTGTGATTTGTTGACAGCTCTGCTATATAATTGATATTAATGGGTCAGCAGTGACGTGGCTTATCTTGATCTATATTGTTGGTAGAAGTTGGTACATTATCATTGTAAACTTCAAATTGGACTCAAGTATTCCATGTCCAGGTCACCTTTCACATTTAACCCAAGGCTGTGGTGGTGCAGCATTACAGATCATGTACCAGTGCTTTCTCTTATATAAATGCGAGTGACCCATAAATTCCAATAATTTGTGTTATGTACATTTGTCTATAATAGTACATAACAGTATACTCTATAATTCAACACCAAAACTCTCATTTATGATTCCGATCATAGTAATTTACTATCGCCAAGGGATGGGTTAACATCTGCTGATCGTGATCGGCCCACGATCGGCCTCTCGTTCCATAATGCTAAGCCTATGAAGCATATATCAGAATCAATTGACAATTGAAGGAACTTCAACAAATAGCTGCATACCATAATTCGCATTCCAAAAGCCCATGTTTATATAAATCTATATTATTTCACTTGCAATGTATTGTTTATTTTCAAATTTGATTTCCAGATATAAATTATGGGATAGTAATTTTAATATGAAGTTGAAGAAGATATACTTCTTCTGGATATGTCCAGATACACAAGCTTTCGAATGGTTTAAAGATCTATTGCAGTCATTTGAGAATGAATTACTCGAGAGAGGTTACAATGATTTCCTCGACTATAATATCTATCTCACAAGAGGATGGAACCCTGATCAGGTGGGAGCTAGTGTCACTTTGGGATTTCCCTTCATATATAATCTACATTGGTTGTGTCTTATATACTATCTCTCCTCAAAAAGTTCATGCCATTGCTCTGGGTCTGGGTTTTTCTTATTGTGTGTTATTGTATTTTATCAAGTTTCGAGTCTAGTTCATTGTGAAGTTCCTCAGGAATGTTCTTTATAATATGAGAGTTCAGATGAGTGCTTTTCTCACTTACCTGTGTCAATTATAAGTTTGATGTTTGAAGTTCCCTTATGTCTAAATTATATTATTCATCGTGTAAAAGTGGAAGCTCTAAGTCCTGCGAAGGTTCAAGCTTTGATTTGATTTGCAAATCGGGCATTCAGATCGATTATAGGATTCAAATATTTTCGAATCACCATTCATGGAATTCTTGTTGGCGAAAAAGAACTCCTTGTTCTAAATTTCAAATTTAACTATAGGTCTATTAGAATAACGCCTGAAAAATTAGCTTAAAGCCAAGTGGAGTTTGCACTCCAAAATAAACCTAATAATATTCCCTTTTGTATTTTTCCCGGTATCGAAATAGGTTGATAACACCTAAGCTACCTTTCTACGAGCATTATTTGTCCCAGAAAAATGCATTGAAGTCATAAATAATACAACATCAAACACAAATGTTTGGGCCCTGACCAAAAACTGCAATTTATATTCATCGCAATTCTGGAATCGGAAATGGAATGTCTGGAAAAGGTATCATTATCTAAAAATGTCACTCACTGCTTTCTCTTCATTTTGATCATCAAAATTATGTAGCGCCATTAATGTTTCAGAGCGATGACAGCTCTCGATTTGCTTCCCATGGTCTACAGTGACCGCTGACTAAAATAATTGATTCGACACAAACAAAACAATCTAAAATTTAACTAAAAAATATCAGAAACAAAACAAATATTTACAGCGCTTTGTCGTTGTACTTGTTCAGAAATCTTCCATGTAGATATGTTTTGAGATACCTCTAACCAGATTATATCTGCATAATTTTGCAGTTTTTGAAGGCGTCATGTCTGTTTAACTCGCTGTATTGATTTGCTGCATTGATTTGTACCAACCATTTTGTCCCCTGCACTGAGTAGTAGGGACCTGCAAATATTCGAGATTCAATTCGATGACGATATCGGGCACCCGATTCGAGATCGACACCGAATCGGTCTGCTGATTCGGATATTTTTTCGAATTTGATGTAGTCTCGCTTTTTGCATCTAAATAACACATGCCAAATGCCCTGAACTCAGAAGTTGCCAAGTTAGCCAACGTAGGTAATTTTGAATATATGCCGTTCAGAATAGACGTGCATTATGCAAATTATGTGCTTCGATCGCAACCCGTGAAGGTGATCAATCGCCGCATATATTTGTAATCTGTATTGACAGGTGAGAAACCTAATGTAGAACAATTGGTCTATTACATTCTTAAATGGACGTCATCATATGCAACCAGTTATCTGCGAAACTGCTGGCATAATTCCTAGAAATTTCCTGCTTTCAGTTTATGTTTCCCAGGAAATCGAGCGCATTGCAACAAGTTTCAATCCGTTGAATCTTGTTGATAACATTTAACACTTGTAATTTGTGTCTGTATCCTGGGACCCCCTCCGTGAAGACAACTACTGTGAATATGTGATGTAGGTGTTTGATCTATTGTGGGGTGAACAGTTTAACAGATAACTACCATTGGTATCGGACTTCAACAATTGTATAGCTGAACGGTGTACCCATGTCCACTTGTGTCAAATCTTTATTAAATAATGTAGACAAGTGACTTCCATTCCATGGGGTTTGTGATACGTTGATTGAACTGTCTTTAAGTGTCTTACTGTCACTTATTGTGTCATGTTCGCCATGACACACCTAGATAGAAATTCAATGCAACATATCCCAAACCCTCCATGAGACTGAGAGTGACTTGCCTATGTCATGATTTTCCTAAAAAAAAAAACACAACTTCCAACGGATGTTTAAAGGGGTACTGTACACTAAATATGGCCATTTATAAGACCATCTCCTTTTATACTCAACAGAATATATGCACCAAATGAATGAATTTGAGCCATGGATTAGTGAAAAATACAATTGTACGCTCTCCAAACTATGCAATAATCATGGTAATTATAATGAAAATGAATTTATGTTTTTTGCATCGTCCATAGAGCACATGAGTGTATTTTGCACTAATCCATGGCTCAAATTCATTCATTTGTTGCATATATTCTGTTGTACATAAAAGGAGACGGGGCCCATAAATGATCAGATTTAGTGTACAGTACCCCTTTAAGGAGAGTAACATTGTTATACAGTCAAGCCTTGAAATAGGGTGTCTGTCATTTGCAGAATGAGGTCCCCAGAGGGTGAATTTAGTGATGCTACTCCGCATAGCGGGCTAGCATCACCAAATTCACCCTCTGGGGACCTCATTCTGCTTACACCTCAGCAGAATGAGGTTCCCAGAGGGTGAATTTGGTGATGCTAGCCCGCTATGCGGGTTGCATCACTAAATTCACCCTCTGGGGACCTCATTCTGCAAATGACAGACACCCTATTTCAAGGCTTGTATACAGTATCTAGTGAATTTTGCAGTTTTTTGTCATGAGACACTGAAATACACACTGGTAAACAATGTCAATCACTAGCTGATTCGATATTCGATGTCGATATTATGAAGGAGATTCGATTCGATGCAAAATCCCCGATTCGCAGATCCCTACTGAGTAGCCCACACGTAGTAATACTGCTGAATTGGTCTTTATCCCATTGTTTTGGGCACTAAATTTCCCAGGTTTACAAAACTGGTTTTATGTTACCAAGGTTCACTGAAACTGGTATTTTGATACCAGATTTTGTCTCATGCATATAATCGATTCGAGATTCTATTTGCGAGTCTCACCCCAAATTTGATTCGATATTCGATTTGACTGTAAACACCCGATTCACAGGGCCCTAAAAGGTTTGTGGATATTACTCAATCAAAATATATTATTGTCACAATTCCATTTCTTTGTTGATAATTTCATGTATTTTCATACACAATTGATCTGAAGTTTATTATATTTTCTTCTACATCAGGAATAACGAAATTTTGTTTTTATTTCTGCTTACTGGAGAATCTTTTCTACAGTGACAAATGTTTGGCATTTAAATATCCCATCGCCGATTATCAGCCTGTTACTTTCAAATATTTACTGGTGACCAACAGACAGTTTCATATCTTCTATTTTCTCCATATTTCAATTTGGAATTACCATTGAACAGTATCAACCATACTAGTTGAGCTGCAGTATAATTACCACTTTCTTGCTTACAGGCTAAAAACATAATACTAAATGACGAAGAGGGAAGGGATGCTGTGACAGGCCTGAGGCAGAAAACCCAGTATGGAAGACCGAAATGGGAACCTATATTCTCCGAAATAGAGCAGGCTCACACGGGGTAAGGAACAAAGTAAAAAAAAATCATATATGGTGCAGTTTTTTATTAGCTCACCTGAGACGAAGTCTCCGGTGGAGCTATAGTCATCACTCCTCGTCCGTCGTCCGTCCGTCGAGCCGTCCGTCCGTCCGTCCGTCAACAATTCTTTGAACGTCTTCTCCTCTGAAACCATCAGACCGATTGGGTTTATATTTGGTGTGGATGTTCCCTAGGTGACTCTTATTCAGATTTGTTCAAATGAGGTCACCAAGTCAAATAGTTTTGATGTCAGAACCATAACTATTTTTCCACATAGTAATTCTTAAAACGACTTCTTTTCTGAAGTTGTTGGGCCGAATGGGTTCACATTTGGTATGAGGGTACCTTGGGTGACTGTGGTTAAGATTTGTTCAAATGAGGTCACTGGGTCAAATGTGGACATAAATTTGAAGAATTTTTTTTTTTTTATATTTAACTTATTGTTCAATTTAACCCCCCCCCCAAAAGTTATGTCTATTTTATTTTTAATAAATAAAAAAAAAATTATTAAATAAAATATATTTTATTTAAATAAAATAAAAAATATTTAATTAAAATTTTGAAGAACTTAGGACATTACATCATGGGGGGGGGGGGGGGTAGGTACCTCTAGTCACCCCACTAAATTTGGTTGAAATCAGGATTTTGTGAGAAAACAGACAGATGTACAGAAATGTTCAGTAAGTTCCATATCCTTGCATTCCCAAGGGATCTCTGCTCTGTACCACCAAGCATGATAGAGGCATGTTGTGTTTAAAATCAGTGCCAGATTTATAGATATAAACAGAACTTCTGTGGCTATAGGCAGAGTCCCCTGGGAGTGTATTCATGTCATTCATAATTTAAATGAGATTAATAGTGTTGAGCATTTGTTTTCTCAAGCTGTCAATTGTTTACAATATCCTGGTCATTAATATCAATTTAAATTCCTTTTCTCAAAGCTGTAATGAAGTGTGTCTAGCATTTGTACTCTGCACAGCAGGCTAGCATTGCTAAATACACCCTTTGAGGGCCTTATTCTGCTTAGGCCTTATCTTCTGGGAAGTGAGTCTCAAATTGACATTTTAGCAGCTTTTTTTCTTCTGTTGAGATTCTAAAATGCATAATTGAGGTGTGAAATGGGTGTGCATACTGTCATATGCCACCAACCTCAGCTGGAGAACTTCTGTCTGTCCCCAGGTCTCCCATAGCAGTTGGTGATTAAGTAAGTTTGGGTTCCCAGATGGTGAATTTGGTGATTCTAGCCCACCTTACAGAATAGCATCACTACATTCCCCTTTTGGGACCTCAGACACACTTAATTCACGCTTGGCTGTTCCAATATTATTTTCCTTGGTGGCATGTTTAGAGCTGTTCCAATTGGGTCCTTTTTGGAAAATCCATTAACTTCAACTCTTAAAAGTGAATGTTTAAAATTATTAGATGGACAGATATCAGAGATGGGGATTCATGTTTGTTCAAATAAGGGGCAGAGGTATAAGAGAATTAGCTCTGCCCCACCCACTTAACCTGTATCTATGATGTACGCTACTGGTATAATAAGATAATGTCATATTCTTGCAGGAATGTCCCACAGTGTTGGGGGGGGGGGGGGTGATTTACAGATGTGTTCAATGAAATGTAATTTTTAAGCTCGCCTGAGACGAAGCTTTTGTCATCACTTCTCATCTGTCTCCTGTTCATCTGTCTGTCCATCCATCCATTTGTCAACAATTCTTTGAACATCTTCTCTAGATCATAAGACTGAATGGGTTCATATTTGGTGTGGATATTCCCTTGGCGACTCACATTCAGTTTTGTTCAAATGAGGTCACTCTGTCAAATGGTTGTGAAGCCAGGGCCATAACTCTTGCCCTCCATAGTAATTCTTAAAAACGACTTCTTCTCATGTACCATCAGGTTGAATGGGTTCATATTTGGTATGAAGGGTCATTGGCAGTGTTCACGCTGGACCGAAAAAAACTTTAGCCAAAAGTTTAGCCAAATGAAAATTTTATTAGCCAAATGAAAAAAACTTTAGCCAAATGTTTTTTGGCCAAATTAAAAAACACTTTGGCCAAATTAAATCATCGTTTTCTGGTCGGTTCACAATTAATGACTAAAACGTAAAATCTAACAGACACAGGTAAAATACACAATAATTTAAATAATTTTGATGAACTAGAAGTATTTTTATATATATAATTTATTAAAAGTTTATTAATCTTTATGTGAAAGAGTGATTTGGGGGGGGGGGGGGGGGGGGGGGCACCCGGGATTGTCATTAGTTTTTTTTATTTATATCAATATCTTTTTTTAAATCATTAAATATTTATCCTTGCGAAAATATCTAAGTGACATCTGGAAACTAATAACTTATATTATTTACGCCATTATCAAATTACAATCTGTCATAAAAGCATGCATATTATTTTGACTGTATCGGTATTGACGACAAATAGCCACAAAATATCTGTCGTGATTCCCATTTGGCTGATTAAGCTATTGTCTTACACTTGGTGCTCATAAACCTCGACCATCATAAATACAATGTCATCATAAACATGCATTGTGTAGGCGTGCCGTGAGTGACCAGACAGACAATAGGCTGAATGGGGGATTAGGGGATTAAATGTAAAAAGTAATAAGGACCTTTTGCTGCAGAGTGACGTAATCTCTCTCCAGATTAAAACAGCCTGTTACGAACAAATTGCTTATATACCGGCGTCAATGCACAAAACATTGCTTTCTTCACATTGTCATAATTGAACCACGGTTGGTTTAATGTCCATGCGTCTTTGAATGTCCGTCTTGTGAAAACTAAAGATGATTGCATATCACTTTGTGATCGCTTGGTTGATAGAGTTGTACGATATTTCATAAGTACGAAAATAATGAAATACTTTCGTCACCTAACTTCGTCTTGAATGTCGATCTATTGAGCGCTTTTATTAATTAGCTTTCTGGCTCCATGCTTTTCAGTCTCCATTTGGGTCAAAAAAAGTTTAGCCAAAAGTTTAGCCAAATGAAAATTTTATTAGCCAAATTCGAAAAATATTAGCCATTGGCTAATTTGGCTACCGACAGCGTGAACACTGGTCATTGGGTGACTGGAGTTCAGATTTGTTCAAATGGGTCACTTGTTTTAAATGGGGTTTCAAATTTATTCAGATGGGGTCACCAGATTAAATAGGGTGGGATCAGGGACATAACTGTATGTCTCTATGCGAATACTTAAAATGTCTTCTCAAGAGAGGTTGGACTATTTAGCTTACATATAGTATGGAGGATCCTTAGTGACTGAGATTCATCTTTGTTAACATGATTCAACCTGTTAAGAAATGACGGGGCTATGGGGACTTAACACTTTTGTGTCTAATAAAATCATTAAAATACAAAATGCATTATAACATCTACCTTGGAACTACCTGACTGATTAATCTGACATACATATAGTGTTTTTGGGTCCATGGATAATTGGGCTTCAAACATGTCTAAATAGTTTTATAAAAAGGCGCTTGTGAGATTGGAAATTTCCAACAATTGAGAAAGTTTGTGAGATGTCAGTTGTGAAATTCCAACCTAAGACTTGAGAGTCTGGAGCCCAGTCAGGAAGGGACATGAGCTAGAGGAGGGAGGGCATGATCAGTAGTGTACAGTTGGTAATTTAAAAGTAGGTATTCCCCGATCTACATACATGAAGCCTCTCTATCCACATATCCTATTTAGATCTACTTCTTTTAAAGTGATTATGAACGGTTCTGACTGTTATGGTCTCCAGAGTCCCAGTCTTATCAGTCTTTGCAGTCTGGTGAGCGACCCCACAGACTTTGACTGTCTTGTTTTAACAAATATGCAGTGTCTACCTTAAAGTAGTGTTCAGACTGCACTTTGTTGTTTGTTGTGATGACACAATCCGGTAGTGCTGGGCAGTATTTTGGTACCGATTATAATTGGTAAAATTTCAATACTGCTAACATATTTTTTGTTGTATTATTAGTAAACATTGAAAATGGTATTATCGTGTTTACAGGTCATACCGGCCCGTTACTGGGTACATTTTGGTTTACCTTTATCGGAATATGAAGAAACAACTTGGTATCTTTACAATGTATTTCGTTGAAAACATAACCACAGTCAGCAAGTAAGTGTTATGAGACACATGGGGGCGTTGTTGTAAATTGGGCTGGAGTAGCTCCTTGACTAAGTGTTAAATCAAATGAAATAGTGGAGCAGCTCTTTATTTCTTGTGATGTTAACTAGTGGGAATGATTGATCACATTCATTAACATGGATTTAAATGTATGATTTATAATAATTCAACCGAGAAGTGAATAATAGTTCTAAAAGTTAAATACCTTGAAAGTAATACACCTTATTTCCCATCATTTAATAAAAGCATTATACTATTTCACACCCAGCGGAACATTCCAATATCCAACATCACAGGACATGCTCTGTGCGAGCCACGGGGGTTTAATTCAAAGCTCTTGGATTATCAGAATTCACTGAATGATGCTAGCATTCAACTCTATTTGAGATCAGTGTACCTTGTCTTGAATCCATGCATGCAGACATGCAAAAATTTGAGGAGGGGGCCAAAAATAGGGTCGGGAAGGGATGAGAATTAAGCATATTTATTGTATTGGCTTTCAAACTCCAGACAGAGTAATCTCCCATCGCTCCGCTGAGATACCACTGCCACAAGGACATTTGGTAAGGATTTCTGACATGATCTTAGTTCTTATGTTTTAGGATTAAAATTGTCTATGTCTGGACCAGTTCATATTGTTCTTATCAATACAACAACAAAAATTTACATTATTGCAAACTTTTGGTGGTAAAAAAATTTAAATAATATAATAGGTGACAACTGATAGTTCCGACGATACATAAAAATAGATGTATTGGTCCACAAAGTACCATCCTTCCAGCAGTGATCTATGGGGAGGGTGCTGCATGGAGTTTGACAGGCCTTATCTTTTGAGATTATTTCACCAAGTATTTCAGAAATAATTATCGTGGATTGGGTTACCAAGCTTTACAATTTTTACTACAAATTGGACTATGCAGTCCTGGAATCAGTGTTTCATTTTTTTTTGTGTAAAAAAGCCTTGAAATAGGGTGTCTGTCATTTGCAGAATGAGGTCCCCAGAGGGTGAATTTAGTGATGCTACCCCGCATAGCGGGATAGCATCACCAAATTCACCCTCTGGGAACCTCATTCTGCTTACACCTCAGCAGAATGAGGTCCCCAGAGGGTGAATTTGGTGATGTTAGCCCACTATGCAAGGCTTGTGTGTAAATACATCAAAATGGGTTTTGGGTTATCCAGCTTATATCTCAATGCATATCTGATCTACCGAGGCTGCAATAATTCTCCCATTCAGTCATAAAAATATACGTTGGAATGGTCCAGGGACCAGCCAAGATCAAGCCTTGAAATAGTGTGTCTGTCATTTGCAGAATGAGGTCCCCAGAGGGTGAATTTAGTGATGCTACCCTGCATAGTGGGCTACCATCACCAAATTCACCCTCTGGGGACCTCATTCTGCAAAGACAGACACCCTATTTCAAGGCTTGGCCAAGATGTTTCAAATTGGGAGAAGTGATTGGTTATTAGGGAGAAGTAACAATGGATGAAGTTCCATTTATACCCCATTGTCACCCTTCTATGAACCATAAGTATTATGCAACATGCAAGCCCTATTATAAAACCATTAAAGTGAGTAAAAACCCCACTATAATCAGTAAATAAACTTTAAATATGCTGCTGTGACACATGCATACTGGTATATGAGAGAAGTCACTTCTACATAGGACCAATATAGGGAAAAGTGACACATTTTAGGAAGAAGATGTCTCCCAAGTCACCCTCTTGGCTTGTCCCTGGAATGGTCTATTATTTATTTGGTGGTGTGTTCAGGTAATAAAAGCAGTCGACAGACATATGAAAAGATGATACAAGAGAATAATTATTCATATTCATTGGTGTGAAATGTTCAGATAATAAGTTCAACAAACGATTATGTAGAACTTATTATCTGAGCATTTCTTATGGGAACTTCTCATCAATGAGTTTTAGTATAGAAAGGGTTAAGTTGTTCTAAGATGCTCTTTGGATTACCATTTTACGTTTATAAACAATATCATATATCGATAAATTAAAGTAAATTTAAAGTCATAATAGTGTTACCTACTAGTATTAGGCTATTAGGATGTTTGATAACCCTGATGTTAAATGACATCATAGTCTTGAGGTTTGAGAATGACTTATAAGAGTAAAATACTCTTAAGGTGCCTAATAATAAGTGATGGCCTAATAATAGTGATGGGTGGGATTTTTTTACTAAAATTAATACCGGTAATAGTGATAGCAATTTCACTCAATATCTCTTTGCTAAATAATAATGATCATGGGAAATGTCCTTCAAAAATAATAATATTGCCGCAGTATTATTAGGCACCTCAGAGTAGTATTACACTCATGGTTTCAATTCGCAAATACATATATAACTTAGTATAAGGTAATTTTGTTGTTACCAATAAAGTTCAAAACTAGGTTCAGCAAATTGTATTCTAATTTACATTCTATTTATTGATTGAAATTGTAGAATTATCAAGTTTCCTCTTGGATCTAATTTAACCCTTTCAGTGCCAGGTCCGATTTTTGTATCAACCCATATACCCTGTGCCAATGCATTCTCTTATATATGCGAGTCGACCATAGGTCGCTTCGCATATATAAGAGAATGCATTGGCCTAACAATTTTTCATCATTTGTTATTATTTTTTACAATTTTAATAATTTTTTCTTATATTCTTTAACAGACTTATTTTGTAGGTTTAGTGCCAGGGAATCTTACGTTTTTCATGGGCATCAAAATTATTACTATGAATACTTGGTGATAGTTTTGAGTTATAACATGCCCCTAAGGTTTTAATCAGTTTGTTTTTAAATTCGCTATAGCATGCTTAAGCATACCCAAAAAAAAATTCAACCCAAACAAATATAATAAAAAAAATAAAAAAAATATTATTTGTTTTTAGGGCCGATTTTACAGACCGTAAATTAGGGCCGATGAGATCGGCCCCTGGCACTGTAAGGGTTAATGCAAATGCTGTTTAGATCGTGTTTCTAATCTTGATGAATAAAATTTGAATCTATTATTCAGGACGAGCATAGGAACATTTTGTTGTGGCCCAGCTGAGTTGTCAAAAGAACTCCACAAAGTCTGCAACAAATACTCTAGTTCTGATACTCAAGGGACACATTTCTTCTACAACAAAGAGCATTTCTGATACATTCTCAGGACAAGAATAATTTGTGTAGGATCTTTCTCTTCATATGCTCAACAGTATTATGTGAAAAGAAGAAATTTCAACTGTTATATCAATTGTTATTCTGTTAAAGTTTGCCCATTCAGCTTGAAAATCCTCGAAAAAATTAATTGTGGTATTCAAGGTTTGACATGCTTTTCAAAATTCTTCCTGTTACACTTTTCAGTATGAGGTGGCTAATCAGCCTTTTATTTCACAAAAATGATACGAGTTACTATTTTGCAGATACAAAAGGTATATTATTATTATTGTTTAATCACATGCAGGATGCCTTGTAATAAATATTTCAAGTCTACATGTCATGGAATGCATATTCCAAAAAACTATATTTGTTATTTAATATGATATATTTGACGAAACATTTTGAAGGCAATCATTCCTATATATTTACTGTTATTTATATAATTTTATACAATAAATCTCATTCCTACCATAGTGTTGTGTGTATGATGGGTGTTATCTCTTTCATGACAGAAGCTGCACTGGTGCATCAGTAAAGATCCCGTGCCAGTGCATTCTCTTATATATGCAAGTCTCCCATAGGGAGCCTCGCATGTATAGGAGAATACACTGGCTTACAAGGTCAAGATAAATATTAATAGGCCAATGCATTCTCATTATATATGTGAGGCTCCCTATTGGAGACTCACATATATAACAATATGCAATGGCACAGGGTTTTCCAAAATTTCAGTAAGGTCCAGTCATGGAAGGGTTAACTCAGGGGCTGGTTGACCAAGTGTTTGTACTTCCAGTTTTGGCCCCACTTCCTTTTGGAGCAACAGCTATTCTATAGAATCCGAGACATGGCTCGACGGTCTTCATTTTGGAAGGGAGTGACCATCACACAATACACACCCCTTTCCTTTCAACCAGTCTGAACCAGACCAAATATCCAGTTCTGGAGAATTCTAGTTAAATATCGATCATTCAGTTATCAAAGGGTCAAGTAAATACAGTTTAGTTGTGTCAGAATCTATTTTAATTAGAAGGATCCTGTTTTTTATCGAATTCTGGCTTGTCAGCTACCTAGTAACAACTGACAGTACCTGTTAAGCGGATTTCTTGGTTTGATGTGGTTAGCAATAATCTGTATTGATGCTGAATGTTTTTTGTCCCCCAAAATTTTCGGAGGACTATTGTAATCAGCCGCGTCCGTCCGGAGTTATAACTCCAGTAATGATCATCCGATTTGATTGAAACTTGGTATGTAGGTGTCTCAACCAAGAACACAGGTGCTCTGCAATTCTGGGTTTGATCCGATGTTCTTTAATGGAGTTATTTCCCTTTTTTCAACTTTTTTTTAATTTAGAAAATTTCTCACTTTTTCGGTTTTCGGATGATATCTCAAGTTTGGATACTTTAATTGCAAATACCGATATGTGGATCAGTCATATAAGGATTAACTGTCATGTGGACTGTTTTTATGGAGATGTAATCGTGAGGTAAGTGGTCATAACTTGTGTAAAACCAGAAGGGTTTTACATACAAGTTATGACCACTTACCTCATGGTTACATCTCCATAAAAACAGTCCACATGACAGTTAATCCTTATATTTATATACATTTAGCGAAAAAGCCACTTTGGTAAATGTATTTAAATCGAAAAGTGTATCGTGACAAAACCAGCCCAAAATATCCCATAGCACCCTTGGCAAAAGTTAACAGGAACAATTTCTTTATATTGAAACCTGATGATTTAATTTAAATCAATCCTGCGCGAGTCCAAATGCGCCCAAAACATTACGCGTTTTTCTTTCCGGTATCGATGATGTATCAATGTAATTATGGGGTTGCAGTTATGAGTTGTTGCGCGTTCACCGAGAAATAACTGCAACAAGTCACATGGGCGCCGACCAATCGGAATGCTGGATTTAGTGATAATCACACTTAGTATGTAAATATATCAAGATACAGGTTGATTTCGAATTTGAGTTTGATCCGATGATTTTTCTCAGAGTTATGGGCTTTTCGACTTAGAAAATTCAATTTTTCTTGTTTTTATTTTGGTTTCCGGATAACTCAAGTTTGGATTGTTTAATTGGAAATTCTGTTTTTTTTGTGGGTCGTTCAAAATCAAAATACAGGTCAAGTTCGAATTTGAGTTTGATCCAATGATTTTTCCCAGAGTTATGGGCCTTTCGACTTTGAAAAACATTTTTTATAATTTTCTGTATGAGGGTACCTTCATGGTGTAATCAACTCCTCCTACAGTTTTGATCGTAGATATTTGAAACTTCAGAGTATTGTTACCCACATATTGGAGATGTGCAACATGTATAAAGATGACGAAAAAAATATTTCTTTACGGAATTATTAACCCTTTCGACTTAGAACATTTCAACAATTGTTTTAATTTCTTTAACAAAGCGGCGTCGACTTGCCACGTTTTCGGGGGACACTGTGGTCGGCTGACCTTTTATTTTTTTTAATGAATAGATCTTTATGCTTTGCAGTATCAGCCATTCAATTGTACTTGTCGACATGTCTGTATAAACAGCGGTAGTGTGACAAGACCATCAAGGGGTGATGAATTCCAGAAATATAGCATACTGTATACACCCATCCTCGAAAATTGTAGAAATTTTGAACTAACTTGACTGAAGTGACATAAAATGCCTAATCGTGTTGTGGGGAAAGTATTACCAGAACAACACTGGAAATATACAATAAGATCGAATAAAAGAGTTTTATGCTTAAGTGTGTGATTTGTTATTCACAATCACATACCACATTTTCATCTTTTTGACTATGTTACTTCATTTACTTGGTACTAAATTAATGTCACTAACGTTTTGTAAAAATTTAATCCATAATACTGCCATTATACCGGTACTTGTATTATGAGAACTAAATCCCATTTCTGGAGGTAGCCAGTACATGTACACCCAAACTAGCATGCCTGGTTTTTGGAAACAGCAGCTAGACCCAAACCATGTGGTGATAACCTCGATATATTTATATACAGATACACACCCACCATGTATGTTGATAGTGTTCCTATGTTCCATAAGTCCCAAAACAAGGCATAAAGCAGGCCTGAGATCTACTCTCAGGAAATTGAAATCTCAAATATCATGCCCATCAATCCACAACCCATCACACACCTGGAGTTTTAACATTTGAGGTCCAGCTGTCACTTTATGGTCATTTTACACAGGGATATGTTGTGTTTTTCACACTAAAATTATCATCAATATTTTATGTGCATTGGAGGTAAAAAAAAATAAATATTTTTTTATAATTTTCGACTTTATCTCAAAATACCAATAAAAAGTTTAGGGTCGGCGGTTATTTTTAGGGTCGGTCGATGTGCAGAAACATACTAAGCCATGTATAAAGCATCTTTTTCTTTTGGTCCTATCAGTAAATTGTATCAGAGTACGTTATCAGGTATTCTGCCTGGCGGGCCACAGCTAGAGCAAGAAGTTGACAGGTATTTTACAGCTAGCTCATGGACAGCAATATTCAGAACAAGTATTTATGAAGCAGTTCAATGTCTAGGAAGAAAAGCAACTGTACTAGCACCATTGAATAGTATTTTTAAATAGCATTATGGATAAGAAAATTTGTTTATAGCCTCTTTTGAAAATTAACTTTCTCAGAACTTTTTCTTAAAATAACAATTTAATAAGCGGACCTACATTGGGGGGGGGGGGGGGGGTTAAGAAATAAAAAGAATACACTGATGAATTGGTCTCTATTTTAATAATACAGTAAAAGTTGTAATCAAGAAAAGTCTTCTCCAGAAGAACTTGGCATGACAGTAACATTTGAACTAGATGGAGACAAACTGGCTTTTGACGTTGATGCCTTTTCTTGATTTGAGAGTGCCTGCTGTCTCTGTTGTTGTTGAATTTTTCTTCTCTTAATAGTGCCCGCAAGCATCTCCTTCTTGTTAAGAACTTTTGCCCTCTGTTCACGAGACACTTGTGACTCTATTGTTTCTCGAATATCAAACTCATCCGGAATGTGAACATAACGAATGTTCTTCCCCAGAACGAAAAAGTCATTGAACACATGCTTCTTCCCAAAAGGAGAAATGAAAGTACATCGTCGCATTGCAACATTCATATAAGCGTCGACCTGCAAGATGACTCCCGTAACGCTACTTTCATTCCGAAGTTCAACAGTCGTGGTATGTTGCTCCAGCGCTTGCAGCAAACATATTAAACTATTATTAGCCAAGAAACGTTCTCGGGGTGTCGCCATGGTATATACAAGTTATACCACAATCATTTGTATGTCGATTGTCTGCCGAAAACAATCGTAATTAGTTTGAGATTTCATTTTCATGGTATCCCGAACATTTTCCCGCGTTTAATATAATATGGCGGGAAAGTTTACCGTCAAAGGTGCGTTCGAATAATGTTCCGGTTCACAATTTGGGTGGGCGTCGGGAGTATTGTTTTTGAAAGAGTAGACGGTCGTAATTCTACATTTTAATTGAATATGTAATCAAACCAGATATTGACACAATCCAGAAGAGACAATACCAGAAATTGGTTATAATTATACTTGGTAACCATTTATAATGAGGCCTTGACAGACATCATTGTTTGCTCCGCTATCCACGTTTACTCCGCTACCCACTTATCTAAATTTAAACAGGAAGTTTAATTTGATTTGGAAACACAATCGAACTGACCCATGGGAAAACCCATTTTTCGAGAATGAGAAAGTCATTTCCAAGTTTAAATCCCTCGTCCTGAGCCGGTAAAACAATCTAAATAAGTTTGGTTTAATCAATATTTTTATTGAGATATCTTTACTGAGGTGAAGAAAGCATATTTGATAGACTGTCAGTGTCGATTGTCAGCTAACCTAAATCAATTCAGCTATATATGATTATGACTATGAGGCCCCCACCCCATGGAATACGGAATACCACTTAACACAGAGGGTGGAATACGGAATACCAGTTAACAGCCATATGGAATTTTCCTGATAAATTTTCTATTGCCGTACGAACGCCGGTCATCCCGCAGTGTCCACATCTAAAATGACGATGATCGACGATCTGTATGTCGATCAAACCGTGAATTTATTGTGACAAAATCGCATTTATATTATTATTATGATAATTTTTTGGAAGGTGTCGAAGGTCGGCGTACGAATACCTGTATTTTTGGAATACTGAATAGGCCTACCGCCTAATAGAGGGGTCGGAATACGGCGTACCTCATACCAAGGCACATTGGAATACGGCATACGAAAAGGGGGGGTGAGGGCCTCATATATTCTAGTTTCTACTCTCCAACCGGCTGTTTTTCGATAATAAACTAGAAGTGGTAATTTGCACATCAAATTTTATAGGTCACCTAATCTGGTCACTAGTCCAACAAATTAGACGATTCGGATTAAGATATATTTTAATATTTGGACATTTATGTTATCTTAATTCCTCCTAAGGATTAAGGGCTTTGTAGACCATGCCATGAAATCTCTACTAATGCTAACGCCCGTAGAGATCAATATACTCCATCAGTTCAAAACCCGGGAACTTTTTTTAAGTTTTGACAGGGAACCGTATAAAGTCGAAAAAATAACGTGGGGAATGTACTTCTTTGTTCATACCTGTTGCTTAATGATTTATTCATCGGTACGTGAAGTTCCCAGCTCGAGATTACATTATATACGTGACTTTTGAGACCCGATTCCGCGATAAATATTTATTTTATTCCCTGTCGCCAAATTCAGGCCGTAAGCGGCTGCACGCGGAAGCAATTCTGATTGGTCGATGACCGAAACTATAACTAAAGTATAATTTCCAGCCACCGAACCGGTTGCAAAGCTGGTCAAGCTCCCCCTGCGTAACACTCACACTGGATTAATACACACTATAATATCTGCTTTATATTGCCATTGATTTGGAATAAAACATTGTTTAAATCGTGCATAAATCGTTAGTATCTGTCTCCGTTGTGAAGAAACTTGTATACTACGGCCCGCGGTGTCCCTGATAACAGAGACTGCTGTCGCATTGGATTGTGTGAGTGTGTGTTACGCAGGGGGAGCTTAACACAGAATTGCTACCGCGTGCGGCCGCTTACGGCCTGAATTTGGCGACAGGGAATAAAATAAATATTTACCGCGGAATCGGGTCTCAAAAGTCACGTAAATAATGTAATCTCGAGCTGGGAACTTCACGTACCGATGAATAAATCATTAAGCAACAGTAGTGATGCGGACCGGACGGCTTTGGACCTGTCTGGTCCGCGGTCCAGGGGTGGACCGCAGTCCCGTCCGGACCGGGTGTCACTGGACCGGACCGGACCGCTTTTTGCCGCCGGTCCGGTACTCTCCGGTCCGGTCCACTATTTTACTTCAGTTATAATATTAAACTATCGCGAATATTATTGCGTATTTGCCGTCATATATCAATTAGCAACAATGTATTGACGCATTCAAGAGGTTAATATCTGTTAAACATTTGATGCCACGAAAACAATGTATAGATGTACTTTGTACATGTCACTTTCCTTAAAATGTATTAGTGTAACACTGGCCAACACTAAGTAGCACCCAATCAATGTGACAAACATGCAACTGAATGAGTATGGAACTATTTGTCATAAACAGTGTAACATGGCATCAACTAATCAATTTGGATGGATATCGAATCGAGTATTCTATTGTTTTTCACAGTTATAATTATTGAAGAAACATGCAAACCACATTACATAGTACATACACAAGACAGTCACATTAATCCAATAGTAGTTATATATAACTTAGGTATATAACTGTAAATTGTCAGGACTATACAATCAGCCATCACAATTAGTCCAGGAGATATTGGTCGACCTCTTCACCCCCCCCCCCCCCAGGACTTAACTTCACCCCACTAATTTTATTCCTTAAGGTCTCCTCTAATTTTTTTCACTTGTTAACAAGAAAAAAAAGTGGCCGCAGAGACTCCAGACAAGATGGCGTTTTTTTTAAATCCAGGTCTCTTTGATCGCCATTATAGTAAAGATGATAGCAAATGCGGTCTTGTTTTCCGCTCGATTCGTTATGCTAATATACAACCCTTACAAATTAGCCAAAATCCGACCCCAGAATCCAATATGGCGGCCAAGATGGCCTCCGAAATGTGAAAATATGCTATTTTTCTGACATGTTACCACCTTTCGTTTGTCTCTGTGGGAAAATGTTAGAATTTTTGCGTCATGTTATACATTTATCATATAGAGGAGTCATTGGCGAATACATGGGGACCATAATATGCATTCATTGCGGGATATTTTTGTCCGATATCACGTTTTTCCAAATGCCGGTATCATAGGTCAAAGCCGAATCTCCGTTAATAACGCGATGTTATGTTTCGAATCAATGAATGTTATTGCTATTATAACAACACCCATGCATATATATTTGCAGGAGATACTCGAGCTAGGATTCCTCTTATACCTGAGTTGAGGTATATTTACCCAAATCCAAGATGGCGGCCAAAATGGCCACCAGAAATAAAAAATCGCCGAAAATCGCTGATTTTAACATCAGTGAGCATTTTTGTCATGACAACTCCACACTTGCTTACTATTGTAAGTTGGGAACACTTAGGCGAAGAACTTTCCTTGTACCATATCCAAATAAAAGTCCCCCAAATCCAAAATGGCGCCCACAATGGCGGACAGATTTTGAAAAATCACCGAAATTCCCTCATATTCACATCATTGGGCATTATTGTCGAGACAACTCCATCCATGCGTACAGTTGAGTTGGAAATACTGAGGTGAAGTAATTACCTTACATCTCATGCAAGAAATGGTTTTCCAAATCGAAGATGGCGGCCAAAATGGCGACCGAAATTTGAAAATAAGTCTACATTACTTTACTTTCTTAGGATGGGCGTTATTGTTTCGCGATTTATACCCACCATTACATGTTGATATGTATGAATTATTCATTAGGGTTTGGCAAGTGATACTCACAGTCAATATGGCGGCCAACTGGCGGGCAGAAATTGAAAATAAGCCGATATTATCACATACTAATTTCAACTTTTTGTCATAATATTGATTTGTATAAACGAAACGGTACATAATATAAGCCATATATTAGTTCCAATGTAAGTCGTAGCCTTTTGGAAGGATGAAAACCCACAATCGCAATGTGGCATTTCAAAATCCATTCTCCACTAAGGGCTCATACTGGCCGTAACCGTATATAGGTGCGCCGAATAGTCATATTATGACTTCCAAGAATCAAAACAACAGTACCTGAGCTTATTCTGAATTGCCACATTCAGCATTATCTAGACTCGTTTCCGTCTCTTCGTCAGATTAATCTATCTCACTCACAACAACAGTTCAGTACTCTTCTTTGTAGGAGTGTGCCACTAATCGGAATGTTTCAAACAATACATATGCCGGTGTCCAGCTCACGTGTTGGTTTCAAAAACTTGGAATTCTTAGCGAGCTTCATTCGTGGTATAGCTTATGGTGTAATTCAGATGCTACATATGGGGTATATGCGTCATCTTTTGCGATACACTATACAGGTATTCGGTCGATGCGTATACTAGCTTTCAGAAGGACCTATCTATCTGCGTATTGTCAGCTTTGGTGACCTAATGGGGTTAACAACGTGTACAGCTGGTGATCTTCCAAAAGAGCCACTTCTCAATATATGGTTCATCAATTCACATACTCATCTAATGCACTGACGTACCCGGACAACTTCTGTATATGGCTTCGAATGTTGAAAGCCCGATATTTGACGGACGCATTTCTGCTAAGGCGTAGAAGACCATAATGCATAATATATCCAAACTCCTTGAACATGATCATAAGAACAAGCTTGTTGGCGTCCAGCAATCGTCTCACCGAACAGATCCAAGCAGATGATAACAATACACACGGTGCTAGTTTGTGGGTATGTGTCATGATAGTGGAAATGAAATTGGACCATGACTGCACCGCCTCTTATTTTGTTATGTTTTAGATTCAGACATGATCTCATGTGTGGCTTTGCTTTCCTTGTATGCTAAGATTGTATGTCCCCATCCGTTTGGAAGCCGTTCCTAAACAACTGGACCAGGAGTATGCCATTGGCTACTGCTGTATAAGCCCCACCAAGACTGGGGTGTAGTCTTAAAGGCGATACCTTTGATAGTTGGTTGATATGTCATACTCACGCTGGGTGGTATGGTTCAAGAAAGTACAAATGCCATCAACAAAAGGGTGAAATGTTCAATGCGAAGAACATCCAGAGGAATGTTACGTTGATGAGCTCTTGCATTCAGTTCAACAAACGTTGGTACACCAAGTGATTTCTTGGTAACATCACCATTTTCCTGCATGAGACATTAACTACTATATTCTAAAGTTATATATATATAAAGCTATATGATCATACAGGTCGCGTTCCCCAACGGCCACAGCCATTGCCATCGAGACTGTAAATTGTTCTTTAAATACATAGTGAAATAAATGCACCACAGTTCCTGACATTTTCTTGAATAATACCACCCACATACTGACACTAACCCCGAGAGAGGATAACAAAACACGCATACATTCATGCTATAAAGACATTATCCTTTAGTCCATCCGACTGTTTTGAGGGAGGCTAGCATATTATTATCCAGACAAAAGTGTACGTAGTTGAATCAGAAAGGCTTCGAAACGGATGTGGAAATACAATCTTACCACACCAAATAAAACCGACACGCACGACATTCGATATCTTAAACATGCACCAGGTGTAGGGGTGGTGTATACAGTGGGCCATTTCATTCCCACTATCATGGCGCATGTCCACAAACTAGCACCGCGAGCATTGTTCTTCTCTGCTGGGAGATATTCGACGAGACAACTGCGGGGCGTCACACAGTTTGCTTCGGATAATGGTCAAGAAGTGTGGGTAGTCTGTACACTCGGGTCTTCTCCTTAGCAGATAGACATCTGTCCAAGGGAATGAGACAGCTAGCAACCTTCAAAACACTGTCGAAGTTGTCCACATATGCCAATGCGTTCGCTGAGTTTGTGAGTTGACGAACCATCTATTGAGAAGTGACTAGTTAACTGGTTCGCCAGGTGTACATGTCGTTATCCCATGGGGTATGAGACACATACATAGAGATGACCTTCTGTAAGCTAGACACCGGAAAATGAATTGTTTGAAACCTTAAGATTAGAGGGACCCTACTCCCAGGAAGTGGTGAATACTTTGTCGGTGTGCGCGACCTAGATTTTTCAGACAAAGAAATGGAAGCTGGTCCAGATAATTATTGACGTGACGTGGCATATCAGAATCTGTTATCATGTAATTGTTCTGATATAACTGTTCGGCGCACCTACGCTTACGGCCATTATCGGCGCTAAGTGGAGACTGGATTTCGAAATGCCACATCGCGATATTAATTGTGGTGTTTCATATTTCCAGAAGGATACGAGCTATGTTATGCGTTTTGATACCTTTAAGTTAAATAGTAGATGGTTTATGTACAGTTTCGTCCATACATACCGATATTATGACAAAAAGTTGAAATTAATATGTGAAAATATCGATTTCTTTTCAATTTCTAGCCGCCAATTTAGCAGCGATATTGGCTGTGAGTATCAATTGCCAAACCCTAATGAATACTTCATGTCACTATTCCATATCAACATGTAATGGTGGATAGAAATCGCGAAACAATAACGCCCATCGTAAGAAAGTAAAGTAATGTAGACTTGTTTTCAAATTTCGTTCGCCATTTTGGCCGCCATCTTCGATTTGGAAAACAATTTCTTGCATGAGATGTAATGTAATTACTTCACCTCAGTATTTACAACTCAATTGTAAGCATGGGTGGATTTGTCTCGACAATAATGCCCAATGATGTGAATATGAGGGAATTTCGGTGATTTTTCAAAATCTGTCCGCCATTGTGGGCGCCATTTTGGATTTGGGGGACTTTTATTTGGATATGGTACAAGGAAAGTTCTTCGCCTAAGTGTTCCCAACTTACAATAGTAAGCAGGTGTGGAGTTGTCATGACAATAATGCTCACTGGTGTTAAAATCAGTGATTTTCGGCGATTTTTTATTTCTGGTGGCCATTTTGGCCGCCATCTTGGATTTGGGTAAATATTCCTCAACTCAGGTATAAGAGGAATCCTAGCTCGAGTATCTCCTGCAAATATATATGCATGGGTGTTGTTATAATAGCAATAACATTCATTGATTCGAAACATAACATCGCGTTATTAACGGAGATTCGGCTTTGGCCTATGATACCGGCATTTGGGAAAACGTGATATCGGACAAAAATATCCCGCAATGAATGCATATTATAGTCCCCATGTGTTCGCCAATGACTCCTCTATATGACAAATGTATAACATGACGCACAAATTCTAACATTTTCCCACAGAGACAAACGAAAGGTGGTATTACATGTCAGAAAAATAGCATATTTTCACATATTGGATTCTGGTGTCGGATCTTTGGCTAATTTGTAAGGATTATATATTAGCATAACGAATCGAGCGGAAAACAAGACCGCATGTGCTATCATCTTTACTATAATGGCGATCAAAGAGACCTGGTGCATTTAAAAAAAATGGCCACCATGATGGACGCCATCTTGTCTGGAGTCTCTGCGGCCACTTTTTTTTCTTGTTAACAAGTGAAAAAAATTAGAAGAGACCTTAAGGAAGAAAATTAGTGGGGTGAAGTTAAGTCCTGGGGGGGGTGCAGAGGTCGACCAATATCTCCTGGACTAAATAGCCAAGACTCCAATATTAATGTAGTAGTCATATTAGTACACATTTGTATAATTGTCATCAGTATAGTTATTTCGTTTAAATTTCCATTTAATGAAAATAAGTATGATACGAATCATGCATACGATCAGGTGAGTGCCATGTTAGATTGGTTATAACACATTCTGGCCCGAGCTATATATCTGTCCAATACATTTAATTAGTGCATGTTCGCATTACTAGAAATACTATTATCGTGCATCGTTCCCAGTATATCCCACCAGAGACAGACAATGATGCATACAATCGGCAAACAATGTAAGTTTTAACATATATGGACTCATTGCAATGCACTGAACTCAGTAACCTTATAGTTTGTACTATACAGAGTAAAAACTTTGAGAAAACAGAGAATTCATTAACATATAGCCTATTATAGGTGGACCGGACCATTTTGGACCGGTCCAGGCATGTGTACCGGACCGGAATGGCCTGGACTGGACCTCATTGGCAGTGGACCGGACCACCCAAGGTGGTCTGGTCCTGTCCGCATCACTAAGCAACAGGTATGAACAAAGAAGTACATTCCCCAGGGGGGGGGTCGGAAAAAAATTCCAGGCACGTATGATCATTTTAATTTTTTCCGCCCACGGGGGACCCACCCAATTTCTTCCGTTTCCGGCATTTTTTTCCAGGCAATTTTGGACACCCACCCTTTTTTTTCCATTTCAGGAAGTTTTTTCCGGTCAGTTTTGGACACCCACCCCCCTTAAATTTGAGAAAAATTATCAATTGAGCAACCAAATAGCTGATTATCCTGCATTATCATAATTTATTTGAATAGAACAGTACATAATGAGATAACTATACTATTTGAATTTATCATATAAGTGTCATTAATCAAGAAATGTGTCAACATAATCACATTTCCAGGGATATATACCGGGAGGCAGAGTGCCAAGGTTTTTATTAACATTCATTTTCATAATATATAGTCACATGATCTAGTCACATTTGAGTATTCTACAGAATACATGGTACCAGTACAACAAATTTCAGATTATTTGATATTTTGATATTTGCTATGTGATATACAGTAATGCCCTAATTAATCGACTCCATAACCACAGCAGAATAATGGGTAATTAATTTTAATTTCCGACTAAATCCTGAAAAATTACCCATTATTCTGCTGTGGTTATGGAGTCGTTTAATTAGGGCATTACTGTATTGCTGGAATCAAATTGTTTATCAAAACATGTGGAAATACAACTGTTCATCCCAGTTTGAAGAATAATGCTAATACCAAACATAACCATGATATACATGTGTGACTCTTCTTGGGGCATCTCAGAAACCAGAACTGAGGAAACATGTTATAGCGTGTAATGGCAGGCTGGTAGCCACTGCCTGAAGTAATAGGCTTCGTAATAATTGGGAATAATATGGATGGATAGCCCAATTTCACTTCTTTTTTGCTCACGATATCAGTGATGATAAAATCTTCGTTACTGTGATTAACATTACAAGCTGATCCACATTAACATGGAAAACAATGTGAAATTGTTCAAGCTGGCCCGGCTGGCCTTCAATTTATTTGTTAATATTTTATGTTTTACGTTGTCAAAAGTCTATTTTATTCCATTATTTATTATATCTTTATTTCCATGTCACATATGGTCAAGTGTGCTTTCATTTTATTGCTTATTTTCAGCTGAGTTCTACATAGTTATTCTTATTTTGTTGTATCAGTAGATGGAATCCTGATTAAATTTTATTTTTCCAATAGCGCAGTGTCTAGTTCTGTCGAGTTGAATTTGGGTTATTGTTGGCCATTGTGCAACTGATCCAACTTTTGATAACCTCTATATGTAGTATAGCATTAGTATTAACTATATATGACCTGTTTCTGTTCAAAACACATCAAAATAAGCATAGCAGGAATGGAAAAAAAATTTGGCATATGGAAAAAACTGTTTTTTGGACCCAAGAGACACCCACCCACCCCATCATACGTGCCTGGAAATTTTTTCCGACCCCCCCCCCCCCCCCTGCATTCCCCGCGTTATTTTTTCGACTTTATACGGTTCCCGAAAATAGCGCTTCTAGTTTATTATTGAAAAAAATCTGGTTTGAGAGGAGACTATACAGCTGAATTTAGCTAGGTTAGCTCAATACAGCTATTGTAGCTGTATTCTCACATTTGCCAGACCTGGTCACTCTCAACCAAATTAAAGACATCACTTGTTTTGTGACAAAGTGTGCAATTTGTCGACACATCGATTTTGATTTTGAGTGAAAACTTACTACGATGGGAGGTGAACGTAAAGCCACCTGGCCCATTCAGCTCATATATGGTTTGGACTTTGGAACTTTGGAGGGTTATTTATTAATTGGAATGTGATATGCCGATATGTTAAAAAATTACTGGCCTAAAATTTGAGTCAAACGAACGTTACCTAAAATGAAATGCCATGAACGAAAACAGGTCGCACCAAACTTGTCTGTATGTCTGGCAGTTACTGATTCTCACTTAATTATTGTTCAATCAAGTCCCAAAATGAGACATTCAAAATTATTAGTTCAACGAGTTGCCCATTAGTAGTTATAATAAATTCATTCCAGTATTAGTGATTATAACAGTTTGTGTAACCCTTCTGGTTATCTGTTGTTTACCTAAACACAAACCCGCCAAAGAAAAATAGGTTATGGACAATTTTGAAATCTGCAGGCCTGTCTAAGTTTGCACAGGTTAACATTTCTCTTGATAATTGTTTTTCTTGTTATTGTTTTTTTTTTGTGAGAATATTTTTTGAAAATCCCCATATTGGAAATCAAGAAAGTGCTAGAAGAAACAGTTCTGATAAAATGGTGTAAGTTTTTAGTAAAACTCAATATTGAACATTGCATTTCTAATTGCAATCCATCAGACAAAATTGTATGAAATATATATGACCATAAAGGTCCATTTTATGTCATTTATTGGATAACTTGTATGTCATTATTTGGCATATCTTGATACTGACAAGCAGGAATGTTATTATCTCAATGTGCCTCAGTGGAATAATGATAAACACCAGAAAAGGTTTCACTGAAAATAAAATGTTTTGCAGAAATGAAAAACATTATGAAAGATTCTTCATAGTCTGCATCTGAAAACATAATTAGTTACTTATATCTGAACATCTTTTCGAATAAATTAATGGGAATTAAGTAATTAGCAAGTATCCTGTTCATAAAAGGTTAAAATACAGTTTTATATGTTGGAAAGCTTAACCCTTTCTATACTAAATCACCATTGATGAGTAGGTATCCCATAGGAAATGTTCAGATAATAAGTTCAACACATTTTGTTGAACTTATTATCTGAACATTTCCCTCAATAAATATGAATCCTTCTGCACTTATTTATCTGTCGTCTGCTTTTATCACCGTAACATCCCTCCAAATGAATAATAAACCATTCCAATGTATACTTTTATAACTGAATGCAGTCCTCATAATTTGCTATGGCAATCAGCAATGATGAAGCCATTTACTGAAGCAAACTGGGCAACAATAAAGGGATGCCGAGTGGATTGCTGAAGCCAAACAATCTTAATTAAGAAGGCTGCTCAATGGGAGATTCCATTTAGTACAGTAATGCCCTAAATAATCGACTCCTTAACCACAGCAGAATTTTGGTTAACTTTTCAGGATTTAGTCGGAAATATGGCTTGTTGCCATTCGTCGGAAAGCTCTCCGGTGAGAGCTTTCCGATGAATAGCAACAAGCCATATTCCCGACTAAATCCTGAAAAATTATCCATAATTCTGCTGTGGTTAACCTCTTCGCTGCTATGACGTCCGTAACTATTACGGACGTAAAAGTGCACGCCGTGTGCTATATGGTCGGTAGGTACTACGGACATACTTCAGCACACTAGAAGTAGGCCATTATACATAACTGGAACTCAGAGATTAGTGCATCGGAATAACTGTATCTCGCCGTTTCAAACAGTGTATGATGTTCCACAATTGTGAACGATAATAGCCTTTCAGCTGAGTCAGTTTTATGGTTCTTGTGACATTCCCGCTATATTTTCCCATTGGAAAATGCCAATAACATCAACAGCCCAGCACACGACATCATAACGTCATTTAGCAGCCAAGAGGTTAAGGAGTCGATTAATTATGGCATTACTGTATAGAAATGGTTAATTGAAACAACCTTCATCTCTGCCCAAAGCTGAACAGAAGGGAAAAAGTTACTAAAACAATGTCAATTTGCGACTAGATACTTCCCAGAAGATGAGGCCTAAGCAGAGTTAGGTCCCCAGAGTGATGCTAGCCTGTAGTGCGGATAGATAGATAGATAGTTTATTGGTCAGAATGCTATTCAGATTAAATAATGTTACAAATATAGATATATATATATAGATATTGGCATCCTGCCAGGATTGACATGGCCTTTGTTTAAGGCCGTCTTCCTGTCAACCCTCCAACGAATAGTATGTATGTGTGTCTTGCCGATAAGCATGTCGCTGGTATTGTGCATAGATTATTAATGTATGTCTTATGGTGTGCGAAAATTGATATATTTAACTGCCGACTCCTGATAATTATCTTTTTGGATCAGACGTGTCATGTTAAGTTGTTTGGAACCGACAATTATATTATATATACCTAATAATATATATCGAGAGATGCAGGCACCCGCTTAACCGAATTGAATTTTATAAGAACGATGGTTACAGAATGAAGTGGTTATAATATGAAGTGGTTATAATATAAGGTTTTCTATGGACGTGGTTGTCGACATGAATTATTGTTTGAATGTTGTACATGATGGATATTTGAGGCTCACAATTTTGACAGTCGAAATCTGGCACGACCCCTTAAACTTAAAGCGACATGTCGGATCCCGCTTGACACCAGACACGTTTATTGGGCTTCGAGATATATACACATACGCATAGGGCGTGTCAGTTGGTTAGGTACAATCTGGACAGTAGGGATTATCACATGCCACCTCATTGGGATAGGATTCCGTGAAGTTCTCACTAATAATTTTCTTGAAGGTACCCTTATTTCCTTGTTCCCTAAGATTACTATCCAGGTCATTCCAGATGCGCGGATAATTGAAATGTGGTAGGGTCTCGATTGTCTTGTTGTGCGTAGTTTCATAAACCAGTGTTCTCTTCTGCGGTGTAGCGTCACTAAATTCACCCTTTGGGGACCTCATTCTGCAAATGACAGACACACTTTTTAAAGACTTGTTATGATCACCAACACTTTGATAATGACTAAATACAATTAAAACAAATGTCCAGAAATATAACTTGTTTCAAAAAAATTCCTTAATTTCAGGTACTTAGTTTAATACAAGGCACAGACATAAACCACAGAGCATCATTATGATATAGGAACGACAGTTATGACTACTGTCACATCAGAAAGCTCCAGACATGAATGTCCAGTGTGCTTCAAGTCCTTTCTTAGACTGAAACCTCTTGAGTCACATATGATATCACATCTTGAAAAAGAGGATGAGGTAAATTCCACTGAGTACAAATGTTTATCATGCATGTCAGTGTTTGCTTCAAGAAGATCACTAAGCCGGCATATGAAAAAGCATGATATGACGAAAAACAACAAACGATCAACAAAGACCAAGGCCCCTGACAAAGGACTAACAAAGGCTAAATTCAAGGTAGCTGATAAAGGCCCAACAAAGAGTAAGTCCAACGAATGCAATAAAGGCCCGACAAAGACTAGGACCAAGGCCTCAGATAAAGGCCCAACAAAGACTAGGTCCAAGGCCTCGGATAAAGGCCAAACAAAGACTAGGTCCAAGGCCTCGGATAAAGGCCAAACAAAGACTAGGTCCAAGGCCTCGGATAAAGGCCAAACAAAGACTAGGTCCAAGGCCTCAGATAAAGACCAAACAAATGCTAAGTTAAATGATTCTGATCACATTGCAATAAATGCACTCCAACGCACAAACATCAATATAATTGACATCCAAGATATAACAGAGTCACACCCTGATGTTTATATTGATAGGAATTACAAGTGCTTGATTTGTTATGATATTTTTGGAACAGAAGAAGAGCGAGATATTCATATGGAAATTCATGAGGAAAAATATGGAGACGTATGGTCTCCAGATTTAAATAATAATGCCTCAGTTAACTCTATTAGTGAGGATACCAAGTTTCATAATTTGACAGCATCTGTGGAGCTTAACAAAAGAGATATTCTCTTTGAAACGGAAAGTCAAAATTCAAGTCAATTGTGTGATGCATTGTCTGCTAAAATTGAGGTCTTGGACACAGTATCTCAAACACAGAATATTTTATCATTAAAAAATGATAGTGTTAATCTTTCAGACAGTGCTGTTAATGTGGATTTATCTTCTGATGAAGTGGAAACTTTTGCTTGTTCGTCTTCGATGAATAAAGACACCAGATGTGAAGATAGCATTATTTGTTTCAGTTCTGACGATGCCGAGAATGCAAATGAAGGACATGAAGCCGTTAATGACTCTGATTATTTGCCTCGGGTTTCAACAAGTCAAAAGAAACGGCTGCGCTATAAGACACTTAGCTCATGTGCACGAGCTCGTGGGAATCCGGTGAGTGCGATTGATTCTAAAGCTAGAAAAATAAAGGAAAATCAACCGAAGAAACCCAGAAAAAAATCTAATGACAAACGTAAAGGACCTAGGGGTGAGTATCCTTGTGACATTTGTCAAAAAGTATTCACCCGGTCTTGGAGTTTGAAAATTCACTATCTTCGTCATACAGGTGTGAAAGAATTTCAATGTGATACTTGCAATCTGGAATGCTACACTTTGTCAGAACTGAATACTCACAAGAAGTTACAACACAGTGGATATGTGGCAGCTAAGACTGAGTACCCTTGTGAAAAATGTGGCAAGAAATTCCGGCAATTAAACCTTATGAGAACTCATGTTAGTCGTGTGCATGATAAGAAGTATAACTGTAAATGTCAGTACTGTGAAAAGGAGTTCTTCGACATGTATGGACTCAGGAAGCATGTCACTATACATACAGGTGAAATGCAGTATCGATGCAATATATGTTCCAAGGAATTCCGCGTGCATACAAGCTACAAACTTCACATGACGTTACATACGGGTGACCGCCCCTATAGTTGTGATATGTGTGGAAAAACATTTAGACAGCTTATCGACAAAAAGCGTCATGTGCTTGGTGTTCACGGTCATCTCAAGCCTCACAAATGTGTTAAATGTCCAATGGCATTTGCAACTCCAGATAGATTATTGAGTCACAAGCGCATTCATGCTGATAGGAAGAAAACTGAGAAATGCTCCACATGCAGTTCAATGTTCTATTCATCTAGTCAACTAAAAGCACACATGAGGTACGTTCATTCATTTGTGAGGCCCTATCTATGTGAAGTGTGTGATATGAGATTCAAAACACGAGGTTCTCTTAACATACATAACAATGCAGTGCACCTGAAGCTCCGATTATACAAGTGTGATATATGTCTAAAAGCATTTAAAAATGCATCCGGTCTGAAGTATCATTCCCGGAGGCATTCAGGAGAGACTCCATATCAATGTGATCTGTGCAGGAAATCGTTCTCAAGATTATTTACACTGAAATGCCACAAACGAGCCGTGCATACTTCGGAACGTCCGTATAAGTGTGATAAATGTCCAAAGACGTTTGCATTGCGGAGCGGCCTCTATTCTCACATGGATTATCATGCTACTGGTTATCCATACAAATGCTTGTTATGCTTGAAGGGTTTTAAAATGAGATCTTCGTTAACCTTCCATAAAATGACGCACAGCGGATTATACCCTTACAAATGTAATGTCTGCCATAAGGGCTTCCAGCGGACATATGCAAGGAAGATGCATTATCAGAAATATCATAACAGAAATATTTTAACTTCAAGTATGAACATTAAAATTGAGCTTCCTTTTATAAAAGAAGAGAACTTTTGAATTATAGGACTTGTTTCGTCAGTCAAATTAAGCACTACTGATTGCACAAAGGTCTCTATTCCTGATCACATGATTAATATTTATTGCCATATTAATTGAGGACTTTTAGTGTCATGGTATACCATATTTCCAAAAGAGTCTAGTGAGAATTTCAAAGCTCTGAATATGTTTATCAAATTTATCACGGTTAATTTTTCTGCTGAACATTGCTATAGGTCTGTTAAGCAGTTTTATTAAAATATTGACTTATGATGCAGAGGTCCATTTAGAGATAGCATGACTGGACTGAATGAAATCCATGATTATGGAATACTATCTGCACGATACTAGAGATAACCGAATCAGCTGTGGCACTAAAAGAGCGAAAGTATTCATAATAACCCTTTACCCAACAGAAGGGCCCTGTGCCAATGCATTCTCTTATATATGCGAGTCGACCATAGGTCGCCTCGCATATATAAGAGAATGCATTGGCTTAACACATTAAAAATTATAAAATTGTTAAAGAATGTAAGAAAAAATGGTAAAAAGTGGTAAAAAAAGATTTTTGTTAGGCCAATGCATTCTCTTATATATGCGAGGCGACCTATGGTCGACTCGCATATATAAGAGAATGCATTGGCACAGGGCATAACTGTAACTATCACAATGTGGTCAAGGAGCCGGTTCCAATGATATCCATATTTGTATGGTTCTATTGAGACAGACCGAAGATATTTTAGGCTGTTGAAGCTTTATTTGGCCGGTTTTGGTCGGTTTGTTGGGTAAAGGGTTAAGTACACAATCAACATCACTGCAGTTCTAACAGTTGAAATAATGCAGACTGAATGGTGAGAAGGATCTGAGTGGAACTTCAAACGGCAATGCACGTTATATTATTGGTCCGTCCGTACGTACATCCATCAGTTTGTGCATCTGTCCATTTGTTTGCTTTTGGTTTGGTTTCCAGATGATAACTTTAGTAAGTCTCAACTGAATGGAATGAAATATGGTATGTGAGTTTACTAGCCCAAAATACAGGTCGAGTTCGAACTTGGGTTCCACCTGCCAATATTTACCAGAGTTGACCCTTTGTTGGTATTAACCATAGGCATATTTTTCCATGCCCCAGCTATGCTCTTTTTCTAAAACTTTCTAGCCTGCTATAAATATGGGCAGTAGAAATTTTTACTTGTTATCGACTTTGTTTATCAGATTATCTCAATCTTTTATTATGTGACCAAGTTTGGAGCTTTGAGCTTTGATATGCATAAATTGGTATTTGTTCCTTCTTTGGCATTGCTTTAGAATTTTCTATGAAATTCTATAGGTTCCTCCGGCTCTTTCTTATATTAAATTCAAGAAGACCTACATTGACACTATACTATCTGAAGATATGGGGTTATGATGTTTTGATTCTTGGTATATTTTTTCACCAATCTGTCTGTCCGTCCATTCGCTTTTGGTTTCTGGATGATAACTTTATATAGTATCAACTGATTAGATGAAATTTGGTATGTGGGTTTACTAGCACAACATACAGGTCAAGTTCAAATTGAGTTCCACCTGCCGATTTTCACCAGAGTTATGGCCCTTTGTAGGAATTTACCACAGGTGTATTTTGCCATGCTCTTGTTTACTTCTGATGACGTTTTTGTTTAAACAATATTTATTTCTACCCTCAATGAACATATAGAATATTTTTTACAATTTTTATGACATGAATTAGAATAGATATTAAAGGGTGAAGATGATTTAACAACAATCGAGTCATCGTTTAAGTTCAGTTATCTCCTCAGAAAAGGATGACGTGTAGGATTTTGTAGTTGAACTGCCATTCTGTTCTGATTGCTATCCAGATATGATTAGAGATATCAGTTATCTCTGACAACTTAAAAGTGTATATACCAGAAAACCAATTTTTTGGAAATAATTGTTCTGCCCCAAATATTAAATATTATTAATACCATGTGTTACAATTAGTACCATGTTTTACCATTTGAACAGGTATTATAATTACAATGTTGTAAAATGTATTACCATTATGTCATAATCTAACATAAATTGTTTACGCCACAACAATAAAATAGACTGGTTTAAGAACATTTGAATTGAAAAAAGTAGATGCTGGAGGGAAAGAAAAAAAAAATTATGCATCACTACCAAAACAAATGACAAATAGCAGAATTGCCAATAAATTTTACAAGATTTTTGAAAACGATAAGTTTTACTAAAATTAAATTTAAATATTTCTTCCAATAAAACGGTATAAATAATTGAAAGAAGGTTATTAAAAGCAAAACAGAGACAGCGACATCAAAAATTTTCTAAATCACTGTGACCACAAAAAGTTGTATGAGGGGGTACGTAAACCAGGCTATTAAATTACTGTTGCCTGGGTATAATATATTTTTTCTTTAAATGAGCGTAAGTGATAATTATTCTACAATTATAGGGACCCAAGACACTCACATTGGGTAAATATTAAAAAACATATAAGTCAGTAAAAAAATCACCACTAAGAAGAACATGGTAAATGTATAAACTTTGTTCTTATACAGTCTACCGTACACTGCCAGATAATTGCCTCAGATCTGAGGAGAAACACAGTGCAAGGTCATTAAAATTATTCCTTCCACAACACAGTTCCTGGATATATATGGTATACTGTATAGTGATTATTGGTAGTTCTGCAATTCCAAAATTTGCATGTTGAAAGCCTTTACTAGTAAGCAATCAGAAGATTTACAGTAATTTGTCGACAAACATTGCTAATTATGTGGTAAGTTTAAATATTTTTGTCTGAATATAAGTTTCAGAATAGTTTTCAATGCTTTGACCTTTTTCAATGTTTACTGTAAATATTTGATCTTATTAGACTAATTGAACTTTTATCGGTAATTTCACTGTATTAACAGTAATATTTACATCACAATGACTTTTTTGTCATGCAAAATCTCATTATTGGCGAGTTATTATTATAAATGAAATTAAGAACAATGTTAATCTATTAGTTCATGTTCCTGTTGATGATAGTTGTTTTATGGACTTTTTTATATTATTTCGCATGAACCCACTTCGAAGGCCTTATGTCCCTTTAACATGTTCACTGCTGATGCCTGGGCATTCAATTACATGCAAAATTTACGAGATAACTCATATTCGGCAGTTAACTTGTTAATTGTACATTTAAACTAAACAACAGATATATAACATACAGTCTGGGTATCCCTCGACTATGTGGTACATGTGCTATGCTTCCCTGTAACATAATCTGGTGCATTCCATGTCCCATGTCATTACTCCAGACATAAAATGATAATCTGCAAGGTTTTCGGAATCCGAATAATGACGAACCATCCCTGACATCATAATATAAACAATATTTCATAGAATTATAGACTTTATAGTGCAAGTGCGCCCTGTCAAGTGCTGTCATCACTCAGTAGTCAGCAGGTCAACATGCAGTAGTCAGCCGCTCAACATGTAGTAGTCAGCAGGTCAACATGCAGAGGCAAAACATTATACATGTATATCCATCCCTGTCTGTGTCATACAAGCCGATTACAACATTGGAGCATGTTCCTTTGTCGCGCTAATTTGATTGGATGGAACATTTTAATGGAGTATTATTATTGTATGGAGAAGGAATCAGATGAAATTATTCATATTTTTTCCGTCCGAGCGCAGATTGTATAACATACTGTATCATGATATTTTTATATTCTAAATACATGAGTCAATGTTTCAAAGACCCATGAGTATACAAAACAATGTATCAAGATACTGAGTAGTATCATAAACAAAACCATGTGAATTGACATATTCATCATCACTGAGGGAATAAATCTGGAATTTTATATGAGATTCCGCGGCAGCGTAGGACTACTACGATATCCTCTTCTTTAACTAATTTGTTAGAACAAGTTAACTAAACTGCTCAAACAAGTTATTAACTTGTTTAACCCATCCATGACGAGATTCCTGAAATTATGCGAAAACCCTGTGTCAATGCCATCTCTCATATATGTGAGTCTCCCATAGGGAGCCTCACATATATAAGAGAATGCATTGGCCTAACAATATTTACATTGATCTTGTAAGCCAGTGCATTCTCTTATATATGAGAGGCTCCCTATGGGAGACTCGCATATATAAGAGAATGCACTGGCACAGGATATTTAATGCTCTCATCTTAAAAGGGTTAAAGATAGTGCACCTCTTCCGGGCCACAATTACAATTACATGTACAACATAAGTTTTATAAAACCTGATTTAAAGACTACAACAATTCATTTGTCTACACATGTAAAAACATAATAAAGTGGTTCATATCTGATGCAGCTGAGCATAATTTACAGTGAAATCTTCTAATCAAAATGAAATTTGCCCAGATTGAGGGTGATGACAAGATACCAGTACAGTTCTCCCTCTTGGTTCCAGGTATTCTCCAAACGTATTTGCGAGATTTCTGTTCTAAAAATAGCCCCTAAAACTGTCCCGAAAATGTGTTAAGAAATGGTAAATAAAATTAATATTAATAGATAGAAGCTTTTCCAGACAGATGTCCTTGTATTATATTTTTTATATCCCAGAATCTATATAAGGCTTGATAGGAAGAGATACACCATCTTTAACAAGTTAGCTAAACAAGCCTTGAAATAGGGTGTCTGTCATTTGCAGAATGAGGTCCCCAGAGGGTGAATTTAGTGATGCTACCCCCGCATAGCGGGCTAGCATCACCAAATTCACCCTCTGAGAACCTCATTCTGCTGAGTTGTAAGCAGAATGAGGTCCCCAGAGGGTGAATTTGGTGATGCTAGTCCGCTATGCGGGGGTAGCATCACTAAATTCACCCTCTGGGGACCTCATTCTGCAAATGACAGACACCCTATTTCAAGGCTTGTAGCTAAACAAGTTACATGTATATTCACAAATGAAGTAAGTTATTTATGTATAATTTCTATTTAATTATATTTTCCTCAACTTTTTACAAAATATAAATCATATCCCCACTCCCAGATGACTGAACATGTTATCCTACTCTCAAGATGTTATCCTGCTCTCAGCTCTGAGTCATGACGTCAATTTTTGCGTCATTCGGTATCCTTCGCATTATTTTAACATAATTGGTGATGTTGTACTGTAAGAATGTATGATGTCTAACCGTGTGTTTCATTGTGGTCTGGGTCGTAACAAACTATAAATATAATTAAAGAAAATATAATAAACACAACAGTAAGCTTTCTGAGTAGCGCACATGTTTTCTCCTCGTGAGATGCGAGGATTATTTTCACTCAGCCGGCGACTCGTAAAAATAATACTGTTGTTTATATTTTCCACTATATATTCAATAAATAATTTGTAAAAAATACAATTTTGATCAATTTATTAATTAATTTATCAAATAATTGTAGACATAAATGTAAGGCCAATATAAATAAATTGCTAGATTTAGATCCAACTTTTTCAGAAAAATGAGGCGGGAGGGTGAATTTTATTTTTTATATTTTGTTTTTCCTAACATAAATGGTAATGGACAGTTCTAGATATTGAAGCAGTATCCTATCTAAAATAATAAAACATGATTTAGATTGTCCAATTTGATCAAATTAGACTGATTAATTCGTCATTGAAATGTAATTTGACAGTTAAGGCATGTTTACATTAAAGATATCCAAATAAAACAAAATTTAAGAGGAAATTAAAAATAGGGTCAGAGGGGATGTAAATCTATAAATTTTTATATTGGCCTAATTGTATAATTTAATAGTATTGTATATTTTGAAAGTGACAGATAACTAAATTTCCATGTGTATATTTTGATTTTAGGTATGTTTAATTAAATATTTATTTGAATTCACCTGAGTTGTTAAAAATTTAATAAATTCTATAATTTTCCACTGGTCTGATGATGTTTCTCAACCATAGATATTCATATAGCTACTGGTGTGGGCAGGTAAGATTCGTGCAAAAGGGGTTCCTGAGCAGGGGTCATAGAGTGCAACTTTCTGCCCCTCCTGATCATGCCATGAATCTCTACTCTGGCTGAGTCCATAGGACACAGCCACAGTAGAGGTTCATGTCATGATCTACCGCACCTCTTGCTATCAAGTCCTTCACCAAGGGAGGCACAGTGTCCTTTCATGCTTCATAGAGTTCATAGAATGTCAAGAAACGCTGAATTATCAACAGAATCAATTCTATATATTGTCCTGAGAGGAAAATGGATCTATTCTTATAGTTTACATAAGAAATGAACGGCGGTTTCAATGTGGTCATGGGATTTTGACCCCGAGGTAAAATTCAGCAAATTGCATGAACCCCAAAGGGGTTCATGCAGAGTTTGCTGAATTTTTATCGTGGTCAAAACCCATGACCACTTTGAATCCGACGTTTATTATTTATATATATATACTTAAATTCATTATCAACTAGGATTTTCTGTCTTTCCCACTATTTATTCAACTTTAAATAAATGCATGGAGTTCAGTTTCGGACGAATTTTAGAAAACCATAAACATTGTGAGAATCCGTTGACGGAGAGAGGAAAAACGCAATTTCACAGTAAAGTATACACATATGACTGACGGAGAGAGGAAAAACGCAATTTCACAGTAAAGTATACACATATGACGAAATGTCTTGTTTAGCTTGTGATGAATGTAGACGTGTTGATTTCAAGAATTAATGATAATATCTGAAACTATCCAGTTTCGTTGTGGATGATAAGAAATTGACAACACGCCGATATATTTGTGAGGTCGTGGGTTGTGTAATCATAGGAGATGAGTTTTAGGTGCTGGGTAACAACACTGATTATAGACCAAAACAAATTGCTTGCCAAATCCGGACTTGCTGAATAGTCAAGCAGTCGTTCATGTCCAACAATCCACAGTGATTTCCGGGATCAATGAGTTCATAAACCTATGAACGACATTGAAAGTGACGTCACATTACTTTCATAGGTTTATGAACACATTGACTCAGGGGGGCGTGTCTACCGTAATGCTATGGGGAAATCGGAAGTGATATTAGGTGTATGTAAATATATAACATTAACATCGCTAAATTCATCTGATCTGATAGGTAGTACAATGAATCACAAGTTGTCTGCAAACTCATATTCACAATATATGTTGAACCAAATTATATTTCTGTATGAATTTGTGTCCATAAAAGGTATATTGGTTCCAAGAAGGTTCTATATTTATGCATTAAAGGAGTTTGAAAAAAAACAAACAAAGAACTTGCTTCACATATTTAAATACATTGGACAATTGTTAATTTATATGGTAAAATTTTGCTTGTAAAACAAATTAATCCAGCAAAACATTGATAACATCTCAATAGGCTTTAATTGTTCCCTGAATTTTTGTTGGAATGACCATTATAAGCTTATAAGCACTGTGTCCGTACATGCGTCCAGATGGTTTGGTTCATAACATCAACAATATTCATTAGGATTTGTGAGTAGTTCACTTTTGGGAACACGAAGATCAAGTTCGAATTTGGTCATGGCCTGGTGATTTTTTATGTACTTATGCCTCTTTTTCACAAGTTTTGTGTTGTCCGGATGATAATTTAAGTAAAATTCAACAGAATATTTGATATTTTCATGGTATTTGGCACATAGTTCTCATTTAAAGGCCCACTTAATTTTCGAATGCCCAGATAACATTATACACATCATATCCCATATTATATACCATTTGGAAGAGGAACCAAATATTTATATATTCCATCAGAATACGGAACAGCATTGGCCTTGGAGTGTCCACCGAGTGATAGAGATTCTCAGATTCATTCCAAGACTTCCCCCTTGTCAACCCAGAATGCATCAGAATTCAAACTAAGAGATAGAGTTATTACCCTTCCATTGAGAATAATAGACTTTATAGTACAGTCTGAATCAAAATTAATAACAGAACACACCTCAGTAACTTGACCTAAAAATATGTTCCCACTTTATTGGACCGGATCAGTTGATAATACAATGTTTTGGAGCGTCCTCTTTCAAATGGCATATAATATGGAATATGTTATATAATGTGATCTGGTGGTTCGAAAATTAAGTGGGTCTTTAAGAAGATGTGTCCGAGTGTCTTACCTTCTGTCTGTCTGTCAATAATTTTCTTTGGCACAACTGACCGGCCACAATCCTCATTCGATCAATTCTTATGGATCCTTGGAGTGATCTCCAGTGGGAGCTATCAAAGTTTTTTGGGATTTCGTTAAAACACATGGCCACCGGCAGCCATCTTGGTTTTTACTCTTTGCATGACTAAATCCTTCGGCACGCACAACAAACAACAGTTTCCATCTGATTGATCGCAATCTTCATATGGCTCTTCAGGTTGCTGCTCTAGTTGTACATGATCATTTCAACTTTCAACATTCCTCTCCGCTCCATGGAACCATTTACTAATGTATGAGTATGACATTATCCATTCTCAAAGATGAGATGCAGCGTCATTGACGCCTTCATTTTACTTATAAATCAGTTCGTACTGATTATATCTTGAGCAATAATATGCAGAAATTATACCTGGTTCCCATTAATAGAGAAGATGCAGTTCAAATTCAAAATAGTCCAGTGATTTGTGACAGAGTTATGCCCCCTTTTTGACATATAATTCAAAGTTTAGGTAATCTGGATGATAACTTGAGCATTGTTCAACAGAATGTCATATTATACTCCCACCGTCCATCCGTATACCTCAGCCATGGGTTATTGGATATTATTACCACTTTAGAGGGTGTTTAGTAGATTAACTGCATTTACCCCGCATGATAAGTCTCCATAATTTTGAGGAGAAGTTGACTGGAAGCAAGCATTAATGAAGCTTTGATTTTGTTAACGCCCGGTGCCCTCTTCCGGTTAAGTCACCGATCACATGATCAAATGAGGACAGATTGGTAATATTAGTAATAACATGATTTTGTCAGGCATCATGGTTTACTAATGGCCATCCAGGAATGATTAAAACTCTTACATGATCGGAGCTGCGCTGGTGCAGCATTAAAGATATTGTGCCAGTGCATTCTCTTATATATTCGAGGATGGGAGACTCACATATGTAAGATAATACATTGGCACAGGGTTTTGTCAAAATTTCATGAAGCTCCATTCATGGAACGGTTAACAACCATGGGGCCTATTAGCGGGCCTCGACTACATCTTGGGCTGCTAATAGGCCCTCGGACTGTGAATCATTCCTGTTGGGCTGTTAATAAACCATAACATAATGCTCTAAAAAAATCATGTTATTGGTATATTAATGAAATTTGATAAGGATGTTCACTATAATCAAGACTACATTCAAAAGAGGGTCCAATGATTATCACCTTTTTCATTGTCCTTTTGTTTGTTTGAAAATAACTATTCACTTTCCGTCGTAGCAGAGATCACTGTCATGGTTTATTGAATCTGAATGTTGTCCTATCTCCATGCGATTTGGGATGGATGCTTGCCATCACAAGGGAATTAAATGAAGACCCAAACGGTGACTTTCATATTTTCCCTTCTGTATGCTAACATTTGGATTCCATTCTAGCCACGTTTCAATTATGCACTGTTCCAATTGGCACTGTTTGGGTTTGCAAACACCTGTGTTGCAACCTTGGGGACATCAAGTTAAAATGAAAGTTTGCCCAAATGTTTTAGGGTACAATTTTGTTGTTGTTTTCAAACCAAATCTGACCCCCCCCCCCCCCAAAAAAAGCCACCCTTTTCAGGGCTCAAACGACATTTTATTATATTTTGAATCAAATCAATTAATCTCTTCATCTACAAAAAACAGTAGTTATCAAAACAGCTGGAAATGGTTGATTGCCTACAGTATTATGCCCGAAGTATATGACCCTTTAACCACAGCAGAATTATGGGAAATTTTACAGGATTTAGTCGGAAATATGGCTTGTTGCCATTCATTGGAAAACTCTTGATGAGAGCTTTCCGATGAATGGCAACAAGCCATATTTCCGACTAAATCCTGTAAAATTTCCCATAATTCTGCTGTGGTTTATGGATCGATAATTTAGGACATTACTGTAATTTGTCAACATTTGATAATTAGGCATTTTTTTCCATGTTTAAAATTTCTGCATTATGCTTTCCAGAGCGATGAAATTTAAAATCATCTGCCAATTTTGCCAGAGAGCTCGATACACAACTCGCTCTTATCTGAAGGTTGATGGCAATAGATTAGCCAATGTCTTATCAATCACAGAGGAGAACCAGTACCAGAGGTTTGTTTTAGATTTAACTTAAATCCTCAATTACTGATGGACATATTTATTATACCGAAGATGTCGTGTCTTCTGATGTGTTTTGCTATTTTTCTTTGCCAAACTTTGAGTCTATATTTATGGATTAATTTGGATCAGATTTCTTGTATAGCGGGTCTGGCTCATCCTGGATTTAACTATTATAGTTAAATTGACTTGCTAATTACATGCACTTGATGTTCAACCCAAAATCAGATATGATGAAGATTGTTGGAAAACAGGATTACCTGCAGCGTATCAGTACCACCTAAGTAAAGGTAAATTACTCCCCTTGCTCCCTAATATAAAATGCGGCTCTGAGACTAATTCCGACACTCCTGAGGTATAATGCTACAATATATGTGATGCTATGTTTAGGAGAGACAATAAGGCTCAATGTTGAGTACACAATTTATTATGGCAGGAATGAGACAAGCTCATCGTGTGTTACTCAGTATAATACATTAATTTACATTACATTCATCTCCATCAACACACATCTGTCATTCAACTCTCATCATTCGCTCAGAACAGCAAATATTTTTCTGACATAAAAATTACAGACACCAACAAATAAGGGTGTATTGCACAATACAATTAGCTATAAAAATTATGAGATACATATCAATTGAATTCATATTCACTGCTATCACTTATTGTCAACTTCCCATACAGGCACAAGCTCAAACTTTACATATCTTAAATATTCAAGTCAATAGATGAGTAAGTTTCCAGTTAGCTGCATGTTCACATCATATGAGTATTGAAGTATGACGCTAGGTGAAGGCTGTTCCAGTTTGTGAGATATATTATAATTTCCGATCAATTCAATGCCGGAAAGCAGGGCAGTCGCTGGGCAGGGAATAATTAAGTATTAATGCTTTTATCCCAATAAAGGTTTCTATGTGAATATTCAAGGGTCAGCAGTCTTCTATCATTTATCTGAGTCATGATGAAGGAAGCTCTGTAGTGAAAAGTTTGTGCTATTAAAAATGGCATACATTGCATCTGCTACAAAACAGACTTGTGCAATTTGTTGCATAACAAAGAAGTTTGTACAACTTTTTGATTAACCCTTCCATGATTGGAGCTTCCTGAAGTTTTTGCGAAAAACCTTGTGCCAATGCATTCTCTTCTATATGCGAGTCTCCCAAAGGGATCCTCGCATATAAGAGAATACATTGGGCTAACAATATTTACCTTGACCTTGTATTTAGCCAGTGCATTCTCTTATATTTGCGAGGCTACCTATGGGAGATTATATAGTATAGTCAAATTTAACTACGATAGTTGAATCCAGGATGCCTGACCTGTGTAATGTGCCATGTAACGATGGCAGATGTAGTGAAATAGGATTGTTTGCAACAACTAACACGGCCATTATTAAAATACAGTAATGCCCTAAATAATCAACTCCTTAACCACAGCAGAATTATGGGTAACTTTTCAGGATTTTGTCGGAAATATGTCTTGTTGCCATTCATCGGAAAGCTCTCAGTGAGAGCTATCTGTTCCGATGAATAGCAACAAGCCATATTTCCGACTAAATCCTGAAAAATTACCCATAATTCTGATGTGGTTAAGGAGTCGATTATATAGGACACTACTGTAGTTTACTATATACATTGTTTTTTAATGTTATAATTATATACAACATCTTTCTTCAATTTGTTCATATTAGCCTCCAAAAAATGCGAAAATTACTACTTTAGAAAAAATAACAGTACTTTTTCTTAACAGCATCAGTTTACCCTACCAGCATCATGGTAATTCACAGGACCCACCAGCATCATAGCAAATTAGTAGAACCACTTAACCAAGGATGGCTTGTAAATAAAATAGACATTTATGAAGCAATATAGTCACAGCATAATAAATATTCTTTGATTCATTTATTGATTGGTAACATCCGTTTTGTTTTCAGGCTTGCTGACCTATTCACCTCACTGTGGCAATATTCATACACTAGGCAACTAGATGTAAATATCCTTAATCACTAGATAAGTACTGTAAAATGTATAGTTCACTATTTATCTTGTTTATTACTGTGAAATAGAGCAAGATAGAGAGTTTGATAGGTAATATTTCCAAAAAAAGCACACTGCATTATCCAGCTTATTATGATCCCAACTGGTGTACCATCTGAAATCATTACTGTCTGCAAAAAATATATATTTTTCATGGCATATTATATTTTTTGGTAGGCATTTGCAGAACTATTTTTTTCAGGAAAAATCACCATAAAACAACATAATGTCTGAAAAGATGAATCAGTATATGTCTGCCAGATTATTGCAAACCTGGCAAAGCCTGGCCGGGTGAATAATATTTATGTTGTTTTATGTTGTATTGGTCCTTAGAATTTATCTCTCATATTGTGAAGGTGAACAGTTGTTATAATACTATTGGCTGTAACATACATTGGTTATAGAGGATAATGATTTTCCCCTTCAAACTGATAGTTTGAAATCGAGATTTTTTGAAAATTCACGAATGGGGTCACACTATTTTTCGCTCAATTTTAATTTCGTAAACTGACAAGTGAAAATAGTACTGGTCAAATTAAGATACAAGTAATGTAGTGCTTATCCCCCCCCCAAGTCTCTAAGCATATTTACATTTACAGTATTACCTCAGCTTTAGTGCAATTCCTTGTCAAACGAATGCTGCCATTTTGCTTGCACTTCATTAGAATGGTAAGAAATGCAGTTCTATTTGTTAAAACAATGAACAGTACATCATATTGAGCCAGTGTCTTTATCGACGGCTGAGTTCTATAGTGTTCCAAGTCCATTTTGGCAGGAAATTGAGATATTGGTATCCTTTGATTCGTCGAGAGATTTCCTTCCAGATATCTTGTTTAACATATAACAAATTTGATTGAGAGGCTAAGGAAGTCTATACCATCTCCAAAACTCACTTTTTTGTCAGTGAAATATTGTTCTATCTCCTGTGGACCAATGGATTGATTTATTTTCTACCACTAGTCCAAGTCTGCTCTTATGTAAACCAGCTTATAGGATTGAGATAACGAGATGCCCTTTTATGTCCGAGACCATCCCGATACCATTTCTATGATGAGTTTCACACGTTAGTGACTGATTTTGACCTTGGTCGTACTCATTTTGGTGGAATTATTGCCATTTTTCGACATAGAATCCTGGGACGCATCTTTTGTCCAAACTGTATTCCATCATTTTCCAGTAAATATTTTTCAAACTTGACACAGAAGTTAACCAGCATGGGAACCTGCGCACCTGCCATTTTGAGTTCAGTCCCAGTCATTTTGGCGGAGTTATTGCCATTTTTCGACATAGAATCGTACATCCTGGAATGCATCTTTTTCAACTTAGAATTTTGTTGATTTTCCAATTTGAGATTATATTTCAACTTTAAGAGTTTTTTTCAGATTTGGTTATTGGTATGCGACTCAGCTATGATACAATGCACAGTAATTGTATCCACATAATATATTTTCTTTTCGTTACCTATCTGGCAAAATAGGTAATGCAGATAATGTTTTGTTCTATCCCTTTACCCAACAAACCGGCCAAAACCGGCCAAATAAAGCTTCAACAGCCTAAAATATCTTCGGTCTGTCTCAATAGAACCATACAAATATGGATATCATTGGAACCGGCTCCTTGACCACATTGTGATAGTTACAGTTAGCCCTGTGCCAATGCATTCTCTTATATATGCGAGTCGACCATAGGTCGCCTCGCATATATAAGAGAATGCATTGGCCTAAAAAAAATCTTTTTTTTAACACTTTTTACCATTTTTTCTTACATTCTTTAACAATTTTATAATTTTTAATGTGTTAAGCCAATGCATTCTCTTATATATGCGAGGCGACCTATGGTCGACTCGCATATATAAGAGAATGCATTGGCACAGGGCCCTTCTGTTGGGTAAAGGGTTAAATAAAATCAGTATGAGCAGGTAGCCATTATGGTATATGTTTCTTTAGTCTATAGTATGATATTAACAAATTCACCTGTGGTTTGAATTATGAGCATTCTGAAAGTTTAAGTAATTGGCATCATTGCACTGATTCTACCACATTTTTTGTGGTACAATTCAGAACAACTGGAATTTACCACAAAATGACATTCATGTATCTATGGGAACACAGGCTGCTTACCAATCAGGACGAGCCTTGTATGCAGGTTTAGACAAGGGTGTATTACAATCTGATATAAATGTAAATATGTATCTGTTATCCACACACATTAACACAAATTAAGTTTGTTAATTTCTGTTTACCATATGAACAGTAATGCCCTAAATAATCGACTCCTTTACCACAGCAGAATTATGGGTAATTTTTCAGGATTTAGTCGGAAATATGGTTTGTTGTCATTTATTGGAAAGCTCTCGGAATTATGGGTAATTTTTCAGGATTTAGTCTAGAGATATGGCTTTTTGCCATTCATTGGAAAGCTCTCAGTGAGAACAATTCTGCTGTGGTTAAGGAGTCAATTATTTTGGGCTGTAGTACAGCAAACATCATGAATGAGTTATCATCTTAGTGTCACATGCTATATGTTCTTTTCAGATCAAGAGATCATATTTAGAACAGTGCTTGCAAAAGCCTAATAATTTAGCACACGTGAACAAGCACCCCAAGTATAGAAACATACCACCAGAGTGTTTTCAGCCTGATGGAATGATGTGTGAGTTAGATGAAGTTAGACCATGTGTAAGTGTAAATCTCACAATAAATTATATTTCATTTAAGCTGTTCTGATATGGCTCTGTTTGAGTTTTATATACACCAAGGTTTTATGTGGTGCAGTATTTGGTGATCTTGTTAAATTTGTTAAGTTGAGCTCCTTCTGCAGCAACTAATTGGTATTGTCATGTAGGTCTCACTTTTCTTTGTAACTCATACTTTTTCACTTTTCCTCTACTTTTTATGGTAGACATTCGGTTATTTGCTTCGATCTATTTTCAGTAACATTTCATTGATGTTGATTTGCTTGCATTCCATGAAGTATGGATGCAAAAATGCAAGTTGGTCTGACATATTGTTGTTCCACACATAACAGTTTCAGACTAACTGGCATCCATACTCCAAGGAATGCAACAAAACCAACATCCATTTCTTCGTATATTTACGCATTTATGATCATCTGGCAGATTAAAAGAGTATTCAGTGCCCAATTTCAATGCTATTATGGTAGTGCATTGCAAGATGAGTCTATACAATGTGGAAACAATTGGGGCCTTAGCACGACATCACATGATGTGATTTCAACCAACCAATGTATATGTATTCCATTCCATTGCAAGTGTAAATATTCCTGTTTAAGCCTGAAAATGCCACAAGGAACAAGAATTCAGTGAACTATGGAACTAATATTCATGGTGTTAAGAACACGTCTGGGCTAATTATTGGACGTCTTGGAGGTGAGTTTTGTTTAGAACTATAATATAGCCTTTTTAGCTCAACTTTTGTCAAGTTTGAGCTATTGCCATGGGTTGTCGTCCATCTGTGTGTGGGGGAATCCATCCGTCTGTCAACAATTTCCATTAGCACACCCTACAAACTTCATATGTATCTTCAGGGTGACCTCTACATGGGATCCATCAATTTTTTCAAATTTTTTTTATAACATGGCCACCAGCAGTCAATTTCAATTTGAATCCATCGCCACACCCTGCAGCCCGCATTTATTGGAGAATTGTTTTGAAAATTTACAGGAATGTTTAGGATCACCTCTAGATGGGAGCTATCAAATTTGAACAATATTTGATGAAAAACATGGCCACCGGAAGCCATCTTGGATTTTACTCTTTTCATGACAAAATCCTTTGGCACACACTACAGACCACATCCCTCATCCGATCATCACCAGACTTCATATGGATCATCGAGTGATCACTAGATGAAAGCCATCAAATTTTACCAGATTTTGTTGAAAAACATGGCTGCCAGCGCCCATCTTGGAGTTTACTCTTTGTATGACTAAACCCTTTGGCACGCCCTGCAGATGATATCCTCATCTGATCGTTACTAAGCGTCATATGGATCTTCGGGATGACCACTAGATGGGAGTCATTAAATTTTTTCAATTGTTTTTTTAAAACTATGGCTGCCAGCAGCCATCATGGATTTAATCTTTGCGTGACTATATTCTTTGGCACACTCTACACAAACCACATCAGTCATTCGATCGTCACCAAACTATGTATGGATCTTCGGGGTGACCACTAGATGGGAGCCATCAATATTTTCTGAATTTTGTCAAAAAACATGGCTGCTGGTGGCCATCTTGGATTTAATTTATATATATCTCTTCATGTTGGGATCTAGTATAACTGAGACATTTCAACTTTCCACATTCCTAATCGTTCCGTTGACTGTAACACATGAAATTATCCCCCGCTCCAAGTTGAGCTACAGTGTCATTGACACTTTCATTTTAAGTCCTGTCAGTGGTATCCATACTATAAAAGGGAGACTATTCCATGCATATTTTGTTGCACCAGTAATTTGGTTTATAAAGTTATAAGACCAATGTAAATAACAGTAAATTTGAGGTAACATAAGAAATTAAAAATAATTCGAGTTGGAAAGGTAGAGTAGACAAGGGTGCAGTCTCCTATTTACCTACATTTTGAACCCATTAATTTAAAAATTACTATTCCGATCATTAACCATTCTGTACTAAATGGATTCCCCTGCCCAGTTATATAAATATGCTTTGGAATGATCTATTATTCATTTGGAGGGATGTTAAGCAGACGAAAATATAATACAAGTGCAGAAGAATTCATATTCATTGGTGGGAAATGTTTAGATAATATGTACAAACAATTTATTATCTGAACATTTCCTATGGGAACTACTTCTCAATGAGTATTTAGTACGAAAAGAGTTAATATCTATGGAATGTAGACGCTCATGTCACAAGTGAAACAGCACCTGCATTCCACAAGTTATCTTCATCAAATGACAGTAAAGCAGTGCCCATAATCGCGTGCACAGCATCCAGTTTTCCAGAAAATTTATTGATTTATAATTCATTGTAATTCTAGTCGAAAATATGTTATATGGAGTACATGTAATTACTAATATTCAAATTGTTAAATGCATTAATTACAACGCCTTTCTAGTCACCTAACACTTTCTGTGAATGCCTTGTTTCAGATCAGTGGGCAAATATATTTTGCATATAAACTGAGTATTATAACAAACAAATTGTACAAACAACATTATCAAGCACGAATCAATGTAAATAATAATAAAATTAACACTTTAGAGCAGTTATATTAGGTCTACACCCCTTATCAACCTGAATAGAGTGAGATCCAATGTGATAGCCTTTGAGCAAATCGTACTTCCCCTACAGATAGGCCTAAACCTCAGAACAAACATGCACCCTTGCCCTATTCCCATAACCCCAGAGTAGATCATTGCCATTGTCTTGGCTATTTAATTGAAATATCTATATTATACCAAAAAGCTGAACACTATGTTCACAAAACATTTTATGTTATTGCACATGCACCATGGCGATGGATTTCAGGGTAGCAGGTGCGTCCATTTTTAATTTTGTTTTCACGACAACATCATTAAAACATATGCTCATACATTCATGGTGTTGTGATTTTAATTTTTGAGATTATTACTCTTTAAATTGCGATCAAAGGCAACATTTTATAAAATTAGAACAGTATAATATCTATCTGCATAATATTAAAAATGTCCTTTTTTAATAGAAAATTTTACGATGTTATATTCACGGTAGTATGATATTAATTACCATAGAACTACCGTAACAACATAAATATCGCTCCAGCCACCAAGCGTAAAACGGCATAAATATCGTTTTACCTGCCACAGGGTAAGTTTATTCCAAACTTTGTTTCAGGGGAGAAGTGCATAATTGTGAAGCCAACATATCTTGCAAATATGAATGATCATCACAAAGAAGTGACAGAGGTAAGGACATCATAGAAATCTATATTTAGGACATGCGTATTCATTTTGTTGCAGACTGCAGAGTATGGATGCCAGTTGGATTAGAATTTTATTTAGAAAGTGAAAAATGTCAAACCAACTTGCATCCATACTCCATGAAGCGCAAGATCCAGTGTCCTTGTTCGAGTTCCACAGAGCGAAATCAGTTATACATTTAAATATAACTGGTATGTTGAAAAAAGGATAGTGGTATAATCCGAGTAGATTAGCTAGGGAAACATTACAAATTTTGTTGTGACAAGTATTAGTGAGAGAAAGATAATATATGCAATCAATGTCTTTTTCAATGCATCTGTCGGCGAATAGAAGTGTCGGATGCCGAATTACATATTGTATAATTTCGCGAAGCGAATTTTTACTATAGTGTGTAGTTCCGCATCAGACTCCTCTATACACCGACAGATGCATCGAAAATGGCACTGCTTTCTTATGATTAAGACAATCCGCATAAATTAGTTGGTGATCAAACTAGTTTTATGAAGAAACTATATTAAAAAAAACAAAATAGTAAAACTACCCAAGTGATACTTGTGTCTGGACTTCATCTGGTCTTTAAACAGAAATTGGGTCAACAATAAATTGGACGGCCGACCGGAACGATAAACTGCACAAAAGTAAGACACCACACCCGTAAACTATTGTGTAAAAAACTTGCTTGTGTAAAATTTACTTAGTAAAAATGATTCTAGAACATCTGTTGTCATCAACACACTCAGAGTCGATAGAAATTCCGAAGCGGTGTTCCCAAACTTCCCCACCGAATTTGCAGTCTCTGATGACAAACTCGAAAGGTAAACAATTGCTATAATGTTCATTCATGTCATATTATCATTTGCACAAAGCTGGATAGTGGAATAGTTATGTAAAACATCATGATGTGGGGTGACCATTGGTTCCGCCCAATTTCTTCAAGTAGCACTACGCGTTGTGATGCAGAAACTACATTTCCCTCGACTGATAGAGATTGTCGCTACCAAGCGTATCTAAGGGCATTGGCCAATCAAATGCATGCATTTAAGCGAAAGTAGTTGTAATTATATAACAATATATGTAGCCACATAAGTATTCATGAAATGTCATAGACAAATTCTTGAACATGCAGGATGTCGTTTTGACTGTCTCAAACATTGGTCACCATTACAACTGCAAAGTTTTGGTGACAAAATAGGTAACAAAAATATCCACACTAAAATATCCTTGGATTTTGCATCGAAATGCTTCCATAATTGGATATGTATACCGTGTATACCATGAAAATATAAGTCTTTGATATTTTGTGAATGTGCTGTGAGCTAGATATATGACCATGTCAAATGACAATTAAAGCCATTATCAACTGGAATATGATGTTTGCTTCGTTCATGATATATACAGATAAATAATAACTATTCTAATTTCTAAATCTGTAGGTCCTTGAGAAGTTTGTCAGATGGTCGTCATTTCCAGCAAGTACAGAGAAGCTTGATGAGAGTTCTTGGCGGGAAGCTATTGTTAGAGGAACGATTACCAATGAAACCATGATAATAATGAGCTTCAGGCCAGGCAGTTCCCAGGTATATTCATGGGGTAGGAATTGAATGAATCAGGTTGTGAGGGAAATGATTAGATATTAAGGTCACAACAAATGCCATTTGTTGAACTTATTATCTGAACATTTCCTGAATTACTCACCAATGATGCTTTAGTATAGGTTAATATCTGTACCATAACCCTTTCTTTACTAAACACTAATTAACAATTAGTTCTCTTAGATAATGTTCAGATGTTTCCCCCACCAATCAATAGCACCCATTCTGCACACAAATTATCTGTTTATCTGTTTGTCATCTTATGTTTTATGGGGCCCTCAGATGAATAATAGACCATTCTAATGTGTATTTTTATAATTAATTGGGAGAATCCGTACAGTAAAGAAAGGGTTAAATTATTAATTGTATCCATGCTTATATCAACAATGACATTGGACATTGAAGGGGTAATGTACTCAAATGTTGTTGTTGGATTCTATATTCTCTGCCTCGTAGAGTATGGTAACCCTTACCGAGCATGAAGGCTTAATAAGCCTTCAACAAGGATTCGCCAAGGATTCGAGTGCTTATGTCAATCACAATAAGCATTCGCTTAGGACTCGAGTGCTTATATCGATCACAGTAAGCACTCGCTTAGGACTCAAGTGCTTATATCGATCACAGTAAGCACTCGCTTAGGACTCGAATGCATCGCTTAGGACTCAAGTGATTAAGATGCAGTGCAGGTATAAGCACTCGATAAGGAATCGAATCCTTAGGTCTCCCACATAAGCACTCTGGAAAATGAGGGCTTGTGGCGAAGGCTAACATTTTCTGTTAACTAATAAAATTTAGACTTCAGCCAGACATATGACTCTAAAATCAGCATTCAAATTAAGGCTTCAATATATTGTTGGCCTCTTAGCCCTCGATGCTCGACTTAGAATATTTCAATACAAAACTGTTCTGAATCTGAAGCTGCAAATTAACCAAGTCCAACATGGAGATATATATGGAAAAATTAATAATTATATGGCAAATTTGTAGTTTTAACAATTTGTTTGGCAATATACATTTGAAAATATTCAGAATTTGTCAAGTTTCACATGGTGTAAATATTGTGGTTTAATCCGAATTTTAATAAATTAATTAAATAATTAATACAATTAATAATTTTTCAACTTGTAGGACCCCATATGGAAATGTCATATAGAAACCTATAGGAAATTCATATTGGAAATGACGATTCACATTAGGAAAATTATAGGACCGTATTTCCTATAGGAAAATTGCCATGGATAAGAACATTTTGAGACAACCTAAAGCAATAAATAATTTTATAGGAGATTTTGCAATTTTCTCAAGATCTCTATATTTTTCTCAAGATGTGTTGGCCCACTGATAATTCAGAACAGCTAGTCTATATCATCCAAGGTACCAATGGAGACCCTCTAGCCACATCCCTGTATAGGTCTGATTCATCTCATTGCCAGTAATAAATCACTTTAACATTGTAATCAATCCTACTATTTAATTGGGACAACTGCTTCACTCTGTGTCTATGAGTACCTGTTATGTAATCACCCTGACTTTCCCTCAATGCAAATTGAGACCAGATGGAATTTTCTCAAATTTCACAAACTTTGGATGGCTCACAATGGGAAGTCATGGGTTTATATTGGTTTTCTTTATGTCACATGCAGGATTATTTACTGATAGTTTAAATTCAGGTGAGAAAATACTTTGCATTTATTTTATCAAATTATAACATATAGGATGATGTTTATATTTATACTTTATTCGTAATTTAAGTATTATAAATCACTGGCAATTTAATTTATAGTTAATAACATTTTAAATTGACAGGTCTCCAAAAAATATGAAATTTTGCTGAGGTTGCCTGACAGATACAGGTCAATTAATTGTCAGCATTACAATTTGCATGGAGTTACAAAAATAATGTTGGGGTCAGCAAAGAAAATAATTATACCATCTATTTAACTGTTATTTTAAAAATTCAGCATTAAATAGATGCATGGTATCATAATTTTTCTTTAAAATAACTGCTCAATTTTGTGCATTGATTTTTAAACTGACAATCTCCATCTGTTGACAATTAACTGCATGAATTGATATTTGGGTAAATACTAAAAAGGTTGTGTGGACTTCTGGTGTTTTATGAATTTTCAGTGTACATAATCTATTTATTATTCATAATTAATTAATTATTAGTATATGCATGGTAACATCAATTTCAGAGGAAGATAATGTTGGCATATTGAACAAGTACATTATACACGTCTTGTTTGAACCTATGGTAATTTAAATGCAGAGGAGCCATGCAATGGGTTCCAAAACTAGTAATATATAGAGCGTTCTTATAATCACGTGATTGGATACGGGACGCGCCGCCATGTTGGATGTATATCCTATAGGAGCAATATTGATATAGGAACCTATATGAGACCATATCGCTGCATGGTCCAATGAGTTCCTATTTAACAAGAAAATGACAGCAAAGGGCATTAATGCAAAAAGTAAGTTATTAGCATTGTAAAACTAGCATTATATTATAAATTGGATTTCTTATTTTCTTATTATTTGAACCATTTCCTTCCAGTTAATGCACACATTTAGAATATCTAATCAGCTATCTAATCTCAATTTTGGATATGCCTGCATTTTGATATCATAAACTGAGTATCACTCAAAGGTTGGTTTATCAGATGTTAAATCCACAAAAAACATCACCAATATCATTTTTTGGGCATTTTAATAGTTCAATGCTAGCTAAAAATATTAATATTCAGTCCAATACAATTTTGATATATTTACAAACAACTGTATCATTCACATAACTCATTTTCTGAAACAAATAATATCATTTCAGTTATTTCTGATGTAAACATAATTTAAAATTTGTTTACTATTTCTCATTTCAGAATTTGAAAACGACTCCCAGAAAAGAAGTCTGAGACTACATGCATCGCCAGTGGAATTGACATATATCCTAAACAATTTATTAGCTTAAGGCCCAATAAGGGGCGACCTACACGGAGCCTGAGAGTACAGAAATCAAATTGCATTAAACATGGACATGATAGTGACAGCTAACATAAATTCTTGATATACATATATACTCAAAATTGTTCATTTCACAAATATAAAATTGTTATCACTTCATAATTGTTTTGTTATTTCTAGCATCTCCAGAATGGATATCCAATTTTGATGACACCACCCATATTCCCATGCATCCTGCGTAGAGTTATCCCTCATTTCCATGCAGTATAGGTAACTCTATGAAAACAGGCCATCATTTCACCATAATCTTTAGCATTCGGGGACCAATTTAAGGATTCGAGACATGGTTCGTAAGGCTTCATTTAAGCCTTCATCATTTGCATATAAGGCTTCGAAGCCTTAAATATAAGCCTTCGAAGCCTTATATGCAAATTATGAAGTCTTATTTATCCTTCGAGTGCTTACGGGAACCAACAAGCCTTCTATAGGGCCGACTTATTTAAATGAGCTAAACCCTCGAAGGCTTAATAAGCCTTCGAGTGCTTATGGGAGTACTTAGCTCATTTAAATAAGTCGGCCCTATTGAGGGCTAAATTCTGTTTCGAGTGCTTATTTTGCCTGTAACTGGCCCATTGCATTGATTGAGATAAGGATTCATTTAAGTCTTCATTTGTAAGCATTCGAATCCTTCCTGAATGCTTACCGAGGGCTTGTGATTTCGGTAAGGGAACCAGATTTCCATTATTGACTGTCTGCTGAGTGCAAAGTTATGTTACAGTTGGCAGATAAGCTGGAAAGCAAAAAAAGAATGCTCGTCATCGAGATATTTTTGTACCATTTTCAGGAAACAATGTATCAATTAAATGTTGTTAGCTCAATGCCCTTGTCACGCACGTTGTCAGCTTTTGCCATGAGTACAGAACACACGGTGTGTAGAGAGGTTCTCTCAAAGTTTTCAAAGCAAAATTAAGCTGTTTCATGGCGAATTTCAGACCAGGGTTTTTTATGTTTCCAGATGAACTCTATGCAGGTAATCTTATTATACTGTTATACTGTGATAAATTCTTTCATAATTTGGCTATAAGATGTAAGAACTTTCATTATATTTTGTTTGTATCAATCGCCTATGATTTGGGCATAAACATACCTGGTATCAGATATCTGGGTCACATTGCACGATGACACCTTGAAATATATGTGAATATTCACAGATGCAACAAAAGAATCTCCAATCTATAGAATTTGACAAGAAAGCCAGGACAATTACAATACAAAAGAATTACGAATCAGTTTATGACAGCACAGGTTTGGTATCAGAAGGTACACGACAGCTGTCAATCATTGAGTTCGTGCTAGAGCATCGACAGACAACTGTCAATCATTGAGGATTATATTGTGAGATATAATTTTGCGTTCAATTGTTTGGTTGTGAGAGTGGCTTACTGACATTTTTTCTAAGGTGGTAGGCTATACCATCATGGTGACACCCACAATCAGAATTTGTTTTACGAAACAGGTTATATGTGAAAGTGGAACTTATTCTCTGCATAATGTTGTCAACATATAATGCACTGGAGCATGTAGTTTATGATACATTCCAAACTACAGTGTGACCGTATGGATATATATATATTCACTAAGTTGGCAGCTTAGAATAATTTTATAGATCATTCCCGGTCAGTCCTTGGGGCGCATCTCAATAGAATTTGCGGAATCCACAAATGTTTTCCGAAAAAAATGTGGTTTTCCAAATTCTTCGCGTCGTGATTTAAAAAAAAACTTTCCTCGAATTACTGAAAACGGCACCTTTTTCTTCAAACACTTTCTGAAATTAGGCGCAATCGGACTTGGGGTGATATATTTCTAAAGACGCCAAAATTGTGACAGATAAACACACAAATACACACAAACACAGACAAACACTTTTATATAGAATTTTTCAAGTGGGATATATCCAGTTGTAATTTAAAATCCAATTTGATATAAAGATATGTTGTTAGAACTGTATGTCTGGAACCCTGAGATTTCTCAGGACATCTTTAATAATATTTTCTCGGGAATATGGAATATTATAAACTTATTTATTCATTGTAGTGTAATGTAGAGCTGGCCAAGAAAGAGTTGAGTGATTACTTTACCACCGGCCCAGGCAGCAGCCCTGACATCTCTTCAATCTATATCTCTACAGGGTGAGTTGGTAGCAGAATCTTTCATTTCTGAATAAATTCTCCCATTACCTAAGCATACAAATATTAAATTAAGCGATTTTGCCCAGTAAACTGAATGGTCTAATTTCTTATAATCCCATTATATTCCAGTGAGATTATGGGTAATGTCTGAGAACAGTGCAATATCACATGACACTGCCTTCAGAATTGTGCTCTGCAAAAGGAAAGGCTGCAGCATAATAACACTGAGTTACACTGGTTGTCTATCATTGGCAGGACATCTTTTAAAGTTGCTTCATTTTATTTTCGTCGGATGTTTGTCTCTGATTCCCTGATACATGAACAGTCTGATCTATCCTTAAACACCCTGATGGAATCTTTGATCAGAAGCAGCCCCCTTCCTCTGTCCTCAATGTGCTAATATAGTGACTATTGATAATTTGAAGTTTGCAAGTAAACAAGATTTCACAATGCTTTTGGTAGAGAGTTTCATATGTCTGGAATGCTACAGTGAAGGTTAGTTCAGTACAACTCGTAGCGTGCACATAAGTCAAATAAGCCTCTGTATATAATTTTGTGTGCAGATAACAGTAATTCTGGAAATTGCATGCTTTTTATTTCCTTTTATTTATTTTTAGTAAGTTATTTATTATACTGAACATTTCGTTTAAGTTTATGAACATGTGCTATTTTGTCCACTATACCGACATAGCAGTTAAAAGTGGCTGACTACATCATGATGGTGACAATAAAAGTCCTATACACCCACACATGAAATACTATTTCAAAACATGCTCGTGACATTCGCTGCAATGTAAATATAATGGAATGGCCCTCATATAAAACAAAGTATGATATATGTATCTCATTGTTTAGTGGATCATAAATGCAAGCCGCGAATAGCAGGGTAATATCCGGTGATATTAACAAAGTCGAGGGACTGCATGGGGCGTGGAGACCGGGGTGTCCTAACTTTGGTCAAAATGCTCAACCATCATGAAATTTGTTGTGGATGTTAATATAATGTTAATATATGTAGATCTTGGATTTTACTCCTTGCATGACTCAATCCTTTGGCTACAAGTCTTACCTTTGGTCGGATCATCATAAAATTTGTCATGGATGTTAACATTGACATATAGATGAGAACGAGTCATTTTGGGGTCATTTGGTCATAAAAGATGGCCACCGGCAGCCATCTTGGATTTTATGACTAAATCATTTGGCACGGGCTAAAAGTTACACCTTTGGTCGGATTGTTATGAAATTAGTCATGGCTATTGACATTGACATGTAGATGGGAACGAGTCATTTTGGGGCCATTTGGCAAAAAAACATGGCCACCAGCAGCCATCTTGGATTTCAAAATTTAGTCCATTAGCACGGGCTAAAGGCCGGAGTGTTCATTTGATCATGAAATTTGTCGTGGATGTTAATATTGACATGTAGATGGAAACGAGTCATTTTGGGTCATTCAGCCATAAAACATGGCTGCCAGCAGCCATTTTGGATTTTACTCTTTGCATGACTAAATCCTTTGCCAAGTAGTATTTTGGTCGGATCATTATGAAATTTGTCATAGCTGTTGAAATTAACATGTAGATGGGAATGAGTCATTTTGGCATCATTCGGCAAAAAATATGGCCGCCAGCTGCCATCTTGGATTTCAAAATTCAATCCATTAGCACGGGCTGCAGGCCTGAGTGCTCGTCTGATCATGAATTTGTTGTGGATGTTAATATTGACATGTAGATGGGAAGGAGTCATTTTGGTGTCATTCGGCCATAAAACATGGCCACCGGCGACATCTCGGATTTTACTCTTTGCATGAATAAATCCTTTGGCACAGGCTACAGGTCGTACCTTTGATAGGATGGTTATGAAATTTGTCATGGCTGTCGACAAAGACATGTAAATTGGAAACGAATCATTTTGGGGTCATTCGACCATAAAACATGGCTGCTGGCAGCCATCTTGGATCTTACTCTTTGCATGACTAAATCCTTTGGCACACCATATAGTCCACATCCCAATCCGATCATCACAAAACTTCATAATGATCCTGATATTGATCTACTAGATGGGAGCTATCAAATATTTTTGAATTTCACTGGAAACATAGCCGCCAGCGGCCATCTTGGATTTACTTTATATCTATCTCTTCATAAAAGATATCTAGTATTACTTAGACATTTCAACTTTCCGCATTCCTAATCACTCCACTGACTGTAACACATGAAATTATTCCCTTTCCATGTTGAGCTACATTTCATTTTATTAGTTATACTCCTGACAGGCGGAGCACTGTTGAACATGTGTGTGGACAGAAACACATTTGTGAAGAGCTGAGTGGAATGAAGTTCCGGATATCACCACAGTCCTTCTTCCAGCTCAATACAAAAGCAGCAGAGGTCCTATACAATACTGTAAGGGAGCTGGCCGATATCAAAGACACCACAACTGTTCTCGATGTGTGCTGTGGTACAGGTAGGTGCTCTAAAGTAGTTGTCCCCAGAAAATGTTTTTGGTGGACAATATAAATCGTCTGTTCCCCGAAAAACATTTGTGGGGACTATAGAAATCACCGGTGTCCATCGCAAATTGTTCATGGATCATATGTTCATATGTTCAGTAATGATTAATGGAATTAAACAATATTTGGTATGTGAGATTATTGGTTAAGGGCACAGGTCAATATGGGTGAAATCTGCCCATTTTTACCAGAGTTACATGTATGGTCCTTGTCAACTTAGAATTTGCAGACTATTTTGGTTTCCGGATGATAACTTTGGTTTTAGTTATTTGATTGTTTTCAAATTTGTTATGTAGTTTATAAAATAGAGGTCAAGTTTGAATATGGGTGTAGGCTGCCAATTTTTACCGGAGTTATGGTCATTGTAGACTTCAAATTTAATTAAGGGGTTTCTGCCAGGGTTAAAATGTAGTGTCCGTAGAACCTAGGATAGGCTTGGCCCGTTGAATGCACATTTTGAAATATCATGCCCAAAACCCCCTTGTTTCCTTACACTAGAGAATAGTGCTGGGCAGTTGTGTTGGGCTATAAAAATACCTCCGTAAATCAGGCCTCAGCCTAGGGGTCCAGAACAGGGAGACTTAGTCTCCCTTCAGGAAATTTAGGGAGACTTCAGGAAATTTAGGGAGACTTCAGGGAGAAGTGGGGAGACTACCAAAAATTGCCAATTTTCAAATATCGCTTTATTTTATAACATCTGACAATAAAAAAATTTAAAAGATGAAATAAAACTAAAAAAATTTGACTTTATCTGAAATTAGCTTAATTAATTGTTATTATACATTTAAATTTTTTGGAAATGTTTTGTGTAGCTATCATTTAAGCAAGACAATTATCAAGTTACAGTAGTAGTTAAATTTTTTAACTAAATGAAAGTAGTATTATTTCCTAGACTGTAGCCTGGAAGATACGTTTGTACAGTCTGAATTATGATGCATGTAACTTTGTAAGTTTAATTTGGTCACGGCTGTAATGTGGGTGTCCGCTAAAATAAACAATAAGGACTAACTAACAAAGGAGTTGCAAAAGCTTTTATTAATTAATGGCCTCCCTTAATTAATGCCAACATCACTGGTATAATCCGATTAAAGCAATAAACTTGACATTATTGTATTTACGGAAGCGGTCTCTTCAAAAAGTCTGACGCGGTCTCTTCAAAAAGTCCGACGCGTTACCGAAACGAACTTCCGAAGCGCCTGGTACATACTCTGATAATGTCGTAATTGTTTTATATCTGAAAAGCGGGACGGCGGTCTTTTAAGTTAATTAAAACATTTATTTGTGACACTCACGATGGTCAGTAACAACACAGATGCGAACATCTCATCGTGTTTTCAGCGTGTCAAAACATTCGTGATTAACATTCATTACCGCAAAGGGATCGAACAAAGGCGACTGAATAACAACACAAAACAATAGGTCATATTTTATTTTTTTTATTTTAAACACTTGGGTCTTTGTCTCTGCATCGTCTGTTTCTTTTTGGGATGGCCGCCACAATTCATCTATATACGGACATGTCCGGAAAAAAAACTAGAAAAAAATTAAGAAAAAAAAAAAAAAAAAAATTCCCCCTAAAATTGAAGGCGACTTCGATTTCGCCTTAGAGCGACGACAGGGCGAAGTCAGCGACAGTAAGGCGACAATCTCGCCCGAGTCGCCTTGTGAGCTGAGGCCTGCCGTAAATTTGAAAATCACACCGCTTTATACCCATGTTATTTTCATAAATTTCACCAAATTTATCATCTATGAACAAAACACAACCCTGGTAATCGATACAGATGTCATGGTAGTATCAGATCAATCTGATACTGAAAGAGGAATTACTATTTATGAAATTGTCAACGGGACTATTTATCAAAGTTAATTTTCATGGCAAATGATTGTACATTCTATTTATAGTCATATATTTCTGACAGAAATATATGGATGTATCAACAGATGATTGATTTATTGTACAGTTATACCAGAGGATAGCTCAAAAATATCTCAAATTCCAAGTTCAATACCGTCAGGGCACATGCCACAGTTTACCAGCCATCTGTCCACCATATTTTCTTTCTAGCCAAAATCATACATGGAAAGTTAAGCTTGTATTTGCCGTTGTATCCCAACCCCAGATAGTTTTGCATGTATCTTTTCCTTCATTTTATGGAATGACACTTTGAATTTGTTTCGGACGAAATTGAAATAGTCAAAGGCAAAACACAGACGCCCTCTTTCATTTTATCTATTGCAGTTTATGGCATTGGTGACTTGTAACCGGAAATTAAATACAAGCAGACCTGTACAAAACACTTATTATATTGATTTACACCCCCCCCCCCCTTTTTTTTGGGCACCAAACAGGATACGTTTTACAGACAACCAACCGGCCTAGCGGAAACCATGATTTAAAAACATGGTCATGGCACTGTTTTTATTTTAAAATAAAAATGTACAGATCTGATCATATGTTTCGCATGGGAAACTTGTGTCATGATATAGAATGATTCAGCCATCTTTGATAGAATTTTGTGAATAAATTGAAAAGTTATTTTATATCAGTACATGGAGAGTAGAATTGCGCTGATATGACATTTTCAATTTTTCACTATAGAATATAGAATATTGACACATGGTTCATGTTTTCCATAGGTACAATAGGTATAATACTGTCAAAGTTTGCCAAATATGTTGTGGGTGTGGAGATGGTGCAGCAAGCAGTAGAGGATGCTTACCTCAATGCAAAACTCAACAGTAAGTTCTTTGTACACTATCAATTTAACCCTTTCTTTACTAAATGGATTATCCCACCCAGTTATGAAAGTATATACTGGAATGTCTATTATTCATTTGGAGGGGTGTTCAGTTAATCAAAGCAGACGACAGACAGAAAAACAGATAAAACAAGAACAGAAGGATTCATATTCATTGGTGGGAAATGTTCAGATGATAAGTTCAACAAATGACCTATGGTCGATTGTTGAATTTATTATCTGAATATTTCATAAGTAACTACTCGCCAATGTGTATTAGTAAAGAAAGTGTTAAGGATAATTTACTTCATTGCACCATTAGTATGTACAAAATGGGTTGGTTATTTGAGTACCCAAATTTAGCTTTTGACATATATAAAACGGCTGTGACCAAACATTAGATTGTCCAATAATACCATCAGGTGGCATGCTGAGCTATTGAAAGTATGACCATACTAAATTGAAGATAAAAAGCCTGTTAGGATTTAATATATATTATTATGGAAGAAAGTAATCTCAATTTCTGACCAAAATATATTTTATAACTACATATATGATCGTGACAACACTAGTGGGGGGAAAACTACTGCAAAAGTATTGTACTGGTACATGTATATAGATTCAGGTGTAAGGTATTATTATACATTCCCTGGGAGAATTTATAATAATGAAAATGATGGTTTTATATAGTGCTTAAAGATGGATTATCTCTTTCTAGATACATTTTATATAGTTTCCGGGGTATAAAATAATAAATATGAGTTGAAGACACCTGTCCAGAAATGCTTGTATCAATTAATATTGATTTTATATAAAAAAAATTCTTATAAAATGCTAAAATCAATCGCTATGTTTTTACATTTCTATTTTTAGAACAGACCATCATGAAACTTTCAGGCGATCTCAGATAGAGATATAGTTCTCCTGCTTGCTATGCTCCGATTGTTTCCGCGAGCCATAAAATGTCCCAAATTGATTGTATGTATTATTCCAGAAAATTATAAATAAAATCAATACTAATTGGTAGAAGCATTTCCAGACAGGGGTCCTCGATTCATATTTATTATTTTATACTCAGGAGACTATATAAAACTTTTATATGAAGAGATAAACCACCTTTAACCTATTACTTTCTCTAAAACGCTTTTAAATATTACACTATTTGGCACTTTTTAATATGTCAAAAAAGACTCCTTGTAAGGATATTGGTTGACTGAAATTACATTGATATATGTTCATAAATATTATGGAATATTTATGTCTGAATTAAATTACTTTTGGTCTACTATTCACTTGTGAATTTTCTCCAGATGTGTCTAACATTGAGTTTGTATCTGGAAAGGCTCATCGGCTGCTTGAACCACTATCATCTTGTAGCGAATTTAAGAAGCACGATGAAGTTGTAGCTGTACTTAATCCTGGGAGAAGTGGTGTCAGTAAGTATCTAACCAGTGATAAGCTATGAAGCTCAGGCCCAAGAAGTATTCATATTTTGTTTTGTGTGCAATCCCTCTCATTTAGGAGCTTAACCCTTTACCCAACAAACCGGCCAAAACCGGCCAAATAAAGCTTCAACAGCCTAAAATATCTTCGGTCTGTCTCAATAGAACCATACAAATATGGGTATCATTGGAACCGGCTCCTTGACCACATTGTGATAGTTACAGTTATGCCCTGTGCCAATGCATTCTCTTATATATGCGAGTCGACCATAGGTCGCCTCGCATATATAAGAGAATGCATTGGCCTAAACAATTTTTACCATTTTTTCTTACATTCTTTAACAATTTTATAATTTGTAATGTGTTAAGCCAATGCATTCTCTTATATATGCGAGGCGACCTATGGTCGACTCGCATATATAAGAGAATGCATTGGCACAGGGCCGTTCTGTTGGGTAAAGGGTTAATTGATCTTTCTAATTTAGGATAATTTATTAATAATTAATTCATGGGTAATTGTGATCTATACTTTAAAACAATCTTGTAATTTATATAACTAAGACGGTCTTTTTCATTTTTAGCTCAACTTACTTTTGTAAGTTTGAGCTATTGCCATGGTTTGGCGTCCGTGTGTGCGTGTGTGCGTGTGTCCGTCAACAATTTCCTTTGGCGCGGGCTACAGGTCGTACCTTTGGTCTGATCTTTATGAAATTTGTCATGAATGTTGACATTGACATGTAGATGGGAACGAGTCATTTTGGGGTCATTCGGCCAAAAAACATGGCCGCTGGCAGCCATCTTGGATTTCAAGATTCAATCCATTGGCGCGGGCTACAGGTCGTACTGTTCGTCTGATCATCATGAAATTTGTCATTGATGTTAATAATGACATGTAGATGGGAACGAGTGATTTTGGGGTCGTTCGGCCAAAAAACATGGCCGCCAGCAGCCATCTTGGATTTTACTCTTTGCATGACTAAATCCTTTGGCGCGGGCTACAGGTCGTTGCGTTGGTCGGAAGTTTATGAAATTTGTCATGGATGTTAACACTGACATGTAGATGGGAACGAGTGATTTTGGAGTCATTCGGCCAAAAAACATGGCCATTTTGTATTTCAAAATTCAATCCATTGGCGCGGTCTACAGGTCGTACTGATCATCATGAAGTTTGTAGGTCGTAGCTTTGGTCAGATCTTCATAAAATTTGTCATGGATGTTAACAATGACACGTAGATGGGAACGAGTCCTTTTGGGGTCAATTGGCCAAAAAACATGGCCGCCAGCAGCCATCTTGTATTTTACTCTTTGCATCACTAAATCCTTTGGCGCAGGTTAGACATTTCAATTAGCACCTTTCCTATTCCTCCATTTACTGTCAACCATTAAATTATTCCCCTACCTAAGTTGAGCTACAGTGTCATTGACACTTTCATTATTTTCATGTTTTGTGACTCATGCACAGACATGTTAACCGTCCATGATTGTGCGGGAGACTCCTGGATTACAGAATGATCTACCACACTCCCAGAGATTAATGATTATTTCATGGATTATTCTGATTCAGAAAGTCACAAAAAATTTAAGACTTCCCCTTTGACAGACTGTCAATGCCTAAGGTATATTTCAATCAGGTCCTGGAAATGGTAATTATAGGGTGTGACGAAGGCTTCAGTCATGCAAAGAGCAAAACTGTTTTTAATAGAAAATCATTCAAATTCAATAGCTCCTGTCTGGATCCTCAACAATCACATAAATTTTCAAAACCATTTCTCTAATAAAAGTGGGCTGCAGGGTGTTCCAGTGGATTTAAATATAAACTATAAGACCGCCACTGACAGCCATGTTTTTCAACAAAACTAGGACAAATTTGGTAGCTCCCATCTGTAGGTTACCCGAAGATTCATATGAAGTTTTGGATGAATATATAAACATTTTTAGTTTTAAGGCGTGCCAAAAGATTTTGTCATACAAAGAGTAAAATGCAAGATGGCTGCCAGCAGACATGTTTTTCATCGAAAAATCGTTCAAATTTGATAGCTCCCATCTAGAGTTTATCCCAAACATGCCTGTTCATTTTCAATACATTTCTCCAATGATTGTGGGCAGCAGGGTGTGCCGATGGATTCAAATGTGATATCTAAGATGGCCGCAGTATTTTTTAACAGAAAATCATTCAGTTTGTCCCTGTTTGTATGATTCCAACTTTTCCCTATTTTGACATGGTCACCTTACTTGGGTATGAAATCTCCCTAAAATCGCCAGAGTGAGAATTCATAGAGAGAGAAGTGACTATTCTCACGGTGTAGAGTGTAGAGACTCCCACCAGATCCTATCTTTACGGGATGATCGAAAGATGCCCCAAACATGGGCATTTGCTATGACCATAAATGAACTACCAATGCTAAAGTGTATCCCAAATTGTAATTCAAGTTGAATATTTGTCGATGAAACACGCATTCTGATTGGACGAAGACTGCTAACTGGTCATTGATCAGAAGACAAATTTTGAATGGAGCATGGTGTCATTGGCAACGCGCGTAAAATATGTCACTGCGCTGGCAGGAGTCTCGTAATCGAGTCAACCATAATGTTGTTTTCTGTGGAAATGATTAACAGGAAGTTGTTTGGGTGCTGTTATAAGTAATCACATGGAACGTACCCAGAGATTTGATCACTGCAAAAAGGATATCTCATTTCAAAGCATGTAATATCGACATAAATTGTTTTTCGTGAAGTTTCTTTTAAACTTTTTGGTGCATTGAATTACAATGGCGATAATCATACCCTGTTTTGTTGAATATTCATGGAATAGAGCATAAAAACAGTTTGTGAACTCGCCAGCATGCCTCTTGTTCACAGACTGATTTCATGCTCGAATCCCTAAATATCTCAACTCAACAGAGTACGTTTATCTCCTATATATTAGATAACGATATTCAGAAAATAGTACAAGATGAAGAGATTTTCCCACGTGGTATGATTCTCCATGTGCATCATTTCCATACCTGACAAGAATCTACGTAACTGAAAAATCATATGAAATCAATATTTAGCTACTCGTGACAGTCCCCAAATGGTTCACCTGGGTTGCAAGATTCTATATGAACCTAAACTGCCATTGACTTATTAAAGATTCAATCAGGGTTTCAACCCATTAATTTTATAGACACTGAGATTCCATGTGTTGAGGATAGTAGAATGAGTACTCAGCAAAGTTTCTGATTAGATCATGCCACGAATCTACACTCTAGTCGAGTAGAGATCATATTCCACCAGTACAAAACATGGGAACGTTTTGATGTTCTGATAGGCAACCTTATAACTTTTGAACAAACAAGGCAAGGAATATATTTCTTTGTTGATACCTGTTCCTCAATAATCTACTTCACAGTGAGGGATGGTCCCAGCTCAAGTTTGCATGATTTTTTGTGAACTGGTGTCGCAATAAACATTGAATTAATTGCCCGGGAAAAATTCAATGATTGCAAGCAACGCAAAGCAAAATTGCTCACAAAGTCACTTAGATTGTGCACTTTCGAGTTGCAACATCCACCTACTGTGAAATATGTTATTACTAGTAAGGAACAAGTATAAACTAAGAAATATATTACCTGCACTGTTTTTTCAATGGTATGAACTTCCTTGTCACATCATAAAAAAGTTCCCAGGATTTGTTCTGGTGGAGTATGATCTCTACCGGGGTAGGCTATAAAGTAGAGATACATGACATGGTCATAGTTTCTGATATACTCCATGAAATGTGTTCAATCATCAAGCCTGCAACATGAGGTTCCCAGACGGTGAATTTAGTGATGCTATCCCGAACAGCGGGCTAGCATAACCAAATTCTCCCTCTGGGCGACCTCATTCTGCTTAGGCCTCATAATCTGGGAAGTATCTATAATCTCAAGTTATCATTTGTTTAGTTACTTTTTCCCTTCTGGGAAGTTATCCCTTAATTTGCAGAAGATAACATGCATAATCAAGGTGACTAATGGGTGAACATCACCAACTTCAACTGGGGAACTTCAATCTGATTCTAGTTTTCCCATAGCAGTTGAGCCCTTAGCAGAATGAGGTTACCAGAGAGTGAGTTTGGTGACATCACTAAATTCACCCTCTGTGGACCTCATTCTGCAAATGGCAGTCACACAATTTACAGGCTTGGATCCACACACTTTATATACTGTGCTGTGCGAGATAGTGAAACAAAATTCACCCTCTGGAGACCTCATTCTACAAATGACGACACACTATTTGCAGGCTTGTCAATCATGTTTACTTCTTTTCAGACAAAAGAGTAATCCAGGCATTAAGAGACAGTTTCAACATCAGAAAGCTTGTCTATGTGTCCTGCAAACCAGTGGGGAATGTTACAATCAACTTCCTTGAGTAAGTTTCAAATGATAGCCAAATTTGAATTAGACAGTCACACATCGCCATTAACCCTTTCATGACTGGAGCAGCGCTGGTGCAGCATTAATGATCCTGTGCCAGTGCATTCTCTTATAAATGCGAGTCTCCCATAGGCAGCCTGGCATATATAAGAAAATGCACTGCCTTACAAGGTCATGGTATTATTAGGCCATTGCGTTCTCTTATAAATGCAAGGCTCCCTATGGGAAACTCGCATATATAAGAGAATGCATTAGCACAGGGTTTTCGCAAAATTTCAGGAAACTCCAGTCAATGGCAGCTGAATTGTAATTTGTTTGTAACCTCCGACGATATGTTCATATGTAAGTTGTTTCAGGGGGGGTAAGGCTTGTACATAATAATGACTATAAGACTTCAAATTTTTTTTGTCAACTACAGAACCTGTAAAATTGGTTGAGCAGACAGAATGTTTATGAAGAGCCTTCACCAGTTTGATGTTCACAAAACTAATCAGCAGCAGCCATATTTCATGTTTCAAGAATGCGTTGCATAGATTCATCTAGATTGTTATATCGTACTACAACACTATTTGATTCTGCTTTCTTTTCAGCTTGATGCACCCAGAGTCAGATGACCATCCAGGCAGGCCCTTCTCAGCAATCAGGTCAATCGCGGTTGATATGTTTCCACACACAAAACATTGTGAGCTAGTTGTTCTGTTTGAAAGGAGATGACAAAAATAAATTTTATTCTAAATACATTGTTCGTTGATATGGAGATCCAATATTCCAGTAAGGAATATGAAGTGGATTTGGGAGTTTCAAACAGAAAGTTCAGTATTGGGTTCTAAATATATTGCAACATCTGTTAATGCAATTTTGGTGATAGAGCAGCATGGGGGAACAGCTACATGCATAGCGCGGGTTTCGTTCACCCATTTTCACCAGAGTTATGGCCCTTTTTTGACTTAGAAAATTCAATTTTGTCCGTCCGTACAAACATTTTGCATTATTGTTCAGCAACCGCTGGGCAGATTTAGCTGATATTATTTGGTATGGTGATAGAGCAGCATGGGGGAACAGCTACATGCATAGCGCGGGTTTTGTCCACCCATTTTCACCAAGAGTTATGGCCCTTTTTTTACTTAGAAAATTCAATTTTTCTCTTGTTTTTTTGGGGTTTCCAGATGATAGCGTGAGCTTTGGTGGTACGATTGCAAATCCCGTATTTGTGTGGATCAGTTATATGAAAATACATGTCAAGTGCGAATTTGGGTATGATCTGATGAATTTTGCCAGAGTTATGGCCCTTTTTTCAACTTAGAAAATTTGAATTTTCGCTTGTTTTTGGGTTTCCGGATCACTTGTTTTTGGGTTTCCGGAATTTCTAGAAGTGATGATTGTACGAACTTCTTTTGGAATGGTCATATAGACCTCCTTGGATATCCGCAGTTTCGTCCATGCTTAATCCGAATTGTTATGGTCGGGGGCAAATGCCACGCGACAGCGTACCTCTTGTTAACAATAGTTTCAATGTGGCCATGGGATTTGACCATAAGAAAACATTCAGCAGTTGAATTTTTATCGTGGTCAAAACCCATTAGCATGTTCGAATCTATCATACATTACTTGAGGTCAGATTGTGTATATCATTACATCACTTATTATTTTATCAACTTCATTGGAATCCATGGAGTGGCTCATCTCTCAATTCACACATTAGCAATACAAGTTAGCCCAATAACAAATTTCCCCATGTCACAGTGCCAACAGCCAAATTAGAGTCCTGTGAATATTCGATTTTGATTTTGTAAATCTTAATTCAAATATCCCAAATTGCAATTCAAGTTGAATATTTGTCACTGAAACAGGCATTCTGATTGACCAAGAGCTGCTAACTTAGTTTTTGATTCACCAGTATCAGTCGATGAAGTGTGCATAAATTTTGAATGGAGCATGGTATCATTGACAACGCATGTAAAATACTTCACTGCTGCCAGGAGTCAGGTAATCGAGTCAACCAGAACGTTGTTTTCTATATATAGATACAGGCTAACAGGAAGTTGTTCTGGTGCTGTACTGAATAACCACATGGAACATATCTATTGATTTGATCACCAAACAAAAGGATATCTCACTTATGTCGATAAAAAGTTCTTTTCTTGCAGTTGATGCAGTTGATTTGTTGATGTATTGAATTACATGGAGATAAACATACTGTTTCGTTGGATATTCGCAAACAGCCTGGCCAACATTATATATATGCCATGGCGAACTGGAATAAGTATAATTCATGAACCTGTGAACTTAGTGATCAAGTCATAACAACGTGCTCCACCTACAGCTGATGCTAGCGCTGATTTATTGTCATCTGATTGGGAAGTTATGACACTCATGCAGAATACATTTACTCTGCAATACACAGAAAACATGATAGCCATGTCCCATTCCCCAATTTTCTTACTACTTGATCTAAATATAAAGTTGTTTGGTGTTCCGTGGCATAGAAGAGTTTTCTGGGTGTGTTATTTCTCCATTCAGCAAATCTCATCGTAAGGTCAACATGCTGGGAGTTCAGAATGATTATTTCCCTTCCCATGACCAAAAAATTGAACTTTCCTCTTGAAAACATTCTATTTGATATTCGATTTGTGTATAATAATGTGTATTCTGTTCGAACGGATCCCAAATGTTTGCAGGACTCTAAAATGGCCAAATGTGACATTTGATAATCAGTTTACAACTCTACATCTTGGAGCTTCATAGTTCATAGGAAGATGACAGCAAAAATTACACAAAGAACAAAAAACACATAGTATAACTTTAATATATGATCATGAACATTTCACCAAATGGTACCAGTAAGTACAAATACATGAACCTGGGCATGACCAACATTAAAGCACCAGATGAGACTAATTAGATTTCATCTTGATCTGAACATTTGAATCCAACTAGCTGTCCAATATGACAGATGACTGACATAACTATGGAGACCAATAGATCACAGTTCTCTTGGATTAAAACCAGTATCACATTATGCTCCTTTCAGTAATTGTTCCTGATTATGTGACATCAGCTTCCTTCAGAGTACAATTGTTTCCAAAGTTTTTCATCCATTTCCCTGGTTTTCATCTGGCCAAGCTTCTCTCCAATCAAATAATATCCTAGAATGGAAAAGATGTTCCATGGTCACATTGAAGGTAATAGCAAATAGATCTCTTCACACAGCAAACTTCACATTGATGTGCTGGGGGCCTCAGTGGCTCAGTCAGTTAGGGGTACAACTTTAAGCCGTCTCACCATCCAGTGCTGGCGATGAGGGTTCAAATCCACATGTTTCCATCATGGAATTTGTAACTCGAAATCGTTGTCTGGTGGAGTTGTATAATATGAGATCAATTAATCAAACCAAAACAAGAGATTGCACTGGCGGTGCTGGCATACCCCCAAGGTGGCAAATTTGAAGTGAAAAAGTATGGGTGATATATCTGCTTGACAGGAAAAAAACCTGAACATTTTCATATAAAGAAAGATAAATAACTGTAGAATGAAAAGCATGAACAAAACGGTTGAACACTCAATAGTGAACACCCATATCAAATTTCATTGATGTATGGACACAAAAACCAACAGTTCCACATCTACAAAGATGAATAACTCTAGAACGAAAAAAAAAATGATTGAACACTCAATAAAACGATTGAACACTCAAACAGTGGTGGAGATTCTGCTTGGATGGAAAAAAACCCCAACATTTCCATATCTGAAGAAAAAAACGATTGAACACGCCGTTGAATGCCCTCACAGTAGTGAACATCCATACCAAATTTCATTCAGATCCGACAACTGGTGTTTGAGATATCGGACCGGACGGACAGAAACACGGAGGGATAGATGGACAGATGGACAAGGTCAATCCAGTATACCCCGATTCTCTTTGAGAGAGGGGGGTATAACCAGGAGGTGAAACATTATTGGCAAATCAGATAATGACATACTGAGATAGATACAAGGCGATAAATGGGCCAATTGGTCAGTTGATTAGATCATGTCAAGTTATGCATGAATGGAGCTTTACCAATCAAAAACGACCTACTGACAAATTTAGAAAATAGTCCTATTGGCAAGTAACTGTTCTGCAGTTGTAATGTGGGGAATTGCCTGTAAACTGAGTACCTATCTGAGGCTATAGAATATGTTTGCATTAATTGCATTTGCCTCGACTACTGTTGCATGTAATTATATATCTGCTGGCCATGGAGTCATGTGAAGCTTATTAAAACTAATTTACTGTTAGACCAAGTCTTCTCGGTCCACAACAGCTTGGGATATCGGTTGTGTTGATACTGTTTTGGACCGAGTCACATCCCGTTACAGTTCTATAACAGACTTATCTTGCTTGTATTTTAGGATTAGGTCAAATGGAAGCTTTGCATATATGAACATAGAGGGCAGCCTTTCCCAAGCATGATGATATTAACATGCATATATCAGAGGTCTGTTAAATGCCAATGCAACAAGGTTTTTAAGTAAACAAAGCCTTTTTTTTCCAGAGAATTTTGATTTGTTACGCTATCAGATATTGCATATATTAACAATACATTAATCGATCGTATCATCACTATACCTTTTTCTATCACGGTAAGTGATATATAATTTTGAAGACAGATTAATCGCAGACATGTCAGATTAGTCGTCACATTCAGGGGTTTACGTGAATGCCCAGGCTCAACGTGTAAGTGTAGTATGTCTTTTGAATGAAAATCTGTAAAGAAGAGTAATGGGATGGGACTCTGTCCAAAACAGCATTAATCCAAGTTCCAACCGATATCCCAAGCTGTTGTAGATTGAGAAGACTTGATCTAAGTTTAAAGATATATAATCCAAATTAACACTCCTAGATTAATATTTCTTTGGCTTCGGAGGTAAAAAATATTTTATTCGAGTCGAGGAACCCACCTGTCAAACCCATAGTTATTAGATATCGAATTTTGAATCTGTTATTTTTTACCGCAAAGAATATTTGGTGGCCTAGCAAATATTAGATGATCCGATCGTCACACTCTTGATACCAAATTGCATTGAACAAAATGTTGATATATAACATGTTTTGGAAAATATTATACTAGATTTGACAGTGGTTAGCATTATTTTTTGGTAATTAATTGATACTGATAACTAAAGCGCCTTTTGAAAAACTTCTACATGGAATACATATTCCATATGGCTTAAAATTCTAACCCATTTGCTAGTAGTAGTACATATATGTGAATAATGCCACTCACCATTTAGAACTGTAGGCCAATCCGTGCTCATTTGATATCTGAATTCTGAATAAACAAGAAAACCAATACATGTAGTGGCAATATACATAATTTTATTTTATAGCAGAATAGGATATCAGAATATTGGCAACAGTGTTGAAAGAGTCACTAGTCCATCACAAATTCAATGAGTCATAATAATGTAGATAAAAATCTCACATGCATGATAAATTATTATCTATATATTTGACAAGACGAGGATTTGTGAATGGGTTTATAGATTAAACATATATTTTACAAAAGACAAAATTGTAAAAAAAAAAGAAAAAAAAAAAAAGTGACACCCCAGGCTGACTGACAGAATGTACAATTCAACTAATATTACCATTAGCAAAATTTCCAGCAAAAGAGTGACAGCTTACCATTGTAATTAGTTGGGGTACCACGATTAATCGTATAATCGATCAACCGTTGATAAAGCCGATAATCGATTACCATTTCCATCGTCGATTAATCTGCATTATTTATTTTGACATCGGAAAATGCTGGGTATTTTGAATACCGTGTTTGTTTTACACAGTTTAATCTACAACTGATGGGTTAACAACCTTTGATCGCATATCAAAGAAATTCTGACAACATGAGTACTACTAACTTATGTTGCAAACAGTCGGCAGTTCATATGATGATGCAACATGGTTACTCTTTGGGTCATTGTATATTCTACAAATTGGCGGCACTGCAGCTCTGAACTTATGGCGACGTCGTTGTATATTTATACTTGAAAGGCGGCACTACATCTTTGAAATGTGCCGACTGTCACTGTGTTCAATTAACTGAATGCAATTGCCCTTGAATCTGATTGAACCAATGGGGAGTTGATTGACATTCTCTGGAAACCAGGGAACCTATGGCATTTTAATCAGTGCGATGTTCTCAGCAATGTCATTTGCAAGTATACTTTGTTTGCATAAGTATACTTTATAAAAATAGATGTTAATAGTACAGGCTATCGCGTATATTGCAGTGAATGCTGAATGAAACTCAATATTATCAAATACTTAACTTGTTCTGAGTCCTGCCATTTGCGGGTGGGGGCACACCTTTGTGATTGTTATCCAAGCTCTCGAAGTTTGATGAAACTTATTGTTTCCTTTTTTTATGAACCATCGGCCATCCATCATGCATTCTTACTTTTATATTGTTTGTATGTTTGGCTATTTATAACACTGAAATTAATAGCTATGTTCGTTCTAATGAACTCGCAAATATTATAAGCATAACATCGCCGATAATTGTGCTGGTATTGAATACATTGTGTTCTTTGGTCATTAGCAGTGGTTTATGATGCACTTTATTAACGTAAAAATGACATCAGCCGATGCCTCAAACAACCAGCGACAGTGCAGTTTACCAGCACCAAGCCAATAGACCATATTACAGAATACTTCCACTGATGGTATTAGGTACAATTTTTTTTTAAATCGATAATAGTCGATTATTGACGACCGTTTATCGATTATCAAAATCAATAATAGTTGCACTTCTAGTATTTAGTTCAAAATGAACGTAAAGTACGATTAAGGTATTACTTGTTTTTATAATATGTTCATCTTGAGTTAACCATTTGTGAAAAACATGAAAACGCATTGTCACAATTATTGGCATTTATTCACCTTAATAATGTACACTGTAATGATGATGTTAAAAATAATTTTATGAACTATTTTGCTTCATTTAATACTAATATGTCATACCTAAGGATGTGTTCATTTTACGGTAGATGAAGTAGAATCCACCAATCAATGCTACCTCAGCAAATATAATACCCTTGATGAAGTTCAAGCCTGTCCTTGGTTTGCTAACAATTTTCCGCATATCTGGAATAAGATAATATTTTATTATTTTAGTGCCATGGTTAAAGGCATGGGCGGCGTTCGTTGCAGAAATATTCATATTTGTTCAAATCGCCATCAACAGAAGGAATATTAAAATATATTTAGTTTTGTTCATATGCCAAACATAATCAGCACGTAAATAGTATATTGTCGTCAAGACGTACGATGGTGTACATAAACAAGAGCCTGCTCGTGTTACAAGAGTTGTGCTTCTGTTTACATAACACAATGCAATTCTATTGGTTAATCACACACAAATGATTAAAAACGCTCTTTATTATTTCCATATCTGGAAAACAGTAACAAATAACGCTCTTTATGTTTACCATATCCGGATCTAAACAAAAGCCAGGTAACGTAACATTTTTTGCTTTTGTTTACATAACAAAGGAAAACAAATTGACAATAGCATACTGTTTATGCCATATTTCTGATTGGTATAAGAACAAAGTCTGTCTATATTTTACTATTCTTTCTGTTTATGGCGGTTTTTGACAGAGGTGAATATTTTAACAGCATACCCACCGCCGCCCGTATCTTTAAACGAATCAGCTAAAGGTTTTGGACATTTAGTATGCCAAGATCATATATTTCAATCTACCGATTGGCTCAATAATGGTCCTTTCTGTACATAAATTTTCTTTTACATATGTGTGACTAATATATCATAATATTCAACAGAAAAGAAACAGATAATTTGCTGAAAGCTTTGTATTTCAGTAAATTAAATTATTGGTATATAGATAACTTGATTTTCAAGCTTTCCCAAAAATCCTGAACCCTGTGTTTCTGACTGTCGGATATATTTTAATCTGGTCTGCATTGACATTAAAAGAGTCAAGCCAAAGAACCTCACCTATGGAGTTTGGAGAGTTTACAATGTCAACTGAAGTGGATTGGCATGCTGGTTGAATAACCAACAACAGCACAGCAAATTAGAATGAAGGTACATGTACTAGTACAGTCTAGTAGTACCTGTAGGAAGTCTTTTTATGCGCCCGTTTGGAAAAATGGTCGCATTATGTAATCAGTTTGTCTGTCAGTTAACATTATTAGTTTCCGACCGATAACTCCAGAACCTTTGGATTATTTGATCTGAACCAAAGTTGGTATGTGTACATTTTCAAATAGGGGTTCCGTCTAATAATTTTTACATCAGTTACGACCCTTTTTATACGCCCATTTGAAAAAAAACCGGAAAGTATTATGTAATCAGTCTGTCCGTCAACATTTTGGTTTCTGGATGATAACTTGAGTTTGGATTATCTAATCACAACTAAACTTGGTATATGGCTCAGTCATAGCAAAATACAGGTCAATTTTGAATTTGGGTTCATCACGATGATTTTTGCAGGATATATGGGCTTTTTTTACTTTGAAAATTAATTTTACGTAAACATTTTGGTTTCCGGATGATAACTTGAGTTGGGATTATTTTATCACAACTAAACTTGGTATGTGGCTCAGTTATACCAAAATACAGGAAAAGTCGAATTTGGGTTTGCTTCGATAATTTCTTTTGGAGTTGTGGACCTTTTTGACTTAGAAATTTTCCATATTCTTGCTTTCAAGATGATATTTGCGTTATATTTGTGGACTCATATTTTGTATGTTTAATAGTTTATTACCTCACAATACAGGTCAAATTCGAATTGAGGATTGGTACCCAGGGCATATATTTCATCTGATTTTGCGAGAATCCATACATACTTTTTCATGAGAATCCAGGCTAATTTGCGAGAATATTTACGAGAATCGATATTTGGATTCTCGCCTAAATATAACCCCTGGTACCTGATAGCCAATTTTCTTTGATAGTAATTGAAAGATGACAAATATTTACTTTGCAAACGGGCCTATTAAGCCACGCCTGGCAGTACTCTTGTTCGGCATTTCGGTTTCCGACCGATAACTCCAGTTTGAATTATTTGATCTGAACCAAAGTTGGTATGTGTATTTCCCAGTTAAAAATACAGGCCTGGTTCGAATATTGGTTCTGTCCAATTATTTTTATACGCCCATTTAGAAACAAATGGGACGTATTATGTTATTGGCCCATCCATCCGTCCGTTTTTTTTCATTTCCGGATAATAACTTAAGTAAGTTTGAACTGAATTAACTGAAATTTGGTAGCACAAAATACAGGTCACTGTAGTTTGAATTCGCCAAATTCACCTGAGTTATGGCCCATTGTTGAAATTATCATGGATGTATTTTACCACACCCTAGCGATTCTCTTGTTACATGAGTCGGGGCTCGATTTAACAGGATTTGTATCACAATATAGGATGAGATTTCCAATTTCTGCTAAGCAAATTACAATGAAAAAAAACAGGTATTGGTAGGAAATGCTATACAAAATCTATCTAGCTCTGAAAAATGCTATAAAAATTTAAAACATCAAATCAACCCCTTTTTTTACTTACATGTAGAAAATATGTTGTAAAATAAACCTGGATCAACCACGTGATTTTACTCCTATTAAAGATATAATGTTTGTTTATATTTTGACAACTGTGCTGAAGAGGCACACCGGAATGGGCATATAAACAACCATCTCAGACTGCGTGGATAGTATGCGCCCTTGAGGAAATGCTGGTCTATGTTTAACTTGGACATTCTGGCTAATTTCTCTATCACATAATTGCAATCAACAGTTATAATGGTTTCAAATTGTACTTCCCCGCACGGTTATTCGGAACTGCAGGTTTATTACATTGATCAGGATTTCCACCCTGCATGTTCAGGGCCCAAGCTAGGGTGGGAAAACAAGGAGAAGTGACTTCTCCCTCTCGAGATTTTAGGGATACTTCAGCCCAAAATAGGGACTGAAAGTTTATTTGGAACATTAGTTGAAATACTAGAATTTCTACTAGTAGACAATATTTAGAATTAGATTAGAATTTAGAACAGACTTTCACCACAGAAGCTAGGAACATGTTTAATAACTGCCTTTATTAATTATTTGGCCCGGTTGCACTTTTAGCAGTATCATACCAGTATGTAGCTTAATTTGCATATGTGGCCCCCTATGTGGAATAATCCCGTATGTGGATTTCACTCAGTAGAAGTTAATTGATTTTGGTGGTAATCTCGTATGTGGAAATGCTTTATCATCATAGTTTCATAGAGTCATCTGTCATTGTTTTTGCGACTCTCGTGTCTGTTTATTTATGGGCACTAAATGTCTCTTGTTGAATAGACTTACTAGTATATGATGTGCTCTGTTTACAGGTAATTCAGTTGTAGACTCTGTATTTTATCATGTTCCACATTTAGTTGCCTTTCGAAATAAAATATGAAAAATAAATCATCATCTTCATAACTCATAATTCCCGAAATAATCCGACAGAACAGCACTCAAGGTTTCATTAATCACTTAAAAACACAACTCTATGATGATAAAGCATTTCCACAAACGCGATTACCACAAAAATCAATTAACTTCCACTGAGTGAGACCCACATACAGGATTAATCCACATAGGGGGCCACATACGCAAATTAACCTACAAACTGCAAAAAATACAACGCTTTGTAAATAATTATTAATTAATTAATTACGGCAGCTCCTTACTAGTAGTTCAAAATAAACGTAATATTGCGTAAACTTTGTATTACATTCAGCTTCCATGCATGTCTCGCAGTGAGGCAATTATCTGAAAGTGCGGCGGAAGCTTATAAAGCCTTTTATTACATACAGTGTTAACATGATGGACTTATATCAAGTCTTTATTAATTATTATATCATCTCAAGCGCAGTTCGATTCTCAAATCAAAATTTTTTATCGGCTTAAAAGACCATTTACTTTCCGCGGCGGTGGTTGCACTTGATCATGAATCTGAATGATCTTCAATTGAGTCTAATTCTGCGCCATCACAATTAGAGTAATGGCAGAAATTCCAAAATAAACTACTGCATACATGTTTATTAATTTGTTATTAAATAATATAACCTTACAAAGTTATTTATCACTTATATAAATATGATCATTGAAATCGCAGTGCAACAGAAAGTGAAATGAGAGACCGTAACATTTTTAGCTCAACTTTACTTTGTAAAGTTTGAGCTATTGCCATGGCTTGGTATCCGTCGTGCGTGTGTGTGTGCGTGTGTGCGTGATTCGTCAACAATTTCCTTTAGTACGGGCTACAGTTCGTACCTTTGATCCGATTATTATGAAATTTGTCATGGATGTTGACATTGACATGTAGATGGGAACGAGTCATTTTGGGGTCATTCGTAAAAAAAACATGGCCGCCAGTGGCCATCATGGATTTCAAAATTCAATCCATTAGCACGGTCTACAGGCCGTACTGTTTGTCTTATTGTCATGAAATATTGACATGTAGATGAGAACGAGTAATTTTGGGGTCATTCGGCCAAAAAACATGGCCACCGGCAGCCATCTTAGATTTTACTCTTTGCATGACTAAATCCTTTGACACGGGCTACAGGTTGTACATTTGGTCTGATCATCATAAAATTTGTCATGGATGTTAACAATGACATGCAGATGGGAACGAGTCATTTTTGGGTCATTCGGGCAAAAAACATGGCCGCCAGCAACCATCTTGGATTTTACTCTTTGTATGACTAAATCCTTTAGCACGGGCTACAGGTCGTACCTTTAGTCTGATCATCATGAAATTTGTCATTGCTGTTGAAATTGGAATGTAGATGGGAACGAGTCATTTTGGGGTCATACGGACAAAAAACATGGCCGTCAGTGGCCATCTTGATTTCAAAATTTAATCCATTAGCACAGGCCACAGGTCGTACTGTTCGTCTGATCATCATGAAATTTGTCATGGATGTTAACATTGACATGTAGATGGGAACGAGTAATTTTGGGGTCATTCGGCCAAAAAACATGGCCGCCAGCAGCCATCATGGATTTTACTCTTTGTATGACTAAATTCTTTAGCACGGGCTACAGGTCGTACCTTTAGTCTGATCATCATAAAATTTGTCATGGATGTTAACAATGACATGTAGATGGGAACGAGTCATTTTGGGGTCATTCGGTCGAAAAACATGGCCGCCAGCAGCCATCTTGGATTTTACTCTTTGTATGACTAAATCCTTTAGCACAAGCTACAGGTCGTACCTTTAGTCTGATCATCATAAAATTTGTCATGGATGTTAATAATGACATGTAGATGGGAACGAGTCATTTTGGGGTCATTCGGCCAAAAAACATGGCCGCCAGCAGCCATCTTGGAGTTTACTCTTTGTATGACTAAATCCTTTAGCACAAGCTACAGGTCGTACCTTTAGTCTGATCATCATAAAATTTGTCTTGGATGTTAATATTGACATGTAGATGGGAACGAGTAATTTTGGGGTCATTCGGCCAAAAAACATGGTCGCCAGCAGCCATCTTTGATTTTACTCTTTGTATGACTAAATCCTTTAGCACGGGCTACAGGTCCTACTTTTAGTCTGATCATCATAAAATTTGTCAAGAATGTTAATGAAAGTGTCAATGACACTGTAGCTCAACTTGGAAAGGGAATAATTTAATGTATTACAGTCAATGGAGCGATTAGGAATGTGGAAAGTTGAATGTCTAATACTAGTTTATAGACATGAAGAGAAAAGTAAAATCCAAGATGGCTGCTGGCGGCCATGTTTTCGGCCGAATGACCCCAAAATGATTGTATCCCATCTACATGTCATCGTTAACATCCATGACAAATTTTATGACGATCAGACTAAAGGTACGACCTGTAGCCTATGCTAAAGAATTTAGTCATACAAAGAGTAAAATCCAAGATGGCTGCTGGCGGCCATGTTTTTTGGCCGAATGACACCAAAATGACTCGTTCCCATCTACATGTCATTATTAACATCTATTATTAAAATTTTATGACGATCAGACTAAAGGTACGACCTGTAGCCCATGCTAAAGAATTTAGTTATACAAAGAGTAAAATCCAATATTAACAACCATGACAAATTTCATGATGATCAGACGAACAGTACGACCTGTGGCCCATGCTAATGGATTAAATTTTGAAATCCAAGATGGCCACTGGCGGCCATGTTTTTTGTCCGAATGACCCCAAAATGACTCGTTCCCATTTACATTCCAATTTCAACAGCCATGACAAATTTTATGATGATCAGACTAAATGTACGACCTGTAGCCCGTGCTAAAGGATTTAGTCATACAAAGAGTAAAATCAAAGATGGCTGCTGGCGGCCATGTTTTTCTGCCGAATGACCCCAAAATTACTCGTTCCCATTTACATTCCAATTTCAACAGCCATGACAAATTTTATGATGATCAGACTAAAGGTACGACCTGTAGCCCGTGCTAAAGGATTTAGTCATACAAAGAGTAAAATCAACTAGAGGTGTGACTGTCCCAATGGGACTACGGATACCCCCCTTTTTAAAATACTAAGATGTTTCACATGTCAGTAAACATTTAGTTAAAATAATAAAATAACAGTTCCCATTGCAGGTGTACAACCATAACCCTAATCTTAAACCTATTGACCGAAAAATGTAGGAATAAAAGCTTGGACAAAATTATGTATGTTGCGAAAAAGGGGAATAACTCCACACAAAAAATGTCGGACAGACGTCATAATCGCAGGTGCACAGGTTCCCATGGTACTAAATATCAGTGCCAAGATTAAAAAACATTGACCGAAAAATGTAGGAATAAAAGCTTGGACAAAATTATGCATGTTGCAAAAAAAGTTTCTAAGTTGAAAAAGGGGGATAACTCCACCAAAAAATGTCAGACAGATGTCATAATCGCAGGTGCACAAGTTCCAATGGTACTAAATATCTGTGCCAAGTTTAAAAAAAATTGACCGAAAAATGTAGGAATAAAAGCTCGGACAAAAGTATACATGTTGCGAAAATTTTCTAAGTCGAAAAAGGGGGGATAACTCCAAAAATAAAAGTCCGACAGACGTCATAATCGCAGGTGCACAGGTTCCCATGATGGTTGATGTCTGTGCCAAGTTTCACAGAAATTGATCAAAAAACGACTGAGAAAAACTCCGGACAAATTTGTGTCCACGGACGGACGGACGACGGACGGACGGACGACGGACGGACGGACGGACAAGCTGACTCCAGTATACCCCCCCTAACTTCGTTGAGGGGGGTATAAAGATGGCTGCTGGCGGCCATGTTTTTCTGCCGAATGACCCCAAAATGAATCGTTCCCATCTACATGTCATTATTAACATTCACGACAAATTTTATGATGATCAGACTAAAGGTACAACCTGTAGCCCGTGCTAAAGGATTTAGTCATACAAAGAGTAAAATCCAAGATGGCTGCTGGCGACCATGTTTTTTGGCCGAATGACCCCAAAATTACTCGTTCCCATCTACATGTCATTGTTAACATCCATGACAAATTTTATGATGATCAGACGAACAGTACGACCTGTGGCCCGTGCTAATGGATTAAATTTTGAAATCCAAGATGGCCACTGGCGGCCATGTTTATTGGCCGAATGACCCCAAAATTACTCGTTCCCATCTACATTCCAATTTCAACAGCCATGACAAATTTTATGATGATCAGACTAAAGGTACGGCCTGTAGCCCGTGCTAAAGGATTTAGTCATACAAAGAGTAAAATCCAAGATGGCTGCTGGCGGCCATGTTTTTTGGCCGATTGACCCCAAAATGACTCGTTCCCATCTACATGTCATTATTAACATTCTTGACAAATTTTATGATGATCAGACTAAAAGTAGGACCTGTAGCCCGTGCTAAAGGATTTAGTCATACAAAGAGTAAAATCCAAGATGGCTGCTGGCGGCCATGTTTATTGGCCGAATGACCCCAAAATTACTCGTTCCCATCTACATTCCAATTTCAACAGCCATGACAAATTTTATGATGATCAGACTAAAGGTACGGCCTGTAGCCCGTGCTAAAGGATTTAGTCATACAAAGAGTAAAATCCAAGATGGCTGCTGGTGGCCATGTTTTTGGTGAATTTGGTGATGCTAGCCCGCTATGCGAGGTAGCATCACTAAATTCACCCTCTGGGAACCTCATTCTGCAAATGACAGACACACCATTTCAAGGCTTGATTATACAGGCCTTTATATTCCCCCAAATTCAAGTCGGTAAACGCTGTGCCCAAATTACGATGATGTGCCCAAAATAAACAGCCCAAAATAAGACGATATGACATTTTTGTCCAGAATAGCTTATCGAACTAGACTGACATCGCCCTTAAACCGAGTAATATCAATTTGAGACATCTCCAATCCGAGTAATATGGATATACGACATGCCGAAAATCTACTTCACTGCTATAAAAGTTCAGATATCCATTTTTGCGACGTCACTCATATGAAAGAATTGTCAGTTAGTACATGTATAAGAGGCGATCTACATGTAATTAATAAATAGGATATTACTTAATTGGTTTGATATTATTGGCAAAAAACATGGCCGCCAGTGGCCATTTTGGATTTCAAAATTTAATCCATTAGCACGGGCCACAGGTCGTAATGTTCGTCTGATCATCATGAAATTTGTCTTGGATGATAATATTGACATGTAGATGGGAACGAGTAATTTTGGGGTCATTCGGCCAAAAAACATGGCCGCCAGCAGCCAACTTGGATTTTACTCTTTGTATGACTAAATTCTTTAGCACGGGCTGCAGGTCGTACGTTTAGTCTGATCATCATAAAATTTGTCATGGATGTTAACAATGACATGTAGATGGGAGCGATTAGTTTTGGGGTCATTCGGCCAAAAAACATGGTCGCCAAATGCCATCTTGGATTTTACTCTTTGTATGACTAAATTCTTTAGCACGGGCTACATGTCATACCTTTAGTCTGATCATCATAAAATTTGTCATGAATGTTAATAATGACATTTAGATGGGAACGAGTCATTTTGGGGTCATTCGGCCAAAAAACATGGCCGCCAGCAGCCATCTTGGATTTTACTCTTTGTATGACTAAATACTTTAGCATGGGCTACAGGTCGTACCTTTAGTCTGATCGTCATAAAATTTGTCATGGATGTTAATGATGACATGTAGATGGGAACGACTCATTTTGGGGTCATTCGGCCGAAAACATGGCCGCCAGCAGCCATCTTGGATTTTACTTTTCTCTTCATGTCTATAAACTAGTATTAGACATTCAACTTTCCACATTCCTAATTGCTCCATTGACTGTAATACATTAAATTATTCCCTTTCCAAGTTGAGCTACAGTGTCATTGACACTTTCATTTATTATTATTCCCGATTGAGAGTGCACCCATGTTTTCCCAATGCAGTGGAAAGTTTGTTGTTTCGGATAATAAATCGTCTTTTTAAACGTATAAAAATTCAGATTTGAGAATCGAATTGCAGTTGAGATGATAGAATAAATATTAAAGACATGACAGAAGTGTAGCATGTTAACAGTAACACTGTATGTAATATTTTTAAATACGGGATGCTTAGTGGTCAGATATGGTGTCAAGTGAGGCGAAGTGAGTTCAATATTAGGCGAGCCTAATATTGATGTCGCTGAGCCTCACATGACACGATATCCAACCACTAAGTGTTCCGTAACATATTTATTATGTCAGCGGACAAAATCCAGCATATCCTTTTAATTATTTATTGCTGTAATTTATTTTAATTTGGTAAGTTAAATGTGTCGTCTATGGCCATTAACTTAATTGTGTAATGTCACAGTGATGCACCATGGGCATTGAACGTCAACGCATTGAGTCAATGGCTAATCACCAGAAGTAGGACAACAAATTGAGTTTGATAGTTAATTTATGAGTCTATAGAATTCCTCAAATATATCACATGCATGTTTTGGTACTATGTCCTTAAATTCGCAAAAAACAATTCTACAGTTATCCCTTTTCTTGGCACCAAAACACACTGAAAATATCCCTGAGGCGACAGTTTCTTTAAAACAAGAAGGTGGATAAGCACCTAATATTGAAATTGAATTCATATGGGGTCACTGACGCCATCATCGACCTAATAATATGGGTTCATTCACCATCACTATTTATCAACGCTGATTGGCAAATCGCAAGAGTTGACATAATAAAAGCTTTATAAGCTTCCGTCACACTTTCATATATTTGACAGTGACAGAGATGGGCGATTATTGAAGGTAACACAGGTAGTGTTTACGAAATTATATTCAACTTGAACTACAGGCAGACAAGTACAACTTAGTACAAGTACTAGAACTACATGTACAAGCTCCAGTACTGCTTTCACATTGTGCCCAAGACTATTGATCGGTCATAACAGGAGAAGCTGCAATAGCTTAACTGCGGAATGATCTACCCTATTGATCGGTCATAACAGAGGGTGACGACCCCCTTTGCGGACGCCAGATTCGGGGTCTGTTATGGCGTATTCCGGATACCAGACCAGCGACGCCGGGAGCCGTGGTGCTCATATTTCGGATGCCGGATGCTTCCATTGACAATCTTCTTGACTTTAAACACCGAAAAACAAATACTTTTCGTCCGCTAATTTATATTTCTTTGCTCGAACATAATATTCTCCGAAATTTAGCTTCTTATGTACTTCTCGCAAGCACACATATAGAGTGCCAACGATGACTTTGTGACTATATTCCCTGATAGAGTTGTCTTCCACCTGCCATGGCATCTGCTTGACAGGTCAAAACGTTGATAATCTAAATTAGTTTGTGATGCCGAGTGCTGCACCACACTAGAATAGTGGAATAGTTACATTGATTGAATGGAATTTGTTAGAATTGGAAGAAATTGCAAGTCAAAATGCGAAAATTGTTTTGAAAAATGTTTTGACACTGCGTGATCATAAATGTGACAAATATCTTACAGAGCATGCACAGAGGATTAATAACTACATAAATTTTGTATCTGAAGATTCTGGGTATTTGCTCTTTCTGCGATATCCTGCAGCTACTTTCCTGAACCGTGGCACATTTGGTAGTGCAGCAAATTGAAATAACATTATTAAATGAGTCGTATAGAACCCCAGTGGGTTGGTGGTATTTTTTTTTTTTGTTGAATCTTAATTATTCGCCAACGGCCCTACACCCTGGCGATTAATCTGTTAAAATTGGACCATGCAGAAAGGCGATTTTGGGAATTTTGCCATTTTCGGCCGCATGGTATATACTATATCTGGAAATCAGTGCCAGTGGGTTTTGTGGTAAATATATTTGAGTGGAATCTTAATTAATCATCGACGGCCACTCTACAATGTCGTTTATTCTGTGAAAATCAGAGAGATGATTTCGGGCATTTTTCCATTTTGGGTCACATGGTTCCATAACCAAGTGGGTTGGTTGTAAGCTTTTTGGGGGGTATCTTAATTATTTGTCAGCGGCACATTATATACGTATATAGTGCCGTTCGTTTCGTGAAAATCGGACCAGAATGTTTTCAATAAGGAATAACTTAACTGATGTCACATGCATGATAGAATGTTCAATGGTTTGTTTCTATATACATGTACACACAAATATTCACACCGGTTTGCAATTGTACGCCAATGCACGTTTCAACATAATTCTATACCAATGTATTCATGCATGTATGCGTTATCAGAATATAACTTCATTAAAAAATTGAATCTTTCAGTCAAGCTGCTACTTTCAGTCAAGATGCTAAACCAAATAACTAGCCTACTGAAACCGGTCACTATGAATACCGAACATAACCGAAAACAAGTTAAAATGAAAGTGTCAATGACACTGTAGCTCAACTTAGGTAGGGGAATAATTTAATGGTCGACAGTAAACGGAGGAATAGGAAAAGTGCTAATTGAAATGTCTAAGTAAGACCAGATGTACATGTCAATATCAACATTCATAACAGGTTTCATAATGATCGGATCAGGGATGTGGTGATTATGGTGTGCCAAAGGATTTATTGATGCAAAGAGTAAATTCTAAAATGGCCACCGACAGCCATGTTTTTTTTCCGAATTACCCCAAAATGACTTGTTCCCATCTACAGCCTTTACAAATCTCATAATGATCTGATCAAAGGTATGACCTGTAGCCTGTGCCAATGGATTTAGTCATGCAAAGAGTAAAATCCAAGATGGCTGCTGGCGGCCATGTTTTTCGGCTGAACGACCCCAAAATGACTCGTTTCCCATCTACATGTCATTGTTAACATACATGACAAATTTCATGAAGTTCCGACCAAAGCTACGACCTGTAGCCCGCACCAAAGGATTTATTCATGCAAAGAGTAAAATCCAATATGGCTGCTGGCGGACATGTTTTTTAGCCAAACGACCCCAAAATGACTCGTTCCCATCTACATGTTAATATTAACATCCATGATAAATATCATGATCAGACAAACAGTACGACCTGTAGCCCGTGCCAATGGATTGAATTTTGAAATCCAAGATGGCTGCCAGCGGCCATGTTTTTTGGCCGTATGACCCCAAAATGACTCGTTCCCATATACATGTCAATATCAATATTCATGACAAATTTCATAAAGGTCAGACCAAAGGTACGACCTGTAACCTGCGCCAAAGGATTTATTCATGCAAAGAGTAAAATCCAAGATGGCTGCTGGCGGCCATGTTTTTTGGCCGAACGACCCCAAAATCACTCGTTCCCATCTACATGTCATTGTTAACATCCATGACAAATTTCATGAAGTTCTGACCAGAGCTACAACCTGTAGCCCGCGCCAAAGAATTTAGTCATGCAAAGAGTAAAATCCAAGATGGCTGCTGGCGGCCATGTTTTTTGGCTGAACGACCCCAAAATCACTCGTTTCCCATCTACATGTCAATATTAACATCCATGACATATTTCATGATGATCAGACGAACAGCACGACCTGTAGCCCGCGCCAATGGATTGAATTTTGAAATCCAAAATGGCCACCAGCGGCCATGTTTTTTGGCCGAATGACCCCAAAATGACTCGTTCCCATCTACATGTCAATGTCAACATTCACGACAAAATTCATAAAGATCAGACCATAGGTACGACCTGTAGCCCGCGCCAAAGGATTTAGTCATGCAAAGAGTAAAATCCATGATGGCTGCTGGCGGCCATGTTTTTTGGCCGAACAACCCCAAAATCACTCGTTCCCATCTACATGTCATTGTTAACATCCATGACAAATTTCATGAAGTTCTGACCAAAGCTACAACCTGTAGCCCGCGCCAAAGAATTTAGTCATGCAAAGAGTAAAATCCAAGATGGCTGCTGGCGGCCATGTTTTTTGGCTGAACGACCCCAAAATCACTCGTTCCCATCTACATGTCAATATTAACATCCATGACAAATTTCATGATGATCAGACGAACAGCACGACCTGTAGCCCGCGCCAATGGATTGAATTTTGAAATCCAAAATGGCCACCAGCGGCCATGTTTTTTGGCCGAATGACCCCAAAATCACTCGTTCCCATCTACATGTCAATGTCAACATTCATGACAAAATTCATAAAGATCAGACCATAGGTACGACCTGTAGCCCGCGCCAAAGGATTTAGTCATGCAAAGAGTAAAATCCATGATGGCTGCTGGCGGCCATGTTTTTTGGCCGAACAACCCCAAAATCACTCGTTCCCATCTACATGTCATTGTTAACATCCATGACAAATTTCATGAAGTTCTGATCAAAACTACGACCTGTAGCCTGCGCCAAAGGATTTAGTCATGCAAAGAGTAAAATCCAAGATGGCTGCCAGCGGCCATGTTTTTTGGCCGTATGACCCCAAAATGACTCGTTCCCATATACATGTCAATATCAATATTCATGACAAATTTAATAAAGGTCAGACCAAAGGTACGACCTGTAGCCCGCGCCAAAGGATTTAGTCATGCAAAGAGTAAAATCCATGATGGCTGCCAGCGGCCATGTTTTTTGGCCGAACAACCCCAAAATCACTCGTTCCCATCTACATGTCAATATTAACATCCATGACAAATTTCATGATGATCAGACGAACAGCACGACCTGTAGCCCGCGCCAATGGATTGAATTTTGAAATCCAAAATGGCCACCAGCGGCCATGTTTTTTGGCCGAATGACCCCAAAATCACTCTTTCCCATCTACATGTCAATGTCAACATTCATGACAAAATTCATAAAGATCAGACCATAGGTACGACCTGTAGCCCGCGCCAAAGGATTTAGTCATGCAAAGAGTAAAATCCATGATGGCTGCTGGCGGCCATGTTTTTTGGCCGAACAACCCCAAAATCACTCGTTCCCATCGACATGTAATTGTTAACATCCATGACAAATTTCATGAAGTTCTGATCAAAACTACGACCTGTAGCCTGCGGCAAAGTATTTAGTCATGCAAAGAGTAAAATCCAAGATGGCTGCCAGCGGCCATGTTTTTTGGCCGTTTGACCCCAAAATGACTCGTTCCCATATATATGTCAATATCAATATTCATGACAAATTTAATAAAGGTCAGACCAAAGGTACGACCTGTAGCCCGCGCCAAAGGATTTAGTCATGCAAAGAGTAAAATCCATGATGGCTGCCAGCGGCCATGTTTTTTGGCCGAACGACCCCAAAATCACTCGTTCCCATCTACATGTTAATATTAACATCCATGACAAATTTCATAATAATCAGACGAACAGTACGACCTGTAGCCCGCGCCAATGGATTGAATTTTGAAATCCAAAATGGCCACCAGTGGCCATGTTTTTTGGCCGAATGACCCCAAAATGACTCGTTCCCATCTACATGCCAATGTCAACATTCATGACAAATTTCATAAAGATCAGACCAAAGGTACGACCTGTAGCCCGCGCCAAAGGATTTAGTCATGCAAAGAGTAAAATCCAAGATGGCTGCTGGCGGCCATGTTTTTTGGCCGAACAACTCCAAAATCACTCGTTCCCATCTACATGACAGTGTTAACATCCATGACAAATTTCATAAACTTCCGACCAAAACAACGACCTGTAGCCCGCGCCAAAGGATTTAGTCATGCAAAGAGTAAAATACAAGATGGCTGCTGACGGCCATGTTTTTTGGCCGAACCACCCCAAAATCACTCGTTCCCATCTACATGTCATTATTAACATCAATGACAAATTTCATCATGATCAGATGAACAGTACAACCTGTAGGCCGCGCCAATGGATTGAATCTTGAAATCCAACATGGCTGCCAACGGCCATGTTTTTTGGCCGAATGACCCCAAAATGACTCGTTCCCATCTACATGTCAATGTCAACATTCATGACAAATTTCATGAAGATCAGACCAAAGGTACAACCTGTAGCCCGCGCCAAAGGAAATTGTTGACGGACACACGGACACACGGACACACGGACGACGGACGCCAAACCATGGCAATAGCTCAAACTTACAAGTAAGTTGAGCTAATAAGGGTTAAAAGACGGAAATATAAGAACTAAACTATGTAGGGGTGTGTGCGTATATGTAAGCTAGTGATATGTGAAGTTTGATGCAATTTGGCCCATTAAAAGTTACGTTAATGAAAGTTGTATGTAATTTCACGCCGAGTCAGAGTCCGGCGTGATGGCGGCTAACTCTATGAATACCGAACACAAGTCCAAATAAGGTGTATATACAATTTAAGGGAAATATAAGAAATAAAGTTTATAATGATGTGTGTGTATATGTAAGTTAGTGATATGTGAAGTTTGATGCAATTTGGCCGATTAGAAGTTTAGTTATTGATAGGTTTACAATATTAGCTGTCGGCACGTAAACCAGAGTTCGGCAAGATGGCGGCTAACTCTATGAATACCGAACACAAGTTCAAATAAGGCGTATATAAGGGAAATATATGAATTAAAGTTTGTAATGATGTGTATTTATATGTAAGTTAGTGATATGTGAAGTTTGATGCAATTTGGCCGATTAAAAGTTTAGTTATTTGTAGTTTTATGTACAATATTAGCTGTCGGCACGTATAAACCAGAGTTCGGCGAAATGGCGGCTAACTATATGAATACCAAACACAATTTCAAATAAGGCATATAAAAGGTAAATATATAAATAAAGTTTCAATGATTTGTATGTATATGTAAGTTACTGCCCTCATAATTGGCTACGGCAATCAGCAATGCCGAAGCCATTTGCCGAAGCAAATGGACCCCACATCAATGGTTGCCGTAGTGGATTGCCGAAGCTGAAAAATCTGAATTATGAGGGCTGCTGGTATGTGAAGTCGGCACGCAAGCGAGAGTTCGGCGAGTATTTCTATGAATACCGAACACAAGTCGAAATAATAAGAGATGAAGACATCAGCGATAGGTGATAATTAATTTCTCCTAACATATGGCACTGCGCAGTAGAGCCTTTGTTGCTGATTAATTACCGATGTGCGATCGCGGATTACTCTGACTTATCAAAAAGTTTTCAGGGATGTTTTGACAGTGATATTCAAGCAAGGTTTCACAGGTTTCATAAACCAAAATGGTTGAATAAACAATATTGTGTATAAATATAAATTATAAACTTTATTTCATATATTTCCCTAAAATACGCCTTATTTGAACTTGTGTTCGGTATTCATAGAGTTAGCCGCCATCTTGCCGAACTCTGGTTTACGTGCCGACAGCTAATATTGTACATAAACCTACCAATAACTAAACTTCTAATCGGCCAAATTGCATCAAACTACACATACCACTAACTTACATATACACACACATCATTATAAACTTTATTTCCTATATTTCCCTTATATACGCCTTATTTGGACTTGTGTTCGGTATTCATAGAGTTAGCTGCCATCACGCCGGACTCTGACTGGGCGTGAAATTACATAAAACTTTCATTAACGTAACTTTTAATGGGCCAAATTGCGTCAAATTCACATATCACTAGCTTACATATACACACACATCAATATAAACCTTATTTCATATATTTCCGTCTTTTAACCCTTATTACGTGCGATCGCGCAACAGTATGGCGATCAGACAGATTCGTAGGTTGGTGTCACCATACTCCGTTTCACTCCATGACGTCACCAAAAACGACGTAAAACCTCGTGGCATTCTGACATTTTTACTGTGCCGCGTTTTTGCTATGTTTATTTTATGTGTTGTTTTCGATTATTTGTTTGTCGCCGATATCGCCATTTGTCGGGATTCCCTGTTTCTATATTTAAAACTGGCATGCTCGTAGTGAGCCTCGATTTCGATTTTTTCTCCCAGGTCAAAATACGTCAGAGTTATGACAAAAATAGATCGACCTACATTTTCTCCATCAGAACTCTACATCAAAGAGTCTATAGACTCCTTCGGGACCGACATAGACTCCTTCATTTGGGTATTTTTACTTATAATTGGGAAGTTTTATCATTTTTGGTTCGTGTGAAGACCTCTTTTTATCGTGCGGGGAAAGAGAGACATTCAAAACGCGATTTCGTAATTCAACGCAATAGGCTTTAATAGCCTAACCTTCAGCCGAGTTCCGGGTCAAATACGACGAATGACGTAACACAAAACAAAACGCATTTGTTGACACAAACACCGTTTGAAGAGTTTATTATTACATAAAATGATCGTTATTGATTAATTATTGATTAATTATTTATATTTATTGTTGCATATTGGCTGCTATCAATATTTACACAAATATTATTAATTATTTCTTTAAATGTAATCGATATTAAAGTCTCATCCTTTCGGCAACATGGATTTGGTTTTAATTACTTAAATGATTAATATTATAGTAATTTGCATTTATCTGTGATGAAATGAGAAATGGTAATTTTTCTAACATTAAATTAAATAAAATAAATTAAGTAAAATACAGTGAAATTATTTTTTAAATTATTGTTTATTACATTTTTTCGCACGTTGGCATCTCTCTGAGTGCATTCTAGTTTTAACTTGTTTTCAGTTGTGTTCGGTATTCATAGTGACCCACTATAGCATGCAATAGCAGACTAATTCCGATGCATTATATCAACTTTTGCTTCATCACGCACTCTATTTTAAATAAATTTAGTGAAAAGAGTATTCCGGATGCCTTAATTCTCTGTTATGGAGTATTCCGGATGCCGGGGTCAATTTAAACCGGATGCCGGATTCCATGGGGAGGGGGTCGTCACCCTCATAACCGGAGAAGCTGCGATAGCTTAATGTGGAATGATCGACATCCTTACAATACAAAAAAAATGAATGAAGTTTAATCCTGGGAGGGGGTTTGACGACCTGGTTCCCGGACTAAAATTTCAATTTTCATTTTATAACATGTTTTTCTGCATTTTTTTTAACCAAAAAATAAAGATTTTTCCTCCATGAAACGCGCGGAAATTTGGGCTTTTTGGTCAATATCACCTTATCAGTATGTCATATATAATACTGAGATATTAGATCTTTAATCGGCAATGCCCTCTGCTCTAGGCTACAATGAAATAACTCGAATCTCATCGAAAAGTTTGGGAAATTCCGTGGCTGGACTCGATTGAGTCTTGGCGTTGATCTCGACTTCCGGTTTAGAAATGAAAGAAACGATAAGCTGGTAGCGGGGTGGTTTTGTATGACTTTAGATTAGATTAGATTTATTTTGATAGTTCAGGTTATACATGTGTACATGAATACATACTATGGGTATGTTTACAAGTTGAATCAATATAATACACAATGGTTCTATTATACGCAGCAAGTCCCTGGATATGCAGCAAGTCCCCGGTAAACGCAGCAAGTCGCTGGTATATGCAGCAAGTCCCTCTCGTCGAGGGTGGATTACGGCGGATTAGCCATGCGTGTTTACACAACGATATGTTTAATCAGTGGAGGTGCTGATTACAAAGGGCTTTAATCAAAGGGCTTTAATTTGATCGTAATACTGCTAGATTATTGAAGGGAATTGGACTGAATTGTGGGACTGAATCATTGAATGATAAAATTAAGAGTTGGATTTTTTTTAGATGTTTTTATTGGTAAATGCAAACAAGTACCGGTAACATGAGAATAGTAGAATAGCAACAAAATAAAAATAGAGCACAGTTTTATAAATATACATATATATATAGCAGTGAGCTGAAAGAAAAATTTATTAGAATAAATTGTATATATATGTGGCCAGAAAGGAAGGGGAAAAACCAAGGTATGAGGCATTCGTTTGGGAAGATGTTATTGAATAAAAAAAAATTGGGATACATGTATTAAAATTGTTTTCTTTATCTCTATGTTGTTTTATTTCACTGTCCGGTCCTGGAAACTCTGCTATGGGGGAGTGTGGTAGTCTTTGTCGTTCGTTTTCTCTTTCGTTGTCCTGGTTTTTTTTCCTGCACTGACTGCTGTAAGTACCATCCTCTGGCCGTCTGTTGTTCTCAGCACAGTCTTTTTATCCTTTCGTCGCTTCAAACAAAACCTGCCGCCATTTCTAACAACTTCTGTCATGTTTTCACGAATGAAGAAAGAGATCTGACTCGAAGATTTCGACTCCCAGGCACCACAGTCATCCCACCACGAACTTTTCAATCCACGAATATTCCTATCCACATTGTCAGAATTATCTACCTTAAAAGCAACATTCTCCTTCTTTCCAATCGGAATATTGGATAAAAGTGGAAGATAGGAAATCTATGATTTGAGCCATTAACATGGTTAATGCTTTCAAATTAAATTTTCTCACATCAGTGAAATAAACGCTCTTTATTAAAATCATATCAGGAATAGACTAACAAATAAACGCTTATTACTATATATAAATTAATTATTTAATAATAATGATGTCAATCATACTTACAAAGAATCAAAACAAACAGCGATGATAAAACGCGCATGCTCGACATTATTATTAGCTGTTCATGACATCGCCAATAACATCGGCTAACTGTGTCATGCTCTAAAACTTAACAACTTCAAAGTCTTCATTAATTTCTCCATGAAATTCGACTTCAACATATATCCCAATCAGACACATGCACCAATCCCTCCGTTATAATATTCTCATAGTTTTTAGAATGGATCAAATACTTCCGCAAACTATATGCAAGCTATTTATAAAGTGAACAGTCATGCAGTCGTCAATAGTTTGTTACGCCACACAGTGGTGTGCACTGGTGTAGAGTTTTTCATATTGTGTGGTCGATCGATAATCCACTGGACGATTGTATTATGGTTATTTCGTACTTGAGTATAAATCATACCGATAGTTACGATAGTACGACAAAGATTAGTACATGTGTTTACGTCACCGGTGTAATTGTGGGGACATGTTTCTATTATGAAGGTTCGCTATCCCGAAAGTCCGCTATTCCGATGGTTCTCTATTCCGAAGGATTTTGTTATTTTTAGGTTAATTCTATTTTCTAAAGTATTGAGACTAATTTGAGAGGGTTCATTTTCACAAAGATTCTTTTTATGGAGTGTGCGCTCACATCCGAACTGATCCTGCGCGCATACCCATTACAGATACAGGATTTTGTTTTCGCGGGTTTTCTTGAGATTTAATGTCATTACGTGGGCCCATACCGTTGAATTCTTGGCATATAATATGAATGCTGTGGTATATATGGACCATCCCGCATTGGGACATGACACAGGTACAGTTGACTTAAGTGATGTTCTGTGTGGGCTCCAATTTGGAGTTCAATATTTTAAGGGCCAAATTTAGAATTGTATGGGTCCATACCTTTGAACTCTGGGCATATAATATGAATATTGGGGGGTATGTCTCTATTCCGAAGGTTCACTATCCCGAAGATCCACTATTCCGAAATTTCTCTGAATGTTCGCTATTCCGAAGGTTCACAAATCCGAAGGTTCGTTATTCCGAAGGTTCTGTGTTCCGAAGGTTTTTGTTATTTTAAGGTTAATTCTATATTCTAAAGTATTGAGAGGGTTCATTATCACGAAGATTCTTTTCATGAAGGAAATAACTTAAAACATTAAATGTGATTTTGTTTTGTTTTCGCGGGTTTTCTTGAGTTTAATGTCATTACGTATGACCTTATTTCTCATTACATATTCACGCCAAGCAGCCCACACAATTGCTATGTTTCCATGCGATTTAATGTGATTACGTGTGACCTAATATCTCAATAATCTGAGGCAAAAGTACGCCTGCTAAAGGCGAATTATAACAGTTGGGGCTATAAGGCTCAATGAATACTGGAGGCTATAACAAACTGCGCAGCAGAATATCGCTGAATGGACGAGTATGAGATGAGCCTAACTGCAATTGTGACTTTGTTTAAAGGCCCACTTAATTTTCGAGTCACTCATTTTTTATAGTATATACGGTTTTAATAACAATTTATGCCATAAAATTTGAATAAAATACTATAATTCATCACCATTTGAAACGCAGAATACTTCTATCTCCTAGTTTGAAACACCTTTAAAATACCGCGTCGTATATCTAGCAACCAACATGTCCTCTTCGGCTTTCCATAGATTTCAACGTAATTTGATACTTATGGGTATTTGTGTCCGGGAAGTGTTTTGGGCGTGACCCAGACCTGACCTTGACCTTTAAAACTGTCAACGCAAGGTAAATTTGGGTAAAACGGACAAATTTCGGCGAAATTTGATACCTAGGGATACTTTTGTCCGGGGAGAGTTTGAACGGGTCAAATCGTGACATCGGCGTGACCTTGACCTTCAATCTGGTCAATCAAAGGTCAAATCGGATAAAACGGATGGATTTCGACGAAATTTGATACATATGGATACTTTTGTCGGGGGAGTGTTTTGGACGGGTCAAATCATGACTCCGACCTTACCTTGACCTTCAAAATTGTTCATTAAAGGTCAAGTGGGGTAAAACGGACGGATTTCGACGAAATTTGATACCTAGGGGTACTTTTCTCCGGGTGGGGGTGTTTTGGACGGGTCAAATCATGCCCCTGACCTGACCTTGACTTTCGAAATAGTCAATTGAAGGTCAAATCGCGTCTTTCACCGGAAATCAGATGGGAAACAGGCCGGGCGAAGTCGGGTCCATCAGCTTGTGTAATAAAGAAGACAGTTTGAAGAAAGTAATGTATGACACGAGAAACGGGAAAACTTGAAATATGGAAGTATGCAAATTTCCCACATAAAATTTGAAAGCTAGTTTATAAAATAATTGTATTATATTATCTATCTATCTATTATATATTTTTGGAAGGTCTGTGTGTGTGTGTCTGTGTGTGTGTTCGCGATGAACTCGAAAACGTCCCACCCGATTTCGATGAAACTTGGTATGTGGGGGTATTTTCGGCCGGGGACGAACATAGGCCTATTAATTTGTCCGTGCGACGTCACCTTGACCTTGAAATCGGGTCATTTCAAGGTCGAACGCCCGAATATCACGGGATTTCGATGGAACTTGGTATGTGGGGGTACTTTCTTATGGCGAGTCTCATAAGCATATTCATTTCCCCGTGCGACGTGACCTTGACCTTGAAATCGGGTAACTTCAAGGTCAAATCGCCAATTTTGATGGGGTTTCGACGAAATTTCATACGTGGGGTTACTTTTGTCCACTGATTGTTTTGGACGGGTCCAATCGTGACCCCGACCAGACCTTGACCTTCAAAATGATCAATTCAAGGTCAAATCGGGTAAAACCGGATGGATTTCGACGGGCACGTTTGTCGGGTACTTTTGTCCGGGCAGTGTTTTTGGACTGGTCAAATCGTTACCCCCACTTGACCTTGACCTTCAAAATGGACAATTCAAGGTCAAAGCCCGGACGAAGTCGGGTCACCTTCTAGTCTATTATATATTTTGGAAGATCTGTGTGTCTGTCTGTGTGTGTGTTCGCGATGAACTCGAAAACGGCCCACCCGATTTCGATGAAACTTGGTATGTGGGGGTATTTTCGGCCGGGGACGAACATAGGCCTATTAATTTGTCCGTGCGACGTCACCTTGAGCTTGAAATCGGGTCATTTCAAGGTCAAACGCCCGAATATCACGGGATTTCGATGAAACTTGGTATGTGGGGGGTACTTTCTTATGGCGAGTCTCATAATCATATTCATTTGCCCGTGCGACGTGACATTGACCTTGAAATCGGGTAACTTCAAGGTCAAATCGCCAATTTTGATGGGATTTCGACGAAATTTGATACGTGGGGTTAGTTTTGTCCACTGGTTGTTTTGGACGGGTCCAATCGTGACCCCGACCAGACCTTGACCTTCAAAATTATCAATTCAAGGTCAAATCGGGAAAAACCGGAGGGATTTCGACGGGCACGTTTGTCGGGTACCTTTGTCCGGGCAGTGTTTTTGGACTGGTCAAATCGTGACCCCACTTGACCTTGACCTTCAAAATGGACAATTCAAGGTCAAAGCCCGGACGAAGTCGGGTCACCTTCTAGTCTTCTATACTATATATTTTGAGACTTCGTATATATGTGTGTGTGTACTTCATAGAATCCAAAACGCGTGTACAGATTGAGCTCAAACTTCCTATGTAAGTGTCAAATCCCACCGACACGACCGTGGTCGCAGTTTAGAAAAGCTCAGAGCACCCGTTCTCCAATCTCAAATCCCCGCAAAGGCACGGCGTGGGTTAATCAAGTGAGCGTTTGTTTTTGACGCATCTCTATAAAGAGCGTCTGTTTGCCATTCAACGCTATTTGCATCTGCAGAGAGATATACGGAACATACATTAAATTTAAAAAACATTTGTTTCTGACCAACCCTGCGAGCACGGATGGCGCGCTTTGTTTTTACAGTATATAGTTATATACCGAAATCATCCCAGATAATCACGAATATAGCATCAGATTTCTCACCAGATATACCGTTATAAAAAGATACTGGAATCTGCCAATCTACGGGAAATTCCAGGGAATGCCGATTGAGCTCAAACTTGCTACCCACGGGAAGTGTCATATATATGAGTGTGTCCTTTATAGACTCGAACCGATTGAGCTCAAACTTGCTAAATAAGAAAATAGCCCCCAAGCCGTAAATATCAACAACAACGATATTGCTACCTACGGGGAGCAACGTTATTAGCATCTGCAGAATTATGCAGAGAGAAAATGCTTTCCTATTTTTAGAACGCAACACATGTTTACGTCGCGTTGATGATTGAGGTTCACAACGGGGTTAATTGACTGTCCGCTCTTTGCGACGATGAGGTTCACGGCGGGGACTATTGACCAACACTCACAATTTCGTCTTTTGCATCAGATACCAACACCTCGACCGATCGGGACGAAACTTGGTACGTGAGTGTAGTTTGACCAGGTGGTCGTCGCTGTCGTATTGACGAGCCCGTGCGACGCCCGTGCAGCGCATGCGCAGACGAGATATCGGAAACGGGTGGAGCTATCGACTTGAAATTTGGTATGTGAATGTATCTTGCGCCGGGTACAAATTTTATCGGGTCGCCGAGCCCGTGCGACGCCCGTGCAGCGCATGCGCAGACCAGATCTCGGAAACGGGTGGAGCTACCGGGTACAAATTTTTCTTATTGAAACGCGTGGAGCTAAAAATTAAAAAAAAATATTTAAAAAATGTCATGTTTCGGACAAGCCGCCGGTGGCGGGCTAACCTGCTAGTACTATATATTTTGAGACTTCGTATATATATATATATATATATATATATATATATATATATATATATATATATATATATATATATATATATATATATATATATATATATATATGCGTACTTCATAGAATCGAAAACGGTTCGCTCGATTGAGTTCAAACTTCCCATCTAAATGTAAAAACCCACGGGAATCGTCGTCGCGGCGTTTTGGAGAAGCTCAGAGCACGCGTTCTCCACTCTCAAAATCACCGCAAAGGCACGGCGGAGTTTATCGCGTTGATAGTTAAAGAGCGTCAGTTTTCCGAAGTGTCTATATAAAGAGCGTCGTTTTCGCTATCTACTTATCTGTATGACGGGCAATTCAATGCAATGTTATCGCGTTTGTTTTCAATGCAATACCGGATTAGACATCAAGCGTGAATGCTTATGTGAGTCGTTTCCGGGAATCAGTGTTAAAAAAAAAGGAAAACAAAGAATGCGTTGTCTGTCGTTCCTAGGAAGGGGGGGGGATTTCATCGAGTTCTATTGACCATCTCGTAAGGGTGGACAACCTCTGTCAGGGGCTGCTCAATGGCCACGGGGAGTTAAATAACGGGGAAGTTTAGGACGGGTACCATGAATTAACTCATTGAAAAACAAAGAATGCGTTGTCTGTCGTTCCTAGGAAGGGGGGATTTTTCATAAAAAAAAACAATTAAATTATAAAAAAGAATTAAATTAAATTAATAATTAAATAAATATTAAAAAATTCAAAAAAACATAAATTAAATTTAAAAAACATTAAATTAATATCAAAAACATAAATTAAATTCAAAAAACATTAAATTAATATTAAAATATATTTAAAAAAATATAAATAATTAAAAAAAATGTCATGTTTCGAACAAACGCCGCCGGTGGCGGGCTAACCTGTAAGTAATTTATATTTATGGCTAATAATATGATATTGGTGGCGTTACCATTTCTGACTATGGTTTTCTTGTTATACTTTGGTGAGCAGCATTGAAATAAGCCAATCCAACTCCGTCAATTTTACAAAGAAAATATAAATTACCATGCAATGTTTCCTATATTATGTTAGAGATTGGTTTCATAAATTTACATTATGTATAGAGTATGTTGCTTAAAGGTGGATTATCTCTTTGTAAACATGTATTATATAGTTACCGGGGTATAAAATATTAGATCTGAATCGAAGACTCCTGTCCGGAAATGCTGCTATCGATTAATATTAATTTTATTTCGAATATTTTCTGGTCTAAAAAGGTGTGGTTGTTTAACTAACGAACAATAGCGGTTACTGTTAACAGAGACCAGAAATTTTATTGCGTAATTTTGTCACAAATAAACGTTAATTATACCCATTATCGCTTATAACTATGGAATAAAACAATACAACCAATCAATCTGGGACATTTGACGCTCGGTACGTAGCCATAGGAACAGCCCAATGCTCTATATCGCTATATGGTATCACCCGAATGGTCTGTTCTAAAAATAGACAAATAAACGGGCCCAATAAAATATTCGAAATAAAATCAATATAATTAATTGATAGAAGAAGCCTTTCCGGACAGAAAAAAGCCTTTCCGGATAGAAGCCTTTCAGTTCATATTTATTATTTTATACCCACGCAACTATTTCAAATTTGTTATTTAAAGAGATAATCCATCTTTAAAGGCATATCGTTTGCTTGTTTTAAAGTGCACTATATAGCAGTATTATGTCAATTCACTTGAAGGGTGTATAACAAGCAACTAGACAGTATTGCCGAAAAACCAACCGGCGCATTGGTTGAAACATACAAGAAATTAGTACATCTGAATACCGCAGATATATAAATATTTTATTTATCCTAATTAATTTCCGATTGACATAAAAAGATGTTTTCACTGATAAGTATGGAACGCCACAGCCGCCTTATATCCAATATCTAATGTATATCGTTTGTCAATATATGTATATCGTTTGTCAATATATGCATTGCCAGTCAAAATGACGGGGGGGGGGGGGGGGGGGTCGGTGCAAACATGACATGTAGGAAAATCGTGTGAAGAATTAGTATATTATTAGTGCCCAATTCATTTAAAATAATTATTATGAGGTAAACATCACTTTTGTATGTAATGAGGACAACGCTTATCCCCGTGACCTTCCCCGTGTTATGTGACCTCATTGCACCATTTTCCCCACTTAAACGTTTGCGATGATCACAAATGCTCTCTATTATATTAAACACCCTTTAAGTAATCTCATGCATGTCAAAGGCGCATATACCTGTGCCCAGTGTGTTCCAATTTAATGTTCCTACATATATCATAAGCCGATAAGGAATTTATTGCTCACATATATGCCCCTTTAAGTCGTCTGAGGTAAAAACAAAATGACTGATGATAAACATGACATGCAGGGAAATATCGCCACCGTTGCACGACTGAATGATAACAATGTGAAAGTGTCAATGACACTGTAGCTCAACTTGGAAAGGGAATAATTTAATATATTACAGTCAATGGAGCGATTAGGAATGTGGAAAGTTGAATGTCTAATACTAGTTTATAGACATGAAGAGAAAAGTAAAATCCAAGATGGCTGCTGGCGGCCATGTTTTCGGCCGAATGACCCCAAAATGAGTCGTTCCCATCTACATGTCATCGTTAACATCAATGACAAATTTTATGACGATCAGACTAAAGGTACGACCTGTAGCCCATGCTAAAGAATTTAGTCATACAAAGAGTAAAATCCAAGATGGCTGCTGGCGGCCATGTTTTTTGGCCGATTGACCCCAAAATGACTCGTTCCAATCTACATGTCATTGTTAACATCCATGACAAATTTTATGATGATCAGACTAAAGGTACGACCTGTAGCCCGTGCTAAAGAATTTAGTCATACAAAGAGTAAAATCCAAGATGGCTGCTGGCGGCCACGTTTTTTCGCCAAATGACCCCAAAACTAATCGCTCCCATCTACATGTCATTGTTAACATCCAGGACAAATTTCATGATGATCAGACGAATAGTACGACCTGTGGCCCGTGCTAATGGATTAAATTTTGAAATCCAAGATGGCCGCTGGCGGCCATGTTTTTTGTCCGAATGACCCCAAAATGACTCGTTCCCATTTACATTCCAATTTCAACAGCCATGAAAAATTTTATGATGATCAGACTAAAGGTACGACCTGTAGCCCGTGCTAAAGGATTTAGTCATACAAAGAGTAAAATCCAAGATGGCTGCTGGCGGCCATCTTTTTTGGCCGAATGACCCCAAAATGACTCGTTCCCATCTACATGTCATTATTAACATTCATGAAATTTTTTATGATAATCAGACTAAAGATACAACCTGTAGCCCGTGCTAAAGGATTTAGTCATACAAAGAGTAAAATCCAAGATGGCTGCTGGCGACCATGTTTTTTGGCCGATTGACCCCAAAATTACTCGTTCCCATCTACATGTCATTGTTAACATTCGTGACAAATTTTATGATGATGAGACTAAAAGTACGACCTGCAGCCCGTGATAAAGAATTTAGTCATACAAAGAGTAAAATCTAAGATGGCTGCTGGTGGCCATGTTTTTGGCCGAATGACCCCAAAATTACTCGTTCCCATCTACATGTAAATATTATCATCCATGACAAATTTCATGATGATCAGACAATCAGTACGACCTGTGGCCCGTGCTAATGGATTAAATTTTGAAATCCAAGATGGCCGCTGGCGGCCATGTTTTTTGTCCGAATGACCCCAAAATGACTCGTTCCCATCTACATTCCAATATCAACAGCCATGACAAATTTTATAATGATCAGACTAAAGGTACGACCTGTAGCCCGTGCTAAAGGATTTAGTCATACAAAGAGTAAAATCCAAGATGGCTGCTGACGGCCATGTTTTTTGGCCGAATAACCCCAAAATGACTCGTTCCCATCTACATGTGATTATTAACATTCTTGACAAATTTTATGATGATCAGACTAAAAGTAGGACCTGTAGCCCGTGCTAAAGGATTTAGTCATGCAAAGAGTAAAATCCAAGACGGCTGCTGGCGGCCATGTTTTTTGGCCGATTGACTCCAAAATGACTCTTTCCAATCTACATATCATTGTTAACATCCATGACAAATTTTATGATGATCAGACTAAAGGTACGACCTGTAGCCCGTGCTAAAGAATTTAGTCATACAAAGAGTAAAATCCAAGATGGCTGCTGGCGGCCATGTTTTTGGGCCGAATGACCCCAAAATTACTCGTTCCCATCTACATGTAAATATTAACATCCATGAAAAATTTCATGATGATCAGACGAACAGTGCGACCTGTGGCCCGTGCTAATGGATTGAATTTTGAAAACAAAGATGGCCACTGGCGGCCATGTTTTTTGTCCGAATGACCCCAAAATGACTCGTTCCCATCTACATTCCAATTTCAACAGCCATGATAAATTTCATGATTATCAGACTAAAGGTACGACCTGTAGCCCGTGCTAAAGGATTTAGTCATACAAAGAGTAAAATCCAAGATGGCTGCTGGCGGCCATGTTTTTTGCCCGAATAACCCAAAAATGACTCGTTCCCATCTACATGTCATTATTAACATCCATGACAAATTTTATGACGATCTGACTAAAGGTACGACCTGTAGCCCGTGCTAAAGGATTTAGTCATGCAAAGAGTAAAATCGAAGATGGCTGCTGGCGGCCATGTTTTTTGGCCGAATGACCTCAAAATTACTCGTTCCCATCTACATGTCAATATTAACATCCATGACAAATTTCATGACGATCAGATGAACAGTACGGCCTGTAGCCCGTGCTAATGGATTGAATTTTGAAATCTAAGATGGCCACTGGCGGCCATGTTTTTTTTCCGTATGACCCCAAAATGAATCATTCCGGTACAAATGTTGATGTCAACAGCTTTGACAAATTTCATAATGATCCGATCAAAGGTACGACCTGTAGCCTCTATTGTTGACGCCGCCCGTACACACGTACACACGCACACACGCACACACGGACGACGGACGACAAAGCCATGGCAATAGCTCAAACTTTACAAAGTAAAGTTGAGCTAAAAATGACTCGTTCCCATCTACATGTCATTGTTAACATCCATGACAAATTTTATGACGATCTGACTAAAGGTACGACCTGTAGCCCGTGCTAAAGGATTTAGTCATACAAAGAGTAAAATCCAAGATGGCTGCTGGCGGCCATCTTTTTTGGCCGAATGGCCCCAAAATGACTCGTTCCCATCTACATGTCATTATTAACATTCATGAAAAATTTTATGATGATCAGACTAAAGATACAACCTGTAGCCCGTGCTAAAGGATTTAGTCATACAAAGAGTAAAATCCAAGATGGCTGCTGGCGACCATGTTTTTTGGCCGATTGACCCCAAAATTACTTGTTCCCATCTACATGTCATTGTTAACATCCATGACAAATTTTATGATGATCAGACTAAAGGTACGACCTGCAGCCCGTGATAAAGAATTTAGTCATACAAAGAGTAAAATCTAAGATGGCTGCTGGTGGCCATGTTTTTTGGCCGAATGACCCCAAAATTACTCGTTCCCATCTACATGTAAATATTATCATCCATGACAAATTTCATGATGATCAGACAATCAGTACGACCTGTGGCCCGTGCTAATGGATTAAATTTTGAAATCCAAGATGGCCGCTGGCGGCCATGTTTTTTGTCCGAATGACCCCAAAATGACTCGTTCCCATCTACATTCCAATATCAACAGCCATGACAAATTTTATAATGATCAGACTAAAGGTACGACCTGTAGCCCGTGCTAAAGGATTTAGTCATACAAAGAGTAAAATCCAAGATGGCTGCTGACGGCCATGTTTTTTGGCCGAATGACCCCAAAATGACTCGTTCCCATCTACATGTCATTATTAACATTCTTGACAAATTTTATGATGATCAGACTAAAAGTAGGACCTGTAGCCCGTGCTAAAGGATTTAGTCATGCAAAGAGTAAAATCCAAGACGGCTGCTGGCGGCCATGTTTTTTGGCCGATTGACCCCAAAATGACTCGTTCCAATCTACATGTCATTGTTAACATCCATGACAAATTTGATGATGATCAGACTAAAGGTACCACCTGTAGCCCGTGCTAAAGAATGTAGTCATACAAAGAGTAAAATCCAAGATGGCTGCTGGCGGCCATGTTTTTGGGCCGAATGACCCCAAAATTACTCGTTCCTATCTACATGTCAATATTAACATCCATGACAAATTTCATGACGATCAGACGAACAGTGCGACCTGTGGCCCGTGCTAATGGATTGAATTTTGAAAACAAAGATGGCCACTGGCGGCCATGTTTTTTGTCCGAATGACCCCAAAATGACTCGTTCCCATCTACATTCCAATTTCAACAACCATGATAAATTTCATGATTATCAGACTAAAGGTACGACCTGTAGCCGGTGCTAAAGGATTTAGTCATACAAAGAGTAAAATCCAAGATGGCTGCTGGCGGCCATGTTTTTTGCCCGAATAACCCAAAAATGACTCGTTCCCATCTACATGTCATTGTTAACATCCATGACAAATTTTATGACGATCTGACTAAAGGTACGACCTGTAGCCCGTGCTAAAGTATTTAGTCATATAAAGAGTAAAATCCAAGATGGCTGCTGGCGGCCATGTTTTTTGGCCGAATGACCCCAAAATGACTCGTTCCCATCTACATGTCATTATTAACATTCTTGACAAATTTTATGATGATCAGACTAAAAGTAGGACCTGTAGCCCGTGCTAAAGGATTTAGTCATGCAAAGAGTAAAATCCAAGACGGCTGCTGGCGGCCATGTTTTTTGGCCGATTGACCCCAAAATGACTCGTTCCAATCTACATGTCATTGTTAACATCCATGACAAATTTGATGATGATCAGACTAAAGGTACCACCTGTAGCCCGTGCTAAAGAATTTAGTCATACAAAGAGTAAAATCCAAGATGGCTGCTGGCGGCCATGTTTTTGGGCCGAATGACCCCAAAATGACTCGTTCCCATCTACATGTCAATATTAACATACATGACAAATTTCATGACAATCAGACGAACAGTGCGACCTGTGGCCCGTGCTAATGGATTGAATTTTGAAAACAAAGATGGCCACTGGCGGCCATGTTTTTTGTCCGAATGACCCCAAAATGACTCGTTCCCATCTACATTCCAATTTCAACAGCCATGATAAATTTCATGATTATCAGACTAAAGGTACGACCTGTAGCCCGTGCTAAAGGATTTAGTCATACAAAGAGTAAAATCCAAGATGGCTGCTGGCGGCCATGTTTTTTGCCCGAATAACCCAAAAATGACTCGTTCCCATCTACATGTCATTATTAACATTCTTGACAAATTTTATGATGATCAGACTAAAAGTAGGACCTGTAGCCTGTGCTAAAGGATTTAGTCATGCAAAGAGTAAAATCCAAGACGGCTGCTGGCGGCCATGTTTTTGGGCCGAATGACCCCAAAATTACTCGTTCCCATCTACATGTCAATATTAACATCCATGACAAATTTCATGACGATCAGACGAACAGTACGGCCTGTAGCCCGTGCTAATGGATTGAACTTTGAAATCTAAGATGGCCGCTAGCGGCCATGTTTTTTTTTCGTATGACCCCAAAATGAATCATTCCGGTACAAATGTTGATGTCAACAGCTATGACAAATTTCATAATGATCCGATCAAAGGTACGACCTGTAGCCTCTATTGTTGACGCGTTATGTACACACGCACACACGGACGACGGACGACAAAGCCATGGCAATAGCTCAAACTTTACAAAGTAAAGTTGAGCTAAAAATGACTCGTTCCCATCTACATGTCATTGTTAACATCCATTACTAATTTTATGATGATCGGACTAAAGGTACGACCTGTAGCCCGTGCTAAAGGATTTAGTCATACAAAGAGTAAAATCCAAGATGGCTGCTGGCGGCCATGTTTTTTGCCCAAATAACCCAAAAATGACTCGTTCCCATCTACATGTCATTGTTAACATCCATTACTAATTTTATGATGATCGGACTAAAGGTACGACCTGTAGCCCGTGCTAAAGGATTTAGTCATACAAAGAGTAAAATCAAAGATGCCTGCTGGCGGCCATGATTTTTGGCCGAATGACCCCAAAATGACTCGTTCCCATCTACATGTCATTATTAACATTCTTGACAAATTTTATGATGATCAGACTAAAAGTACGATCTGTAGCCCGTGCTAAAGAATTTAGTCATACAAAGAGTAAAATCCAAGATGGCTGCTGGCGGCCATGTTTTTGGGCCAAATGACCCCAAAATGACTCGTTCCCATCTACATGTCAATATTAACATCCATGACAAATTTCATGACGATCAGACAAACAGTACGACCTGTAGCCCGTGCTAATGGATTGAATTTTTAAATGCAAGATGGCCACTGGCGGCCATGTTTTTTGTCCGAATGACCCCAAAATGACTCGTTCCCATCTGCATTCCAATTTCAACAGCCATGACAAATTTTATGATGATCGGACCAAAGGTACGACCTGTAGCCCGTGCTAAAGGATTTAGTCATACAAAGAGTAAAATCCAAGATGGCTGCTGGCGGCCATGTTATTTGCCCGAATGACCCAAAAATGACTCGTTCCCATCTACATTCCAATTTCAACAACCATTACTAATTTTATGATGATCGGACTAAAGGTACGACCTGTAGCCCGTGCTAAAGGATTTAGTCATACAAAGAGTAAAATCCAAGATGGCTGCTGGCGGCCATGTTTTTGGGCCAAATGACCCCAAAATGACTCGTTCCCATCTACATGTCAATATTAACATCCATGACGATCAGACAAACAGTACGACCTGTAGCCCGTGCTAATGGATTGAATTTTTAAATGCAAGATGGCCACTGGCGGCCATGTTTTTTGTCCGAATGACACCAAAATGACTCGTTCCCATCTGCATTCCAGTTTCAACAGCCATGACAAATTTTATGATGATCGGACTAAAGGTACGACCTGTAGCCCGTGCTAAAGGATTTAATCATACAAAGAGTAAAATCCAAGATGGCTGCTGGCGGCCATGTTTTTGGGCCGAATGACCCCAAAATGACTCGTTCCCATCTACATGTCATTGTTAACATCCATGACAAATTTGATGATGATCAGACTAAAGGTACCACCTGTAGCCCGTGCTAAAGAATGTAGTCATACAAAGAGTAAAATCCAAGATGGCTGCTGGCGGCCATGTTTTTGGGCCGAATGACCCCAAAATTACTCGTTCCTATCTACATGTCAATATTAACATCCATGACAAATTTCATGACGATCAGACGAACAGTGCGACCTGTGGCCCGTGCTAATGGATTGAATTTTGAAAACAAAGATGGCCACTGGCGGCCATGTTTTTTGTCCGAATGACCCCAAAATGACTCGTTCCCATCTACATTCCAATTTCAACAACCATGATAAATTTCATGATTATCAGACTAAAGGTACGACCTGTAGCCGGTGCTAAAGGATTTAGTCATACAAAGAGTAAAATCCAAGATGGCTGCTGGCGGCCATGTTTTTTGCCCGAATAACCCAAAAATGACTCGTTCCCATCTACATGTCATTGTTAACATCCATGACAAATTTTATGACGATCTGACTAAAGGTACGACCTGTAGCCCGTGCTAAAGTATTTAGTCATATAAAGAGTAAAATCCAAGATGGCTGCTGGCGGCCATGTTTTTTGGCCGAATGACCCCAAAATGACTCGTTCCCATCTACATGTCATTATTAACATTCTTGACAAATTTTATGATGATCAGACTAAAAGTAGGACCTGTAGCCCGTGCTAAAGGATTTAGTCATGCAAAGAGTAAAATCCAAGACGGCTGCTGGCGGCCATGTTTTTTGGCCGAATGACCCCAAAATGACTCGTTCCCATCTACATGTCATTATTAACATTCTTGACAAATTTTATGATGATCAGACTAAAAGTAGGACCTGTAGCCCGTGCTAAAGGATTTAGTCATGCAAAGAGTAAAATCCAAGACGGCTGCTGGCGGCCATGTTTTTTGGCCGATTGACCCGAAAATGACTCGTTCCAATCTACATGTCATTGTTAACATCCATGACAAATTTGATGATGATCAGACTAAAGGTACGACCTGTAGCCCGTGCTAAAGAATTTAGTCATACAAAGAGTAAAATCCAAGATGGCTGCTGGCGGCCATGTTTTTGGGCCGAATGACCCCAAAATTACTCGTTCCCATCTACATGTCAATATTAACATCCATGACAAATTTCATGACGATCAGACGAACAGTGCGACCTGTGGCCCGTGCTAATGGATTGAATTTTGAAAACAAAGATGGCCACTGGCGGCCATGTTTTTTGTCCGAATGACCCCAAAATGACTCGTTCCCATCTACATTCCAATTTCAACAACCATGATAAATTTCATGATTATCAGACTAAAGGTACGACCTGTAGCCCGTGCTAAAGGATTTAGTCATACAAAGAGTAAAATCCAAGATGGCTGCTGGCGGCCATGTTTTTTGCCCGAATGACCCCAAAATGACTCGTTCCCATCTACATGTCATTGTTAACATCCATGACAAATTTTATGACGATCTGACTAAAGGTACGACCTGTAGCCCGTGCTAAAGGATTTAGTCATGCAAAGAGTAAAATCGAAGATGACTGCTGGCGGCCATGTTTTTTGGCCGAATGACCCCAAAATTACTCGTTCCCATCTACATGTCAATATTAACATCCATGACAAATTTCATGACGATCAGACGAACAGTACGGCCTGTAGCCCGTGCTAATGGATTGAACTTTGAAATCTAAGATGGCCGCTGGCGGCCATGTTTTTTTTCCGTATGACCCCAAAATGAATCATTCCGGTACAAATGTTGATGTCAACAGCTATGACAAATTTCATAATGATCCGATCAAAGGTACGACCTGTAGCCTCTATTGTTGACGCGTTACGTACACACGCACACACGCACACACGCACACACGGACGACGGACGACAAAGCCATGGCAATAGCTCAAACTTTACAAAGTAAAGTTGAGCTAATAAGGAAAGCCGGCACACGGTGCGCGGAGTTTGTCAGGAATTTGAATTTGGTGTGTTTTCATGACGGACCCGCTGAAACTATATAATTAGTATGCATTCGTATATTCAGAGAAGGTAACGCATTATCAGTAAACATATCGCCTTGATAACCTTTGGGAAACGCGTTATCTCAGGTCATCTTGTATGGATTGGCCTGGAATTTTGCGTGTCGTATTCGGGAACATGTCTCTATTCCGAAGGTTCGCTATTCCGAAGGTTCACTATTCCGAAGGTTCACTACTCCGAAGGTTCGCTATCCCGAAGGTTCGCTATTCCGAAGAATTTTTTTTTTAAAGGTTAATTCTATATTCAAGTATTGAGAGGGTTCTTTATCACGAGGACTCTTTTTTATGATGGAAATAACTTAAAACATTGAAACAATAAATGTTATTTTTTCGCGGGTTTTCTTGAGATTTAATGCCATTACGCATGACGTTATTTTCCAATACATATTCACGTCAGGCAGCCCACACAATTGCTCTTTCCATGCGATTTAATGTCATCGCGTATGGCGTTATATCTCAATAATCTTACAGGCAACAATACGCCAGCTAAAGGCGGCATTAAAACAGCGGGACTATAACTCTTAATGATTACTGCGAAGCAGAATGTCGTTGAATAGACGGGTATGAGTTGAACCTAACTGCAATTGTGAATTTGTATTGAATTGTAAGGCCCACTTAATTTTCGAGTCATCGGCTATTTTTTATGGTGCCTTGGTATCAGGTTTTGAACACAATCTGTGCCATAAAATATGATTAAAACACTATATATAGTTCATCACCATTCCAAACGTCTGTATCAAAAGATGCCCCTAGAGAAATAGAAAACATCTTCAATCTTATAAAGATTCCCCCGTTATATGGCATGGCTCTCAGAATGCAACAGAATTCAACTAATGTATTTCCAATTGAAGGGGAATAACATTATCTTTAAAATATAGAGTTACCCCCCTCCATTGAAAATAATACACTTTACTTTGTGCAACAAAACCAGATGAACCAAAAGCACAAAAACAAGTCGTTAACCCTGCGTTAACTCAACAAAAACAACATGTCCACAGTTTATTACACCGGATAAGCTGATAATACAGTATTAGAGAGCTTCATATTTCAAATGGTATATATATATAGTGGCATATATTTTATATATGTGATCTGGGGGTTCGAAAATTAAGTGGGCCTTGGATGTTGATGTTTTTTTTTTCAAATACAGATTGCCAGTTCGGAAAAACTATATCTCTTACATGTAGTTTATTTCAGTCATCGTGTTTTTAACTTTCCATAATGAACGACAAACTGATACTCTTTTCTTGCTATTAATAACCGATATCTAGGAAAATTTGGGAATTAGAAGTGGATGTATAAATGTACTATATATGAATACTAGCGTAATCGTATTTTTCATTCCTCGTGTGGTTTTTGTGGTGGGTGCAAATTTTTATTCATTGGTTAAATACGCCCAGAATAGAAAAGCTTCGGAATAGCGAACCTTCGGAATAATGAACCTTCGGAATAGGGAACCTTCGAAATAATGAACCTTCGGAATAGCGAACCTTCGGAATAATGAACCTTCGGAATAGAGAACCCTACCCGTCGTATTCTACGATGTGCCGCAGGGCATGATAAGAATTTCGGCGCAATCGGACATGAGAATGATATATTTAAACTTTTTTTAGACACGCCAAAATCGTGACAGAGTTACAAACAGACACACACATGCAGACACACATTTGGCTTTTATATATGTTGATAATAATTTGTACCAATTACGGAACTGTGTCTTAAGGAACCCTTGTGTCCGGAGTGTAATTAAGCATAATCACCCACGAAATAAGACACAAGTGAATCTTATTTGATGGGAATACGTATATATCTATGCTTATTTTTATATTTTAAAAAGCCACATATCTATATACCCTCATGTGTGTGATTTAGCTATATTAGTCCAGGAGATATTGGTCGACCTCTTCACCCCCCCCAGGACTCAACTTCACCCCACTAATTTTCTTTCTTAGGGTCTCCTCTAATTTTTTTCACTTGTTAACAAGAAAAAAAAGTGGCCGCAGAGACTCCAGACAAGATGGCGTCCATCATGGCGGCCATTTAAAAAAAATGCACCAGGTATCTTTGATCGCCGTTATAGTAAAGATGATATCACATGCGGTCTTGTTTTCCGCTCGATTCGTTATGCTAATATACAACCCTTATAATTTAGCCAAAAATCCGACACCAGAATCCAATATGGCGGCCAAGATGGCCGCCGAAATGTGAAAATATGCTATTTTTCTTACATGTTACCACCTTTCGTTTGTCTCTGTGGGAAAATGTTGGCATCTTTGCCTCATGTTATACATTTATCGTATAGAGGAGTCATTGGCGAACACATGGGGATTATAATATACATTCATTGCGGGATATTTTTGTCCGATATCACGTTTTCCCAAATGCCGGTATAATAGGTCAAAGCCGAATCTACGTTAAATACGCGATGTCATGTTTCGAATCAATGAATATTATTGCTATTATAACAACACCCATGCATATATATGTGCAGGAGATACTCAAGCTAGGATTCCTCTTATACCTGAGTTGAGGAATATTTACCCAAATCCAAGATGGCGGCCAAAATGGCCACCAGAAATAAAAAAAATCGCCGAAAATCGCTGATTTTAACATAAGTGAGCATTATTGTCATGAAAACTCCACACCTGCTTACTATTGTGAGTCGGGAACACTTAGGCCAAGAACTTTCCTTGTACCATATCCAAATAAAAGCCCGCCAAATCCAAAATGGCGCCCACAATGGCGGACAGATTTTGAAAAATCACCGAAATTCCGTCATATTCACACCATTGGGCATTATTGTCGAGACAACTCCACCCATGCTTACAGTTGAGTTGGAAATACTGAGGTGAAGTAATTACCTTACATCTCATGCAAGAAATTGTTTTCCAAATCGAAGATGGCGGCCAAAATGACCACCGAAATTTGAAAACAAGTCTACATTCCTTTACTTTCTTAGGATGGGCGTTATTGTTTCGCGATTTCTATCGACCATTACATGTTGATATGGAATAGTGACATGAAGTATTTATTAGGGTTTGACAATTGATACTCACAGCCAAGATCGCTGCTAAATTGGCAGCTAGAAATTGAAAAGAAATCGATATTTTCACATATTAATTTCAACTTTTTGTCATAATATCGGTATGTATGGACGAAACTGTACATAAACCATCTACTAGTTCAACTTAAAGGTATCAAAACGCATAACACAGCTCGTATCCTTCTGGAAAGATGAAAAACCACAATTAATATCGCGATGTGGCATTTCGAAATCCATTCTCCACTTAGCGCCGATAATGGCCGTAAGTGTAGGGGCGCCCAATAGTTATATCAGAACAATTACCTGATAACAGATTCTGATTTGCCACCTAACGTCCATAATTATCTGGACCAGCTTCCATTTCTTTGTCTGATAAATCTAGGTAGCTCACACCGACAAAGTATTCACCACTTCCTGGGAGTAGGGTCCCTCTAATTATAACGTTTCAAACAATTCATTTTCCGGTGTCTTGCTTACGATTTTAAATATTTGCTAAATATGATATTTGTGCGTCATCTTGAACTAGGAAGGCATATGACCAATGAGTATACAAGCTTACAGAGGGTCATCTCTATGTATGTGTCTCATACCCGGGACCCCATGGGGATAACGACATGTACACCTGGTGAACCAGTTAGCTAGTCACTTCTCAATAGATGGTTCGTCAACTCACAAACTCAGCGAACGAATTGACATATGTGGACAACTTCGACAGTGTTTCGAAGGTTGCTAGCTGTCTCACTCCCTTGGACAGATGTATATCTGCTAAGGAGAAGACCTTAATGTACAGACTACCCACACTTCTTGACCATGATCCGAAGCAAACTGTGTGACGCCCCGCAGTTGTCTCGTCGAATATCTCCCAGCAGAGAAGAACAATGCTCGCGGTGCTAGTTTGTGGACATGCGCCATGATAGTGGGAATGAAATATACGACAGAATTATCTATAATTGTTATCATTATTATGTAATATGTATTGAAATAAAATATCCTATCCTATCCTATCCTATCCACGGTATACATTATTATGTAATGTGTATGTGTATTGAAATAAAATATCCTATCCTATCCTATCCTATCCACGGTATACACCACCCCTACACCTGGTGCATGTTTAAGATATTGTTTTATTTGGTGTGGTAAGATTGTATTTCCACATCCGTTTCGAAGCCTTTCTGATTCAACTACGTACATCTTTGTCTGGATAATACTATGCTAGCCTCCATCAAAACAGTCGGATGGACTAAAGGATAATGTCTTTATAGCATGAATGTATGCGTGTTTTGTTATCCTCTCTCAGTGTTAGTGTCAGTATGTGGGTGGTATTATTCAAGAAAATGTCAGGAACTGTGGTGCATTTATTTCACTATGTATTTAAAGAACAATTTATAGTCTCGATGGCATTGGCTGTGGACGTTGGGGAACGCGACCTTTATGATCATATAGCTTTATATATAACTTTAGAATATAGTAGTTAATGTATCATGCAGGAAAATGGTCGCAATGGTGAAATCACTTGGTGTACCAACGTTTGTTGAACTGAATGCAAGAGCTCATCAACGTAACATTCCTCTGGATGTTCTTCGCGTTGAACATTTCACCCTTTTGTTGATGGCATTTGCACTTTCTTGAACCATACCACCCAGCGTGAGTATGACATATCAACCAACTATCAAAGGTATCGCCTTTAAGACTACACCCCAGTCTTGGTGTGGCTTATACAGCAGTAGCCAATGGCACACGCCTGGTCCAGTTGTTTAAGAACGGCTTCCAAACGGATGGGAACATACAATCTTAGCATACAAGGAAAGCAAAGCCACACATGAGATCCTGTCTGAATCTAAAACATAACAAAATAAGGTGCAGTCATGGTCCAATTTCATTTCGACTATCATGACACATACCCACAAACTAGCACCGTGTGTATTGTTATCATCTGCTTGGATCTGTTCGGTGAGACGATTGCTGGACGCCAACAAGCTTCTTCTTATGATCATGTTCAAGGAGTTTGGGTATATTATGCATTATTGTCTTCTACGCCTTAGCAGAAATGCATCCGTCAAATGTCGGGCTTTCAACATTCGAAGCCATATACAGAAGTTGTCCGGGTACGTCAGTGCATTAGATGAGTATGTGAATTGATTAACCATATATTGAGAAGTGGCTGTTTGGGAATATCACCAGGTGTACACGTTGTTATCCCCATTAGGTCACCAAAGCTGACAATACGCAGATAGATAGGTCCTTCTGAAAGCTAGTATACGCGTCGACGAATACATTTCTAGTGTATTACACAAGATGACGCCTATACCCCATATGTAGCATCTCAATTATACCATAAGCTATACCACGAATGAAGCTCGCTAAGAATTCCAAGCTTTCGAAAAAAACAAGTGAGCTGCACACCGGCATATTTATTGTTTGAAGCATTCGGATTAGTGGCACCCTTCTACAAAGAAGTGTAGTAAACTGTTGCTGTGAGTGAGATAGATTAATCTGACGAAGAGACGGAAACGGGTCTAGATAATGCTGAATGTGGCAATTCAGAATAAGCTCAGGTACTGTTGTTTTGATTCTTGGAAGTCATAATATGACTATTCGGCGCACCTATATACGGTTACGGCCAGTATGAGCCCTTAGTGGAGAATGGATTTTGAAATGCCACATCGCGATTGTGGGTTTTCATCCTTCCAAAAGGCTACTACTTACATTGGAACTAATAGATGGCTTATATTATGTACCGTTTCGTCTATACACATCGATATTATGACAAACAGTTTAAATTAGTAAGTGATAATATCGGCTTCTTTTCAATTTCTGGCCGCCAGTTTGGCCGCCATATTGACAATGAGTATCACTTGCCAAACCCTAATGAATAATTCATACATATCAACATGTAATGGTGGGTAGAAATCGCGAAACAATAACGCCCATCCTAAGAAAGTAAAGGAATGTAGGCGTGTTTTCAAATTTCGGTCGCCATTTTGGCCGCCATCTTCGATTTGGAAAACAATTTCTTACATGAGATGTAAGGTAATTACTTCACCTCAGTATTTCCAACTCAACTGTACGCGTGGATGGAGTTGTTTCGACAATAATGCCCAATGATGTGAATATGAGGGAATTTCGGTGATTTTCAAAATCTGTCCGCCATTGGGGCGCCATTTTGGATTTGGGGGACTTTTATTTGGAAATGGTACAAGGAAAGTTCTTCGCCTAAGTGTTCCCATCTCACAATAGTAAGCAGGTGTGGAGTTGTCATGACAATAATGCTCACTGATGTTAAAATCAGCGATTTTTCTATTTATGGTGGCCATTTTGGCCGCCATCTTGGATTTGGGTAAATATTCCTCAACTCAGGTATAAGAGGAATCCTAGCTCCAGTATCTACTGCACATATATATGCATGGGTGTTGTTATAATAGCAATAACATTCATTGATTCGAAACATTACATCGCGTTATTAACGTAGATTCGGCTTTGACCTATTATACCGGCATTTGGGAAAACGTGATATCGGACAAAAATATCCCGCAATGAATGTATATTATAATCCCCATGTGTTCGCCAATGACTCCTCTATACGATAAATGTATAACATGAGGCAAAGATGCCAACATTTTCCCACAGAGACAAACGAAAGGTGGTAACATGTAAGAAAAATAGCATATTTTCACATTTCGGCGGCCATCTTGGCCGCCATATTGGATTCTGGTGTCGGATTTTTGGCTAAATTATAAGGGTTGTATATTAGCATAACGAATCGAGCGGAAAACAAGACCGCATGTGATATCATCTTTACTATAACGGCGATCAAAGATACCTGGTGCATTTTTTTTAAATGGCCGCCATGATGGACGCCATCTTGTCTGGAGTCTCTGCGGCCACTTTTTTTTCTTGTTAACAAGTGAAAAAAATTAGAGGAGACCCTAAGAAAGAAAATTAGTGGGGTGAAGTTGAGTCCTGGGGGGGGTGAAGAGGTCGACCAATATCTCCTGGACTATATGGTTCGTTAATTACTCGAGCGTATGTGGTCATATTATCTGTGAAACAGTGTGCGGAAAAAGAATGAATATATTGGCGCAACATAACATTTACTATTATAATAAAGTTGACATAGCTATAAGATAAATAATATAATCGAACACATGCAGATGTCAACTATTATGATACTAGAATGATCTAGAATGGTAAGTATGGTGACACATTCAGTTATTGGGCATGTAAATATGTAAAAGAACTGACTTTGAAACCCCCACCATATTATATATAATACAGGTCAAAGGAGGTTAAACATTTTGCACTGTAGACATATAAATAATTGTAGTGACCTATAAACTTGATAAATATGAAAACTACATCTCAGCTCATCCATACTGTACTTGTGGAAATTAATGTGAAGACGCAAACCATTTTTTCTTCAGTTGTCCTCTGTACGCAGAAGCAAGAAATCGGATGTGGGCTCGGTTGGATGAACTTAACGTGACCATTGTCTCAGAAAAAGATGTCCTGTTTGGTTTACAACAATACAGTGAAAAGCTACATGTGCGCATGTTGGAGCCAGTACAATCATGTATCTCATCCACAGTCCGTTTATCTTAATCTAATAATTTATCAGAATTCTCTCTCGTTATAGTTTCTCTTACCCCAATCTGCGAGACCATAGCCACACTAACAGCCACACTTAAACCGTAACTTTTGTCGGATTCCTTATGTCATTTTGCATTTTTGGTTTGTTAAAAGCGATCTGAAAACGGATTATGTATGCCTAGTAGGTGTGTTTTCGGGATTGACTTGTTTCCATTCTTGAATTTTGGCGGGTCGGCCTAAATCGGGGTCAACATCATTTAGAGAGCGTTTCGTATTTACAAAAAACGGTATATTGTGCCATCTGGCGTATGGTGATCGGTGCGATTTGAAACTTCTCCAAACTACTAGATATGACCATTACTTGTATTTTTGAAAATTTTGATGTGATCGGTTCATTCTTGTTGGCTACAGTTGTGATCAAAATGTAACACTGAGCCCTATGGAGATTCTAGTACTTTGGATAGACGGCACCATTTCGCGTATGATGATATGCGCGTACTGATATTCCTAAAAAATTCTAAGCATGAAACACATAGTCGGATTCCTTATGTCATTTTGCATTTTTGGTTTGTTAAAAGCGATCTGAAAACGGATTACGTATGCCTAGTAGGTGTGTTTTCAGGATTCACTTGTTTCCATTCTTGAATTTTGGCGGGTCAGCCTAAATCGGGGTCAACATAATTTAGAGAGCGTTTAGTATTTACAGAAAACGATATATGGTGCCATCTGGCGTATGGTGTTCGGTGCGATTTGAAACTTCTCCAAACTACTAGCTATGACCGTTACATGTATTTTTGAAAATTTTGATGTGATCGGTTCATTATTGTTGGCTACTGTTGTGATCAAAATGTAACACTGAGCCCTATGGAGATTCTAGTACTTTGGATAAATGGCGCCATTTTGCGTATTATGATATGCGCGTACTGATATTCTTAAAAAATACTAAGTATGAAACACAGACGTAGTTTTAACAAGAATGGATGTGATCAGATGATTCTTGCTGGGTACAGTTGCGATCAAGATTTAACACTTAACCATATGGAGAATTTCGTGTTATGCTCAAACGTTGATTGTAATATCATTGGCAATCGTGCGCAACTATATATGTAGACTAACACTCGTGTTTGACCCATTGTAATTATCCATGATTTAATAGATGCAATATATGATATAGTTATGCATCAAGATACAGTAATTGGCAAAAGTAAGTGTCGAATTGTTTTGTAATTTCGATAATATGCATGCAGCCTGTTGAATCAAACAAAAATATTCACAACAAGACTGTTCACGATGTGATTACATATTATATTATTGTTTTATTTGATACCTGTCTGTCTTGCTCTCCACTGACTAGTTTTTAAAACCGCATCGTTGATCATAACGGGATGTAGTGTCACACATACACAGGTATACAGATGGCAGTTGTGGGTTGTCATTGAGTTAACTCAATCGTTGTCATCGGAGTCTATCCCACATGCACTGAGAGAATCTTGTGTTTTCGCAGGATTTGTGCTACTGATAAATGGACATTACGGTGCAGCTGAGATCTTTATTATAGCGGCATAGGCTTTGCTTTCACACTTCCCACGCCAGTTAAATTTGGCCAACTTCAGTACGGCGAATGAAACCCAACATTCACAATCAATATTCTGACCACAGTTAGTCTCCACGCTTCGTGTATAGCTGTGAACAGTATATTCGAATTTCAACTAATGTAGAGCTTAATGAGTAAAATAGATATCAACCATAGTTGCATTTTCCTGTAAATTCCGAGTAGGTGCTTAGTAACCGTTACTAAGGAGCTATCGATACCTGTGGCAAAGTCTCCCGATCTTATAATGATCATGGCTGCATATATAGTTTTAGACATAAATGTGCCCAACTTTGAACAAAACCAGCACCATCTGATTAGACACTGACTGAATTAAGGAAATACCAATGAATGGTTAGTACACCATTGTGGCATTTGATTAGCAACCGTTGCTAACCTTAAATAAGACATATGATTCCCTTTGACGGCCAGGTACATCTCAAATTTCACATTTGGGTATAAACTGCATCGGAAACGCAAACGATGAATTACGACCCTATCAGCTACAATTGAAATTTCCAGTGAATTCCCGGTAATTTCCTAGACTAAGTTTCTCGATCTTATAATGATCAATGGCCCATGGGGCACTAACATGTACATTTTCATATCCGTGTCACCATTTGAACACAACCAATACCATCCGACTATAGACACTATCTAATTTACGGGAAAATACCACAGCCCAGAGTGTTGATCGGTTCAAAGCCAAGTATATTATTTGGGGAGAACGATCCATTAAGCCTAAGTCGATGGTTTGTTCACAACATATGGAGTCATGATACATTATGAAGGATGATGGAAGGGTCCCCTCAACTATGTTCTTCGACACAGTATTGTCCCCGCACTGTGTCACTTGCATCTTACTGTGTTGTACTATATATAAGACCAAGCACATAATACACATATAAATCTTCTTATAAATGAATTATCTCTTAGAAAGTGTCCAGAGATGTCTTGCCAATTTATACTGACAATTTATTTTTATTCTTGTGGCAAAGGATTTGAGGGAGTGATTTGTTATGCTGACTAAGGTGTTAATTTAGTATGTGAAACATGTATCCCGGGGGATATATCGAGTGGACGGAGAAAGTGTTTTCTTTATCATCAGATGAACATAATTTAAACTCCCAATTTTCATAAACCCGACCAGGAATTATAGAACAACAATCTATACAATGTATATGCCCAGCAATATTTAGCAATACATATGGACATGATAACATTGTTTAATATGTTTAAACAATACCACCCTCACCACATGTCTTAACATATCATTGACATAGATGAGTTCTTGTAGTTGTTACATTGATGCTGGTTGGGTTTCTCCAAATTTAATACTAAAACGGAATGATCCATAAGCTAGAGTGGCTGGTTTAGGACGTGGGAAGTTTTTTTTTTATTTCGTGGCCACGAAATTACTAATTCGTGGCAACGAAATGCTAATTCTTGGCGATTTATAACTGATTGTCCTTTGCATATATCCAGATACCTTTACGGTGTGGTTACACTTGATGATGTTTTAGAAACAATGCGTACGATCGCAGAGAAGCTACTATACACCCCTTATGGCACGGGACCCGGGCTCTATGGGGATATGAACGTCCGGTATAAACTAGCCCAGAGAGAACGGGGAAACACGGGTCAGGTGGCTCCAAGACAAACTGAATATTCATTAGTTTTTAGCACAAGGCCTCGAATGGGAATGACATTTCACTCGGCATATTGGCCGATTTAAGTCAAATAAGGTGTTTTGTAGGGTGGGCACAAAACAAACTTATAAATATTCACACTTTCAACCATACCAATCCAAAATGGTCGCCGCTCAGAAGGGCTCAAATAGGGTACACATTATTTCTCGGTCACTTGACCGGTATAGATCAAATAAAGGGTGTTGTACGGTGGCTCGTAAAGCAAGCTAATTTTTCACACCTTCAGCCCATTCGAGCGAAAATGATAACTGATCAGAAGGGTCCATATATGGTACCCTACAATTGCCCCCCCCCCCCCAATTTTAGGTCGAATACAGTGTGCTGTAGGGTGACCCCTGATGAGACAAACTAAATATTCACCCGCTTTCACAATCCCCGACCCAAAATGGCCGCCCCAGATGGGTTGAAATATGGCACCTATACAATTTCTCGGCCCCTTGACCGTTTAATGAGGTATAATTGGTGCTGTAGGGTGGCCCCAATATATACTGAATGTCGTGGGTGCCGATGTGACCCACCCCCAGGACGGCGGCAACTTTGGATCGGGTTGGTGAAAGGGGTGATTACGTAATTTGTTTTACGGGCCACCCCACAACACCCTTTATCTCAAATCGCCGTGGCCCGTGCAACTACAACCAGATCATCTCTATCCGCTTCCGTTACAACACTGGGACTGACGATCGTATATAACAATTAGTTATTTCATGGCCACGAATTAGTTATTTCGTGGTTACGAAATAAAAAAATATATTCCCATGTCCTAAAAGTTTTGACTGACACTTACATAAATATGACTCGCAGAATTGTTGGCACACAACTCCGTATTATACGGTACTTCGTCCTGGCAATAAACATTAATTTTGTCAATTGATGAAAAACAACATCGATCAATTTTACAACGACATCCTGAAACTTTAGTCATGATAAACATTACATTTGTAGAATAGTGGGCAGTATCACTGAATCACGTGATTGTGATGTATATGATTGATGTGAACCACATTTTATCAACTATTGTATCTGGTGTCCTGACTATATTGTAAGTTAATTTGGTAAAATCACGATATATTACGATATATTACACGTAAGAGCCATGCATATATGTTAGCCATTACGTTCCACCATGCGCTGTTATCATTTTGAGTAAATTGTCAAACTCTCTTTTGGGTCCAACGTAAACTAACTAGTTTTGTTCGCAACTGTAGTACACTACCAGCGGAGACTTATCTGACGACACCATTCTCAAAATACATTTCAGAGTTATACTTGACATAATTATGTGTGTAATTTCAACTCGCACAATTCATGAAAAAGCTAATCGTGTTAGTTAATATCTGTATAATCAGGAAACGCCCTTTAAATTTTTAAAACCGTCCAAACAATTTGTTTCCCACTAAAATGTCAGACTGGAAACAAGTAGACTCTGAAAGTAGACCGCCATATTTGATACTTTTGTTAATTTCAACTCGCACATCCACCAGAAGGTTAGTTATGATGATTATCATTTGTATAACAAGCAAACGCTCTTTAAATTCTTAAAACAGTCCAAAAACACTTTTTTCCTATAAAATTTCAACTGGACACAGGTAAACACTGAAAGTAGACACGCTATTGATAAATAAAACGTTTTAGACAATCCAAAATTGCGCGACCGTTGTTTTCGACCAAAGGAATCTGACTTGTGAAATCAGCGAGGGTGAGGGTAGGGTTAGCTTTTCTGCGATATCTTTACCAAAGATGTGGCATATGATCAAGATATCCTTGTAGATTGTTCATATTCGTCTATATGTGATGTAGCTGATTGTAAGAATATACAATACCTTAATATTTGGGAAAGAAAATTGAATGTGCAGTCATAAATACAATTCATCTGGTGATTTTATGATAAAATTTCACATTAAAGGTACGGTTGGCCTTGGCGGTGGGTATCCTGTGAAAATATTTCCACCCGTCAAAAACCGCCACAAACAGAAAGAACAACAAAATGTAGACAGACTTTGTCCGTATACAAATAAGAAATATCGCATAAACAGTATGTTATTGTCATATCTTTGACCATTGTTATGTAAACAAAACCATAAAAAGTAACTTTTCTGTTGTTTGTTTATATTATGATGGTAAACATAAAGAGCGTTCTTTGTTGGTGAATTCCTGATATGGAACTAATAAAGAGCGTTTATGCCATTTGTGTGTGATTATCCAGCAGCATTGTGCTGTCTTCTGTAACACAATCAGGCTCTTGCTTAGGTAAAATATAGTAAATCTGTATGATAACATGCTGTTTACGCGATGATCATGGTATATATGAACGAAACTGTATGCGTTTTAATGTTTTTCTGTTTACGGTGATTGGAACAAATATGAATATTTTCGACAACTAAGGCCTCACGTGCCTTTAAGATATGTAATTAAGTAATTTGTGGCAAGATCTCTCCATGTTTATCGATTTCTAAGAACAAAGAAAGCCACTTACGAACTTGCTATGCGTAATAGCATGTTTTTATTACCAAGTGGACGGGAAAAAAATAGAGGGGTACACAAACAAAAGCCTCACATAAACCTGTTTCCACTAAAATATCAAGCTGGAAACAGGTAGATTCTGAAAATAGACACACTGGTGGTATATAAACTGTTTTCATATCGCTTTTAACTTCCGAAAACGCGCGACCATTTTTTTCGACATAAGGAATCCGACTATGGGGTGAAATTCCTATTATATATTGCCACGCGGTTAATATAGTTGTCCCTCCCACAACACTGTCCTCAAATTGATATTTTAGGCGGGCGTGCACCACACTGTCGCAAACTCATCGAAATGGCCATTCATGCCACCAACACCAAACAGCTCTGCAGTTCTTGCTTCGAACTGAACCCGGCTACAGCTGATGATTCGGATAATTCCCTATACATCTCTAACCAACTAGTCGGAACATAGGAACTAATATATAGCGTATTATAGCGAAGAACAAGCGCGGGGAAACGTTAATTCCAACCCTAGATCCCCATCGATTATTTTGCTGGTTAGCGATCGATAGCAGAAAATACCAAGACGAGGCCATCTTCTGCAGCAAATTATACCGTGAGTACAATCGATGTTATGTTGGGCGCATTTGACATGCCGTGCGTGACCGTGTTGGTTTGAAAACACTCAAACAGTTTTGGCACATATTCCTGGCACAATCATGTCTAAATTATTATTGTTTTTAGTGGGGTGAGTGACGATAATGGTTTAATGATTAAATATTTTACGCACGAAATCTACAAACGTTGAAGTTTAATAATGATTGCACTGATTTTTAATTTGTTCAACCAATATTTATCGTGTTAGTGTAGAATACAGTAATGCCCTAAATAATCGACTCCTTAACCAGAGCAGAATTATGGGTAACTTTTCAGGATTTAGTCGGAAAGCTCTCACTGAGATTATTTAGGGCATTACTGTATAATATATGTTTTCTAAAACTTGAAGTTTTTAGATGAGCATTGCCCCACTGTTGATTAATACATGTACTAGACACACAAGGCTTGTAGTAGAAAATATCCATCCATGTATAGATAGGAGTTGCTTCATTGTTCAAATATATTTTTAATTTGCGGTATACCAGTAAATATATTTAACCATTTCTATACTAAAGAATGATTGATGAGTAGTTATCCCAAATGAAATGCTCAGATAATAATTTTAACACACGACAATCGTTTGATAAACTTATTATACAAAGATTTGACTCAACAAATAGGGCCCAAATCTGTACTTTTATTTATCGGTCGTCTGCTTTATCAACTCCCTCCAAATGAATAATATACCATTCCGATTTACACGTTTAAAACTGAATGGGAGAATCCATTCTATATAGAAAGGGTTAATTAATTCATAACAAACGATAGTTATCGTCGTTTCAATTATCTTCGACTGCAGTCTTTGTCGTGTTGTATATTCAGCCCCCGATGATAATACAATCAACATAATTATATATGGTTTGTGCTAAAATCCCCAAAAGGACGCGAATTCATAACTATAAGCTATATATCTACACAATCTCTATCAAAGCGCACCAGTCATCAGGGGGGGGGGGTGGGGGGGGGGGGGTAAAAATGCACGGATCGTGGCCCACAAAGAGCGTTTATATAGATCAGAAGAGCACGTGGTAATAAAGAGCGTTTGTTGTAACAGGAGAACGTGACGACAAACAAAAGAGCGTTATGTACGGGAATGTAGCACGTGGTTATAATTTAAAACATAAATCGGAACTTTAAATGCATCTACGTATCAAATCTCGGACAGTTTTCGATTATTTTTTTATGATGTTACTTTGAGAAATATTGTTTTCCAGTTGTGTACAACCAACCTAGATCTAATGTTATAATCACATGCACATGCAGGTTAGGTCAACCCAAACGCACGCATGCAGTCTCAATTAATTCTATATATATACTCGATAGAAATGAGAGCGAATTACCTGCTTTTTATTGACGTGTTTGTGAGGAAATCTTCCATATAAGTATGTTATTCCTGATTCCAATTTATGTGTATATTATGATCTAAAGACAACCAATTATCACGAAGATCACCGACGACAAAGCGGATGTTGGGACCGGTACATCTGGAACGACCCCATATTCATGGCAAATTAGATATAAGAAACACAATTAAACGCGTTTTCAGCACAAAATATATTTTTATTTCCCTCCTCTCAGTTTGAAAATATATGCAATTTGATTCAAACGAGTCATCCGATTTGACACCACAAAACGTCAAACTGCCTAAATCCGGAATTTGAGCTATAGTATACAGTAATGCCCAAAGTAATTGACCACTTAACCACAGCATAATTATGGGTAATTTTTCAGGATTTAGTCGGAAATATGGCTTGTTGCCATTCATCGGAAAGCTCTCGAAAAATTACCCATAATTCTGCTGAGGTTAAGTGGTCAATTACTTTGGGCATTACTGTAGTAACAACTGGAAAATCTAAAATCAATGGAGTGCAGATGTCCTCTGTACTCGTGTCTGGGGCATTCACCTACTCTATGTGTTGCAACACATTTTCTCAAGTGGCTGAACTGAATAAAGGACTTACCACAAAGCTCAACACCATGCAGTCTATCTGCAATGTCATCACTGCACTGGTACACTATAGTAGTACTTTGATGACCAAATTGATCGTACGTCCATATGATGAGATAAGTATTTTTTTTCAAACGCGTTTGACGTTAACTATAATCATGATCTCGTTTATTGCGGATGTCTCTACAAAAGAGGTAGCTATGCGATCAGTACATCTTCAGTTCACTAGACAGTGTTTGCAGGTAAACCGCTATAAGGTTCCACCACATCTGTTTTTCGAAAGTTCGAAACACCAGTGATATCTAATATATATTTTTCGACATGAATCATAACTTATTGATTTTTTTTAAACGAAGCTACCCATTATCCCCAGCTAGTGCCTCGTGAATTCGAATATATATTATAACGACATAGGGATGGGTTATTTCCACATGGGTGTTATAATATTCTAACCAAGTCAATGCCTACCGATGACAACACGATGGCATACCCACGTAATTGGGCTAGTTTAGTTAGTATAGGGCGGCATTGCATCCGCAGTTCATTACTCTGAGACTATTCTGATTGTATTCCCGACCGTGGTTATCTTGAGCGATTTGATGGGTTACAATATCAAGTTATAATCACTCACTGGAATCAGGCATTGTTCTGTGCATTCTCATAGTTGTGTAATTAGTGTAACTACTTGTGGATTCTTTGACCGCACAGCATTGGAACGTGTCGTTATCCAATTCGTGCTGAAAAAAAAAATCAAGAGCCGCGGTGGTAACTGTTGCCAATTTTCTTGCCAAGACTTAATTTGCTCTTTGGTGGAATGCTAATTTTTATGTGGATTTACAATGCCTTCAATACAAAATTAGCTACGCATTTTACTTTTTCTGAGTGAATTAGCCTAATTGCTAGCCTCGCGAAGGACAGTGCAAGTGGACCTCATTTTGGCATTCGATTTGCATTCGATCGCCGCCAGGGAATGTATAGTTGACGCAGCGGGAAATTTGGTGACACACATGCAGACCGATTCAAACGCATTTCTTTGGAATTACCGTGGACGTCTGTGTCTGTCAGTTCTCTCTGGACAAGGTAATGGTATGAATGTTTACTCATTGCCATATCAACCGAACTTTATAGACGTCCGAACCAAGAGCTCGTATAAGCAGCGGTCAGGACACAATTCACGTTCGTCATCAGACAAAGAATAATATTGCACACTAAACTGGCTACATTTCGTAACGTCGAGCTGACTGATTAGAATACGCATACGCATACGCGGTCGGTTCTATTGGATTTTTTCGGCACCCAAGTTCTATCTTCTGTTCTCAATAGTAGCATCTGCATACGACATTATTTTGGAATGAGTTGAAGTTGCTACCTGCTAATGTTATAGAGACAATTTAAATTAGTTCCTTTACATTCATAACAGTGTTTGAAATAAATACTGAAGTAGAACATTTGATCAGAAACCGTTAACCACACAATGTAGGCTTAGTATTAAGGAGCCAACCGCAAAGAGCACGTGGTCTGTGTCATTTGGAGCTGTTATGATTTTCTGATATGGGACGAAAAACTTGATATATGCGAGACCTAATTCAAGAATTCTTGGACCTGGGAATGGATTCCCCTGATATCGCAAACAATTGCAAATCCGAAACGTATCCTCTCTATCGACACGATGACAGCGAACAGAGCACCCCGAAACAAGTCTGTATTCGTCCACCAGAAAACGGACACAACGGCTCGACAAAGGGATATTTCTCAAACTGTTTAAAACCCAACGACATGAGCCACCAGAAGACATTCACTCGGATCGACTTCGGTGACTTCTATCCCGATGGTGGCTGGGGGTGGTTCATCGTGATGGCCGGCACCATAGTCAACATTCTTTGTTTTGGTATCCACTTCTCTTTCGGTACCCTCTGTCAAGAACTCAAAATCTTTAAAGACAACGAAATTGGTAAGTAAAATCAATTCCATATATGCAATGAGGTGACCAGATGGTCTGTATTTTCGTTGGGGTGGGGGGGGGGGGGGGCTCTGAATTTCAAGCTGTACCACTGGAACCAGACCAATTTCCCTCGTAAACTTCATCCCACTGGCTAAAATAATATTCCAATTGATGTACTCCAACTTAACACCCCTTTGGTTCGACATTTCTCGTACGTGGGCGATGTTGCTATAAGCTTTGACTGCAAGTTGTAAAATAATATCCAACCGAAATCATCGCACAATTCATAAAAATCTCATCCTGTTTCCCCTGTCAGATTCAAACTGCCACATGCCGTTTCAATCATAAAATTTCTAACGATTGACCACTGTTAAATCAACTGTTCTAATATAGAGATACGACATGTCTAGGTTTCCAGTTTCACAAATGTATATGCATATAATAGAATGGTTTCTAAACCATCTATTATACCGTATAATATCCAGTTTGTCCAATGTCGAAATAGAAGCTTACTTGTAAACTTGTATATTTATAAACGAAGTTTATTTGGTAATTCTGTTATATTCATGATTCCGCGGGGCAGTCATGCCTTGTGCCTTATGAGTCTTCGGTTTCGAATGTGCATGCTGTGTATTATAGTATATAGTTAAAAAGAAACAACTATATCTAAAGTAATTTCGCGTGGCCAAAATGTATGATTGTTATTGCACCAGGCGCACATCTTTTTTATTTACACCGAGGACATAAAGGAATATAATTATGGAAAATTTGGTCTGTAGCTGACAGCCTCCTGAAGTTATATCTTGATCTGCGCTCATTCGATGACAATAATGCTTGCAACATACATAGATTCACGTGGATTTCACAAAGTCTCAAACAAACCACATCAGTAGAAAGTCTGCTGCATGTATCTTTATTGATTTTAACTGTTCTAATTCGAGGACAATAACGCTTGCACCATGCAGAGATTCGCGTGGATTTCAGTCTAAAACAAAGCTTTGAGGAAACCATGTGGCTATAAACATCGATAACATGTTTTATTAACCCTTTGATCCGGATACGTCCAGGAATTCGATATACAATATCCAGAACCGTTTATCGCCGATCAGTTTTGGTTATGGGTCATTGGATTGGTGATATCGATTTTACTTTATGTGACGTCACCTGTCTGTTTGCAGGTGAAGGTCGCTACTACAGTTTGTTTATTATCACGATATCGATCGCACCTGTAACAATATACATTCTGACGTCTGGGGACGATCGGGATTCACGAAGGCAATGCTACAAGACACCGTTAACGTTCTGATAGCTTGCAGGGCCGACAACTCTGCCCAGGGAAGCTGTGCAATCAAACTATATATACATAAACCGAGTACAGACAGCCGCGATCCGTGTATCACAGTGCATGCATTTGCACATGCATTGCCGATTGGGAGCACATGCACCTGGAAAATTCCCTGAACTCTCTTATATATATCATGCACACAAGTCCTTCGCGTGTTTGTTATCTATTAATACAGAGAGCTTTTGCAATTAGGTTTATATAAAATATGGATCAGGGAACCGCCTGAAACGCTTTCCGATGTGCAGAATGAATTGAATTGAATTGAATTGAATTTGTTTATTAGCTCATAATAATAATAATAACTAGAGGTCAGATTCCATGGAATCAGATATACTTCCATGGTATTCCATCCCATCCCATCCCGACCTTGGCCTTCAAAATTGTCAATCCAAGGTCAAATCGGGTAAAACAGACGGATTTCCACGAAATTTGATACCTAGGGGTACTTTTGTCCGGGGAGTCTTTGGGCGGGTCAAGTCGTGACCCCGACCTGACATTGACCTTCGAAATGGTCAGTTCAAGGTCAAATCGGGTAAAACGAACGGATTTCGACGAAATTTGATACCTAGGAAAACTGTTGTCCGGGGAGTGTTTTGGATAGGTCAAATCGTGACAATAGGTTACTTTTATAGTAGAGCGGACATACCTATATAGTATATATGTGAGCATATTCATGCATTTGCCTTGCTTCTTGATAAGTCCGTTTGAATTTGCGTCATGAAGAGAGGGTTTGAATTTGAGTAATATATATCACCCGTCACAACGTTGTACGCTACCAGGGTTAAACCGCTCAATATAAATCATTAAAAAGTGTACTAATCTTGCGTTTAGATACTACTTATCACATCCACTCATCGAAAAGTTTTTATCTCAATATATGATTTTCGGAGTAATTTTGCCCATTTGATCTTCGGTGGAATTTTCCAAATCTGAACCCACCCGACATAAACACTCCCTTGAGCAGGTTGCGTTTATATTAGAGAGGTCAAATTTTAGAGGCATACCTACATTATGCCGGCTTATGTACCACCGCATTAAACCCGCGCCTACATCAGCCCGTTTGGATTTGGGGCTAAAAATCGGCTAGTGATAGACTACAGAAGTATACATATTTATTATATATAGCGTTGTCACGAGTAAACCGTTCCATCTGAAAATTCGAAAATGACACTTTAGATGCGCGTGAAAACTACCCATCAGATGTACTCGTCAAAATGTTTTTATCTCGATGTTTGAATGTTGCCCCTTTGCGATTTTCGGTGGAATTTACCAAAAGTCTCAACCCACCCCATCTTGCATTCTCCGCTGGGTAGGTTACTTTTAAAGTATAGCGGTCAAGATTGGGGGGGGGGTGGCTTGAATAGAATATCCAAATGTACCTGCTACGGGCATTACCTTGCTCTTTAATTAGCCCGTTTGGATTTGGTGGGAAGAATAGGTGCATTTTCCCGTTCCCCGTATATAGCGGCAAGGGGTTTATATAGTCACGCATTTCAATCAGTTTTGATATAAAGTTTATACACAGTTATATGCCTATATATTTAATACTAATATATTTTCTTATAAATTAACAGCGCAGTGCGTAGCTGAGTGGTGACAGCGTCAAACCTTCAGTTTGTGTTTTATTGCGACGTGAGTTCGAATCCCGTCAAATTATCTACTATTTTTTTTTTTTTTAACATGCTTTGGTGTATTTTAATCATCAAATACGAATAATACCAAACTAAAGATAATGTAAAGATGCTTTTTATATTCGGGGGGTGGCTTGAATAGAATATCCAAATGTACCTGCTACGGGCATTACCTTGCTCTTTAATTAGCCCGTTTGGATTTGGTGGGAAGAATAGGTGCATTTTCCCGTTCCCCGTATAGCGACAAGGGGTATATATAGTCACGCATTTCAATCAGTTTTGATATAAAGTTTATACACAGTTATATGCCTATATATTTAATACTAATATATTTTCTTATAAATTAACAGCGCAGTCCGTAGCTGAGTGGCGAGAGCGTCAAACCTTCAGTTTGTGTTTTATTGCGACGTGAGTTCGAATCCCGTCAAATTATCTACTAGTTGTTTTTTTTTTTAACATGCTTTGGTGTATTTTAATCATCAAATACGAATAATACCAAACTAAAGGTAATGTAAAGATGCTTTTTATATTCGAATCGGATATAAAACAATAAACACGTGGGTCGGTTTTCGCATATATAACATGAAGCGCGCTTAATGAACGTTCGGTCCGAAGAATATAATGAGTGATTAACAACAACACACAAATAGTTTGAACGTAATCGAACAGAAAAGAGCGTTCTCTATAAGTAGATTCCTCTATGGTAGGAATAATGAGCGGATGTTTCACGTTTGCTTTTTTGACAAGACTTAAATGACGGAGTACGAAACTATCAGTGGTGTTTTAGTTTGCGAAAGTATAAAAGGAGTCATTTCCAATTCGGCAGACATATACTCACGGAAAGAATTGAATGTCTATCAGCAGTATACTACGGTTTATAACAATATACAAATTGATCTTACGAAACTGATGATGTTTGCATGTTTCTATGTGTTATCGTTGTTATCGCAAATGGAATAATTGGCTATACGTCGTCATTACGTTAGTAGAAATATACACCATATAACGAAGTCTTGTGTGATCAAATTAATGTAATGTTTGTATTTTGTTTGGTTGTATATGATATGCAGTGCGTTGAAGATGCGAAAGAAAATACAAAAGTGAAATGCACGCACGCAGATAGCTCATGACACACTATACACGATAAAATGATAATTTACCACACACCATGGGCTACACAATTTACGAATAGGTGGGTTTATATTAAAATCCAAGTTATTTGCTTTATAACGGCTCCGATATGAACTCATACCAATATAGCACTCTGGAAATGATTGTTGGAATTCGACGGGCGTTCTATCAGTTCTCTGGTAGAGGAATGAGACTGGACCGCGGCATGATGGGTGTATTCGAATCGGAGGTAGGTTCCATCCCACGGAGGATGGGGTAGCCGGAGGAAGGAGAGAGGGGAGTGACAAATTTTTGGCGTATATATAGATAATATATATTATATATATAAGCGGAATTATTTTGAAGAGCTCTTTTCACTTGACTGAGAAAAAAATAATGTTCTAAGTCCAAAAGTTTTGGTTGAAATATTGGAGCCTTTTTCAAAAAGTGAAAACAAAATGAACGACTTTTCTGGGACAGGTCGATTTGGATCCGTTTTGGACTCTGGATTTCCCAAAAGTTATCTCCGTTTCGCGTGTAGCATAATATGACTTTTATGAATAGGTAACGGATAGTTTGGGGAATGAGATGTGAGCTTGTACAACATTCGTTCATAGTTCGCGAATTACATTTGGATAGACATATTTATGTTATATCCCAAGTTTCATATGATTCGGAGAAGAATTAAAAATTGGTACCGCAGACCACCCCTCCCCTGACCCACAATACTGGACCGACACTTGCAAACTTTGAGGGCCCGTAACTCTTGCATTTCTTCTCGGATTACAAAAATCCTTTCCGGTATGGGTTTGTTTTCGTTCATGGAATCTACATACTTAAATAGATGAATGTCAATAAAAAAAAAAAATTGCGAAAATTTTGCCCCCACCCCAGTGTAAAAATATATGGCCAACCCTGTCAAATTTTCTTCTTCGGACTAAGCTGACAACGGTCAACACGACTACAAAAACCAAATACAGTTATCTGGAATGATACGGGAGGACAACAGAGTACAATAAAATAGAGGTTTGCCAACTATGGGCGGTAACTCTTCAGGGAAAGCGCGGACACAAGTTTTTATGCCCGTGGGCAGTAGTGCATATCGAGATGTGCATACGGTCTAATTTTCGATGCTCTGCTTCTTATAATTTCCGAGATAATAAAATGACATTTTTTCAAATAAAGGGAGATAACTCCTCGGTGAAAGTGCGGACAAAATCTTTATGGGCCATAGGCATAGAACTCATGTACCCCAACCTACTTACCAAGTTTTAGTGTCCTACTTCTTGTACTTTTCGAGTAATAGTGATTACAAAAGTGTCAAGTATAATAATAAGAATAATAATAATAATAATAATAATAATAATAATAATAATAATAACAATGAAAAATAATCGCAAAAGGGCCATAACTCCGCCAAGAAACATTGGGCGGAAATCCGGATACCATTATATGTAGTAAACCTTCGATGCCTACATTCGCTAGAGATTTCGCGTTCCTACTGCAATCAGTTTCTGAGTATTTCGAAATAAACGGAAAACGACCTCAGTAGAAAAACAATATACTTCCTTGGTTACACCATGGAAGTATAATTATATATAGCTAAATATAGTTGATTAGCTGAGGATGAGAAACTGACATAAATGACAGTGAAGAATGAGTATAGATGGGTGAAAGATTTTTTATAAAAGGTTGGAAAGGATAAGTATTAGTAGCCTATTAATAGTGTATTGTGTGCACCAATACTGATTATTATATGACTTATATAAGGTATGGCCAGAAGAAGATACCAAATATTTGTCACATATGAAGTAAATGGCTAAATCAACTTAAATAATTAAATAGCAAAAGGCAGGTGCATAGAAATGCAATAATAATTGAATATTTTTGCACCGTGCATGGGTTTCAGTTAAATAGTTATTGAATGGAAATGGCTAAATTAAGTTAAATAATTAAATAGCAAAAAGCATTTTTAGAATGTAAAGTGATAAGATCTACCAACAGTGATTCCAGTGCACGTTTATGTATTTGTACCACATGATCACCCAAATTCCACCCCTTCTATATGGAAGCTCAAAGACAGTCCGCCTCATGGCAGGGAGTGCTTTGTTGTGTCTTACCTCACACCTTTAGTAAATATCTTTAGACGCGTGCTAAGTCTTTGACTCAAACAACAGCAGTTTGAAATTCAGACCAACATAATTATCATGATTGTTTATTGCGTTAAGCATTCATTCAGTCTTTTAAGATAGAACATGCAAAACATATAAATATAGAATATTATAAATAGTGGTGGCGGACAACTATTATCAAAGGGTACAGCATAAAATTTCTAACATTTATATATCAATCAATGCATTCTGTAATACTCAAGCAATTACGTGATATAACACCTGTACATATATAATTTATAGGATTATATATAGCACTATATACTTATGTATATACTGTTCAGGCAGTGGGGTATCGGTGATGCCTTGCACTTGTGTAATTCGTGCATGTTCGTGCGTGAATACCGAAATATACACACACATTCGCGCACGTCAACGCCTATATAATTATGTCATCATATTTGTGATCACGAGAACAGCTATTATCTGCACATGCACAAGAAAATTCGTGTTGGAGATAGCATAATTATGTTTATATAAAATCATGTTGCTCCTGAAACTCGCTAACTATTTTTCGCGAATGCCATTTTTTGAAAAATCCGTGAAATTTATGTCTTGGCCCAGTAGTATTGAGGAATATAAACATTTCTCTAAGCGCTTTCTGCTTCTCACAAATCATCATAATGAATTGTACTGATCCTCAATTTCTGGTTTGCATGTCGTGCACATCTTGTGCCATTCTCCCATTTCCGAGGTTGTTCTGATAGTTTCATTTTATAGTATTTAGTGTAAACCATGTCGTTTTTATAATGTTTTCTTACTTTCAGATTTTAGAATGAAATTGTCATGTGTTGAATAATTACCAACCGTATATGGTTGTTAGGTTTGACAGTTGGATAATAAACGCTCTTTATTGGTCTTATAATGTATTAGTGCCCCTTTAAGTCATATGAGGTCAAAGCGCCTATTCCATGACAATCCACTGGTCAGTTAACACACCTGTAACAGTGATAATCTTTATTGCTCATATTTGCCCATTTAAGTCGCCTGAGGTCAACGGCATCTATCTGATGACACGCTACGCATAACTTTATCCCAGTCAACATGACATGTCTAAGAAGATTTCCCGGTCAAATTACCATATGCACAAATTTTCAGCTCAGAGGCTCCAACCGTTTGGTCGCATCTAGCCAATATATATATGCCCTTTTAAGACATATGAGGTGAATGGGACCTATCCAATAACGCTCTCCGGGCCAATATACCCCAATTTACAAATGTTCAGCTCCGATGGTCCAGCCGTTTGGTCGCATATAAGCGGACAAACAAACGAACAAACAGAATTAAGTTTAATTAGTATAAACTTGAATTCTATAAACCACCAATTGAATATTATTATATCAGAGGAAGTCTCTTATTTTTAAAATCCATAAATTACATTTGGGCTGCAGGATAATAATAACAGTGCTTGTATTAATTGAGACTGACGTATTGTATGTGTTTATAAATCCACTGACATGCTTTTTAGCTCACCTGAGACGAAGTCTCCGGTGGAGCTATACATGTAGTCATCACTCCTCGTCCGTCGTCCGTCCATCGTTCGTCCGTCAATAATTTGAACATTTTCTCCTCTGGAACCATAACACCGAATGGGTTCATATTTTGTGTGGATGTTCCCTAGGTGACTCTCATTCAGATTTGTTCAAATGAGGTCACTGGGTCAAATAGTTGCGAAGCCAGGGCCATAACTCTTTCCCTCCATAGTAATTCGTTTAAACATCTTCTCAAATACCATCAGGCCAAATGGGTTCATATTTGGTATGAAGGATCCTTTGGTGACTGGGGTTCATGTTTGTTCAAAGGAGGTAACTGGGTCAAATTTGGGCGGGGCCAGGGAGAGAACTCAAAAAAATATTTAAATTTGTTTTTAACTCCATGGTCAATTATATATATATAATTGACCATGGAGTTAAAAAAGGGCCCCCTGGCCCTTTACTCAAGTTCACTGCTTCTGCCACCCTGGTCCCAAAAATAATTTTTACTCAAATTCTTGACATAATCATTAATAAGAAGCATTTACTTTGGCTCTAACTGTATGCCGGGTATGCCTACACATGTCAAGTGAAATCTGACATTTTTATAAACATTCCCTGGAGATCTGCTAGAGGTCATTAATTCCCAATTACAACAACAATCTATCTATGTATTGTTAAAATCTTTCAACAGGCCATTTAACACTCCCACGTCCTCTTGAAAAGTGTTCTTTGAAAGAACCACCATCTCTATTTAGTTCATATTTAATATTGAGGCTCCTTTGGTTGTGATTCAGATTTGTTCAATCAGGGTCACCAGGTCAAGTAGTGCAAGGCCAGCTACATTACTCTTTCTCTCCATATTAATTCATGATATGTCTTCGATGCAAGAATCAAATGGCCTATTTTGCTTATATTTGGTATGAAATTACCTTGGGTGACAGATTTGTGAAAATGGGATCACAAAGTCGAATAAGGGCAAAACCAGTGACATAACTATTTCACCACATAGTAATTCTTAAAATATGTTTGCAAAAGCCAGGAACTAGTTGGCTTATTTAGCATGGAATGTTCTTGTTTGACTGCAATTCAGATTAGTTTAAATGGGGTCACCTGGTCAAATATGGGCCAAGCGAAGGATCGTTATCCTCTTAATATGCTTCCTTCACAAGGACCATCAGGTCTAATTTACTGATATTTAGTATGAAGGGTTCTTTGGTGTCTGGGATTCAAATTTATTCAGATGGGGTCACCAGGTTAAATATGGTGGGACCAGGGACATAACTGTATGCCTCTATAGTAATACTTAAAATGTCTTCTCAAGAGAGGTTGGACTATTTAGCACCTATAGTGACTGAGATTCAGATGTGTTAACATGAGGTCAACCTGTTAAGAAATGACGGGGCTATGGGGACTTAACACTTTTGTGTCTAATAAAATCATTAAAATACAAAATTCATTAAAACATCTACATTGGAACTACCTGACTGATTAATCTGACATACGTATATGGTGTTTTGGGTCCATGGATAATTGGGCTTCAAATATGTCTAAAAGGCGCTTGTGAGATTGGAAATTTCCAACAATTGAGAAAGTTTGAGATGTCGGTTGTGAAATTCAAACCTAAGACTTGTGAGCTGGAGCCCGGTCGGGAGGGGACATGTTGAGCTGGAGGGGGGGGGGGGGTGATCAGTAGTGTACAGTTGGTAATTTCAAGGTAGATATTCACCGATCTACATACATGAAGCCTCTCTAGCCACATATCCTGTTTAGATCTACTTCTTTTAAAGTGATTATGAAAAGTTATGACTGTTGTGGTCTCCAGAGTCCCAGTCTGATCAGTCTTTGCAGTCTGGTGAGCGACCCCACACTACCCACAGTCTTTGACTGTCTTGTTATAGACTATCTTGTGTTGATAATTTCATTAGTGTGGGTAAGATTAACCCCTTACTATCTCATTTGATAACTCAGATATGTATCGTTGATTATTTTTATATTTCATGGCATATATGGCAGATTTTGGTACGCCGAAAAAAATCATCACTTTATTACCCTGTTGTTACGTCGGGCACCAATCATGTAGACGCAATGTGCATGACAACTATTTTTGTTCTGCCATGCATTCCAATAATTTGTGTTATTAAGTACATTTGTCTATTCTACATTAGCACATAACATTAAACTCTATAATTCAACATAAAATCTCAAGATTATGATTTCGTTCACAAGGGATGGGTTAAACATCTACCGATCGTGATCGGCCTCTCGTTTGTCAATGTTTCTGATTGAGTCCCACGTTTAAAGACATATTGTGTACTTATTCGGGTTCGTTAAACTGTTAAGTTAGTATTCAGGCATTCTGTCAACTGGAGGAATATATTTATTCTACTACATCGTCGAAAATCTTAAGCAAATCGACCGTACCACTCCACAGAAAACATCATCTGAACTACACTCAATTGTAAATATTTACTTCTCGTTTCGGGACGCAACTATCGGCGATAAAGTAACGAAAACGATTTCGCCATCGAGAGTCACTGAATTTAATTAAATAATAGTGACGATGTGTCTTATCAGTTTGGATTAATATTTGTAAAACTAACTACTTTAAGCAAGGTTATCCTCCATTTCTATTTGATCACCCTACCGGAGTGCTTCACATCACTTTAAGGGGATGACACTTTCACCAGCCGTCAGTGGATGTCTTCAGCGTCTCCTGGAATTCACAAACAGGTCGCCATTCTTAGAATGTATAAGGTGTCGCCAAAAATAACGAGAAGCTAACTCATCGCAATCAAATTAGTTGCCTTTATAGAGATTCTGCCAGTCCCTCGTTCATCATGCTCAGTTCTATTTGCGGAATCGAATGTCCAAAATAGATTCGGAGAGAAAACAATCGAAAAAATGTCTCATTGTCCGCGTTCAATTATTGTTCCAAATGTAGATTTGTATGACGTCATGAGTTTATTTGCTAGCCGGGAATAGATCGCTTGCTCTGCGATCGATAGAGTATTCATCGCATGTCTACACCGGTCGCTGCTCGGCACTGATTGATTTTAACCCTGGGCTTAATTTGTTCAATTACGAGTTGTGTTGAGCTCATATCTGTTCGGAGCAGTTTTGGTGTGAACTATGTCCTTCTAAATGTCGAGCCATCCCAAAAAATAATTACCCATTCGTCATTTAATTTATCAACTGATTACTGCATTTGTTTTATTTTTTTGATGATTATTTTCTTGATATTTTCTATACAATTAGGCAGAAAATAATCTCTGCTGTCTAATTGTGACAAATTTAGTGCTTTTTATTTGATCAAAATTACATAGGAATTATTATAAACATTACTAAGAAATCGTGCACTCTCTCCTTCGTATGTCCATTCAAACAAACTCACAGAAACCAATAACACCATCATCCACTCATCGCCTCTTTCACCCAGGGTGACAATATACTATATGTGTACTTTCCTGAAGTTTCTTCGATCATTACTCAAATTTAAATCATGTGGTAATAGTATTTTACTTGCAGTATATCGAGCTGTATGTGTAACACAACAACACATCTTGATAGTGCATGTGAACTCCATATATTTACTTATGGGGAAATTAACCCGATTTCTCTTCCCTGTGTGTCTTCGTTTGCACTTGCAAGACAATATTTTGAAATTGATACGATAACATTATATTTCATATCTGTTCTAGTTCTATCATCGCTTAAATACGGGGAACCGGGTCAATGTGCCCACTCGTTCGCAGGGACGTGGATAGAGGGTCCTCGTTGGGGGTGGGGGTGTCCACATTGAAATGTCCAACTGCACACCATTTCATCCTGACCAAACTCACAGGTTCGCATAATTCCATTTCCACCCTCTGGGTTGGATATTTCAAAATGGTGCCTCAAGCTTTCCAACTGGTGCAAATGTCCAACTTGACACCGCTCTAAGGTTGAACATTTTCCATCTGATGACCATTTCAGACCAATTATTTTACAAAAGTAGAAAATAAAAAATATTCTACTGTTGGTCTAAAAACAACAAATTCCAACTGCAGTAATGCCCTAATTAATCGACTCCATAACCACAGCAGAATTATGGGTAATTTTTCAGGATTTAGTCGCATATGGCTTGTTGCCATTAATCGGAAAGCTCTCCCCTTGAACATTTTGAACAAAGTTGGGGGATGGACCCCAACCGCCATTATTTTCCATCAGTTCAAACACTGGGAACGTTTTGAAGTTCTAAGGGGGAACTTTATAATATTGAACAAATAATACTGGAGATATTTTTCTTAGTCAATATCTGCTCCTTCATAATGTATTGAATATCTACCGTTGGTGAAGGGCCCAGCTCGAGATTACATTATTAAAAGGGTACTGTACACTAAATCCGACCATTTATGGGACCATCTGATTTTATACTCAACAGAGTGTATGCAACAAATGAATTAATTTGAGCCATGGATTAGTGCAAAATACACTCGCGTGCTCTATGGACGATGCAAACAACATGGTACTTATAATGAAAATGAATTTATGACTCCAATCGGATATAGCATTACCCGGGAGAAATTTTTAAATTGTAAGCGATACCAAGCGAGTGGACTCACACATGACACCTAAATCATGTAATATCAAGCCGGGACCTTCACTTGCCGTGAGATACTTTATTAAGGCGCTGATTTTGATTAAGAAATATATTACATGCGTTGTATTTTCAAAGTCATAAAGATCCCCGTCAGAACAATTTCCCAGGTTTTGAACTGATGGAATATGATCTCTACGAGCATAGACATGTAGATATTCATGGCATGACCCACGGTGACCCCTAAATTTCTCCTCATAAATCACAAAGGCAGTCATTTGTGGAAGTCTAAACATCTTATCACCAACAACTTCAAGGGTAGCTGAAATAAAGCACTTGTAACTCACATCACCTGCAACTTCCCATCAATACGTTCATGTAGTTTTAAGATCCGTCTGGTCAAAGTAGTATAATGGGAAATGTCAACAAAGCTCAGTTTTCTCCCACAGGCATCTAGAATTTCATCACAAATGAATACATGAATGCATTTTCATCGGTGATGTTCTAATCTCATGACAGCAATACAATAAGCCAAATATGTTTGACTGTTAAATGCTGTTCATGGCACTTCCAAAGTTCCATCGTCTTTCTCACTTTTGGAGAATATTGTGACTCCCTGTATTCTCCCCAACATGTCTCGTTGTGATTTTAGGTCCAGTATTGTTCGTTATCATTTTGGGAACTGTTGATCTGTAAACAGGTTTTCCGTCGAGCCGGTTATTTTGATATTTCACTGAACTCACCTCCTCGCTAATAGTACCCTCGATGTTTACAAGTGTTGTGCGGTATTTTGGTCATCATGATCACAAAAGTTATGGTGAAAATATATCTCACCGGCGGCGATTGACGAAATGCCAACTATTTCCCCCAAATGGTTTTATTGTTGTGAATGTACATCTGATACGCATGTTCTCATGCAATTGTGCTGAAACTGCATGCTTGACAGAGCTGTCTATGCAACACTCTCATTAATTTCCCCATGTCGATATCCCAAATGTTTTGGTATCGATAGGTCCAAAATGTCTATTCAATTTCTTCTTCCACTCCAATAGCGGAACATCGCACGACTTGTGTGTTTGAGTTTTCACAGCAACAAAAAACTAGCTCTGCTTAATCACATCCTTACTGATAATAGTATAGTTTGGTGTATTTGGGAAGATGACTTCAAAATTTAGCTATAAAATAAGTCTGTCATTGTAAACTGTAGACCAGTACACAACACTTGGTATATGATTATTGGAACCATGTGCAGATAACATATAGCATTAGTGACACGCAGAGCATTCGCTTCTATCAGGGTTGCTTGTATGGATATTGCCTTTAAAAAGTTTAAATATTATTCACCATTTCATCCACCCACAAGAGGCTACTCTACGCGTAGAAAAAAAACCCTGTCCCAATCGGACATATCATTCTGGAGATATTCGTCATCAAATCCAGATCAATTCCAAAAATGTTCATCGAAAGACTTAAGTTGTCGGAAACAGAATTTCAGGACGACAACATCTGATCTGAAAAAACCGCCTTTCCACCTGATTCAGCTTCGATAAAAACATCTTTTCAACACACCATTTCGTTTACCAAGATCTAACATTGGTTGAATCACGTCTGTGCTTTGACAAAGCGACAAAATATGTTTCAAAGTAAAATAAAAACCGAATTTGAGCATGTCAGTCATTGTCAAAGCACAGACGTGATTCAACCAATGTTAGATCTAAAAACTTATATAATTATCCATAATAAGATTCCTGCCCCCTGTGGTTTTACCATCCTCCTCACTCTACAACTAGACATATCCCAATAATCAGAATAGTGCCACTGTCAGTGTACCATTTCCGAAGAACAGTTTCAATGATAGTTGCTTGTTCATTTGGCGTGGACTTTGTTGCAGATAGGTAGCACCAGTACTGACCTGCCGAGGTATTGATGGCCACCATTACGTGTCAATGCAAAAACTCACAGGATGTTCTATGTTAAAGTTCTATCTCTGATTGGAAGGTGCGTTGACAATTGAAAACAACATCGCCTTTGTGTGGCTCATACATAGTTCAGCATGTACCAACGAAAAACTTGCTATAAAGTCATAGCATTTAATCTGATTTTAATTTCGCTTTATGTTTATCATATCAGGAATATACTAACAATACACGCTCTTTATTATTCTACACTGCAGATAAATCTGGTCTTTATACAGTCCGTATAAAAGTATTTAACATAGTTCGATCCCCGGATCCGGTCAAAAGATAGAATAATTTCAGGCTTCAAACACCCACGGGGGCTTTATAGTACTAATGAGCAGTGAACTGACTTCAAATTGGGTAACGGACTGACAACATAGTCATAGAAGACAAAATCTAAATCTTTTCAAAATTCAAGATATTTATTATCCCTCGAATGGCATACAATATTTAACTACATGTACTAGAGTTCATGGAATTCCTTAAAACACATTCAGTCCTGTCTTATAAACAATATGTTGTTTGGTATAGCATTTTCTGTTCATTCATGTCATGTGGTCTGATGGTTTGCATGGATCAACTAGGATATTTATCACAGGGATATATACACATGCGGATCAGAAGTTTATTCACATTTCTAGTATTGAAAAATTCAGGTTCGATCAAACACACGCCCATACACATTTCACCAACAACAGACTCACTCGCCATTCAAATATCCCCAAAACGTTAATATGTATGATTTGTGGGCAACCATGATACCATACTTGTATTTTACAAGAAGTATTTATTCTATGACAATAAAATAATTTTGATTACTGAATGTCTTTTGGTGAGATGCACGTTTTTGTAATTGGGTTTGGTTTAAACATATTTTAATAGCATAATAATATACAGACACTGGGGGGGGGGGGGGGGGGGTTGGAGGTAAAGTTCTTGAAACTTAGATGGATTTCCGCTCGCCAATGGGTGATACGGGGAATTTCGAGTTGGACGAGTTGTCATGTTTGTCAGTATAGAACAAAGTAAATAGTTATGTTAATTTAGATTGTGCGTGTGTTGTTCTTTTTGTTGTTGTTGTAACTGGGGTGTCTTAAACGCTGAAAACGTCTTTAAAGATTTCTGCGGGTTTTCCCTGGTATCATCAGATAGCAAGGTATGCACTAACCGGAACACGTGGTGACGTCACTATGACAGGGGAAGCAAGTGGAGTCATGTTTGGTGTTGGATAAAACATGCGATGGGCATTCTGAGCCAATGCATTTGATATGTTTGATGATTTCAGTTATATGACTCCTAGTTGTTTGTGCCATACTCTAAACGGCGGTGACGTCACCCAAATAGCTGTGCTAGGTCGCTTTGGCGATCGATGGCAACATTGCATTAGCAATGATTCTCGAGTAAAGGCTGGGCTTCGATTTTCTCCGCTGGTACCCAACACAGTCGTGACTGGCGATGACGTAAAACTGATATAAATAGATGGACAGACAAAGGCCTGATCGATGGTGGGACTGATTTGGTTCACTGTGGGGAAGTACGCGACGGGGATTTAAGCCGATGTTTACAGACTAGATTCACATCTATACCTTCTTGAAGGCGCCCCTCCCGACTGTCCAATAACAACAACAACAACAACAACAACGACCTTTTAGAAACAAGTTAGAATGCGCATTAAAACGACTCATATGGGATGTATGAACTGGATATTAGGGGTTTTGAGAGATATTTACTACCAATGGCACAACGTTAAAGGTGGACAATCCGATTCGATGGTCCCCATAACATCAGTTCCAACAACAACAACAACAGCATATTTTGAAATGTCGCTTCAGTTATCAGAATCGATTAATTATCAAAAACTAATGCCGATAATCACCGTCAACTAGAATATAAAATTGCCCAAAACCTGTTGTTTATCAACATTTTTACAGGCTACTAAAAAGTACTGATGGTGAAAATTGATATCTGATCACTCTGAGCTTTGATGGGTGTGTTCCTCGACTCGATTCAAATATGTTTTGCCCCCAAACCCAAAGAAATAGTCATTTGAGAGCGGATTATGCATCTTTAACAATTCTGTACAATGTACATTATTTGAATTATGCATGTGTTGTAAATTAGTTATTATTTACAGTCGAGCCATTGGAAATGAAGGCATAGTAACGATATGGGCTCAGCTCCATTACATCGCGGTCATCATGCAGCCTATTGTTTGAGTTACCACAAACCCCATCACGGCGGTAAATTATTCAAGAATAGCGCATCTACTCCATGTAGCAGGTGTTGTATAATTTTTATAAATCCCGATCTCAAGACTACAAAGCCTGAGTTTACTGTGCCAATCATTTGCAGAATTATGAGGCCACCAGAGGGTGAATTTAGTTACGCGATCCCGCATCATTAAATTCACCTCTGGGGGACCCCATTCTGTTCCGGCCTCATCTTCTCTGGAAAGTTTCTTTATGATAAAATGTCTATAGCAGCTTCTACACATAGATTTTATTTCTTTTTTAGTTTAGTTTTTCTATATCCCCAAATTAGCAGACAACACATTGCATAATCGAGGTTCCCAATGGGTGTACATCATAATATTGAAGTCAAAATACAAGGGTCAACCTAGATCAAATTGATAATAAGGCGACGTTGGTGTCAAAAGATGCGCATATGTCGCCGGAACATCATATCCAAAATCGGCTAAAATCAGCTTCGGGAAACATAGTTATCAAAGATGGCACCAACAAGGTTGTCTGCAAGATGGCGTCAGGTGTAGATCAGCGTTTCTCTGTGTGTGCGAATTATGTCAAATAAAACAAAAACTGTTTTGTCCATGTGTCTGTCTAAGTGTATATTCTCTTTATTGTGGACTATTGTGTCTCTTTCGAGTAAACTGTGAGTATGGCTGAACCTTTATGCAGAGATAAAACAGTTAGCATTCGTCGAGGCCTCTTCGGACGAATAACTCACCTAAATATCGTGCAAGGGATTTCCGAAGTTATTGACATTGACAACATAGTAGCAGTCCAATTGACAAAAACAGAGTGGTTAGTGACTCTAAAAGACCTAGACTCAAAATCCAAATTGATTACAGATGGGGTACAGTTGTTCGGGCGCCGTGTAAGACCAGTTGATGTTGAAAGGCGTGTCATTATGGTGACTGTGTTAGAGGCCCCTTTTGAGATGGGAGATTCTAAAGTCGTGGAGGAACTCTCAAAATATGGAAAAGTGATAGGGGACAGTGTGAAGCGAGGGACTGTTGGTGATTCTAATATTGAAGATGGAAATCGATACATTCAGATGACCGACTGCGACGAGATTCCAAATGTTATCGAGATCGACAGTTTTGATCTGTATGTGTTGTCAGACAAAACAAAGCAAATGTGTTCACGGTGTGAATCGCTGCATTATAGGTGGGAGTCATGCGATAATGCTAGCAGACGGCCTAGGTGTGGAAACTGTCTGAGTGATGAACACAACTCATACCAATGTGATCAGGAGGTTGTTTGTAGACAATGTGGTTTAAGTGGTCATAAACAATACATGCCAGTATGTCCAAAGTGGAAGTCACGTGGTGAACGTGTTCAAGTTAAATGTGATCAGTGTGGTGCGCATGGGCAGAGCCAGCATATGTCCAAATGCCCAAAATCGAGCAGACAAACAGAAAACGGTAAATCGGAGCAAACCAAAGCCGCGCCTGACTTTGACAAGAGAGCTGATAACGGCAGACAGAACGAGTTCAAAAAGCCGTCGATTGCTACTCGATTGCCAATGGAAGACGAGTTCGTTGTTGTCACCGACCAGGACTCAGTAATCGTGGGCGACACAACACCCGGAAATCCCAAAGCCAAAATTCATGTCGGGACAGATTCAATTGTGCTAGGGGCCAGCAATTGCTACGGCCTAGAAATTAAGGACCCAGAGATGAGGGTGTTCAACTATTCTGGCGCAGACATGAGCGATGTATCAAAACTGATAGAAAGTATCGACCAAGCAAAGCTTGATAAAAAGGAAATCAAGTCAGTGTTCGTGCATCTCGGGACAAATGACATCATTCATCAATATAGTGACTATGATATGGTAATTATGGAATACACAAAGGGCCTTGCTGTCATCAGAAACGAATTCAGAAATGCAACAGTAAATTTGTGCACAATACCGCCCAGGAAAGGAAAAGGGGGCAAAATCAAGGCCTTTAACGACACTGCTGCCCAAATGAACTTATTCTTGGAGAAGCTGTGCAGGAGAGAACCGGGCTTGAAGTTTATTGACACCAGGCAACTGTATTGGACTGACGAAGGGCACGTTATTAAAGCCCTCTTTCAACATGATGACCAGTCCGGTCTTCATCTGAGCCCGGAAGGGAAGAGGGAGGTTGCCTCTATTATTCGTGATACGCGAGTGGCCGAAAGGAAGAGAACAAGGAGCAGCAACAACCGTTCGCCCACCCCGGAACGGAAAAGCGCCAAACTGGATGATGAATGATGTTTCTGTGCGCAGGGAACTCTAATTAATTGTTTGAGTCCTAATCTTGTTGAACAAACAATCGAAAATAGGTGTGAAATTTGTGATATGTTTACTTGTACATGTAATGTTATGTTGAACGATAGTGATAATATGTCATGCATACGACAATGCAATCAAAGTATATCATGCAATACTGTCGCTGAGAACACAAGTCAATCGAGTTTTAATCAGCTAAAATTATTAGCCCTTAACGTGTGCGGGTTAGAACGAAGGCTAAACTACCCGGAATTCATTGAATTGGTTGATAAGTACGATGTTCTCTGCTTCTCTGAAACAAAAGCATTTGTCGAAGATGTGGTCGATATACCTGGGTTCGAGATATTAGCTAGGAAAGGGAAAAAAATGGGAACGGGTAAGAGGAGTGGTGGGATAATACTTGCCGTCAAATCAGTCCTCGTGAAAGCGACGGAAGTGGTTAAATCGGATACCAAGAATGTAGTGTGGGTCAGATTTTCGTGTGGCGAAGGGAGATCGGTATTAGTTGGGTCTGTCTATGTGCCCCCATCCAATACCAGATATGCCGATGACGAGTGGGCACGGTATATAAAGGGGGATATAAGAAGGATACGCAGAGATACTGAGGGGGCGCTACTGGTTGGGGATTTTAATGCTCGCATAAGTTGTTTGAGTGATATTATGCGCGTGGATAGACGGGACTTAGATTATGTCATCGATGGACCGGAAGGGGAGTCGTTTTTTAATTACATTTGTGACGATGCAGTTCAGCATCATCATGGAACGCGCGAGATTCCAAAGCGAGTTTCCCAGGACACTGGAAAAGCAAACTGCTACGGGTATAAACTAATAGATATATGTATTAATTCTAACCTGGTCGTTTTGAACGGTAGATGTGGAGAAGATAGAGGCATTGGGGAGCGAACGTGTAGTGACAAAAGCGTCATTGATTACGCCATATGCAGTAATGGCATTTTTCATGATGTAAGAAATTTTAAAGTAAACGAGTTTAATTCCTTGTTTTCTGATATACATAGAGGTATACACATAGAACTTGATTTATGTATTTTGGGGATCACAAGACCGAGTAAGAATGACACGCGGGATTATTATAATAAGAATTTAATTATAGCAAAACCGAAGAGGTGGAAATCCGAACACTGCCAGAAGTACGCAGGAAATATAAATACTCAACGTGTAAATGGTGTCAAATGTGCAATTAGAGACATGAGTGTCAACGGTACAAATAGCGAAGCAATAAATGAGATTTGCGGAGAAATAACGGCAATCTTAATTGAATCCGCGAACAATACATGCGGTGTGACCAGTGTTGGTACTGGGGCACGAAATAGAGACCGACAGGGGAAGCCATGGTTTGATACCGAGTGTGGAACAAAGCGAAAGTTTTTTAATAAGACTAAACGCGGGTATAATTCAGACAAGACAGAATCAAATAAATCATTGTTCCGTAAGGCGGCTACCGACTATAGAAAAACGATGGACAAGAAAATAAAAGAGAGAAGGGTGTCTGAAATCTCTAATTTGAGACATTTTCATGGTCGATCTACCGCAGACTTTTGGAAAAAGCTCAATACTTTAGTGAGCGATAACGGCAAAAAGGGCGATAATAGATCCGGTCCCGATACAAAGTGTTTTGCCGAACATTTTAAGAAATTAAACGAGGACGATGACGAGAACGCAGATTTGGGTGAACATATAGATGAAATATTTACTGAATCACACATGAGTATATTAAACCATGAAATCACCGAAGCGGAAATACGGGAAGCTGTCTCAAATCTTAAACATAATAAAGCGACAGGTGTAGATAATGTATGTAATGAGTACCTAAAATTCTCTGTCGATGAACTAATTGAAGTGTATATTGGTATGTTCAATTTGATATTGGACACCGGGTTCTTCCCGAAAGATTGGGCCATTGGAATGATACAGCCCATATATAAGAAAAGCGGTGATCGTGGGAGCCCCGATTCGTATAGGGGGATAACTTTATTGAGCTGTTTCGCTAAGATGTTTACATCAATCTTGAATAGAAGACTTTCAAAATTGTCTGATGAAACGGGTCTCATTGGTACAAACCAAACAGGGTTCAAGAAAAAACACTCAACTGTTGATAATGTATTTATTATGCACAGTATCATTAACATGTATCTCGTAAGTGGGCGCAAACTTTATTGTGCATTTGTAGATTTTAAAAAGGCATACGATAGTGTGTGGAGAGAAGGATTATTTCTTAAAATGCTGCAAAATGGAATAAATGGTAAATTGTTCAGGGTAGTGAGGAACATGTATAGCCAGATAAAAACATGTGTGAGAAAAGAACAAGAACGTTCTGAGTTTTTTGCCAGCAACATAGGCCTTTTTCAAGGAGAATTAATGTCTCCTTTTTTGTTCTCCTTATTTGTGAATGACTTGCAGGAATTTATCAGTAACTGTGCGGTCGAAAATTTAAAGTATCTCGATGAACTATTTTTTGACAATTTGAAATGCTTTGTGGGTATATTATGTTTGTTATATGCGGATGATACCGTACTAATGACAGACGACGAGGCAACTATGCACAGGGCGATTCAGGCATTTAGTGATTATGCGGACGCATGGGGTCTAGAAGTTAATTCATCAAAAACGAAAGTTGTGATTTTCTGTAAAAGATTACCTAAGATTGTACCGACATTTATATTCAATGGTAAACCTTTGGAAACGGTAAAGGAATTTGTGTATCTGGGTGTAATTTTTTTCTTTAATGGGAGATTTTGTAGATCTATTAAAAAAACGTGCAAACTTGGTACGAAGGCGATGTATGCACTGTTGAATAAAGTAAGGAAATTAGAGCTACCTGTAGATATCATGCTTCATTTGTTTGATACGATGGTCGCACCCATATTATTATATGGCAGTGAAGTTTGGGGGTTTGAACCCTGTAAATCAATCGAAAGTGTACATCTCAAATTCTGTAAGATAATCATGGGTATGAAAGAAAGTACACCTAACTATATGGTATACGGAGAATTAGGTCGCCATCCTTTAATAATTGAAATAAAATGTAGAATCTTAACGTATTGGTCGAAACTAATGTCGAATGAGGGCTCGATTATCGCCAAAAATATGTGTACATTAATACTGACCGTTTATCAAAATCAGCATCGCAGTGGAGACCTCAAATGGCTCCGATTTATAGAGCAGACATTCCAAGATACTGGAAAGAACTCCATGTTCATGAGCAGAAAGGATCTTACACAATCGGATATAAAACGAATAAAGTCCATACTTATTGATCAGTTTAACCAGGAATGGTTGGGAAATGTAGCTACATCATCAAGGGGTGGTTTCTATGGTGGTATTTCTGTACGTCCGGAGATTAGAAGATATCTAACTCAACTTCCATGGTATTTAGCCGAATGCATTGTTAAGATTAGGACATCAAATCATCGATTACCAATAGAAAGTGGACGGTGGAAAAAATCAAAACAGAATGACAGAGTTTGTACATTATGTAATGACGGAATAGGAGATGAATACCACTTTGTAATTAAATGTTCACACCTTAATGATATCCGAATCAAATATATCCCGGACTATTACTGGAAATATCCGAGCAAAGAAAAGTTCTATAGACTTCTATCGATTGAAAATATTAGTATATTGCGGAGATTATCATTATATCTTAAGTGTGCCTTTAAGGAATTGCCCAAAATCTGAGACACTGGAGACCCCACCCGCCTGGGCAAAAACTCCCCATTTCAAAACACATCCCAATTGTTGAGACCGGGGGTAATTATAACTACTGTTCCCCTGCATTATTCGATGTGGGTGACAAAATGGGAATGGGCGTGCCTTCACCCAGCGGGATTGAGATGTATAAATATTATGTTATTATGGCTGTGGCATGAGTATACGATTATATAGCCACTAAATAGTTTCCTGCTATTGTACATATATGTATATATATATTTTGCATGTTCTGTGTTAAATCATAGCTTTCGCAATAAACTGATTGATTGATTGATTGCATATATTACATTAGTTCTCAAAATAAATGATTATATGATACATGAATGTTGTGGCATTGGAATTGTCAGTTATGCCAGTTTGTGTGACATTAGAGCACGGGGTGAATTGAGTGACACGGCAAAATTAATACAATCGCAGCCATAAAATGGCTGTCAAAATGGCTGCAACTCAAACCCAATGATTTACATCTTTAAAGTTCGGGGTTTCTGCTTTTCCAACATCCAAATGTCGGGTGAAAATATAATAATTTTGGCCATGGAAAACACGAAGTATATGATTCGCGACACAGAACATAAGAGTTTCATTCGCACTTAATTAACGAATGTTACACAGAAACTGACGTGCATACCCTTGTGGTATAAAGGCTAGTTATGTTTCCGGAATTTTCTACACTCTGTGATAATAAACCATCCACATAATCCAAAAGCTTATCATACTGTAAAGAAATACGGATCTTCTTAATAGATTAGCGCCACATCTCACCATATCTTACAATTTATGTGAGACTAATTTTCACGCTGCTACCAAACCGGTTTATTAGTAGAACATTTTGTTCAAATTACTTCAGTCGCCACTTTACTAATGGAATATGCTACCACGCAATGCATAATATTAGTTCTCAGTATCGTTTTGTTTGAAAATATCTAACCACTACCACCCACGTAGGCCTAATTGTGCTAAATATCAGGTGATCATCGTTTAAAGCTGCTTTTCGGCGTTTTGAACATTCGCAAAATGTTGCTATCTGTGCATGGTTTTGAGTGCATCAACTATCTGTAGAATTATGGAGAAGGGGTAAAGACGGTGATGTGTTTCGCGTATATGTGGCTTTGGTGAATATAAACACATAATAAGTTCCAGATATAATAACAATGTTGGTCAAGTTTACAATTTATTGAAGATAGTCTATGGTACGCCTTTGTGTTTTGAGAAATTGCGTTCATAATATATCACCATGCATTCTTGTGATAAAAGCGAAATATTCGTGTTCATCACTTGATCGAGGCAACTATGACTACTTGAGACATGGCTAATATTATCTTCACATTTTACCCAGAACTATATGAGTATCTTTCATATTGTTCTGTTAATTTTGAAAGGCTTGATGTAGATATCAAAATAAATGAAGCTTCTAGAAAAGGTCACACAATCAATACATCCCTACCAAATCGCATTTAACTGTTTAATGTTTAATTACACATATAATCACACGATTTAAGATAACAAGTACATATAAATAAGCGTTATTTATACGTTTCTGGGTGTTAAAAAGTCCAGATTGAACGAAATTTCACATATTGAGACCATTATTATGTAAATATTACTGTTATAGTTCCAATATCGATCAAAGTTCAACCAGATACCAAAGTTTTATATAAACTTGACGGTAAACATTGGAAAATGTCAAAGCGTTTAAAAAATATTCTGCATATAGCATTTCAACTAAACTATTTGGACTTAATACGAGATGAGCGATGTTTGTTGACAAATCACTGTAACGAGTTTGTTTATATACGACAATGGTTTCAAAACGCGAAAGTGGTGATGTTTTGCCAACTTTTATATTTTTGTACATTAACCCATTGCGACTGTCTTGGGTCCTTTAAAAATTAGAATGGATTCCTGTGAGAATGGAGTTGCGCGATGATGCATGGGTTCGGTAGATGAAAATTTAACTATTCATAATTCACTATCTCTTTTTCAGCATGGCTCGGGAGTTTGGGTGTTGCCGTTACCTTCATTCTGTCGCCGGTTGTGACGACGATATGCCGCCGGAAGAGCCCTCGTCTGTACGCCGTCGTCGGTGGACTCATTTGTTCACTCGGTTGCCTCTTTCTTGCTTTCTCCAATCAAATCGAACAGATGTTTATCAGTTATTGTGCCGCGCTGTCTCTGGGGTGTGCCCTGACTACCAACACTGCCACTATTATGATTGGGAGGTACTTCCGTCACAAAAGAGAATTTGCTGAAGTTATTTTCATTTCTGGAATAGGCATTGGAACTGCTGTTATCTCAGGTCTATACAAAGAGCTCATCATTGTGTGAGTATATATATATATATATATATCTAGGCGTGCTGGCGTGGCTATATATTTAACCCTTTCTATATACTAAATGGATTCTCCCATTCAGTTATAAAAGTATACATTGGAATCGTCCAGAGGGATGTCCAGAAAAATGAGCAGAAGCTCAAACTGGCGCCCGTTCGTAGTGAGTTTAGGAACAGTTTGAACATATATCAATAGAAACTGAAACGGCCAGAGGTATTATGACGTAGAAATCACTATTTTCTATGTTGTAAACAATCTATATTAAAATATAGTAATAAAGACATTGAACATGGAACGTCAAATTGCAGACGAGCGGAAACTGTGGACTCTGCACCACATTCTTAAAGCCTATACCAATTTATTTATAAATAAATATATTTACAAATATTTATATCGAACATAATCTCCGTTTTATGGAGGAAAAATGGATCTCTCTTGTTTAGAGTGTCCGACCATTTTTTTCCAATCGTAGTCCTTTGATCGATGTAGTAAAATTTTACTGGAAAATAAAAAAATCTAATAGAATTATATCTTCCACCGAAACACCCTAAATGAACGACAACCAAAGAGCGACGTTTTCTAACAGAAACTCAGTTGTTAGTGTCATGCTTGAGTCTCTATTGACTGGTCTCTTTGATTCAGTATGCGCCCTGTCACTAACTCGCGGCCATATTGGATCCACCAGGCCCGGTTCCGTGGTTTTAGTGCTACATGTCAAAGTTATGGTGTAGTATGCCATATATGGAAATGCTACTCCAGAACTTTGACCGGTAGCACTAAAACAATGGAACCGGGGTGAACGAATCTCTGAAACCACGGAACGTAGCTGGATGAAAGCAATTCGGCCGCGAATCAGTGATCTCGCTTATTACTAGATTATGTCCTAGAAGTTATACAAAAACATTAAAAAAAATACTAAAAAAGCGAATTATGAGACGCTCATAGGAACGAATGGACACCAGCCACCCGTAGTGGATAAATGTGAAAAATCAAAAAGGTTGTAAAACCACCATCACTAAGAAGAACACGGAAACTATAGACTTTGTTCTCATCTGTATTCATTGATAACTCTCAGTGCAATCAGATTTCGAATGTGGAAACCATTGTTTTGTAAACATTACTGTTACAGTGAAAGTCATTTTTATCAACAAACATCGCCCATAAATGTTTAACCCTTCCATGACTGGAACTTCATGAAATTTTGCGAAAACCCTGTACCAATGCATTATACGGGAGCCTCGCATATATATGAGTAGTATAGTCTACCTTTTCTAGTATACCGTTTGACTACCTAAACCCTAAGCGTCTGTTCCTGTGCCATCAGGGGTTATAGGTCACAACGCGTGGGTGTATATCGGTGAAGGTTATCACGAGAATAGCGCTTAATTATCGCGGGTAATAAACAATGCGCGTATGTCTAAATGATATCTCCCTCGCGTTAACCCTACCGCTTATCGCCTATTCATGTAATATGAAAGAAAATATGTACTCGGGTGACTGCTATCAGAGGTATATATTAATCACGAGAATAACTCGTCAGTGTCGCGCGTGCTAGCGATAAACCAGATCGCGTGTACTATACACAGTGGTAGATAATATATGTATTAGTTTGACTGCCTAAACCCTAAGCGCCTAATCCTGAGCAATCAAGGTGGGGTTACATGTCACGCCGCGTGGGTGTTTATATGGGCGAAGGTTATCACGAGAATAGCGCCCGATTATCGCGGGTACTAAACAACGCGTGTATGTCTAAATTATATCTCCCTCGCGTTAACCCTACCGCTTATCGCCTATTCATGTAATATGAAATAAAATAGGGTGTGTGTACTAGGGATATAGGTTATCCGCAGTATTTGATCAAGGTATATATTAATACGTGGGTATATAATCGTAAGTATTTGTTTTTTTTGTCACGGAAGTAAAAGCATTATTGAAGACTTCCAATAGACTATATCTGAGAAATTTCTCGCGCACAAATTCTATAGTTATAGTTATTATAATAGTGATTATTGTAAGCCTAATAAATCTGATAACAGGAATATACTAATGCACTATACGGTCTGGCAATTCTCTCGCTGGTTCAACAAAGAAACCTCTTCAATATTTATCCGGCACCTGATGGGGGGGGGGGGGGGGTGTCACTTCACCGAGAATCCATATCAACACACCCAAATATTGATATAGTGGTATGTCTCCACCCACACCCCAAATACAATAACCCAACACAAACAAATAAACAACTAATGTATCAACATTTGCTTTATTCGACACCAAGAATAACAGGTTTATTTCAGTTAAGTATCCATGTTGTCATCGTCGTCATCTTGCTCAGAGTCTATATGTTTATCGTTTTTGTCCTTACTGTTATTCCTCATGTACTCCATCAGGAGGGGTTTATATGTCCTCAATGAAATCCGAACGGCGGGGAGTATATCATAGCTATCATCTAGCATCTTATACACACGATCCATGATTTTGATATGAGTTTTCCCACCACTAACTTCGAGTAAATTTTGTATAAATGCAGCGTACATGTTTAAAAAACGCCTCTCATATTCGGGCCGTATCTTCACTTTTGATTTTTCTTCAGCCTCTTCTTCCGTCAACCCTTTCTTCATATAGCGTTCAACTAATTCATCTAATTCTGCTGTATTGTCATCTAGGGCCTGTAACCACACATCTTCGAAATAGTCGTTTTCTTTTTCAGTCGGAAGTGTTAATATTTGTCTGTCCTGGTCCGGAATTGATTCTGTTTTCTTTGTGTCAATTTTCTGTTTTTTATTATTCACCGGTGCTACTTCACTTGCTTCTCTTTTCTTCCTATCAGAACACCAATTTTTAATGTGCCTTTGTACATCATGCTGGGTCTCAAACACGACACCACAACCGTCACAGCTTGGCATGATACCGTCTTCGCTTTCAGAGTCGTATTCCTGCTCTGACAATAGCCTAGGGTATGTCGTTTCACTGATGTTATCTTTCGTTTGATGCGTTATCACCTCGACGGACTCATCAACAGTACTGTTATTTGGTAATATGCTTTCTTCTTTTATACTGGCCTTTGTCAACATATTACTGCGCAGTCGCAAACTTTCTGGAGTATTCGTTTTTAAGTCAACTACGAGATAACCAAAGGGTTGATTGGTAGCTTTATTGAAATGGGACATAAAGTGTTGCGTTTTCTCTGGATACATTTGACGAGCTAGAGTCATTACCTGCATTTTATCTATGGGGTTGTTGAATAGAATCAAGTAGTGGCAATTTCTCCTTTGGGTGGGGTCCTTGTTATAGTACAGAGATTGGTTAATCGCAAACACGGATATACCCAAATGGTGACTGCCCTCGGTGAATAATTCAGTAACCCGCGAATCCTTGGACGCCGTAGACATAAGGTCATCAAGTACAATCAGACATTTTTTTCCAGAATGAATGAGGGTGTACAAATTAGTCGGAAGGCCTTGTATAAACTGGACAGATGGCGCGACTGTGTCCTTGATTTCATCGTATAATGGCTGCCAATACTTATATAACCAAATTATTTTCTCGGGTGAAGGCTGTATACTCGCTGAACAATTTTGAAGTATACTCTTAAGCAAGTGTGTTTTGTATCATCTAGGAAATTATGAGTATATATTTATTTTTCATAAATACTCCAGAAAGTTTGCGACTGCGCAGTAATATGTTGACAAAGGCCAGTATAAAAGAAGAAAGCATATTACCAAATAACAGTACTGTTGATGAGTCCGTCGAGGTGATAACGCATCAAACGAAAGATAACATCAGTGAAACGACATACCCTAGGCTATTGTCAGAGCAGGAATACGACTCTGAAAGCGAAGACGGTATCATGCCAAGCTGTGACGATTGTGGTGTCGTGTTTGAGACCCAGCATGATGTACAAAGGCACATTAAAAATTGGTGTTCTGATAGGAAGAAAAGAGAAGCAAGTGAAGTAGCACTGGTAAATAATAAAAAACAGAAAATTGACACAAAGAAAATAGAATCAATTCCGGACCAGGACAGACAAATATTAACACTTCCGACTGAAAAAGAAAACGACTATTTCGAAGATGTGTGGTTACAGGCCCTAGATGACAATACAGCAGAATTAGATGAATTAGTTGAACGCTATATGAAGAAAGGGTTGACGGAAGAAGAGGCTGAAGAAAAATCAAAAGTGAAGATACGGCCCGAATATGAGAGGCGTTTTTTAAACATGTACGCTGCATTTATACAAAATTTACTCGAAGTTAGTGGTGGGAAAATTCATAACAAAATCATGGATCATGTGTATAAGATGCTAGATGATAGCTATGATATACTCCCCGCCGTTCGGATTTCATTGAGGACATATAAACCCCTCCTGATGGAGTACATGAGGAATAACAGTAAGGACAAAAACGATAAACATATAGACTCTGAGCAAGATGACGACGATGACAACATGGATAATTAACTGAAATAAACATGTTATTCTTGGTGTCGAATAAAGCAAATGTTGATACATTAGTTGTTTATTTGTTTGTGTTGGGTTCCATTTATTGTATTTGGACATAAATATAGGGGTGTGGGTGAAGACATACCACTATATAAATATTTGGGTGTGTTAATAGGGATTCTCGGTGAAGTGACACCCCCCCCCCCCCATCAGGTGCCGGATAAATATTGAAGAGGTTTCTTTGTTGAACCAGCGAGAGAATTGCCAGACCGTATAGTGCATTAGTATATTCCTGTTATCAGATTTATTAGGCTTACAATAATCACTATTATAATAACTATGACTATAGAATTTGTGCGCGAGAAATTTCTCAGATATTGGAAGTCTTCAATAATGCTTTTACTTCCGTGACAAAAAAAACCCAAATACTTACGATTATATACCCACGTATTAATATATACCTTGATCAAATACTGCGGATAACCTATATCCCTAGTACACACACCCTATTTTAATTCATATTACATGAATAGGCGATAAGCGGTAAGGTTAACGCGAGGGAGATATAATTTAGACATACACTCGTTGTTTAGTACCCGCGATAATCGGGCGCTATTCTCGTGATAACCTTCGCCCATATACACCCACGCGGCGTGACATGTAACCCCACCTTGATTGCTCAGGATTAGGCGCTTAGGGTTTAGGCAGTCAAACTAATACATATATTATCTACCACTGTGTATAGTACACGCGATCTGGTTTATCGCTAGCACGCGCGACACTGACGAGTTATTCTCGTGATTAATATATACCTCTGATAGCAGTCACCCGAGTACATATTTTCTTTCATATTACATGAATAGGCGATAAGCGGTAGGGTTAACGCGAGGGAGATATCATTTAGACATACGCGCATTGTTTATTACCCGCGATAATTAAGCGCTATTCTCGTGATAACCTTCACCGATATACACCCACGCGTTGTGACCTATAACCCCTGATGGCACAGGAACAGGCGCTTAGGGTTTAGGCAGTCAAACGATATACTAGAAAGGGTAGACTATACTACTTATATGAGAATAATTGGCCTAACAATATTTACCTTGACTTTGTAAGCCAGTGCATTTTCTTATATATACAAGGCTACATATTTAAGAGAATGCACTGGTACATGATATTTAATGCTGCTCCAGTGCAGCTCCCCACACGAAAGGGTTAAGTTGATATTCTGTGTGTTCTGGAGTATTTTTCATTGCTATGCCCTATTGTATAGTAGACTTTCATGATTTGATCAGAACTTGCTCTACTGTTTGTTGGTAAAATGGCTGGCACTGTACCAATAATGTTTACATAACAAGGTGTTCAACACACACTGTCTCATCATCGAAGAGCTATCAATATTATAATAAGAACAAAGTTTATTGCAAAGCCCGCCGCACACGATGCGATATATGATGTACGACAAATATCGGGCACCGGTTACGGGTCAAATCGTAGCGTGTGTGGTGGAAAATTGCACGATCGGCCCCTCAAGGAATGAAATAATTTATACTTTCTGCGATCGAGTCGTGCGATTTATGCGAAGTAGCCAATCAGATTCAACTATTAATATGATCACGTGGCCATCACAGGATTTATTTCACAACAACATGGCGTCCAGCGTGTCCTTCAAATTAAAGTTAATTAGCAAAGTCGGAGTGGCGGGATATTTTGGACGGCGGGAGAATGCATGCATCATTGATTGAGGCATGGGAGTCATATATTCGTACATCTATAATACAACTACAATTGAATACAAATAAACAAAATAAGGTGGACTGGAGTCACTGGACATCAGCAAATTGGTGTCTTTATAATATCTGATTGTGAATTGGTGCATTCATGAGAAAGTAAACAACCAGATCGTACGACCTGATCGCATCGTGTGCGGTGTTGTGCCATAAGAGATAAAAACAGAAGTCGCACGACTAAAATCGGACCGTGTGCGCACACCGATCATATAATCGCAACTTTCGCAAGGGTCTGCGACAAATATCGTGCAACAAATATCGCATCGTGTGCGGCCCTTTTACAAACATTTGTGATTTTTCGCGCTGACCCCCAACGAGCGCCTTCTGTCGTTTAAACACATTCTATTTACTATTACGTTTGTCGTTGGTTAATTTACGAAAGTATCCATCCATATAGTTGTTGATTTGTTCTCCGTTACAGCTCGCTAAACTGGATGCACGGTCTTCAGTGTATTGCTGGTTTGTTGGTGCTAACAATAATCTGCGGGGCAATGTACCGTCCTTCAGTCCTGTACCATCCGAGACGAAAGGTCATTCTACACATCAGAAGCCAGAAAAAATCAAAGAAAAACAGAGAAACAGAGAAGCCACCATACTTTGATTTCTCTTGCCTGAGGATGCGATCTGTCCAGGGTGTTCTGGTTATAACTGCGGTGTCAGGCCTCGGAATACATGTTCCTTTTATTTTATTGGTAAGTTGGGTGTATCGGGTAACCAGTTAAACGGAACTAAAGTATTCAAAGTATTCTGGCACGACACCGGAAATTCCTGGATTTAAGGTTTTTCCAACAAAAGGCCGAGCTATTAATTCATGAAGGGCAGCATGCAGGGGTTCTAGTTATAGCAGTGAAACACAGAATAGAAAATAGTTGCACATTTATAGAAACTAAGTCAAAACTTGTCGCTTGGCTCAGAATAATGTTGAACAACAAGAGAACCATTCTTATTGGCGGGGTTTATATACCACCAACGAATACGCGATATGCGGATACCGATTGGCAATTTGAAGTTGACCGCGAACTGAAACGAACAAAAATGATTAACGAACGAGTTGTCATGTTTGGGGATTTTAACTCGCGTACGGCAACTATAACTTAGAATTCATAGCACCGTGTAACCCGTCCGAGATGCAACATCTATTGGACGACGACACCAATCTAGCTGACTTTGTTTCGGAAGGATATACCATATAAGATATGCAGCGATATTCTATGGACAAAAGTATGAATACAAATGGGTACAGTTTTCTTATATTATGTAAAGCTAATAACTTATACATATTAAATGGTAGATTTGGGAGGGACAGAGGAATAGGCAAATTAACTTGCAGGAATGCCAGCATGGTAGAGTACTTTATTGGGACAAGTAATATTTTCAGAATGATAAAATATCTAAGTGTGGTTGAATTTTCTTCGTTATATTCGGATGTTCATAGTGCAATATATTTAGTTTTGAATAATACCGGAATTATTAATACCACTCTAAACATCACACGTTGTAGCGAAAATAAACACAGACTATCACCGAAATTCAGATCGTTAGATGAGAACAAATCGGAACTATATCTCAAAACTTTCAGTGATGCTTTTATGGAACAGGGAAATTAATTATCGGACAACTAAACAGTGGTGAGCACGAAATTGCAATTAAACAAGCTTGTGGGAAAATAAATAAACTTTTCGTGGACACAGCAGAAACAGATTTAGGGAGACGAAGGGAACACGTACACGTATATGCAGGGCGCTCTAAGATTGATAAACCTTGGTTTGGTTTGAAAGGAAATTATTTTACAAAACGAAAAGTAGATACAGAGGAAACAAATCTTTTAAAAACAAAAACAGAAAATGCGCAAAGCGGGGAAAGTATATCGGAAAACCATGAATAGTAAGATAAATACAATGAACGATATTTGCTGTAGAGAATAAAGGTCGATGTCTTCCTCAAAAGAATTTTGGAAAACACCTAAGAGGTACACATATGGTATAACAAATGATGATAGTACCAAGGTACCAATGGAAAATTTTGTTGAGTATTTTAAAACGATGAACGAGGAGTCGGAATATGAACACATGGAACCTATGATTAGTTCCCTATTTGGAGATTGCAAGTCTCACATAGAGTTAGATGCCCCTATTGATGACTACGAAATATTCAAGGCAATCGATAATTTGAAAAATAACAAAGCCCCGGGGGAAGATGAAATCACTAATGAGTTAATAAAAGAAACCAAATTTATAATGGTACAGATATATAGAAAATTATTTAATGTAATATTGGACACTAGAATTTTCCAAGAAAGTTAGACAACTGGTATAAATTAGCCGCTATATAAAACTAAAGGCGACCGACGGAAACCAGACTCTTGTCGTGGTATAACATTATTGAGTTCTCTGAGTAAAGTTTTCACCGCGTTAGTTAACTCGCGACTGTTAACTTTTACCGACCGATTGAACACGATAAAAAAAATGTCAGAGTGGATTGCAGATAGCACCACTGAACAGCAGACAATATATTTATCTTGTATGCCTTGATCGAACCTTTTCTTAAAAACAAAAGAAGAAGTGCGTTCATTGATTTGAGAAAAGCATTTGATACGGTTTGGAGGGAAGGGCTGATTTGTTTTTAGGAGTAACATTGGTGGGAAAATATTTAGGGTTATTCAAGGGATGTATAAGGGAATAAAGTCGTGTATTAAAGCCGGGAATTACAAATCCGATCTTTTTTTGGCAATATCGGTGTACGTCTTTCTCCTTTTATATTCACCATATTCTTAAATTACCTTAAAGTTGGGCATAAATGTGGACAAAAGTAAAATTATGATATTTGGCAGTAGAAAGATGAACGAGACTTTTAGGTATACTGTGAATGATAAAGATATTGGTATTGTCGACTCTTTCTGCTATTTGGGAATATATTTGTATTCGAATGGACGCTTCCGTAGGTCGATTGAACATATACAAACTGTTGGTAACAAATCTGTTTATGGGCTATTAATTTACATAAGACGACGAAGATCAACTTGTCACCCGATTTGACATACAAACTTTTCGACAGCACGATAGAACCAATACTGCTTCATGGAAGCGAAGTGTGGGGATTTGAGAATACCGCATGTCTCGAGACTGTGCATTTGCAATTCATTAAATACACACCTTGTATGATATCGAGCACTCCGACTTATATGGTCTATGGAGAGGCAGGTATATAGATACCCACTGAACATACACATAAGAAAGCGGATGCTTGCTTTTTGGTCGCGTTTAGTTTCTGGCCAATGTTCGGCATTGGCAAGAAAGTTATATAATCTTTTGAGAGAAATGGATGAAAACGATTACTTGGGTAACAAATCGATAGCTGGATAAACGTGATAAAATATATATTATCAACTGTGGGGTGGGGCGAAATTTGGAAAATTATATTGAACGGTCATGTAGAGGCGAATTTTATGGACAATTTAAAATGAACTTCGGCATAGAAAAATATCTATCGATTATACCATCGGGATTATTAGCATGTTTAACAAGAATAAGAACAGCGAATCACAGACTATCGATAGAAACAGAAAGATGGAGTAAATCAAAATAAAAAAGGGCAAAACAGCTGATTCAAACGTGTGTCAATTCTGTAAATCGCAAACTGGTGATGAATACCATTTCATATTAGTTTGCCCAGAATTCAGAATTTTAAGATTCAAATATTTGCCAGGGAAGTGTTATGACTTCCCAACTAATGACAAAGTCCGTGGGCCAATTCTCAGAAAGCCTCTAGTTTAGAAGTTGGCTGCACCCCCCTCCAACAAAGGTTTTTATATATCAAATTAAAGGTCATTATATGACGCATCCGATTTTGCTTGTTGTCCGCTTCAGAATGTGTCCCAAAATATATTTTTTCAAGGAAGACAATTCCTACACCTTAATAAAATAAAAATTTCATCGAGTACAAGTGTCAGCGTATTAAAATATGACTGTGGTTATAAAGTGAAAAAGACTGTGTTTATATTAATTACAGATCACCATAAAACAACACGAGATACAACACTGGACCAATGTATAAGCTAGTTCGAAAAAATTACAAGAAATATTTTGAAATTGCGAAAAATTACTTGAATTTTGAAAAATAGTGTCACATATAATTGGCTGTAACCTGTGAAACACATGGGCTATTGACGCGCAACATATCTCAAAAATTGCCCCAAAGACCTAGCAAAACAATTTGGATGATGGACTGATAATTATAGTTTTGTGAAAATGCGCTGTGGGCATAAACTTAACCCCACCCCCAAAAATATAATTTTCTCAGAAAAATGAATTGCATAGTTTACACTTAGAATGCCGCATGCAAAGAAGGCTTTATGGGCATAGAATGAAACAGTGTAGAGATTGATGAAGGGGAATTATAAACAACCTTGTCCGAACATGTTCTAAGATGAACATTTTGGGAAAAATTGTGAAAAAAGGTATTTTTGTTTTACTAATTTCTCAAAATTTTACAACATTGTGATTAAATTTTGATAGGGGTATGGAAACGTCACACGAAAATACTGGTCCAGAAAATGTAAATTCATAAAACTTCACATGATCACTTTTTTGACAACTATTTCATATATTTACAATTTTTATTTGAATTTTTGTACAAAGCCGATTATATATATATATATATATTTCAACTGGTCACATATGGCTAGCAAAGGCTGATGAGTGAGACTTACGTTTTACTGGGAGGTATTTTGTGGCGCATTTTGTGACACTAGACACAATTGACGATATATAAGCATCGGACACTTCATGTTTGATAATTGTTTTAACATCGAAGATTTTCAAACTTACCGACACAAATTAAACTGGGTTCGTCATATGGGGATAATGGAATTGTTCATTAAGCATGCATTCACTGGTGCCCCTCAACAAACTAAAGAACTCTAATATCTTGTACCAACTCATTTATTGTGATGAATAATTTATTGACGAAAATGCCCAATGACTCTGCTCATCCTCGTGGTAGCCAGTTAAGTCAAAATTGGCACTACTTCGGTTATTCCATGCAGACATCCTCACAGTTCATATACCAGTACATCATGACATGTCGGCGGCCAAAAATAATTCGTATGATCATTGTAGCCAATTGCAAATCTCAGTAGTTCTATAACTGCATTTGGATAGGGATGAAGTGCCACCAATGCGTTGTTAACGTGTATAGGGCTTCCGGGTCCCTCACGCAGTGACCATGCGATGGCCGTCAAGGAAAACCAAACCCATATAATCCCATGCACCCATATATCTCATGCACGGTGACTATGCTTTCTATACCGGTACTTCTGTTGCGGGGTCATTTTAGCCAGACCTATTTTCTACCTTGAGGGAGACAAGCAGAACTCCCATGGCTTGATTATATATTAGCGCTGGGACGGACCGGGCCACCCGGGGCGATCCGATACACTTCATGACAAAAGGTTCAGTACTTCAGGATTTTAGGAACAATATTTGACTCTGTTTAGCTGTTATGTTTATGCCCAGCTTGTGGGTATACATTCTGGGTCAACTGAAATCATTTGGGTTTGTTAACAATCCGAAGATTATAATAGTAGCATGGTGTTGATCTTTGCTATGAACCCGACGGGCACGAAAGAGACACTGAGAGTGGACTGGCCGATCGTGATTACGCCTGAATCTTTCTTCACCATTGATTCAGTATATACTCGTTTTATGCATGTGTATCTGGGTGCTGACTATTCCCGCTCTGCGTCCAGGGGATAACATTATTTACATGACACTCAAACGGGCATATAGGTAAAGGGACATACTTTAGGGACACCTCATGTCACAATGCCTAGCGTTGTTATCATATAACCATAAACATGTATATTGTGCACCATAGATAGGGCTATGGTTATATATGCCACACAACGTAGGACTATATATGGAGCCCAAATTGGATAGGGTTATAAGGACATGGATTGAGTTATTGTGCCAAATAATTGCCAGATAGTTTGCAAGAAAAAAGTGTTGCTTAAGAAGTCTGCAGTTTTGTTATTGTTCTCGTTTAACAACAGGAGAAAAATTATCGTAATTCGTCGACTTGAATACATGGCTTGTCACATAAAGCTCATACAAATTCTTGACAGGATGTAAGTAGGTCATCATCGATATTAGTAGATTGTTGAAGTTGTTGCATAATATGATACATTGCAATTCTTTTTCAGAATAAGTCATTATGCTACCTTTTTCCTGCAACCCGAGAATAAAATCCTGGTATTCAAGCAAGGCTTCACAAATCCTGTGTCCATGACACAGTTCCAAACATTGCCAAATATTTATCAGGTGGTGATAAGACTTCTTGACAGGCATCTATTTTTTTTTTGGTTACATGTGTTTCAAAAACACTGAATTATATGTTTGCCATGGGGTCGAATGTCACGCGTGATATGGTCCCTGAATGGCGACATTCGATTAGAGTTAATTCCTGATCTCGTTCGTGCTAGTATGTTACCACGAGGAAGCGGATACACGTATACTGTTACATGCAACCAATGCAGCACGCCTCGGTCGGAAGCTAGTTATTATTTTTATTCCACTGAAGTACATGTCGAAATACTAGAATGTTATGTTTCTCAATGAATAGGAGCTAGGATAATTCTTCATACTGAACCCAAAAATAGGTCATGTGTCATTTCCGTGAACAACATAGCGGACAGTATTGTCCAATGAGGTGTGTGAAAACTTGCCTCTAATTCACGCGTTGACAGGATACGACATTCACAAATACCTATACAATGAATCCGTTTGACTTAATAGTCAAAAGCAGTAAAATGTGATGCGACTTTAAATTTGCATCAATTTGTGTAATCTATTAATGTTGACGATGACACTATATATCCTACCAAGTGTTTGCATGTGGGCTATATTATGGTGCGCCATAATGTCGTCTATTCGACAAATTAATGCACACGTTCTTATGCTGTATAACCGAACATTGAAACACATCTTCTACCTCCAGCAGTCACATACTCCTTAAGAAATCACACCAACATCTTCGTGCGAACTATATCAGTGATTGGCACATCATACTAACTCCCAATCCTGGTGTACCATGTCATGACAGCCATGGCTGGTAGCTCTTTGATTGAGTCCTACAAATCAGACGGATTATACTTCCTCCCGACCGACTGTAACAACTGAGCTGTGGCTGCAAAGATTCATGTGAATCTGACACATGATCTTGTTTCAGCGCAGACTAACCATGTAACGATGTATGTGAGAATGTCTACAATAACCGAAATAGTGTACATTTTGACGACTCATAGGATGAGTAGAGTGAGAGAACATTTAAGGACTATAGATACTCAAATTATAGAACAGGAAGTAATAGCATGTCTTGAAAACTGTTTGGCAACACAATATTATTATATACTGCAAAAGTAATTTCTGTATTGACAAAAAATCCTCTGTATAACAACTAATTTCTTTAATATAAAATATTTCACCTGAACACATCAGAGATATGCAACTTGAAATTGGAGGCTGGTAATTTGGGCATACAATTTCAATTTTCTTCAGAAACATTATATAAATTGATATTACTTATCTGAACTGATCCAAAAGGCACATATTAGTGTGATGATTGTTTTAATCTTTATATACACTGACTTGTATCAAGTATTCCCCCAATAAATGAGTATTTATAGTCCTTAAGACAACCAATTACTCATTAGCTTAAATTAATTGAAACAATAGTAGGGTTCTAACCAGTGTTCACGCTGGCCCAGAAATTCCTTTAGCCATTATTTTAGCCAAATGCCAATTTTTTTAGCCACTTTGAATTTACTTTAGCCACTTGTTTGGGAAAAAAATTGAGATAAATTGAACGTATATTACATTTTATTGACAAAAGAAAACAATAACAATGTAATATGAGCAATAACATCCTCCCAAGCGATTCCACATACAATGTAAGTTTTTAGAACATCGCAAATAAAAACAAATTGCGGTTTATTAACATATAGCGAAAATATGCAATACGACATATGAACGCAACCTGAAGTTTTATTTATTCGCGAGTTTGTGCATAGTTTTATCTATGCATATGCGTATCTGGTGCATATTTGTTCAATTCGCGGGAAAATAGTAACTATACCCGGGTGACTACGCAATTAGAACTTCTAAGGTATGTTTATGGTTGCCAGTGAACTCATGATTAACAATTCCCTTGTCCCCAGATAACGAACTCAGTCACGTTTGTGAAGGAAAATATGAGAAACTTCGATTTTGTTGGCCGATTTGGATGCCATCCTAAACTTATTGTCAAACATGGAGCGTATGTAATGCCGTATCTATTGTCAGTTGTGATCACTGTCCTGACATGCGCGGCACAAATAAGAAAATACCGTTCTGTATAACGTAAGTCTCACCCATAATCCTTTGCAGCCATATGTGTTCAGTTGAAATATATATGTATATAATCTTTCCATAAAAATTCAAGTAAAAATTGAAAAATATACGAAAAAGTTTCCATAAAGGTGATCGTATGAGGTTTTTATGAACTTCTAATTCTAGACCAGTGTTCTCGCGAGGTTATACCCTATAGCCTATCAAAATTTAATCAAAATGTTGTAAATTTTACAGAAATTAGTAAAAAAAATTCACATTTTTTTCTTCAAATTTTAATCTTAGATCACGTTCAGACACAGTTATTTATCAGTCCCTTCATCACTCTGTACACTGTTTCAGTTTATGCTTCTAAAACTAACTTGACATGCAGCATTCTAAGTGTAAACTACATAATTCGTTTTTCTGCAAACGTTATATTTTAGGGGGTGTGGTTAAGTTTACGCTCATGTAACATTTTCACAGCAATATTCTTGGCATTCCATTATTAAAATCGTTTTCATATGTCATCGGGGCAATTTTTGAGCCATGTTGCGGATCAATAGCAAATGTGGTTCACAAGTTATAGCCATTTATATGTGACCATTGTTTTCAAAATCCAAGTAATTTTTCGCGATTTCAAAATATTTATCACAATATTTTCTAACTAGCTCATAAATTGGTCTAGTTTTGTATCTCGTGTCATTTTATGATAATTTCTTATTAATATAAACTATATATTGTGCAGTTTATAACCGCAATATTTTGTTTATGCTCTGACACTTGTCCTCAAGAAAAAATTCATTTTATTTTAGGGGTAAGAGTTGTCTTCCCTGAAAAATCTATTTTGGGACACTTTCTGAAACGGGCAACAAGCAAAAATCTGATGCGCCATATGATGACCTCTAATTTGATATGTAGAAACCTTTGTTGGAGGGGGGTTGCAGCCAACTCGAAAAATATCTTGTTTGGCCCACGGACTATTGGAATTGCTGGTAATCACGACGATGAGGGTGACGAAGATGAAATGTTGGGCCGACAGATATATAGCAATGACGATGATTATGTTGATGATGATGATGATTCAGATGTTGACGACACAGATGAGGATGATAATGCATGGTGGTGATGATGATGATGACGATGACGATGATGATAATGACGATGAGGCGACGAAGATGACGATGATGAAGATGACGATGACCACAACGATAATGATGGGCGGTGATGACGATGAAGTCAACGGAGGTGACGACGACGTTGATGACGACTATAATGACGATGGCGATAACAATGTGGTTGTAGGACGATGAACATGATGATGATGACGACGACGCCGATGACGACGTCGACGACGACTTGGATGATGATGATGATTACATAAACAAGGGACCCCGAATTCAATGGCCAAATGTCACTTTATGTACATACACTGTAAATATGTTACATAACTCTATATTTTGTACATAATAGTACGATTGAGTTATCAATAAAGCATCGAGCATCGAGGGTATACCCGATTGTTCCACCGAAGGATCTCAAGTTTGTTCATGCGATAAAACATTAATTTTATAATTAATATCTCTCCAGTACTGAGATCTCGCATGTCAAAACCATTGTTACATAAACAATTACTGGTAAAAGTTAAAGTTCAAAATACCAAAGTTTAAGCAAAAAGCATGGCTAATTTAAATTCGAATTTAAAACAAGTGGAAATTCTGATATTTCATTGCAAAACCCCCACAAAGCTTGGGTAAATTTTGTAAAATTTGAACTTTTGGAACTTGGAAGTGAATGTTCGGTAGTATAAACTCGCCATGCATGTTCCTTTGTTCTATCTAATACCTTCATAAAACGGTATTGGTGAATGTGGCATAATTATCAAGACCCCCCCCCCCCGTCTATACATATATACATTCGGTACTATTTGGTGGACATATTTTACTTCTTTAAAATCCAGCCCCTTTTCTACCTCGACCTTCTGTTTTCCGAATGGGCACTTTATACCATGTTTTGTGGCACAAGTCGACATTCGTAATCTAAAACGTCCATGTCTCACAATGTATGCACAATGTATGCACAATGAGCTCTCATGAGGACCTCTAACAGAGAATTAGTTCGCGCTAAACCCGTCCAAAAAAAACAAAAAAACATTTACATTGAACTTATGAACCCCACATAGTTCATTTCCTTGTCGGTAGAGGCGTTCTGCTTATTTGGATATAAGGGGGGTATCTGTTAGATTGAACATGAAACGTCAGCATGTGAGACTCTAGTAATAAAGGTACTGTTCTTCCAGCTACACCGACATGAATGCATTGATCATGTCAAAACTATCCTAAACTGCATATATGCCCAAATGCAGTATATATTATGTTAATTTATGTATTACTACGCTATGTACACTGCAAAAACAAATATTGTATTATATGTTTAAGTACATCGACTTTTGGTTTCGAACGGAGTACCGTAATGATGTATCCTCCACTAAAACGAACCATAGAGGTGGGTTGTTTTGTTCTCAGTCGAGGACTATTATACAGAAACACGTTCTTATATGTTCCATTTTTCAGGATTCGGAATTGTTTATCTGTATGAAAGTTGTTCATTTTGTATATTTCTAAGCAAATTCCATGCAGGGTTTACCTCCCTTGATGACTCGGTAAGACCGCTGCTATCGGCGAGATTTCCCCCATATTTGGTAGACTTCCGCGATATCAAGATGTATACTAACAGAACAGAGCAACATGCTGCCCTTGTTAAACACACAACATATCGATTAAAATTTGTGTAATTTCGTATACCTTAAGTTTGAGAATTCCCACTAGAAACAAAGAGCTATATTTAGAAACGGTGTGATTTGGTTCTCCGATTATTTTATCAACACAAATGTATAAACGCATATGGACGACAATGTCACCACAACACGCGTGGCAAGTCAAATACAAGAGTTCTAATTTGCTGCAATTTTGACTTGTAGCCTGCAAAAATCGTCACCAATCTACCACTCTGATCCTCCAACCTGTCATTAAGTTTTTAGTGCGGGAATTATTCTCAAAGGGCATAGGAAATTTGACTTTCGGGCGATCGGTTTCGCCTTTTTGGTGGAAAACCCCGCGCTAAATATAGAAACCACAGACCAGTACCCAGCCGGTTGCAGAGTCAGGAAGGAAGCATGACTGGTGCGCTCTGGTAGAGATTGATTTCTAAGTGGGTTAATTGACACGCGACTGGACACTTAAAACATAGTCGAGTCCAAATCATCACCCATGGTATGAATGGATTAACCCGAAATTGGGTCAACACACCAGAGTTGTATACCATGTGGTCGGTCCTGTCCACCCGGTCATTGGCTGCACGGATGGCGTGACATCTTAACCCATTGTCAACTTAACGGACTGTCATTATACCTCATTGCCATGGACTGAACACGACGTTGCGACTATGGGCTTGGATAGATTCAACAAATATATTCGGAGTTTTGCCTTACGTTTTGGAAATTTCATTACGATCTTTATGCGGCATATTTCGGTTTTGTCGGAGATTTATAAATTTCATGACTGATTGGTGGGCGCGGTATACCTAATCGGAGATTTGTCGATCTTGTAGGTTGAGCTCGTTACTGAAGACCGAAGGACTCTCACATTTACATGTAAATTACTATATTCGCTTAGGTATTGTCGTGATGGGTGTTACAACATGCCACCCGGGAACGGAATTAGATTCGTGAAATTTTAGGGGGTTTCTCAACCCATTTCCCTCAAAATTTGATGGAGTAAAAATAAAGGATTATGTTCACTAATATTAGTAATCACAGAAACCAAACCAATGGATGTACAATTTTAAGAGTATAATTCATGATGGGTTATGTTGGAAAGAAATGTGAACTTTATAAAGGTTTTAAACATTATTTTTTTTCTAACCTAAAGAATGATGAACAATCAAACTATATTTATAATTACCAAGCGTTCTTTGAAAATATTTACAAAATACACATGGTACTTGCACAGCAATGCTCTCTGGAAGCTGACACTTGATGGTGGGTTAGGGGTCACTTTGTGTCCAGTGTAGCTGGAATGGTTATCAACATGACATTGTGTGTAATGCGAAACTACATGCAGTAATAGAGTTACTGTTCTTCTGTACAATGATATGAATGCACTGTTCGATTCAAACACATTCTTGCATGCATTCATTCTCAAAATACAGACAATGCCTTTGAGAGCATATACCACGTTTATACTACTCTATGTACAGCGGAAAACAAATATTTTATTATATATGTTTGCGTACACCGACATTTGGTTGTACCGATGATATGCCTACATTTGTGTTCACGGCAAATTGCACCTTCAACCTCCACTGACACGAATCGTGTCAAATGGCGTGGGTTTATTGTCAGTCAAGGACTATTTTTATACAGAAAAACATTCGTATTACCTCTCATTTTTAGAGATTTATCGGAATTTTTCATCTGTATACCAGTAATTCTTGTATATTACACAAGTGGGTTTTAGTCAGTTAATGACGAGCGACTGTTCACCCGAAATTAAATGGTCTCGCCCTTCGGGTTCAACCATCTAGTTTCCGAATGTCCAGTCACTCGTCCATTAACCCTGGCAGATGTGTAGTGCAATAATTGCTGAAAAATGTGCATAAGATGGAACAAAAGTCTTCTGGCAAATGATGAACACCGTGAACCTTCCGTCGCGGAGACATTTTGTTATCGAGTCTCATCCGATCTAAGGGAGAGAACGCATGAGGTGAATGCTGTAGCCATATGGAGTTACCAATCTTTGTCCGTCTGTTGGTTGCTGTTTTTCGAACAAGACATTATTTCGGATAGCGTGCTTACCTCACAATCCAATGACTGGCTTAAAGTTGTTTTGGATGATACAAGTCGATCATGCTTCAATTTTCTCAATTAGTTTTCTATCGGAAAATATGCACATATAACGCGCCTTGTGTGATGTCAATTGCGTTTTAAACCGATAAGAGATGAAAACGTGGGTTTGGAACAGCGAAATGCAGTCATATTAGTTATACCTCTGTGCGACTCGACTGTTGCTTCCCAATTGTTATTTAAACAGATTAAATTTACACACAATTTCGCAAGAAAATAGCCCGTGTTGATATAGGACTGATATTTTCTGTTTCGCTATATTGATACTGTTCACAATACGCTTTCCACCGATGTATACAGCTATTTAAAATACAATATGTTCAAGTCGGGCATGTTAATTTGAATAGATAATCTATTTCATTATTTTATTTCGCTTCAGTCGAATTCAGCAGTAAGATGCATCATGATGATGAACGTTGAATAATATACATTACGACATGCGCTAACAATACATGCCAACTGACTCTTTTCAAGTAAAATAAATTTATTAATATTTTCGCAAGAGTGAATGTTTCAAGATTCATCAAGATATATAGTACATGCATATTTACATGTAATAACAACATAACCCGGAAAAGCAATTGCAATACACACAGGTATAGAATGTCGAATTAATTGTTGCAATGCATTATACCAACCTTTATTTTAACAGCTCAATTCAGCCAAAGAGTTCATTGACAATGATGATGCTCGACTTCCTTTGAATGTGTACCTGGGCGTGGCGTTCTTAATCGGCTGCATCACACACGGATACGTCATTATCCGTGGAAGCAAAGAGTGCTTAATATCTCGACGGAACATGTGCCAGTCTTCCATCATTGCATGTGGAATTTTCACGCTTCTCTTAATCCGTGCGAGTGACGTCAACGATCACGTGTTATTCGCGTGGTTCTATGGGATATTCTGCGGAGGATACTACTACAGTTTGAAGGTTTACACATACGAACTCGTCAAGGTCAAGATTATGGAACGTTGTTGGAGTTACGTGTGTGCCGTACAGGGTGTTGCGTTTCTATTTGGGTCTCCAATATGTGGTAAGTGCTTTTAATAAATTTTCCGTGATTTTACTGAAACTGAATTTTTACTTGGAACTTATCATATAGCTTCCATAGATTATGACGGCTAACATTGAGCACTATATTAATGTATAATTTTGTTCTGCACAGTTCGCAATTTGTTGTTTTTGTGTGAGGAATAATGGAACGTGATGTTATAGTTTCACATACGATATAAGGTATACGGGTCGAATACGGTATAATATATACAGGCAATTCTTCAAGGATTGTCCACTTATAAATGGACAATCGGTACCTAAAATGGTCATTAATAAATGGACAATCCAACCACGCGTGGCACGCGAGCTTGGGATTGTCCACTAAATGAAGACATGTTTTGCTAATCCTGCATGTTAGCTTCATATTTAATATTAAGGGCAATAACTCTATAAATAATATAATTTGCTAAATAACGGTGATTTGTATGAGAAGTGTTTTTGACGAAATAACGGAGATATCTGAAGAAGAGTTGTTGACGAAATAACGGAAATATTCGAAGAAGTGTTTTTAAAGAGCGTACCCCAAACCTCCTACAAGCCCACCCACCCAAGGGAAGAAATTGACTTATATTTCACAAAAGTTGATCTGTTGTGGTGTTGCAAATTTCTCACATAAATCTCCGTCATTTAGTAAAGGTACCTTCTTTATAGAGTTATTACCCTTCATATTTAATATGAAGCTAACATGCACGATTGTCTATACATGTATATGTCTTGATTTAGTGGACAATCCCAAGCTCGCGTGCCACGCGTGGTCGGATTGTCCATTTATTAATGACCATTTTAGGTACCGATTGTCCATTTATAAGTGGACAATCTTATGCGCATTATGTGAATATATATCACATACGGTATAACGTATACGAGTCGAATACGGTATAATATATATATCACATACAGTATAACTGAGAGTTGAATTGCCATGCAGATAACGTCATTGTTTCTTTTTCTTTTGGGTTGGTTATATAAGAGCATATTCGTAAATGCGTGAAATATGTTCGACATCATTGCCACCACGTTTGTTTGGAGATTTCGCCAGACATTTGATACCCATACTATAGGTATATCCACATTGATAAACTAGATATACAAACACACGTTTCAAGCTCTGAACAATGTCCGCAACTTCAAATTTCGAACGTATGAGTATGAAAACATATCAAAGGAAAGAGTATGTATACAATCAAAGTTGGTCACAAAATAAAATATATTCTTGTCAGCAACAAAAGAAACTTGAGATAATAATATCAATCGAACACCTTCTTTACTAAATTGATTCTCCAAATTGAATGATAAATGTATAAATTGGATTGGCCTATTATAGTCATCTGGATTGGTGTTCAAGAAATATAAACAGACGACAGACACGCGAATTGAACAGGATTCCTCTGGTCGTTTGTTGAACTTATGATCTGAACAATTCCTAAGGGAACTACTCGTCAATGAGCTTTAGAAAATAAAGGGTCAAGTGAAAACGAATACCTTTTGGATAATATATATACATTTCTACCGAACGTTAATCACGGGGAGGAGGCCTGGCTCATGTACCAGCTGATTCTTTGCGAGGAGTGCTACGGATAATTTGCAAGGAGGTCTGACCGAATTGCACTTAATTATGCTTAAATTGCTACTTTTGGTCTAAACCAGAGTCAAAAACGCAGGTTGGTTGGTTGATTTGGGCAGAATATGTCATGTAACTAATGGTATAGTCACGATGAAGCTTATATGGGTGATTATTTGCTAGGAATTTGCGAGTCCAAGTTGGCGAAGTGGGGTTAAAAACCCGCTATAAATATGCTAATTATAGTAAAAAATTTGGCATCAGATTCTTTGTGCGCCTGACAAATGTGCTACGGTTCTTCCCGATATGCGACAGATTCTTTGTAGCTGGAGTATTTTTCAACATAAACGACCTGCGATTCTGGAATAATCAGATTAATGCGCATTGGATACGACTTGGATCGTATTTTTTTTTTTATCACAGCCACTTGAAATTAGACCCTAATTACAATTACATCCTTACCAATTACAATTACATGTAATTGAGAATACATGTAATTGAGAATAAACTAAATTACTAATATTACAATTACCCCATCCCTGCCATTTGGAAGTCATAAATGCATTATACCGAGCCATTAAAGCTGAACTAATCACTGTCACTATTTTTCGAGCTATTGGGTAGCCAGCTTTTTTCACACTTGCAATGGGTACCCAGGTTCTATAACATTTGCGTTCTGGTACCCAACTTTTTCAAATCCAGGTGTTATTTATCAACATTTTGTTCAACGAAATCTGACCTGATTGTCAAATATCTAATACACAAACCACTTGATTTCAGAGTTATCCATCTTCATTCGCAATTTGATCCGAGACCGTCGGCTTGAATAATATTTGCTAGGCCGCCAAAAGTTACATATCTATATTTGATAACTCTGAGCTTTGATGGGTGGGTTCCTCGACTCGAATAAAATATTTTTACCCCACCCTCGAAACCAAAGAAATGGTAATGGGGAGCGTTAATTCCAGAACTCCAATGAATACAAATGGCGTAAGAACTGTTCGGAGCCCTAACATTGTGCTCGACCTGGTATATTTTATGACCTCAATGTGTCTTCCTGGAACATATACTGTTTGTAGAAAGGTATTTCAGATATTTATGGACCTATTTCGATGCCGAGAAAAATTCAAAAGCGAATATTATTAGGTGTATTTTGGAGCGCAAATGTTTAAACTTTATAGCTAAATTACGTTTTTCATTTTCAGTGTACTTAAACGAAACATATAACTCGAGAATTGCTGGGTATATATTCGCCGGAGTGTGTATGATAATCGGAGGACTAATGTTCTTTGTGATGCCTCTACTGGAGAAACATCCGTCAAATAAGGAAGTTATCCAGAAACAAAACACTATGTGCAGCGTCAATTCGACGGAAGCTGCCGCACTGCTGGACATCGATGTCACTGATGGAATTCTATCCAGACAGCTCAGTAACATTCAATTCGTTGTGTCGCCTGCCAATCACAAACAAAATGGGCGGGACGGCAAGGTAATCACGTGCTATATCCCCCAAAAAGACAACGAGAAAGCGGTGCAGTATATCCTATCAAAAGTAGGCGAGGAGAAGGACTGTTTGAGATTAGACTTTGGTGGTATACCAAGAATCGAGAAAATTCCAGAGTATTCTCTGCACACCAAGGACATGTTGGGTGGTTGTAATCATCACATCTCAGAAGAGCCATCGGAGAGTGCGCAGTCACAAAAATCAAGTAAGGAGAGTAGCGGTTCTTCAAAACACAATGAGAGGAAGCTGAAGAAGAGTGCTGATACGGTTAAGGTAGACCTGTTCGATCCTCCGAGTCAAGAAAAGGAGTCCACCGCTACGGTGTCATATGACAGCGATCTGTATATAAATCTGTGTGAAGCTCAAGTATAAAGTCTTCATCTTATGGGCGTTCTACGTTCTCAATTGTGAGTTCTGTTGGTTGTACAGACGGAATAGGCCGGACAATTCGTTCCAACGATTTTTGTGCTCATACTACTGAGTTTCGCTAGTGTTCTCATCTGCGATAATTATTAGATTCTCCGTAGACCCTACGGGGTCCGAGATGACCGTCTGAAAAAAGCCATTCCGGCCCCTAATGGCTAATGTTATATGTAATATTACAATCAACACATTTTACCACTAACACTACACAATTAAAAAAAACACGAAAGTTTTTTTTATGGATGTACAATAACCATGATTGGTGTAATTCACTTTTGATAGCATAGCCTAATTCAAAATGGAAATATTCGTGCAATGTGTACAACTGAACTCCAGTCTGTCGTGGGGAGGGTTATGTTGTTATGTTATTAGGAAGTGACCTTCGGTGACCTGGTCAAAAGTATCAGGCCATGTGATTGGACAACATGTGGAAAAGTCCCTGTGTGATCACCCGAACACCCAGTATTTCCAAAACATATGTGATATCTTAGATTGTTGTAGGGGAAACACCATGTATACTTGTGAATATATGAGCCAATGTATAAACCTTGACTTGTTTTGGATTATGCCTGTCAAAGGTAACTTTACATACATCATGGTTATTATATTACATAGTTTATTTTTATTTTTTTTGTGTTCAATGTTAAATGTGTTGGTTGAGATATACAATTGTACACAGCCATTAGCGACCCACCATGGCCATATCGGTCCCGTGGGGTCTAATTCTACGATAAGATGCGAGCGGATGAAAGGGTTGTAAATATGACTGCATGACTACAGTAGTGTGTGCTTTGGAACATGCTGGGGAGATTACACGGTTTCTTTCAGAGTTTGGATGATTTTGGTTGTTGCTTGACTGAACTCAAGGAGAACCACATACTGATATTTCTGTGACTGCATAGCTTACACAAAGTTGGCGATTGGTTTGGTTTGGTTCGAAAATTAGCGTTTCGCATGATTAACTATAGACCTGCATGAACAATTAAGGGCAGGTCGGGTGACCAATTTGAATCTGGATTTCCATGAAAATCTCCACATCAAATATTATAGAGTGGCAAATGTTCCGGTTGTGACTTGATGTAATATTGATAATAATAAATTCACATCTATCTGGCGGATGTGCTCGGAACATGATTTGTTGGCATGGAATATATATATTTCTTGCTGTGGAAATTACATGGAACTTCCCATTCAAAACTGGTCACGTGACCTCCCTCTTAAGTAATGTTCAAATCCATTCCTAACAATATGCGCATTTGTTGCGATCCCATGAATTTGCATATAACTCAATCTATAATCGATGTACCGATAAGCGATTTCCAGCTATTTTTTAAAAAGATACTTATAAAGAAGAGGCAATAGAGTCTTAAATATCTTCTCCAACCAAGGCTAAATTTATGTGATATCTGACCAAACTACAGAAACCAACACATCGTCAAAAGCTCTGCATGCTGTATTTTGAATAATAGCGCAGAATTGGTCGTTATTCCATGGTTTTGGGTAAACACATCTTGTAAACGACACACAGCTTTGTTGATAATGGTAAAAAAATGACATGCACCCATGTTGGATCAGGTCTTATGTATTTATATATACTAGGGGGTTTCCCGTCAAAAATGACAGGTGATAAACGTGACATGCGGAAAACTCATGTGAAGAATTAGTAAATTATTATAGTGCCCCTTCAAGTAATTTAAACTAATTATTAGACAGTTATTATTAGGGATATATAAACAGGACATTATGTAATACGCGACCCTCAAGGTAGTCTGAGTTAGAAGCTTGATTGAAATTGATTGAACCAAATGTTTTTCACATTTTATCCAAAACGTTTGGATAACGACCAATTCAGCAATATTAGATTCCGTGAATTATGAAAAAATAATAGTGTGAATATGTGCATGCTGCTATAATTGTTATCGTTCATTCCAGGAGTGTATATATCGTCAGGCACATTGCCAAACTCCATGCAGGGATTACCTCCCTTGATGACTCGGCAAGACCCCTGCTGCCGGCGACATTTTACCCACATTTGGTGGACTTCCGCGATATTAAGATAGATACTAAGTTTGAAAAGTCCCACTAAAACCGAAGAACTATATTTCGAAACGGTGTGATTCGGTTTTCAGATTATTTTATCAACACAAAAGTCCAAACGCACAAGAGTTCTAATTTGCTGCAATCTTGATGTGTAACTTGCAAAAAAATTCAACAAAACTACCGCTCTGATTTTCCATTCTGTCATTATGTTTTAGTGCGGGAATTGTTCTCAAAGCAAATACAAAATTTGACTTTGGAGTGATCGGGTTTCGCCATTTTTGCTGGAAAACCCCATTCTAAATATAGCAACACTGACCAGTACTCAGCCGGCGACAGAGTCATAAAGGAAGTATGACTGGTGCGCTCTGCTAGAGATTGGCACATTGCCTGGACAATGATAAACCCACTTATATATGTTACATACCAACAAGTAGAACATCTCATCGACATATTTCCTGTTGAATATTTTATATAATGAATACATGTAAGAAAATACACAATCACTCTTACAGACGATCAGTAATGAAGCATCTGGTGACACATTCATGGCTGAGAATCACGTGGTTTCGAGGTTGGTGAGTACAACGCATTCAAAATGTGCAAACGCACACAATCATAATATACGAGGAACTGACACAAAACATAGCAGTTTGACTGATACGAGCATATGCTGGTTTATTTTTGAAACAAGTTGATATCTTGTTTGTTAGGAAATACTTAGTGGTTTTCTATAACATTCTGACCAAAGTTGCCAGTCTGAGGTGCGCGAATACACCAGTCCACACATCTTGGAAATCCTTCGACTGACAACTTTGGTCAGAATGTTAGAGCAAACAAATGTGAATTTGGACATAAATGAGGTATCAGCTTGTTTGTAAAATAGTATAGCATCTTCTCGTAGCCGTCAAAATACTATGTGATATGTCATATCTTAGTTTATTACCTTTTTTCCTCGCTTCTGGTCGCGGTTTAGATCGCCTCGGCCATTGTGAATGCGTGATACTCATCAACTCGAAACCACGTGATTCCCCACCGTGACATTAGTTGCTTTAAAATTCTTTCAATACTAAATGGATTCTCACATTTAATTATAAAAGTACACATTGTGATAGTCTATTATTCATCTGGAGGGTGTTCAAAAGATAATAAAAGATCAGACGGATTTCTATTAACTTGTGGGAAATGTTCAATTAATATGCTCAAAAACGATAGTTGAACTTATATTCTGAACATTGTCTAAGGGTATTACTCGTCAACAAGTATTTAGTACAGAAATGGTTGAAACCCTTCCTATTCACATTTAGACCGGAATCGACCTTCATCCATATGGGGTATTTATAGGTTGGAATTTTCCAATAGAAGGAGATCTTCGTGTACAAGTTGGAATATTCTAGCCGATGTGGAGTGTAACCGAAATTTACTAGAGCTACATGGATGTGTGATATGGCTTTACGAATAAACGAGGGAGTGAAATGTGTCAATTCTGGCATGTTGCGGAATAGCAACCTAATTATTTGTTGCATTATGCCAGTCAATGTGACATATATACTGAGGTAACGTGAACAATCGTTCGTTTTTGTGCGTCAAATTGCATGATATTCTGGTGTAATCACTTTCTGTACTAAACTGATTCCCCCAAACCAGTTATAACAGTTTATATTGGAATGGTATATTATTAATTTGGAGGGGTGTTCACGATATATAAGCAGACGGCAAACAGAAAAAAACAAACAGATGAGACAAGATCAGAATGATTCATATTCAGTGGTGCATGGGGAAATGTTCAGGTAATAAGTTCAACAAATGTCTTTTCTTGAACTTATTATCTGAACATTTCCTAAGGGACTACTCCATGAGTAGTTAGTAAGGTGTCGTTACACTATTTAGTCGCGCCTAGGGGTCATTAACCATATGCGAAAAGTGCTATATTTAGACATTATTATTGGCAGAAATGAGTATTTGATCATGGTTATTATACCGGGGTCTGTAAATATGCTAACTTGCATGATTGGTACTTTAATTGCCTATAAGTTTACATACTGATTTGTGCTATTTTGATGACTTGACATCGGTCAATTAAGCCTCAACTTCCAAACCTGCCAAAGTTACCACCCTATTTTTTTATGAACCCAGAAGTGTCATTCAATTGAGGATTTTGTGTGAACAGTAAACCTATAACTTTTGTGGCTTATTTTCAAAGTATTTTCATGCTGCTTCTTTTCCTGAATTTCCAGTGAGATACACGGACACTTATTTTTATAATTTTGGGTCAAATATAGGCAAAATTTGACAAAAATTAATCTCAATTCCATAACGTAAACTAGGGTTATGTTAAATAGCCTTGACAATAGTGTAACGACACCTTAAGGAAGTGTAAGTTTATAATGTCGCTGTATATTGGGACACAGTAGTGCTATGAACAAATTAATTAATTAAAGCATAAATTGGATACGAGTGTGTTTGTTTTTTTGCGAGTATATATAGGTATGTGTCAGTTTATGCATATTGTCATTATGGTGCCACACTCGTATCGAAAAACCACACGAATCAAGACTGGTAATAGTTACGTGGATTTAATATGGATTTGCATTATAGACACTGGAAGGTCCTGGAATGATGTAGTTTTCCTGCTACAGATGTCTGTCTTCTATTATACAATGGATGCAAGAAAACCCATGTCTTGTGCCTAATTAAGCCATACATATTATAGGGGTAGATTCCAGTTGCATGGATGACTTATCAGCAATTCCGATTACTAGGGAAGATGAATTCCAATAATTCCCAGTTTGGCATAAACCAAACGAAGTGATTCATCTGGTGTTCTTTGTGTTCGTTTTGTGAAGAAGAAATGATACATGTGTGCGAGTATATATTTTACATCATTGTACAGTTTATCTGAGTTATCGTTTGTCTATTTCTGTGAATAAATGGTTATAACCTACAATTTACATGCATACTTTAATCCAAGTCCATATATGCTGTGGCTGAATAGGATAATATGGTTGGCTAAAGGGACCCAAGGCACGTACTCGCAGTGGGTAGATGTGCAAAGTAGAAGTCTGTAACAACATCACTAAGAAGAACATTGAGAAATAGATAAACTTTGTTCTTATAACAGGAACAATAAATAATAAACTCTTTGCCGAAGCTTTCGGCCGTCACGACCTTTATTTAACGGTATAAACAATTGGTGGTTCACACAGTTAGAGGCTCAATACATCCGAAATAGTGGGATCCCCTGGGCCCAAAAAAATCGCCATATTGTGACTTTATAAGGAAAACGTTTTGGAGGGGGTGCCCGGGTAGGAGGACCTGTGTCGGGATAAAATCATATTTCCATGGCAACGGCATCAACTATTTGGAGAAAAGTTTTAAAAGCCCGCTGTTGGGAATCAATGAGCCTTGTGCTCAAAGAAATGATGTTGACGCACAGTGTCATCAATAGTGCACCAAATAGACTGTGACATATATGGTCAAGGTCAATTGCTACAAATGTCATATTTTGGTCCATTTTTGTTATATTAATTGTCTCATATTTCGCTACCCCTATAGTGCCTTAGTCATAAAAAATCCCAACCGTAAAGCATAACAATTAGGGCCACATCACCATGTTCAATTTGATATATGACGCACTTCATATAAGACGATCAATGTCAAAATGTCACAACATTTAGTTTATATACATAATCACATTTTAAGTACTAATTTTTATATTTGTGGCAATACATAAGTCAAGATACATTACCATCAAGATACCATCAGGCCAAAATAAAACGATTTTGTGACTTTAGTAACTGAAGCTGGAAACTTTTTGGATAGGGTGCCCGAATGAGTGGTCAAGTTTCTGGATATAATATGGTTTCCATGGCAACGGCATCAAATATTTGGAGAAATATTGAAAAAACCCACCGTTGGCAACCCGATGAGCCTTGTGTTCAAATAAATGAAGTGAACTCATAGTTCCACCAATGGTCCACCAAACGAACTGGGCCACTAGGACATATAGGTTCAAGGTCAATTGCTAAGGTCAAGGTCATTGGGAGAAAAATTCAAATTATTGGTCTATTTTATATTAATTTTCTCATATTTCGCCAAACCCAGTGCGTTAGTCATGAAAGCAATCCCCATAATAAGCGAGATAACTGAGTTGCTATCATATTGGATCCATCCAGCCCAATTCCGTGCATTCAGTGCTACACGTCAAAGTTCTGGAGCAGCATTCCATATATAGAGCTTTTGAATATTTATGAATTCCATATATGCAATAGGTGAATATTCAAAACTCCATATATGGAATGCTACTCCAGAAGTTTGACGAAGCTCTTAAACCGCGGAATGGAGGCTGGATCGATCAAATATGATAGCGACTCAGTGATCTCGCTTTTAATGCACATCAATTAGGCCACCATCATCCCGTTCAATGTGATATCGCGCACTTGATTTAAGATGGATACACTCTACATTTGACAACAATAATTTATATAATCACGTTTTAAGTACTACATTTTTGGCAATATTTATTTCTTCCCAAAAATACACTTAAAGTACTAATTGTTTATGCATGGTATATGTATCAAAACGGCCTGCACAATTCGTTAAAGATAAATCAGGTGATTGTTAAGTTTAATCTTTTGAATAAAACATTTAAATAGCCATATACCATACATATAAAGCGAATGTGTTTTATTATTATATTTGTAGGTTGGGTTATAATTTTCCTGATAAAAAAATCTTGTTACCATGGCAACTGTAATCGTAAATGCTGCTTAATGGTTCGAATGAAAATTATTATATTTTCAAATACTTTCTTCAATTTTGTCCAGAATTAATTTTAACAACTGGTCATATATGAGACGTTCATTCACTTCGCAACAAAAAGGTGGACATGTGTAGAATATAATCTAGTTTCCATAGCAACCATTAGTACAAATACTGTCCAAATTGTCATTTTAGTGAACTTTTTGCTGTATTACTACTATCTCAATTACGTTCAGAAATATTGAATACTATCCACTGCGCTGTATAACTTAGTCATACTTTTCCATACAAAAATCTATGTTGAGTAGGGGACACAATGCTCCTGTTTCCATAGAATAGGTAATATTCACTTCATTCACACACAATTGCTCGTTTTATGGTTAGAATCACAGAAGTTCGCGACAATGATTCATACCGCATTATTCAAAGTACATTTCTGTAAGTTTGTTCCCAAATGTTAATAGTATAAGGTCTCAAATTCTAGATTTATCAGCTAACAAGATCAACAGTAAACGAAATACAAGCAGTCGCAGACGACGGTATCCCCCGCCGAATTGTGCAGTTGGGGAAGTGCATTCTCAATAATGTTTGCGTTCTCAGTATGTGCTAAACAAGAGGTGGGATTTTGTCAAAAAGCTTGGCTTGCGAACTCATTTTAGGTACTGACATTTGTGAAAATTAGCCCCGTGACGTCGTCAATTTGCACCAAAAATAATAAACAAAGTCCAATAACTCTGCTGAAAATATTCGGCCGGACCTGGTTTGCGAACTCGTTCTAGATACTGGTCATGTGAACTCATATACCAAAAATCTTTTAAATCCGTTGACATTTGTGGAAATGAGCCCTGTGACGTCGTCTATTTGCTATTTGGTAAATTCGACAAAAATAATACACAAAGTCCAATAACTCCGGTAAAAATATCCGACCGGACCTGGCTTGCGAACTCATTCTAGGTAGTGGTCCGGTGAAATGATATACCACATATCTCTGAAATCCGTTGACATTTGTTCAAGTTATGACTCTTACAAATTCGGGACGGACGGACGGAACCCATTCATATATATCCCCCGCAAATTTTCAATTTGGCGGGGGATAATTATCACCAGCTGTTATCGTGATTCGGTTACTCGACGCGGGAATTACAATCATCGGAATGAACGCATTTAAATTTGCGCAGTCATATTTTTCGCTCCCCGTTTGTGTGCCGAATGAAAAATAGTAGTACTCAAAAAGTTCAGATTATGTGCATTGAGTTATATGCATGTAAATTACTCACACTTAAACTATACTTGTGGACATTTCTGAAATCAGTAGCGGCTACTAGCCCATACTATTCACATTGTCGTTGGTTAATTTTACATATACGGGCTTATATATAATATTATGTCGTCCTATTTCGGGAAAATGATGCCAATAACTATTTTTTTTTATTTCTGGATCAAGAATATTACAAAAATAACCATTTAATCACCACAACCGAAAAAGTAACATCTATATGATTTGCTCGCTGTACGTTCTACATTCCACAAAAATGTGTGCGAATTCAAAGCACGGAAATTGAAAAACTGCACAACTGCACATGAGCGAACAATAGTACTTCGTGAATTTAAATACGAGTAAGATCAAGATGTGATGTTGTTCTGACAATTAGTGAAGTAGTATAGCCCATGTTTGAAAAAAGAGAATTGATTTACAAGGTATATAGTTTATACCTGTATATGTGTAATGCTTGCAGATAACATTTAAATTATGCATGCAGTATAATCTGAATTATTTCCGCCACGACCCTCACAAGATGGAATTTAATAATAATCTCATTTTTGAAATTAATTTGTTTTTCTTCCCATACTAATTGTGTGAGGTCGATATAGGCAGTAGCCACAATTTAAAGTGATGTGAAACACTCCAGTAGAAATGGAGAAAATCTTGTTCAAATTAGTTATTTTTGCAAATAGTATATCTAAATTGACAACACACACCGCCATTCTTATATATTAATTAAATGCAGTGACTGCCGATGGCGAAATCGTTTTCGTTAGGTTATCGCCGATAGAAGCGTCCCGATTCGAGTAGTAAATATTTACTATTTAGCGTAGTTCAGACAATGTTTTCTATGGAGTGGTAGGTCGATTTGCTTGAGATTTTCGGTGATGTTGGTAGAATATTTCACTCCTCCAGTTGGCATAGCACCTGCATACTTACTTATCAGTTTCACGCACCCGAACAAGTACATAATATGTCTTTAAGCGTCATTGATAGCTCTTCATTTAAACTTGTATGGCTGTGGTGATCATTTCAAGTTCACCACGTTTTGCCTATTTTATAAATCAGCCAGTTTATTTAAGATGGCTAATTCTAGCAGTTTTCTGAAAACACAAAAACACAAGCAAAATATCCATTCCATGCAAAAATAATCTAATAATATTTTCCTACTTTTGGTCAAAATTGAGGACTGAATGGTCATCGTTTTCGTTAGTGACACGCCCACTACTAACAGCTTCAATGACCTCCCGTTCATGGATAATCTCTCGAGCGCCGTTAGCCAATTCGATACCGTTACAGTTGATTGTACTCAGCGAGAACAGAGTTTGCATACATTACGTGCCGACACATGCGGCTCAACGCAAATTTGTTTTGATTATCACAGTGACAAGAATCACGTGTCCATGAGCACTTCTTCGCATTCAAACTCGAGTATATCTGGGTCGATTCATACGCAGCATTTAAACGTGAACTGTAACTATATTGACTTGCCACCTCCATTAGAAGCACCGTACGTCTTACGAAATGTTCTAGAAACTATGTCATGTCAAGAAAGTATCACAGCAGACCACACACCACGCGAATGTATACAAAACCTGTCCAATGCAGACTATTTGTATTCAGACAATAAAGCAATCAGTGCAGATAATAAACATTTACCGCTAGCATTGTACACGCCAGAAGTCAGGGACGTGGATTCGGGTAAAACACACACATCCGAAACCGACTACGAATACGATATTATACGGGACAGAATAATGAACTATGGGCAAGTGACAAACAGTGATGAATCCAATATGTTATATTTATTATCCGATGGAAAAGTTGATGTTTTAACATTTAATTCCGATATAAAACTGAACTCGCGCACGAGTAGCACATGCATTGCACCTACGGTTTCGGTTATCGCCGATAACATTTCGCTGGATCTTCACAAACAAAATGACGAACCACGCATGTGTAGTATTAATTATGAGCTGTCGAATGTCCTTCGAGAAGCTCGAGAAACTATATATGACTCAGTTGATACATGTACACCGATAACAGATACATGTACAAGCAACACATATATGATTGATTCAGATCCGTCAATTGTATCGCACTACTTGAAAATACTTACCTTGAACGTGTGTGGCCTTAGACGACGGCTGAAATATCCTGAATTTTGTAATTTGTGTGAAAATCATGACACACTGTGTTTCGTAGATACAAAAACTGACGATTGCGACCAACATGTATTAGAATTATCGGGTTTCACGTTATTCATGAAAAATAGAATAACACTGTCAAACATTCGATCAGGTGGTATTGTCATCGGATTGAGAAATGAAATAATTAGTTTTTCAAATATTATAGATACTGATTCTAAATACGACAGCTGGGTAGAGATAAAGAAAATTAACTCATCAACTGGACTTGTCTCTCATATTATAATTGGAGTTGTGTACATACCTCCCGAAGGAAGCAGATATACAGCTAAGGAATCTTTCGATGAAATAGTGAGCGAATGTATTACACTGACTAGCCGAACGAATAACATTTTTCTTACAGGTGATTTTAATGCTCGAACTGCTTCCGACCTCGATGTTTGTATTGATGACACCGAAGAAAATATGTTAGGGGCTAATTTACCACCTGTGCTTAACTTGAGCTACGAACAATTATTTTATCTTGACATCACAAACACACCCTTAACAAGAAAACCATAGTCAGAAATGGTAACGCCACCAAGATCGTATTATTAGCCATAAATATAAATCATAATATAAAATATATTGGTTACATGAATGGACCGCCTCAGAATTCCGTTAAGATAAGTAATTCTTCAAATTATTACAATGAACTACGGCTTATAAATTACTGCAGGTTTCTCATTCGCCACACCAGAATGCTTCTAAATGCGGATCAAAGCTAAGAGTGCGTGGCACAGCCATTGTTCATAGACATTTTACAGATAGCGAGAATGATGCATGCTGGGAACGAAAGCATCCACAGCAAAGCCATGTGCTTACGGGGGCATGCGTTTATTATAGGGGATTTATGGTGGGCCTATAAAACTAATTATAACTTTGTTATCTGTCATAGTTTATGCGTGAAATTTTAAACATATATACCTGGACATCTACCCCTTCCAGAATGTTGAAAAACATTTTCAGTTGCTCATCGTATTTTTATAGACGAAATAGTCCGAAATTCCAGAAAATTGCGCTAACTGCTCAATGTTTTAATGTGTTACAAAACGTCTGATAAAAATAGTTCTATCGGGAATATTCACACCATTTTTTTTTAGAGAACATAGTGTAAATATAGTCCTATCGGGATATCGTAAAGGAGATTAATTAAACCCCTCAGACTGCCGAAACTGACGACATTAAATTCGCTTTTTCGTGTCCCGCGGAAATGAAACTTGTCTGTCCATTGATGACGTTATTTATTTGACATAGTATTTTTTTCTTCTGTTGTATTTGAACACTTGTTGCACGCGCAGGCTGCACGATCATAATAACTTCAACCGATAAGCGCCGACTGATACCCGCGCAACAGTTTGTCTCAAATAAATTGTTATCAAAACGCAGGTTTATGGCCGCGGACATAAGCCGATTAAGTGTAATGTAATTTATCCATGAACTTGACTGAAAAATTGTGATTCTATCACCATTAGCCACGAAAATGGGACCTCTAAACAGGCAAGTTTGATTTTCGGCGGACACGAACAAGCGAATTTATTGTCGGCAGTTTCGGCAGTCTGAGGGTTAATTAATCCCGAATTAAACGGAACTACTTTACGATAGTCCGATAGGACTATGTTTACTCTATGCATGTTCTCTGAAAAAATAGTGTGAATATTCCCGATAGAACTCTTTTTATCAGACGTTGTGTAACACCTTAAAACATTGAGCGGTTATAGCGCAAACCGAAATGTGTTGTCTTGCAAGATATCCCACCGCTTTAGCTAAATTTACCTTCCTACAATATCCATAAAGAGGATCATATATTATATACCCACGGTTTTAATTATAGAATATAAAATATATTGGTTTCGCGAATGACCAACTCAGAATTCCGTTAAAATAACAATAACAACCAGCACCTATAACGAACCGTTTTACTGGACTTGGCCTACTGGTCGCGTAGTTCCGACTTTTAAATAAACGGAATTTCCAACTCTATAAATAAAAGCCCCACAATGCATTCGCCCTGTCCACCACGCAATATCAAAATCTCAGCAGCTAGATACACCACAGGTGGCGTAATAAATGCTCTTTATTATTTCCATATCAGGAATACAGTAACAAACAAGACAGCAGTAAAATAAATGGGGACAAAAAGTTAGTGTAATCATGTATGAAATTTCCAACTGTTAAAATTCTTTATAACAGTTGTGACTCCCACCCCCTCAAAATACCTCCATCATTCGATCCCCGTCCCCATCATAATGGGGACAATAATTACTAGTTGGGATACCAGGCAATGGTAACCATGTATTTTAACCTTTATGTTGTAGTGTAATAATGTATGAAATTTCCAACTACATGTGCATTAACTTTTTTTTACAAAAGTTGTGAATCATACACACTCAAAATCTAACTTCCACCCCCACCCCACTACACTGTCCCTTCCACTTAAAAACATTCTGGAGATCAAGTTGGCCACAGGTGTTCAGTTATTTTATACCATGACTCCCTATTGTACTGTGTACAAACATGCTATATAATATATTTGTGCTGTACACCCTACTGTGTGTGAACAGGAGTCCGACCGTGGGTAACACGTTTCTACTGTGGGTAACACGTTTTAATGGCATTTCAATGGTTAAAGTTTATACCCATAGTAGAACTACATCCGAGTTGACCTTTCATTAACCTTCCATGACCTCGATCAAAATCACTCTATTTTTAAAATGTAGCGCCTCGCGATGAAAACAATTTGATACTTTCGATTCAATTGAATATTATACTCACTAATGCGATAAAAACGAACAGTTATTTCCGTGGAAATCACATCCAGATCAACAAATTGAACATATATTTCAAGAAATAGACGTAAAAAACTCGAACAACAAACGGTGGATTTCAAAATGACTTTCGTGGTTTCCTGTTCACTGTACGGCGGAGAAAAAAAAGTTCCCGCAATGTGTTATATTTATATTCATTAAATTCGTATTCCCATATATATATTCATGTTGTTTATTTATGGCGGTTTCATCATGATTACAGTTTATTGTGAATTGGCTACAATGATACCATATTCGTACAATTGAATGTTGACCTAATTCAATGTATCAATACGCCTGATCAGCTGTGATAGTGTACGTCGATGTACGGCCAAGTGTGGGGAACACAACGGGGATGATTGTGAATGGTGCGACAGAATCATCTTAATTTAAGTGGGTTTATTTCGATTTCATAGCAGTTGTTGCTCCTGTACCGGTCATGGTATAAACAAAATACACACGTAGTGTTTCTGAATACCAAATTTACACCACTCGTGGGATTGATGATTTACCACACTCGCTAAAGCTCGTGTGGTAAACCATCAATCCCACTCGTGGTGTAAATTTGGTATTCAGAAACACTACGTGTGTATTCTATATATACCCCACGTGTCTTGGACTGTTGCCAAATTCACAGTGCTCCATTAGAGGGCCTGCTTGGACTGTTGCCAAATTCACAATGTTAACTGCAGAGAGGTTGTATGTTATTGGAGACGTTCTAATATGACAATAGGCTGGCCTAATTAACGAACCATGCACAGCTAAATACACACAAGCAACTTTTAATCTTCAAATAGATACAATTGTCGGCCTCCAAAATTCAATATACTTTCTTATATACAAACAAACATTGAACTCATACCATTGTTTCACTTAACCAAAATAGCGAATTTCCCCAAAAGAACGCATATAGACTGCGCATGCAGAAAATAAAAGATGGCCGTTACTACAAAAAAAACAGACATGCGCACTCCAATTAAAATTACCCATAATTCAGTTCACTACACCAGGGGCTCCCAACAGGTTATACAATGTTTTCAGGCTATCAGATTATTTATATTTTCGACTTTAAGTTTACAATTTGAGCCTGTCCTCACTCTGTCGATACGATTTATCATAAACATATTATACACCAGTGGCGTTAACTTTACAACTTCGGCATCTACGTGATTATATCGGTACGATTCAGTAAGGTACAAACAATCTCCATAAAATACAGCAGGGGCTCCCAATAGGTTATTCCCATTTATTATGGGCTCCCAATAGGTTATACAATATTTTCAGGCTATCAGATTATTTATATTTTCAACAACATATTATTACACCGGTGACTTTAAGTTTACAATTTGAGCCTGTCCTGACTCTATCGATAGGATTTATCATATTTTCATAAACGTATTATACACCGCTGGCGTTAACTTTACAATTTCGGCATCTACGTGATTATATCGGTACGATTGAGTAAGGTACAAACAATCTCCAAGAATACATTCGCCCTGTACTCCATGCGATATAAAAAAAACCAAATGCTAGAAACACCACACTAGGTGGCGTAATAAGAGAGAGCCAGGATGGCTCTATGAACCAATATGGGCGATTACTCCTAAATACATGTCAACACAACTGATTTCTCATACTAAACGGTAGATTTGGTAGCGATTGCGGAATTGGAAACTTGACATGCCGCGATGCTTCCGTAGTTGATTATACAATTTGTTCGGCTGTAGCCCTCCCATTGGTTAAAGACTTTCAAGTATGTCCGTTCAGCTCAGTGTTTTCTGATGTTCACTGCCCATTGTCTACGCATTTGGTCTTTGCAGATAATAGGGAAACCATACCTGAACCATCAGTGTACATGAACCATAATAGACAATGGGACACATGTAAAATATCTGATTTTGTATCGAATATCGATGTAACTACACTACATGAGATACACAAGACGCTAGATTCCTATTCATCGAATAGTGTGACGCCAGTTCAAATTAATACGATTGTTAAATCTGTTACCGGTGTGTTTATTAAATCAGCCGAGCATTCATTCGGCACACGCACGCCCCCTCCACGTAAAACTAAGAACTCGCATACAGCAAACAAGCCATGGTTCAATAAAGCATGTCGAGACGCACGCCGAGCTTATCGTAAAGCGATACGTGAATATAAATCGCGACGAGATACTCCCACTGAAATAGAAATGAAACGAACCTCGCGTGCTTATAAACAGCAAATGGACAAAGCTATAAATCATCACCGCGAGGCAATATCTCGAGATATGGCGGAAATGAAACGTTTTAATTCTCGAGAATTCTGGAGAAGATTTAAAGATTTTACACCACAACGGCGTCTGAATATAAATTTGACCACTCTCGAAAATTATTTCCGCCGCATTAATGCTATTACTTACGAAGATGACGTTGCTCTAGATATATATATTGGTCAGAATTCGAATCTGAATCCAAACACAGACCTGAATAAAGGCATTACCCGCGAAGAAATAAGCCACGCCATTAAAAGCTTAAAAAATGGGAAATCCTCAGGTCATGATGGTATAATGAATGAGTATATAAAATGTACTTCTGAAATGATGATGGAACTTTATTACAAGATTTTGAATGTAATTCTTGATTCTGGTGTAATACCAGAAGATTGGGTACTGGGATCGATTATTCCCTTATACAAGAACAAGGGCGAATCTACTGCATGATCCTAGTAATTACAGGCCAATCACGATTCTCAGTTGTCTCGGTAAAGTCTTTACAAAATTTTTGTCAAACCGTTTAAGTATATACACCGAGGAACATAGTACTATTTCCGAGAACCAAGCGGGATTTAGAAAAGATCATTCCACTGTGGATAATATTTTCATATTACACCTTCTTTCTGAGATTAGCAGGAAATTAAACAAGAAACTCATATGCGCCTTCATCGACTTCAAAAAGGCATTTGACATGGTATGGAGGCAAGGATTATGGTATAAGTTGATTAAATCTGGAATTAATGGAAAATTTTGAAAATAGTTCAAAATATGTACCAACACATTATGTCTTGCGTTCAGTTAAATGGCAACCGTTCTGAATATTTCCCATGTTTATCTGGTGTTAGACAAGGAGAAAAATCTATCACCTCTCCTCTTCTCGTTATACCTCAATGATATGGAATGTTACTTGTCCAAACAAAATGTGATCGGCTTACGTAAAGTTAACAGTGAAATTGAGAACAGGCTGGGCTGTTACCTGAAAATATTCTTAATATTATACGCTGATAATACTGTAATCATGGCCGAGACACCAAAGGCACTACAAAAACAATTAAATGAATTTGAAAAATACTGCAACAAGTGGAAGTTGACGGTTAATACTGATAAGACTAAAATTCTGAATCTGTCGAAAAGTAGCCTCCCAAAGAAAACGAAATTCATATTTAAAGGGAGTAAGATTGATATTGTCAAACAGTTTAACTACCTAGGTATAAGTTTCTGCAAATCTGGCTCATTCAACCCAACTAAAAAGATATTAACGGACAAGGCCACGCGAGCCATGTATTCCATTATAGGTAAGTCACGGAAACATTGTTTATCCATCAGTAATCAGCTCGACCTATTTGATACATACGTGACACCCATTCTCCTTTATGGCTGTGAGGTATGGGGGTTCGATAATAATGACATACTCGAGAGCGTACAAAGAAAATTCATAAAACATATTCTTGGACTGAGACCGTCGACCCCAAATTTTATGATATATGGTGAAAGTGGCAAACTACCACTTGAAATAATGATTAAAGTCAGAATGGTTAAATATTGGTGCAAGGTTGTCAATAGTAGCGCTGATCGATTTCCCAAAGTTCTACTGAAATTGGCACAATCCATATCTGACGACCCCAATTTTCAAGATAGCAGTTTCCCCTGGCTAAACCGAATACAGGGGTTATACCAGATGATTTTAATCAGCCACACATTTGGTGCTCAGGACGTGTAACCGACGTTAACCAATTAGTCTTATACGTGAAATGCGGTCTAATAGCAGAATTCAGAGATACATGGGAGAGAGATATCCACAATAGCAGTCGGGGTAGAATTTACCGAATATTTAAACACAGTATATCCTTTGAAAGTTATCTCGACATCCTGAATCACACCAATATAAGGTTACACTGGTGTAAATAAGGTTCGGAGAGACCTCTAGCGGATGCGGGAGGAATATATAGGAGAGAATAAAATAGACACTGGGCCCTGATTGGTCAATAGCCTTGTGTGCTTTTTGCATAAAAAAATCATCACACCTCTTCCCTATGATTTCCCATAGGTAAGATAGCCATTGGCACAGGAATTAACCCTTTGTAGTGAAGTTTGAATTTGTTGGTGTGGTCTAAAATATGACAGTATTTTTTTATGCGGATCTGACACTAGTTACGAAAACACAAGATTTAAAGGCGAATTCCCTGCTAGACAGATATGATTTTTTTGTGTAAAAAGTTTCCCCAAATGTCAATTTTTCAGATTAAAAAAAAAAATTGGACCCATGGTTCATATAGCCAACAGCATACGCTAAAACGTTAGCACTGAGGCCTATGGAAAACATTTACACCAGTGTAACCTAAAGGGAAAAATGAACTTTTTGGCATTTTTGATTCCTGGGAGTCACTTTAAAGTATTTTAATGCATTTTTCACAGCCTGGTGTTTCAGTCCAATGAATCTCCCATGCATGGTGTGGCTATTCTTGCTGCTGATGTCTTCTTTCACTTCCATCGGTCAAAAAAATGGTATGATTTTTCATAAAAAATGCCAATTTTTCAAGGTATTTTCAAAAAAATTCAAGGTGGTAATTGTCACATGATAATGCAAATTACCCATTACATGAGCATGTCAATGACACACATACCAATTGTTATAAGAAGCTAATCTAACAAGTATTTTGGATTTTATAGCCAGTGATATACAGATATATATAATAAAAGTGTCTCATTTTCACTGGTGGGTATGGCCATTTGAAGGTTAATAGCACTAAAACTTGGACACATTTAAGAAAATGCTTCAGCATTTCAAAGAGAGCATATCTTTGTTCAACTAATTCAATATACACCCACATCCAGTTATCTTGGATCACCCTTGCAGACCTGAAAATGTCATATTTTAGTCTTCCATGTGCTGATAAAGTCATGTGCTTGATGCTCAGCTGATCAGATCTGGACTCAATGACCTCACATCACCAGAAGTTCTATCATGGAAAGGATCTTGTACAGTCTTCCATAGCTGATCCAAGTTTGCAACACCAGACCCCAAAAACTGTGTGAAAATGGGGCCTGAATATGACTTGTGGTGGAAAAGTGTGCTTTTTTGATGAATAATGTGTTACAGAGAGTGGGGTTAAATTGTGTGTGATAAATAAAGAACCACAGAAGTGATATTATTTTTGAACACATTTTTTTCATTCATGGGCAATTCTGAAAAAATGTAGGGTGTTACAATTATTCCGCGAAAAAGCGGGCTATCGCTTTAGGTTACACTGGTGTAAATAAGGTTCGGAGAGACCTCTAGCGGATGCGGGAGGAATATATAGGAGAGAATAAAATAGACACTGGGCCCTGATTGGTCAATAGCGTTGTGTGCTTTTTGCATAAAAAAATCATCACACCTCTTCCCTATGATTTCCCATAGGTAAGATAGCCATTGGCACAGGAATTAACCCTTTGTAGTGAAGTTTGAATTTGTTGGTGTGGTCTAAAATATGACAGTATTTTTTTATGCGGATCTGACACTAGTTACGAAAACACAAGATTTAAAGGCGAATTCCCTGCTAGACAGATAAGATTTTTTTGTGTAAAAAGTTTCCCCAAATGTCAATTTTTCAGATTAAAAAAAAAAATTGGACCCATGGTTCATATAGCCAACAGCATACGCTAAAACGTTAGCACTGAGGCCTATGGAAAACATTTACACCAGTGTAACCATAAGTTTATTGTGTAAATTCCGTACGAGTAACCATAAACTACCAATCGAGACAGGGCGGTGGAATGGCTCTGATCGCCGTGACCGGATTTGCCCATTATGTGACTCTGGGGAAGTAGGAGACGAATTCCACTACGTTTTTAGCTGCACAGATCTAACAATTCATCGGAATCGCTTGTTATTCCAACTCATGGGAAGACCAACAAATACCATAGTGATGAGCGAACTCATGAATGAACAAAATCCGAAGGGTCTCCGCAAATTATGCGATTTCAGAGGGACTGCTGGGAAGAGGAGTAAAACACACCAGGGTATACACTTTCACATTATCACGCAAGTCAGCTGTGGGTTTTTCCACGCTATACTTGTTGTGATGTGGAAGTTTGTACTATGTCTGTTGATTCCATTCGCCATCGCTCACTATTTGATAAGGAAGAACACTGAGATCCCAACCAACTATCAACAAGTAGCGTCACTATTACAGCAAAGACTGAGGTCTTCTGGGAGCTCGCCCATAACGTTGCCCATAAAATCTGGCAGTAACACACCCATCATCCTCTTACTGCTTGTGCTAGCAGGAGATATCGAGAAAAATCCTGGTCCCACCAAGAAGGATGCAAATATCTTCCCATGCGGTTTCTGTGATGACGCCACCAACTGGACAAATGGAGGAGCATGCTGCGACAAATGTAGTATATGGTACCATAAGTCCTGCCTTGAAATGTGTACCCGAGAAATCAGCAACCTAAAAAACGTGTCATGGCTGTGCTGTCGATGCGACAACATAAACGTATCATCATTCACCTTCCACAGTTATGAGGTCAACTGCTCAAACTATTATGACCCATTGGACCAATCCAACATAACACTGAATACGACGCTAAACAGCACCACATTCAGCCCTCTTAAGGCAAGCAGTCCGCGGGACATACCAAGCCCAAACATACATGCCTCGGACCACGGATCCATGTCATCAAACATCTGCAACCCGAAACCGAAAGAAAACCTAAGAGTAATGACTATCAACTGCCAAAGTATCAATGGGAAAACATCAGAATTCCACGCCCTTCTAAATTACATCAAACCTGATGTCATATGCGGTTGTGAATCTTGGTTAAGGGGGATAAAACCTGGACAAAACCCAACCCAGAACTCAACAAAATCCTGTGAAGTGTTTCCACCTGGATATGAGGTATACCGAAATGATAGAGACTCACTAGGCGGGGGTGTCTTCATATTAGTCAACAAAGAGCTGATCTCAGAAGAAAGGGCTGAGTACGTTACAGAATGCGAGCTGGAATGGGTGAAGGTGAAGCTAATCAACAGCAAAGATTTACTGATTGGTTCTTTCTATATGCCACATAGAAATGAGAGTGACCTGAAGCTACTTGACGACTCTCTACAGAAAATACGGCAAACAAGCCAACAAAACATCTTTCTGACGGGTGACTTCAACTGCCCTGGGATAAATTGGGATTCCCTTACCATCGACAAGGATGCGCCAGATAAAGCCATACACCAGAAGCTAGTAGACATCACCGACCGACTGACGCAAGTACAAAGGAAACCCACTAGAGGAGACAATTTACTTGATCTAGTATTTACATCAAACGCCTCATTGATAAAAAACACCACAAACATCCCAGGACTATCAGACCATGACATCATTATTACAGACATGGAGACGAAACCACACTACGCTCCGAAATGTAAACGTCGACGCTTCAACTTCAAAAAGGCAGAATGGGACCTAATTCAAGCAGACATCAGACAAGCCGATATTGACATGTTGCGCAGCGTGATAGCAGGTGAACAAGACACTGATAACATGTGGACAAAATTCAGAGATGCTGTAACCAAATCCATGGAGAAGCATATACCATCGTCAGTGGTCAGGACAAATCACAACCCACCATGGATCAATAGATCAATCCATAAGATGCTGAGGAAGAAGAAGAGGCTATACAAACAAGCGAGAAAGAAAAACGACTGGAAAAACTATCGCCATTACCAGAAGGAGTGTCAAAGATCCATAAGGAAATCAGAGTGGACATATATAAACAACAACATCAAAGAAGGCTTTGACAAAAATAATTCTAAACCCTTCTGGAGCTACATCAAATCAAAGAGAAATGACTCAATCGGAGTGGCGCCCCTTAAGATGGATGGGAACATCACACCAGACCCACAGGAAAAAGCAGAAATATTGCTGAAACAATTCAAATCCGTATTCACCATCGATGACCCTAAACGACAGCCGCCGAAACTGGACGACCTCCACCTACCTTCGATACCAGACCTAGAAATAGCAGTCGAAGGAGTCGAAAAGTTGCTGCGAAAACAGAATGTTCACAAAGCACCAGGACCGGACAACATCCCAAACATGGTGCTTAAAGAATGTGCAAGGGATATAGCACCACCACTCACCAGGATCTTCAAGCAGTCTATAAAAACGGGGACACTACCATCAGACTGGAAGAGTGCAAATATATCGGCCATATACAAGAAAGGAGACAAGCATGCTGCCGAGAACTACAGACCGGTATCTTTAACATCTGTTCCATGTAAAATACTCGAACATATCGTATGTAGACATGTCCTCAACCATCTAGAGCAGCACGAGATCCTCACATCGTTGAACCATGGTTTTCGGCGCGGTTTTTCATGCGAGACACAACTGGCCGTCACCACACATGACCTACTCCAATCATTTGACAATCGGCGACAAGTGGACATTGCCATCCTCGATTTCTCAAAGGCATTTGACACCGTGCCTCACCGGAGATTACTACAAAAATTGGAAAACTACGGGATCAGAGGACCACTACTGAGATGGATGACATCATTCCTCGTAAACAGAAAAATGCGCGTAGTAGTAGATGGGAAAACATCAAGAGAGGAAACAGTAGACTCCGGGGTACCACAGGGGACTGTACTCGGTCCATTATTATTTCTATGTCACATTAACGACCTCCCAAACAAGATCCAATCGAAGGTGCGTCTATTTGCTGACGACTGTCTCCTGTATCGAGAAATCGACAACTTTGAGGACCACCTAGCCATGCAGGAAGATCTCTCCATCCTGGATGAATGGGCCGACACATGGGGAATGAAATTTAACACCAAAAAATGCTTCATAATGTCATCCCGGAAAATCACCGACTATTACTACAGACTGAAAGGAGATATACTTAAGGAAGTACAAGAACACCCGTACCTTGGCCTAATTATAAGCAACACCATGACATGGGACGCCCACATTAGAAATGTTTCCAGGAAAGCAGCATGCACTCTTGGCTTCCTGCGAAGAAACATACGACACTGCTCAGAGGACTGCAGAAAAATGGGCTACATATCGCTGGTCAGATCCATCATGGACTACGCAGACACCATCTGGGACCCCTACCAACAAAACCACATCGACAAGCTGGAAAGAATCCAGCGTAGAGCAGCCCGGTTCATCAAAAGAGACTACAAAAGCAAAGAAGACGGATACATGACCAAGATCCTCCACGAGCTAGATCTACCAACACTGAAGAAACGGCGAAAAATAAACCGACTGGGATTCATGAGTAAGGTGGTGGGCGGATTGGTCCCGGCTATACCCCCTAATCAATACTTTACACCCGAAACAAGGCGTCTTAGATCGCAAAGCAAAATTCTGACAGGCTACGTCACCAGCCAAATTCCTCGACACCTAATAAGAAACAACAGTCAGTGCTACGAGGCAATACCATACGTGTCAGCTCAGTTCGCTAATTCCATATTTGTTAGAACTATATGCGACTGGAATCAGCTGGAGGAATCCTTAATACTACAACAACAGCCTGTGGATTCCTTCAAGAGTGCGCTGAAGGAAAATATCTGAGACTCTCTCGACCGCTGCGAAATTACCAGAATTGGGATCTGCAGCGGAAACCATTCAGATTCAGATCAAGTTAGTAAACCGCAAAATTTCTGACATTCAGTGAATAAGCACTTAAGTTAACTTAGATTTATTTCAGAGTTGTTGTTGCTGCTGTTGTTGATATTATTATTACTATTAGTAGGGTTCTTTATGATACTATCGTTTGTGCTAATCAAATCACCGATTAAGATCCCAAGCATAAGGACTTATGGATAAATGATTTGAAGTTAATATATATAGACTCGTGGCAGTATACAAGAAGATATATACATAATTATGTTAAATTATTTATACACATCTGCGGATGCATGTTTGTTTATATTGAATGTATTTGACGTTATAACACTTATATATAGTCACGAAAATTGTTCACCGGAAGTCCACATGCTATTGTATATAATGTACATATTGTAAATGTGTTTTCTCCATACCATTATTATAAGGTGATGAGAATAAAGAATTGAATTGAATTGACCTTAGTGGGGTGTCAGGTTGGAAATTTCCAACACTTCAACGGGAAAGCTTCAGGCCAGTGACGTCATTCTACATGCTATGGTTTTCATGTACAGACTTCAAAATCGCCAGCGTGTGGTTGTTTAGCTAACGAACAATAGTCGTTACTGTTAACAGAGACCAGATTTGTTATTGTGTAATTTTGTCACAAATAAACGTTAATTAGACTCATTATCGCTTATAACTATGTAATAAAACAATACAAACAATAAAACTGTGACATTTGACGTTCGAATCATAGCTATGGGAACACCCTATTGATATAAATAGCTATGTGGTATCGCCTGAATGTTTTGTTCTAAAAATAGAACAATTAACGGTCCCACAAGGGTCAGATGCACGTTTGGCCAAACTTTCCTGGTATTTCTGAATGGATTTTCTCAAAATCTGTCAGGAATTTAGTTGTGAAATTTGGTACAAGCGATTATTATAATACAATATTTAAGAACCACCGAACAATTGTTTATTATAATCTCATTTACTTCACTTTTATGACATGGAAAATATTAAAAATTTCACCGTTTTGAGGTACCAAGAACTTCTGTAAATTATATTTTTTCAAAAGTGCAGATCATATATCCATATCATATCTGAAGATCATGAGAGGAGACTTAATTTTTCTTGATTCCTGAAATGTTATGATTATTTTCACTCAGAAAGACAACTACCCACAAATAATTGTCTATATTTGAGAATATTCATGTCATTCATGTTGTTCAATGAAAAATTGGGCTGAGATGAGTTCTGGGTTATGACTTCATAACCAAGTTAAAGCTGACCACTATATCTCTTAACACTGTGGCCTGATTTCTGTTTATTGCTCCCTGCTTGGGTGGACCACACTGCATATCAACAGTTGTTTTCATTGGGCTGGAATATTTGTGACCGCTTTATTCTTCATTATAATATACGGGGGTATGGCACTATATTATGCAATTAAAAATCTAACCCCACGTAATGCTACAAATGAAGCCTCCTCTCACGGAGCCAAGACAATAAGCTGTTTGAAGATAAAAGTGTTGTGTGAAATTATTAATTATTCTAGCAGAAACTGTTCTTGGTACCGAAAGGGACAACAAAGAAAATAGTATTTTTCAACCTCATAATTGTATTATAATCCAATGATTTTGTCACCTCCTAATAATTGCTCAGATTCTGCAAACAATGAAGATGACGATATGTGAATTCAAGATTTTTCGCCAGATAGATCGAGAGAATTACTTTGTTGAAATTCCCTTGCCATATTTGGCTGTATTTATACAAAACGTGCATCTCCATCTTAATCAGCTCATTTTAAAATACAATATTCGGACTAAAATCAAAATACAATATTCGGACTAAAATCAATAATCATTGATAGATTCGTCTCGGGTTGCCTATAAGCTCCTGGCCGTTAACAATACCTGTTGGATCATCAATACACATCATTGCCACTCATGCAAGCTCATGTTATTGTTATATTATTAAAACCTTGCATGGGTGGTGTATCTACTTGGTGTTCATGACCAACGCACCTATTTAAAATGACTTCGTATCGTCCCTTTACCTATGCGATTTTAGTGCATTTATATTGGAAATCCTGACATACGTTTGGGCGGTATCTGACACTCGATTGCCAAGAATAAATTCGATTTGCACCAATACAAATCAACTACGAGAAACAAAGTTGTTACCAAATTAAAACAAAAGTATCGAAAATCGTTCAGATAGTGTTCTTGTGATTTGTTTTGCTATCAGCTTATCAGCCTACTATATATCTATCACTTTCCCTTTTACTATTAACAGTTAGTGTTCTGGGCGTAACTGTCGGCCAAATTTTGCCACATCAGATAAGATAAATGTACACTGGCACTTTGACATACGTTATGCTCACGTTATTTTCATCAAACATATACGTGTGACATATGTAGGTTATGTCATATTTATAAATGTATTCCTTTGTCATGGTCTTCATTGCGTTTACAATTAACATAATATTTATGTTATTAACATTGGGGGCAGGAACCACAACCGAACACACGCATGAGACATGGTATGTTGTGTAGATTTATCCATATCCCTTGAACTCATCTCCCGATTATATAGAACCATTCTTATTTGACCAAGACACTTTACGAGATCATATATGCTGCTTGAGAGAATTTAAATGTCAAAGAGCTTGTTACAGAAATCCACTATATACTTGTGACATGTGTAGATGATGGCATATAATTATACCTATTTATATATCGTTCTCATTATGATCTGCAAGATTTCTGGACTGATTAAGCTCCTTCCGACGCACGTCGCATGGGGGGTCGCCGGTGTGTTTTCTGACTATTATGTTGTGTGTTGCCAGGTTTTTTGAATCACTCACTAAATGTTTTATATGTGACACTCGCTACACCCGCACGTGCGATCGTCGGTGTTGGTCCTCTTATGCATTGTCATAACCCAGTTATGACTAAATTCCTTCTGACATTACGCCACACTCGTATGGTCGATCACCGGTATGAGTCCTCTTTTGCATAATCAGACTCCAGATACCTCAGAATTCCGTCTGATATACGTCACACTCGTATGGGCGTTCCCGGTTTTGACCCTCTTGTGCTTGGTCAGACTCCAAGCTTGACCTGGTTTGAATCACATGAGTGGCAACGAGGTGTATTGATGATCCAACAGGTATTGTTAACGGCCAAGAGCTTATAGGCGGCCCGAGACGAATCTATCAATTACGATTACTGGTACTGGCATATATATCAGATTTATGGAGGCACGGACTGAGTATGAGTGTTCATTGCTTCGTATATATGTTTAACTCAGTGAGCGTTAACAAATTTCATTTATTATCAAAATGGCCATGTGCCGGTCGGAATGGCACATTGAGATGTGACTCAAACCAGGTAAAGCTTGGAGTCTAATCAAGCACAAGAGGGCCAACACCGGGAACGTCCATACGAGTGTGACGTATATCAGACGGAATTCTGAGGTATCTGGAATCTGATTATGCAAAAGAGGACTCATACCGGTGATCGACCATACGAGTGTGGCGTAATGTCAGAAGGAATTTAGTCATATCCGAGTGCGGCGTGCGTCGGAAGGAGCTTAATCAGTACAGAAACCTTGCAGATCATATGAGAACGAAATATAAATAGGTATAATTATATGCCATCATCTACACATGTCACAAGTATATAGTGGATTCCATTACGAGAAAAACTGTAGATTTCTGTAACAAGCTGTTTTTACATTTAAATTCTCAAGCAGCATATATGAACTCGTAAAGTGGCTTGATCAAATAAGAATGATTCTATATAATCGGGAGATGAGTTCAAGGGATATGGATAAATCAACACAACATACCATGTCTCATGCGTGTGCTCGGTGGTTACCGTGGTGGATCCTGTCCCCAAAGTTAATAACATAAATATTATGTTAATTGTAAACGCAAGAAGACCATGACAAAGGAATACATTTAAATACATATGTCACACGTATAAGTTTGATGAAAATAACGTGAGCATAACGTATGTCAAAGTGCCAGTGTACATTTATCTTATCTGAGGTGGCAAAATTTGTCCGACAGTTACGCCCAAAACACTAACTGTTAATAGTAAAAGGGAAAGTGATAGATATATAGTAGGCTGATAAGCGGATAGCAAAACAAATCCCAAGAACACTATCTGAACGATTTTCGATACTTTTGTTTTAACTTGGTAACAACTTTGTTTCTCGTAGTTGATTTGGATTGGTGCAAATCGAATTTATTCTTGGCAATCGAGTGTCAGATACCGCCCAAACGTATGTCAGGATTTCCAATATAAATGCACTAAAATCGCATACGTAAAGGCGCGATACGAAGTCATTTTAAATAGGTGCGATGGCCATGAACACCAAGTAGACACACCACCTATACATGGTTTTAATAATATAACAATAACATGAGCTACCATGTGCGACAATGAGGTGTATTGATAATCCAACAGGTATTGTTAACGGCCAAGAGCTTATATGCGGCCTGAGACGAAATCGACGACCGATAATAAGCTCGAGGGCCGTTAACCATTTCAAGTTGGCATAAATACACCAAAATTTCCCCGACAAGTTCATCTCATCACTATTATTAGCGTCAACTATGTGATTAACCATGAACAGTCCCACACATACGTCACAGAGAAGAGCTGTTGGGCCGTTATGGAAATTCAACGCTCGGAAACATTGTGTTACTGTACTAGGAACGCACACGAAGTGTTAATAATACTGTTCGGCTACAATTGGGTCATGCGGTGGATTTTCATATGATCTGCCATGTTTTCCGGACTGATTAAAGATGGATTATCTCTTTCATATAACAATTTTGAAATAGTTTCGTGGGTATAAAATAACAAATATGAATTGAAGACCCATGTCCTGAAACGCTTATATCAATTAATATTGATTTTATTCCGAATATTTTATTATAAAATGAGATGATTAAGTGGGACCGGACCGTTTATTATTCTATTTTAGAACATAACATTCAGGCGATACCATATAGCAATATAGATCAATAGGGTGTTCCCAAAGCTACACCCCGAACGTCAAATGTTACAGCTTGATTGTTTGTATTATTACATAGTTATAAGCAATAATGAGTCTAATTAACGTTTATTAGTATCAAAACTACACAATACATATTCTGGTCTCTGTTAGCTAAAATATTCGAAACAATGGATATTAATCGACAGAAGCATTACCGACCAGGGGTCTTCGATACACATCTAATAATTTATAACCCGGTAACTGTATAACACATGTATACAAAGAGATAGACCATCTTCAGGCGCCTCCCGACACACGTCAAACTCGGTGTGTATTCTCTCGTATGTTACCAGGTTTTCTGAATAACTAAATGTCTTATATATGGCTTGCCGGTGTAGAGTCGCTATGCTTCGATAGACTCGCGGTATGACTGATACATAGCCACGTCACACTCGTATGGGCGATCCCCATGTTTAACCAGGTTTTCGGAACTCATGAACTGGCTTATATATTGCACAGACCATAGGCATATATTAGATGCCACACAATACTATAGGCGATCGCCGGTGTAATATTGTATAGCTTTATCCCTTATCGCCTCTCACCGCATCAACAATTCTGCTATCTGAATCTTTTTTGTTTATTATGGTCAATAAATTAAATCAATATTCTATCATGAAGACAATATATGATGGTATACATATTTACTATTGCTATGTTGTACCTATCAATTGGGGTCAGACTAAGTGGTGTACTATAGACAGGGAAGGTTGAGGTGTCTCATGGACTGATAACATAACATAAAAACAATGATGAATTATTTTGAGATATCTCAGAAAACAACAAAACGCACATATCAAAACACAATATATATATAGGTACACATTCTAGTTGGTGGTCTATATTGTTAATGGTCACTGATCCGAAATATTGCATGCACTTATATTTCCCCAATTAGTTTTATTCATGAAGTGTGTAGTTTATAAAGAAAGTCTTATAATTTTAGTAATGTACCAGATCTCTAAATCCACCAGCCATGCAAATTCGTCCACTGATTCACGTTTACTGAAGCCAAAATATGATAAATCAACTTCACAGTTCACCCAGAAACGTTCAAGCCTTTTGGTACACGGCACATGCGTATGAACGATTGCCGGTGTGATTTGTCTTGTGATAGTTTAACTGAAAGCTATTCAAACCACGTCACACTCGCATGGTCGGTTACCGGTGTAGATTCTTTTGTCACGGAACCGGACTCAGTAAGTGCCTTTTGGTACACGTCACACGTGTATGGACGATTAACTGTGTGATTTGTCTTGTGATAGTTTAACTGAAAGCTATTCAAACCACGTCACACTCGTATGTTCGATTACCGGTGTGTATTCTTTTGTCACACAACCGGACTCACTAAGTGCCTTTTGGTAGTCACACGTGTATGGGCGATTGACTGTGTGATTTCTCTTGTGATGGTATGACTGACAGCTATTCAAACCACGTCACACTCGTATGATCGATTACCGGTGTGTATTCTTTTATCACGGAACCGGACTCATTAAGTGCCTTTTGGTACACGTCACACGTGTATGGGCGATTGACTGATTTCTCTTGTGTTGGCATGACTGAAAGCTATTCAAACCACGTCACACTCGTATGGTCGATTACCAGAGTGGATTTTTTTATCACGGAACTGGACTCACTAAATATATTCAGTCACACTCGTATGGGCGATAGCCACTATGGATTATCGGGTTGACTTTGTCATGAAAATCGTTCAGCGCCCGTCAAAATGTATTGAGTCAGTTTACTTCAAAAGCTGTAATTTTTTATTACAAAAGTGGAGACCTAGTTTTTTTACTACAAAAACTGGTATTTTTTACTTCAAAAGCGGAGACCTCACTTTACTACAAAAACTGGCGATTTTATTACAAAAGTGTGAGGCACTTCAAACGCTGGCGTTTTTTACTTCAAAAGTGGAGACCTACTTCAAAAGTGGTCAGTTACTTCAAAAGCTGGCGTAACACCCCTGTCCGGAAAGGCTTCTATCAATATTGATTTTTTATTTCGAATATTTTATTGGGCTTGTTTATTTGTCTATTTTTAGAACAGAACATTCGGGTGATACCATATAGCGATATAGAGCATTAGGTTGTTCCTATGGTTACGTACCGAGCGTCAAATGTCCCAGATTGATTGGTTGTTTTCTGTTATTCCATAGTTATAAGCGATAATGGGTATAATTAAAGGTTGATTATCTCTTTGTAAACATGTATTATATAGTTACCGGGTTATAAAATATTTCCGAAGACGCCTGTCCGGAAATGCTTCTATCGATTAATATTCATTTTATTTCGAATTTGTTCTGGTCTAAAAAGGTGTGTTTGTTCAGATAACGAACAATAGTGGTTACTGTTAACAGAGACCAGAAATTATATTGTGCAATTTTGTCACAAATAAACGTTAATTATACTCATTATCGGTTATATCTGTGGAACAAAACAATAAAAACAACCAATCTGTGACATTTGACATTCGTTGCGTAGCCGTAGGAACAGCCCAGTGCTCTATATCGCAATACGGTCTCATCCGAATGGTCGGTTCTAAAAATAGTAACATAAATGGGCCCGATTTAATATTCGAAATAAAATCAATATTAATTGATAGAAGCTTTTCCGGACATAGGTCTTCAGTTTATATCTATTATTTTATACCCACGCAACTATTTAAAATTTGTTATTTAAAGAGATAATCCATCTTTAACGTTTATATGTGACAAAATTACGCAATAAAATTTCTGGTCTCTGTTAACAGTAACCGCTATTGTTCGTTAGTTAAACAACCACACCTTTTTAGACCAGAACATATTTGAAATAAAATGAATATTAATCGATACAAGCATTTCCGGACAGGAGTCTTCGATTCAGATCTAATATTTTATACCCCGGTAACTATATAATTAGGGGATAACGGTGTGGTGTTTTGTGATTTCGGAAAGGTACAGAGCTAATATACTGTGGCAAATTTAGTTAATGGGCGACGGCGGAGCCGGAGCCCATTAACGGGTATTTGCCACAGTATATTCGCCCTGTACCTTTCCGAAATCATAAAACAACACACTGTTTTCCCCCATTCTAAGCCTCTTCGAACTTAAAACGCTATTTAGACAAACAAATGCCTCGTAATTATCAACGAAATGTGCGGCCATAGAAAACACTTCACGATTTTTTATTTTAAATTTAATGCGCTAGATAAAATATAGTCCCCCAATTAACATCGCTCTTATCGTTAAAATACTGATAAAGATGAAAAATTACCACCTCGAATAGAAATAAATATGCACAACAATTAGTTTCTGCATGTAGTTGATGTCTTTTTTCAGAATTTTATCACTTACAAATTGCGGTTTTTATTATACCGCGAACTTGAAGTTGAATTGAATTTGAAACAATGGAAAATTGTTTACTCAATGAGATGTATTTCATGCCGTATTTGTCGCGGTTTCATGTCAATAAATTTGGTCAAATGATATCGAAACAATGATATTGATGGGATATAACGGCGTGGTGTTTTGTGCTTTCTGAAAGTACATGTATACAGGGCGAATATGCTGACTGTCAAATTTCGACAAAAGCGATGCCGCTGGTTTGTTTATATAGCAACGAGATAGTAACGGAAGTCAGTAGACCGGGCGCCAACTTAGTTACTCTATATATCTACTCCATAACGTCGCCGGCATATACTGCGTAACAGTGACGTCACGGAGAGAAACGGAACAGTGTGTGGAGCTGGATTGGGCATGGACACGAGGGAGGATATTAGGAATTTAGCTGACGGTAATATTGGCGCGTAGGAATGTCTAACATTGAAGAGGTGAATCGGACTATGCATTGCGACAGGTTATCGAAGAATAACCCCCCCCCCCGCAAATATGTGATGTTTCCGGGGGTATATTGGCTTAAGTGCATTAGAATTTACATGTTTACAAAGAGATAATCCACCTTTAAATACACTCGCTGATTTATAAATATACCAACGTGAATAGTATACGATACCCTCAAATGAAGAGCTATCAATCATATCAATCATGCTTAAATTGTGGCTGCTGCCTATATCGACCAATATTTCACACAAATAATATGGGAAGAAATACAAATTCATTTCCAGAATGAGATTATTTATATATTCCATCTTGTGAGGGTGGTGACAGAGAATTCAGACTATAATGCATGCATAATAAAATGTTATCTGCAAGCATTACCTACACATATACAGGTATAACAGTACACTCCTTGTAATTCAATTCGCTTTTTTCAAACATGGGCTATACTACTCCACTACATGTCAGAACAACATCACATCTTGATCTTACTCGTATTTAAATTCACGAAGTACTATTGTTCGAGCATGTGCAGTGACTGCAGTTGTTAAATCGCACTCTTTGAATTCGCACACATTTGCGTGGGATGTAGAACGTACAGCGAGCAAAACATAGCTGTTACTTATATGGTTGTGGTGATTAAATGGTTATTTTTGTAATATTATTGGTCCAAAACTAAACAAAATAAGTATTGGCATAATTTGCCCGAAATAGGACGACATATATAAGCCCAACTATGTAAAATGAACCAACGACCTTGTGAATAGGCTAGTAGCCGCTATTCTAATTTCAGAAATGTCAAAAAGTATAGTTTAAACCGTGATAATGCGACGACTGACGTAATAGTCCAGTGCATTTATAAAAAAAAAGCCAAACACGAAGCTAATTTCAACAGATTTTTTTGCTGCAATGTGTATACAAACACCCCATAGACAACATACTAAAATCAGCAAAAATCGGAAAAAGTGAAAGTGGTGAAATTCGAAAATTTTGTCAAATCATCATTTATGTTTTCGGGGATGTTTAACAAGAATTCAAAATGACAAGTGCTTCAAATATCATGTCGATTTTGTCGACCTCACTTTCCTGATTCAATAACAGAAAACCATTCCCAAATTCGTTGTGTATTTTTCGAGTTGTGGCCTTTAAAAACGGGGCCACAATTTCTCAGAATGGAGGAAAATGAAGGGTTTTTCCCAATGTTTTATTAATTCCCTCACTCGATTATACACACAACATGATTAATTTGTTAATTTATGAATCTATGATAACGAAGAAAAAATTTATCAAACAAAATGTGTGTTCCATTGTAGTCACAGCCAAATTTGTCTCTGACACATAACTCGCGTGATGAAATGCAATATTTGAGTTCATGTAACTCAATAAAATGATATTCATACGCCTTGATTTTCTGATAAACCTTTTAAGAATTATACTAGATTGAGCGAATTGTAAAGGAATTAACAAAACAGTATTGAAGAAAATCAACTTATGGCCTTTTGAATCCTTAGTCTTCGTTCACTTGTTTAAAAAAAACACATTATGGGGCATTTTTGTCCATTCCAAAAAGACAAATTTTGGGGCATAAACAGAAAAAAAAACAAAGAAAAAACAAACAACGTGTGTTTTAATGTGTATAATTATTTGAACTGACCCCCACAACACTTATGTGTTGAAACATTAATTTAGCCATACACTGGGGTAAGATTCCCGTATTATAAAGATGAGTGAAATCCAGAGACATTGATTGGTATAACAATTGAAATGATATTTTCTCCACACACAAACAAAATTATTTCAGAGGGAAGATCAAATAATTTTAGACAGTAAACTTTCGTTTATTGTTTTTGATTATACACAAACACCTTTACAATTTGACAAAAACGCCACACGAGAGAATTTTCGGGAAAAGACTATCTAGAGTTCATAGGACCATAATTTAATTTTCTTCACAAATGTATTTGGAAAGTCATTCACAATTTGTTTACACTATATTCTTAAAAGGTGAAAGGTTTTGAGAAAAGTAGAGCATAGGATATTAATTGAATTGAGTTAAATAACCTCAAATATGACACTTCATCACACGAGTTCTGTAGCAGAAGTACATTTGGGACACACATATTGTTTGAGAATATTTTCTTCTTCTTAATCCTAGATGCACAAATTAACCATCTTTTGTGTATAATCTAGTGAGGAAATGACTAAAAAAGTGAAATAGCCCTTCATTTTGCGCTTGTTTTTTTTTTATAATTAACCATAAGTATTTGGCTCATTCTGAGAAATTGAGGCTCAGAAATCAGGTAAAAAAAGGACATGATATTTGTATGACTTTTGAATTTGAATTTTTATAAAAACATCTGTGAAAATCCATAAATTGATGATTTGACAAAATTGTTCCAATTTTTATTCACGAAATTCACAAATTTCTCTTTTTCTGATTTTATGTATGCTATTTATGGAGTTTATGTACCTTTTACAGCAAAAACAAATTGTGTAGTTCTGAAACTATAAATGCACAGGACTGCGCTCATTTAAATAACAGTAAGAATTAAACAGACCGACCTTTCCGATGTTTGTAATTACCACGTCGTGTGTGTAAACAACGAGTTACCTGGCCGCGAAGTACCCAATGATGCGCAGCGACCACGGGCGTAAGATGTTAAACATCTACTAAATCAAATCCCGCCGTTCTTGCACTGGTTCGGTGCTCTTCTGATACATAGCTACCAATGATCGAAGACGACAGAACTTTTAGAAGACTCCCAGTTGGAGGACGAATATAACAGCCCAGGTCGAGACAGTATCTGTACACTCTTGGGTTCCCCTTCCGGGGTTTTGCCATAACACATATCACCAATATCTTACTTCTAGACAGACCATTTGAACAACCAGCACATTTCGGAAGAACCCCACGTTGATGCGTACCATCATATATATCCAGGTATGCTCTACCAAAACGAACTTCAGTCCTGAAGTTTTGTAAGTTCCTGAAGTTTTGTAACGGAAATTTCTTTCTCGTTTCCACTCGTCCTGATTTACAATATTTTCTCTCATGGATATGGCGGCTAGCAGACGTCTTGTATGTTTTACCACAGAATGTACACAGGGATCTACTGTTTTGTGACGTAAATTTCTTTCTTGTTTCCACATTTGTGTTGCTGGCCGCTGATTTACAATATTTTCTCTCATGGATATAGCGGATAAGAGACGTCTTGTATGTTTTACCACAGAATGTACACAGGGAACTACTTTCACGATGGACATAGTACATGTGTTTCCGTACTCCTGACTGTGAGAAAAAACCCCGACCACAAACAGAACATAAATGCGACATAATCTTTCCTATATGACTCTTACACGTATTGTTCTGATGGAACCAGCGCGCGGAATGCGATTTGAAAACAAGGCCACAATATTTACAGATATTTTTGTTTTCACGTCTTTCTCTACACGAGAATCTCTCGTGATTGTAGACAGCATCTGGCGATTTGAACGCCATACCGCACAACTTACAGTTAAATTTCCTTTCACCATGCACGTACATGTGACGTGTTAGCGTTCCTTGCCTGATGAAACTCGTGCCGCATATAGAACAAACGTGTGACCGATCCGTGGAATGCACATACTGGTGGCTTTTCAAATTTTTTCTACATCGAAATCGTTTCCCACATGTTTCACATGAGAAATTCCGCTCCCCAGTATGACCAGTCATGTGAGTTTCCAGAAATAACTTACGGGTGAACACTTTTCCACATAAATCACAACTCAGCGATTTACTCTTACTAATCGTGGGTTTACTCTTACTAATCGTGTGTACACACATCGCTTTAGAATGGGCTCTTAGGAGACACGGGAAGTCAAACGAACGTTCACACTTAGCACACGTTGTTTTGCTCTTATTTCGTTGGTTATAGTCTTCGTGATTCTCGAAGTCACGCAGTTGCTTCATCACTTTGCAACAATGATCACACTTATACGAAGGATTCACTGTGTGGGATGCACTCATATGCTTCGTTTTAACAAGATGGGTTGCAAACACCTTCAGGCAAATATTACATGTTTTACGATGCATTTCTGCGTGTAGTATCAACTCTCCTTGAACGGAAAACGGAGCTGCACATACATCGCACTTAAACTGAGAGTTAGGATTATGTACGTCAAACTTGTGTAATTCAAAATCCTTTAGCTGTTTAAAGATTTTGCCATCTGCACATATCCCACACTCAAAAAAAGATGGCGCGTGTACAAACATCGCTTTAGAATGGGCTATTTCGGCTATTGTCATACTCTCAGCCTGAGAATGGTGCGCAATGGTACTATTTTCTTTGAGTTCGGTCCTAGATACAGTTGACAATTCATTGTGCTGTTTGTTCTCTTCGTCGTGAGAATTTATAACTAAATCCGTCCCGTCAGCTGAATCTGTGATTACGCATGTTTGTTCAGGTTCCGACATGTTCCGGTGATTGACTGTTTCGTCACTTTGGTCTGCGGTTTCTGAAAGAGCTGAAATGTCTTCAAGTATTAAGAGGTCCTCTCGAGAATTACGATGCTCGTCTGTATGGAGGGAGTCCACATCACATGGACACATTTTAGAACTACAGCAACAGAGAGCGACTTGCACACCCTTGTCAACATATTTCAATTTGATATTATTCTCATTGCCATCTTGTGCTCTGTCTTTGTTATTTGAAAAGAGTCCACCAATTGACACCTGCCATAGCGATGGATTCGGAATCGCCAGAGGATACGAAGAATGGGATCGTATATGTTGCAAGAGATCTTTCCTGAAGCTAAATTCACTCGAACAGACACCACAAGAAAACATACCTTCCATCGATAATTCAATCATTATCTACTACTGTGTGGAAGCACTCCGATCTCTAACCTGCGCACATCTGAAAAATAATTCAGGTGTTACACATATATATATATCTTATTAAAGGGTTACTAAATCTGGCCATTTATATGACTCCAGCCATTTATTCATTTCCATTATAATTACCATGTTGTTAGCATTATTCATAGAGCAAATAAGTTTATTTTGCACTATTTCACGGCTCAAATCCATTCATTTGTTACATATATTATATTGCGAATGAAAGGAGATGGTCTCAAAATGGCCGGATTTAGTGTACATAACCCCTTTAAACAATAATGTATCGTGTGAATTATATTATACATGGTGTCACAGTTTGTGTCTTGAATCCTCCGATCAATTTTCACAAAACGATTATGTATTGTAACTATCACCTTACCTGATGAATACAAAATGCGGCTATAATACTGTCCTGATTTTATAGCTAAATAGTGGAACTATACAACTACCAAATGTGACGCGTGTTGTATATTATTCTCATGCAACAATTTTCCAATGGGATTCGCCATCAGATTCAAGCCATGTAGCTGTCCTCAGACCTCACAAAACAATGTCATTCTTGATGTATTTTGCGTGATATATTACAAACTGAGTGATGGACGAATTATTACTATGCGACTAATTTTTAATTCATTATATTTAATATATACTTTATTTGGCCAAACTTGGTGAATATTATTTTCTATTATGTATATGCCCGCAAGGGGACGGCAGGAAGACAGCCGTATTTGTTCTCCAATATCCCCGGTAATTCATTGTTGTTAAAGGTACTCAATCCGATGGTAATAATAACCACTTGATTTTAGAGTTATCCATCTTGATCTGCAAGACCACCCGTTTGACCGGCAAGAACTGTCCCACAAACAATAGAAATCGCAAACTTCAAAAATCGATATCTAATCACTCTGAACTTTGATGGGTAGGTTCCTCAACTCGAATCAAATATTTTTTACCCTCGAAGCCGAAGAAATAGTAAATTAGGAGCGTCTGATCGGATTGAGTACCTTTAAACTATATGTTTTCATTACTATACATAATACTGCAAAATAATATGGACCCGCTACCGGTTACCTATATATATGACTTGTGTCGTGGTCCGACACATTCCTAGTACATTGGAAAATTTTAACTACACTACATGTACATGATACCTCGTGTATAAGAATGGTGAATTTAGTTTTAAAATTGATTAATAATTTTTCCCCAAGAAATTAGCATAAAGTAACAAATTGTTGTCAAAACACTAAATTAATACAAGAATAAACAAGTGCACCGCCCAGGATACCCCACCCCGCCAAGGTGGTTTCTGTTGAGGTTTATTAATTTTATGAAGATCCATATGAAGTTTGGTGACGATTGGATGAGGGATGTGGCCAGTAGGGTGCACCAAAGGATTTACTCAGGCCAAGAGTTAAATCCAAGATGGCCACTGGCAGCCATGTTTTTCTACGAATTTCGGAAATAATCGATGGCTCACATCTATAGTTCACCCCGACGATTCATATGGAGTTTGGTGATGATCGGATGACGGACGTGGCCTGTAGGATGTGCCGAAGGATTTAGTCATGCAAAGAGCAAAATCCAAGATGGCCGCTGGCAGCCATGTTTTTTTTTTCAAGAATTTCGGAAATAATCGATGGCTCCCATAAGGAGTTTACACTTTTTAGTGTGTTTCGACTTTCAGAACTAAAGAAATTAATGAATTAAAAAAAAACAAGAGACATTAATGAATTAAAAAAATCAAACGTTAGGACTGATGCATATCCCAACCAGGACATATAAATCATAATATATACCAAATGTCATTCATATTCATTGAGACGATCGCGAAAACATTGTTCACGTTTTACCTTTTATTTGGAGCCGGCCTCGGTCTCGGCATACACTAAACCCTACGGCGCTACTACTGATTCTATTCAATCAGTAGTAGTGCCTAATTTGCTCCATTGACATATTAAGTGTTATCTGAACAAGCACAAATTACTACTAAATAAAACAAAATATCAACAAAATAAGCCTTGATATTTTCTTACAGATATATAATAAACATGACTGGTATAAATTTACCTTTGGTAAGCATAGCATAATCCAAGAAATCTCAATATTTACACATTGTTTCCAAGAATGACACACAGAAATGGTGAATTCCCACCAAAAAATCCAAGGAAAGAGATAACATGTTTTGTCAAATCTGGGGTTTCAGTTTATAAAGTAAGGAATCTAGGGGGATTTTTTACCTTTTGACCTAGTCCAACAAATTAGACGATTCGGATTAAGACATATTTTAATATTTGGACATTTATGTTGTCTCAATTCCTCATCGTCTAATACAGGACGTGAACACGTTACTTGCAACGAACCCGCAAAGTCTGTTCGGCAAGGAAAAGCCCCTTTAAATTACATTGCTCACGTCTAATGACACAAATAAAACTATAAATAAACAAGAGGTGTGCACTCGAGTGCTAGCATACCCCACCGTGGCAAATTCAACCCGCATTATCCGTAAACCCTACAATTTTTTTTTTTAACTTTAAAGAAAAATTCGGACTAATAATATCGATATGGTGTCACAAGAAGCTTGTACAGAAAAAAATATTCAAATTGGTTCATATTTGTTAAAGTTATTAAGTCGGACAGAATTTTCTAAGTCAAAATAAGTCGAAAATGAAGTGTAATATTACGAAACAGTCTGAGCCTATCCCTAGCCGCATCATGTAGAGAGGATATTCTGAGAAGCACGTACACCAAAAATTATTGAAATCGGTTCATATTTGTTACGGACAGAATTTTCTAAGTCAAAATAAGTCGAAAATGAGGAGTAAATTAAAAAAAAAAAGTCGGACCGAACCGCAATTAGCACCATGCGGAGAGGCAGTCCCAAGGAGATTGCATACACAAAATTATTGAAATCGGTTAATAGTTGTTCGAGTTATGAGGTCGGACGGACGGAGAAAGCGTGACGGACGGACAGACGCAGTCAATCCAGTATACCCCCCATTTTCTTCGAAAGTGGGGGTATAAAAACACATACCTTTTGTTGGAATGTTAAATATCATGACTGAACTAACTAGCATAAATTTGTGTGACTATTAATCCATAAAATGTTATCAGAAGACAACCGACAGAAATATCCACACAGTCTGCGTTCATGAGCACGCGCGATACCGAAAGTACGCGCATGCGCAACAGGTCATACATCTGGGAAAACACGCGAAATTAACATAATTTATTTAGGCCAAACACCAAACTGATTTCGCAGTTTCATTGTTCCAGACCACATAGGAACAGGCTGATTTTTATGGACATTGTGGGAACTATATACTTATCATTTTACGGATTGAATGATTTTTTTGGACATATATATAGTAAGTACCGTATATATGTAGTAAGTGCTACATACAAACGCTAACTGGTTGTCATGCCACACACAGAGACGTAAAGAAAGCTATAGTGGGTGGGTGGGTGGGTGTCCAGTGGGCCTTTAGTTTCAACAATTGGAAAGTTTATGCCTAACAGGTTGAGTTTGTTCTGATATGCGAATATTACAAGTGTAGTCCTATTTAATGTGAAATTTGTAGTGATGAATCGATTTGGGGGGAAAATATATATATCGCATCGGTCGTCGAAATTGCTAGAAGTTTCATAGCAGACGGCTAAATGCGATTTTGTGCGCAATTTATTACCGGATGTGAATATATTCGCCGCCACGTGGTCTCGTATTCTATGCATATAAAAACTAGCCTCGCTTTGATAATTGAGAATGATACAGCTACGAAATTGCATACGTGTATACGCGCGGGTTCAATTCTTCTACATATTTTGTCGTTAAGGAAAGTTTTGGTTTTCCGTTTCAATATGTCGGCCGGTCTATTGCCAATTGTGTAATTTCCAATTTTACTGAACACAGTCAGTCAACTATTTTCGGTATACGGTACCGTACATACATACTTAATTTATCTCCAATTAAGTTCGCCGCCGTAACTATTTTCGGTACGGTACCGTACGTACATACTTTATTTATCTCGAATTAAGTCTTCAAATGTACGTTTTAATACATATTCACCGTATTAACGACCATATATTATTTTAAATATAATAGGCTGACCATACTTACCATTACTTACCGTAGAAGACATAAACAGAACTGTTTATTTGATCGTTGATTTACCGTTTTCTCACTTTTTACTGGAAAAAGCGGAAATAATCGCAACGTACCACCATCGGAACGTCAGGATTTTTTTCAGATGCCGATTATAAACAGGCAAACGAATAATATAGGCCAAGTGCCGTTTCAGTTAATCTATTCATCACTAGAAATGTGTTGCTTTTATGCCAAAATATCGAACATATGTTCCGGCTTTTGGTCATAGTTTTCGACTTGTGAACATTTCATGGGGCAGGTGGTCGTGGAATTCATCGAATACAACCGATTTACTTACCCGAAAATCCACAGCAATACGAATATAATCCACATAAGTGACTAATAATAATAACTATTGTGCCATGCATATCATACTCTCGTCGAATCTTGACATGCGGGAAAGCTTGAAAGACCAAGTGTCCGGTTAACCATAAAGCATAGACTATTACGATTTGTATAGGTAATCAATTTGCATTTCAAAAATAATAAAATAATTTCCATATCCCTTCAAATATTGTTTACTTAAGAAAAGGCATCTTTATTTTTGGTACATAAATGACAATGGCATAATTTTGATAAGAACACTAGTATGATGGAAATGTAAACAAAATCGGACAAACAGAACCTTATTATTGTTATTTATCAAACAAACAACCTTTGGCGATAATATGCTAACTATAAATGACAACAATTTGACCCATTCGATTTGATATTTCCAGATCTGCACGGTATATCTATCTTGATTTTCACGAGTAATCAATGTGCCTGGCCTTTATTTTAGATGCGTGACGTCATTGCATTCGTTTGTTTTCGAAAATGGTGATATGTTTTACGCTCCGGGATTAAACTAACAAATCTGTAATTATGACAACTTTTATATCACAATCTATGTGTGAACACAAATAATACTATCTCCGCTACAGGTACGACTCATGTATTTGTAGAAAATTTAAGAGAAAAACGTATTTTGATGGGGTCATATCGGTGGTCACTGGTGTTGATCTGCTTCAAAATATGTGCTAATGGACTTTCAGCTCTTTTATTAGACTATAAGGATTAAGATAATCGTAAATTTATGTCCAAATATTAAAATATATCTTAATGATAATCCGAATAGTCTAATTTGTTTGACTACTTTTGACCAATGACATGGCCTGTTGCTTTTCCATGTGACTTTTGACCTGGTCATATCCTTTGTGAATTCTTCAATGTATGGAGGAAATAAAGATATAATAAAAATAACTAATGATATGTTTACAAAATGTAAAGTTATACCAGTCTCGGTTATTGTACATCCATAAGAACATATCAAGGCTTATTTTGTTGATATTTTTTATGTTACTTGGTAGTAATTGTGCTGAAGGGGTCACTCTCACCAAAAAAAGTGCTGAAGGGTACACAGGATTTTCAAAATGTGCTGAAGGGACGGGTACACAGGGTTTGAAATGTCATTGTAAAGGACATTCAGTCTTCGTATATGCCATGATTTCTGTTAGAGAATAATTGTTTACGTTCTCGGACAATGAATATCAAAATGTACTGAAAACAAACAGCTAATGGACGCCAGACTTTCATAAACACAATTTAAGTAATGGTGTTCGTGCCGATCACAAACCCTGTGTACCCTTCAGCACATTTTCAAACCCTGTGTACCCTTCAGCACTTTTTTTTTGGTGAGAGTGACCCCTTCAGCAGTAATTAGACCCGATGGCACTAGAAATGTATTTCATCATTTCTAGTGCCGCACGCCCCCCCATACCCTGTGTAGAGCTATCTATATATGCTTCCAGCGGTGAATATATCCTGTTATTAAGTCTTGAAACTTATATTTTGCATACGTTGTAAGATATTACGAAATAGTCTAGATCGTAACCACGATCGGAATAGCCTACTCTGTGAAAAAATGTCATCATGATTACTGCTGATTTTAATGTCAATAAGTTCTACTGCAACTGATATGATGTGCAGCTCTTGCAATTTCTCAGTGAACATTTCACACGTTGATCCCTTGTTGGCACATTACAGTGCAATTCTGCATATATGATTCATTAAAATTGTCCGTACACAAAGTTGCTCATTTCCCGAAGTTCTAGGTAAATGACAATATTATTACTCGGCTGGGCCAATTGCCATACGGTGAGGCAATCTCAATAAAATATGTTGTCAAATTGATTGGTAGGCCTATGCATGGACAGATTGCTTCCAGTGTTGGTTTATTTGCGCGCTCAATGACTCTTGTTGGAATTACCGATTCCTAGTCGCAAGGTGCACAAATATGAAAACGTACTAAGCTGACCCCTCCAGCACAATTAGCCTACGGTACACGTTAACATGTACATTATAAGACGAAACGTTTCCGGACATGAAGTGAGGTAGGCCTATATAATTATAATAATTAATATAAGGATCTGATAACCTGATATCATAGTGCCCGGGCCCAGATGGCCATATAATAACATTAATATCCCAGTCACAGTGTATCGGCCTTTACACCTGTATACCCATAAGGTAGGCCTAACGCATATTTTCGATCAGTGGTCATAACATATGTAAATTTATCTACTATTATGATGAAACCACGTGCGAACTGGAAGAAGACATGTATGTGCAAAACAACCTGACTCAAGGACTGCCAACGATTGTTTGAACTACGTAGCAGCCAGCCAATAAGTCTCAGCTACAACTAAACAACAACAGAAATATTCACCAAATAATATTATTGTTCATACAAAATACCCGTGTATACATATCAATAGCGTACACCTACCGACATAATTAGAAGTATCAGACAATAGTATGCAGTTAGTTACAAATGGTGAAAACAAATGAGCAACACCGCTGAGCTGTGGTGGAAGAAGGAGAAAAATAGCTGAGATATGCTTTATTTGCAGAAATGAAATAGAACGTCTCTTTAATAAACACCTCTGCGTACGAAAATCGTAACCCGCCACCCATGCGAAGATATTGATTATCCAGTACTTTAGTCTGAAATGTATTTACTGCGGTACTGCCGACCTCGATGACAACAAGATGGATGTCCATGCTTATTTTTATTTTGACAACTGACAAATGTCTGATACAAGCATTTAGGTGTGCCGATTGTGGGAACTTTTGGCGTCAACTTGTTGTGGGGAGTACCGACTGAAAATATATGGTGAGGTAATAAGTCTAGCATTCATTGTTTAGATGAAAAATGTTGTGAAATAGATAGCTCTACACAGGGTATGGCAGGCCATCAGCCGCCCTAATGGGCAGTTTGAGCTGATCATTAGGGCGGCGTAGTGTCTAGCAGTAATTGTTGTTGGTTTAGAGAACACTCAGTAGACCCCGAAGCCACGGCAAATAGTTTTCACGGCTGGCTCAACCAATTTTTGTGGCTGGTTATCTAGCTAAGCCGGCTCAGTCACGACGTTTGTGGCTGACGAAATATGGCGACTCAGCCGGCTGAGACGTTATCATTCAGCGTATTTCATTTCCGAAATTTTCCCAATCCCCGGTTATAGACACCTGCTTGTTTTTGGCGTTTGTTGTGAACCCGTATAATTCCAGACCACGCGTATTCTATTGGTGTTGGGCTTTTCCATTATGGCGAAATACACGAAGGACTCAGTAAAGGACTGGCAGGGATGTACTATGTAGTTTCTCATCATATAATCGGTATAAGTTACATTGGAACTTCTGTCGACTTCAGACGGCTATCATCACTGGCATCTTGCGATATATGCATGCATCATTGAATGCTGAATCCGATAGTATTGATATATAATATTTCAAACTATTTTCTATTCTCTTCTACAGGTTATGTGCAAATATTGACAACTGTCAGCGATGTCTAACACTGAGTCGTGTCGAAATAAACAATTTATACTTTAAACCCTTTCAATACTGAATGGATGCTCCCACTTCGTTATATGAAAGCATGCATTGGAATAGTCTATTACACAATGAGAGGCCCCGGGTGTTCTGATAGTGTAACAACCATACCGTGCCCATACGAGTATGCCAATATTAGGCAATGCGGTTTAGTTATTTGCGATTCGCAGTACAGTTGTCCTATAAGTCCATACACACGGCTCAGCCATTTTACAATTCCGGCGGCGGAGATTTTTTCATGCGGCTGGCGTTAGAGATAATATGGCTGGCGGCGGCTTGTGGCCAATATGGCTGGCGGCGTGCGATGACGGCTTCGGGCTCTAACATTCAGCATGCCAGCGGGGACGATCGGCCGCTAGGTTGGTGACATGATGTACGGCGTAGTGTCTAGCAATGTAGCATACACTTTACAAATTACATAGTCCAAAATTGACTATACATTGAATATCTTTATTATCCCGTAGATTTTCGACTACAAACACTGACAAATTCTGAAATTACAGTGTGTCCCGAAGACGATGACTTTAGTTTACTTTAGCCTTTACTACTTTAGGTAAGATGCGTGTGGAGTCAGAATATGAAATAAATAAGAATCATATAATAGTATAAGCACAGTGCACTAACACAGAATTCCAAATCAAACTGAGGAGGAATAAACACGTGTCTGCTAGCCAAGGGCGGGTGGTAATCTCAAGTTCAATGACGCCCAGAAGAGAATTATTATACGTAGATTAAAAAACTTGGTCGCTTCAAACAGAACCAACATAAGAACGATCCATTACAATATTTTCCACAACTTGATTGAAACATATATATATATACCACATATGGTGTCTGAAAAAATAACCTACGACAGTCAATATTACCATTTACCTGTTTAATTTTTTGTTTGTTAATTTGTTTGTCCATGATCATGGTTGGTCGCCTTTCTGTTGCCCTGTATGTAGATATATAAACATACGGGATGGCGGATTAATTTAAAGATGTAATCACGGATTTGAGGAATTGTTATTTGAAGATTTATTAAATTATGTTGTTTAACATTTACTTTGTGTAGGCAGGGGCGTAGGAACCAGAAAATGGTCAACACTTAAACTTTATTTCTTATTTATTCAACCTAACCAGTCACATTCTCCGCCCGCACAGTTTGAATTAAAATATATAGTATACTCTATATGGCAATTATCGGTTGGGGGTACCATTATAAAGATTAGGTGCCTTGACTGCCATGTGTTAACTGTTATTGTCTCACTGGTTTGTGGTATCATACAAGTACAAACATTTAGGTTTTTATCGGGTAATAAATTATAACTCCCCACATGGTGCTATCCACCGACCTTTGCTCCTTATAAGCCTAGCTTCTTGTTACAGTAGGGTAATGTGGGGCATAATTATATATAATGAGACACGTAAGCACATTATTTAGACCCCACTATGCCACTAAAAACGATGGAAGGGCACAAATTATTAAACTAAAAGTTAGATAAATATTTCTAGTATACATATTGTTACTCACACTTGCCTATTATTCCTTATTTTCAAAAATGTCGCTTTCGACCGATTTGACGACATGGGTGGGTGGCCCGCCCCAAATACCACATAGAAACACCCGACCCCCCACCCATCACCCTCGGGGGGGGGGTGCCACCCGAGGGGGTGAAATGGGGTATGGACCATTTTCGAGAACGGTAATGATTTCGACCGATTTGACGGCATGGGTGGGTGGCCCGCCCCAAATACCACCTAGAAACACCCCGACCCCACCATCACCTCCGGGGGTGCCACCCCGAGCGGGTAAAAATGGGGTATGGACCATTTTCGAGAACGGTAAGGATTTCGACCGATTTGACGGCATGGGTGGGTGGCCCGCCCCAAATACCACCTAGAAACACCCGACCCCCACCCATCACTCCCGGGGGTGCCACCCCGAGGAAGTCAAAAAATGGGGTATCGACCATTTTCGAGAACGGTAAGGATTTCGACCGATTTGACGGCATGGGTGGGTGTGGGTATGGACCATTTTCGAGAACAGCCGCAATCGGTCATACAACCATAGGGCGTTTAATTAGTCTGGAAAAGCTGTCAGATCACATGATAATCCATTTCATGACACAGTACTTAGACAGTTTTTCTTGCACACTCGTATGGACGAATGCCGGTCTATGCCCTATTATGCTTTGCCAGACTCCGTATATGACTGAATTCTTTCTGATACACGTCACACTTGTATGGACAATAGCCAGTCTTTGTCCTCTTATGCTTTGCCAGACTTCATATATGACTGAATTCCTTATGATACACGTCACGCTCGTACGGTCGATCGTCGGTGTTCGTCTTCTTATGCATTGTCATAGTCCATATATATCTGAATTATTTATAATACACGTCACGCTCGTAGTATGGTCGATCGCCGGTGTTCGTGCTGTTGTGCGTTGCCAAACTCCATATATAACTGAATTCCTTCTCATACACGTCACTCTCGTATGGTCGATCGCCGGTGTTCGTCATCGTATGCATTGTCAGACTCCGTATATGACTGAATTCCTTCTCATACACGTCACTCTCGTATGGTCGATCGCCGGTGTTCGTCCTCTTATACATTGCCAGACTCCATATATATGATGAATTCCTTATGATACACGTCACGCTCGTATGGTCGATCGCTGGTGTTCGTCTATGCATTGCCAGTTCCCATATATGATGAATTCCTTATGATACACTTCACGCTCGTATGATCGATCGCCGGTGTTCGTCCTCTTATGCATTGTCACACTCCATATATGATTAATTCCTTATGAACACGTCACGCTCGTATGGTCGATCGTCGGTGTTCGTCCTCTGTTGCGTTGCCAGACTCTATATATAACTGAATTCCTTCTCATACACGTCACTCTCGTATGGACAATCGCTGGTGTTCGTCCTCTTATGCTTTGCCAGACTCCATATATGATGAATTCCTTATGATACACGTCACCCTCGTATGGTCGATCGCCGGTGATCGTCCTGTTATGCATTGCCAGACTCCATATATGATGAATTCCCTATGATACACGTCACGCTCGTATGATCGATCGCCGGTGTTCGTCCTCTTATGCATTGTCAGACTCCATATATGACTGAATTCCTTATGATACACCTTACGCTCGTATGGGCGATCGCCGGTGTTCGTCCTCTTTTACATTGTCAGACTCCATATGTGACTGAATTCCTTCTCATATACGTCACTCTCGTATGGTCGATCGCCGGTGTTCGTCCTCTGTTGCGTTGCCAGACTCTATATATAACTGAATTCCTTCTCATACACGTCACTTTCGTATGGACGATCGCTGGTGTTCGTCCTCTTTTGCATTGTCAGACTCCATATATGACTGAATTCCTTCTCATACACGTCACGCTCGCATGGTCGATCGTCGGTGTCCGTCACCTGATGCGTTGCTAAACTCCATATATAACTGAATTCCTTCGCATACACGTCACTCTCGTATGGTCGATCGCCGGTGTTCGCCCTGTTATGCATTGCCAGACTCCATATGTGATGAATTCCCTATAATACACGTCACGCTCGTATGATCGATCGCCGGTGTTCGTCCTCTTATGCATTGTCAGACTCCATATATGATGTATTCCTTATGATACACCTCACGCTCGTATGGGCGATCGCCAGTGTTCGCCCTCTGTTGCGTTTCCAGACTCTATATATAACTGAATTCCTTCTCATACACGTCACTCTCGTATGGACGATCACTGGTGTTCGTCCTCTTTTGCATTGTCAGACACCATATGTGACTGAATTCCTTCTCATATACGTCACTCTCGTATGGTCGATCGCCGGTGTTCGTCCTGTTGCGTTGCCAGACTCTATATATAACTGAATTCCTTCTCATACACGTCACTTTCGTATGGACGATCGCTGGTGTTCGTCCTCTTTTGCATTGTCAGACTCCATATATGACTGAATTCCTTCTCATACACGTCACGCTCGCATGGTCAATGGTCGGTGTCCGTCCTCTTATGCGTTGCTAAACTCCATATATAACTGAATTTCTTCTCATACACGTCACTCTCGTATGGTCGATCGCCGGTGTTCGTCCTGTTATGCATTGCCAGTTCCCATATATGATGAATTCCATATAATACACGTCACGCTCGTATGATCGATCGTCGGTGTTCGTCCTCTTATGCATTGCCAAACTCCATATATGACTGAATTCCTTATACACGTCACACTCGTATGGGCGATCGCCGGTGTTCTTCCTCTTATGCATTGTCACACTCCATATATGATGTATTCCATATGATACACCTCACGCTCGTATGGGCGATCGCCGGTGTTCGTCCTCTGTTGTGTTGCCAGACTCTATATGTAACTGAATTCCTTCTCATACACGTCACTCTCGTCTGGACGATCGCTGGTGTTCGTCCTATTTTGCATTGTCAGACTCCATATACGACTGAATTCCTTCTCATACACGTCACGCTCGCATGGTCGATCGTCGGTGTCCGTCCTCTTATGCGTTGCTAAACTCCATATATAACTGAATTTCTTCTCATACACGTCACTTTCGTATGGTCGATCGTCGGTGTTCGTCCTCTTATGCATTGCCAAACTCCATATATAACTGAATTCCTTATACACGTCACACTCGTATGGGCGATCGCCGGTGTTCTTCCTCTTATGCATTGTCAGACTCCATATATGATGTATTCATTATGATACACCTCACGCTCGTATGGGCGATCGCCGGTGTTCGTCCTCTTGAGGACAAAGGGACCACATGGTCATCTGATTGTGTATCGAGGCCCCCGAAGGGAACCTGTTATAACTAGTTTAAAATATGGATGTTTAAAATGATAATACTAATAATTCTCCACTCCGTTACAGAGAGACATCACTATTTTGTGTAGTCTTATTTAATGTGATATTTGATTTGGGAAATAGTACATGTACACTATGTGTGGTTTCAACACCCATCTTTATTCCGGGGATGTCCATGTGCTTCTACTGCGTATGGGCGGGAACGAATAGACACTTATACCAAACTATTTTCTATCAAGAAAATATTTCTTCATTTGAGATTTATTTTTTCATTTTAAGAAATAATATTCTTAGAACACGTTTAGAAAACGTTATTCACATTTATCACATATTCTGCTGTCTAGAATTGTTTTCTAGAATTAGGAAAAACATTCTAGCTTATAAGAACACCTATTAGAAAGCAAGAATTTTGTGCTTGTGTTTAGAAAGTGATTAGTGAAAGCGATACGTTTTTCTTCTGATTTAAAAAAAAAAGTTTTGGAAAGTAAGAAATGTTTTCTTGTGTCAGAAAAAGTGGTAGTGTGATTTCGTTCCTGATTTTAGAAAAAAAGGTTTTATAGAACAATAATAAAACACCTATAAGAAATGCATGACTTGATTCTAATCTAATAAGAAAATGAAAACGTTTGTTATCACCCAGCCAGACCAAACCATGTTCAAGTTGACAGCAGGAATAACTAACATTATTCCAAATATTCCCCTGTATGTCATGCAATTATATTTACGTAGAAAGTGTTTTTAACGAAAATTATTTTATTAAGTCTTTTACTTAAATAAGAAAATAGTTTTTTCTCAATATAAAAACCTGCTTTTTTAACTAAGAACAACTATCAAAAATCATAAAGCAATATTTTCGTGAGTCACTCCCAAAACAATAAGCGCAATTAGATATTCCTTCGGGGGTGATGGGTGGGGGGGGGGGGGTCGGGGTGTTCTAGGTGGTATTTGGGACGGGCCACCCACCCATGCCGTCAAATCGGTCGAAATCCTTACCGTTCTCGAAAATGGTCCATACCCCATTTTCACCCCCTCGGGGTGATGGGTGGGGGGGGGGGTCGGGGTGTTTCTATGTGGTATTTGGGGGGCCACCCACCCATGCCGTCAAATCGGTCGAAATCCTTACCGTTCTCGAAAATGGTCCATACCCCATTTTCACCCCCTCGGGTGGCACCCCCGGGGGTGATGGGTTGGGGTCGGGGTGTTTCTAGATGGTATTTGGGACGGGCCACCCGCCCATGCCGTAAAATCGGTCGAAATCCTTACCGTTCTCGAAAATGGTCCATACCCCATTTTCACCCCCTCGGGTGGAACCCCCCGGGGTAATGGGTGGGGGTCGGGGTGTTTCTAGGTGGTATTTGGGGCGGGCCACCCACCCATGCAGTCAAATCTGTCGAAATCCTTACCGTTCTCGAAAATGGTCCATACCCCATTTTCACCCCCTCGGGGTGGCACCCCCCGGTGGTAATGGGTGGGGGTCGGGGTGTTTCTAGGTGGTATTTGGGGCGGGCCACCCACCCATGCAGTCAAATCGGTCGAAATCCTTACCGTTCTCGAAAATGGTCCATACCCCATTTTCACCCCCTCGGGGTGGCACCCCCCGGGGTGATGGGTGGGGGTCGGGGTGTTTCTATGTGGTATTTGGGGCGGGCCACCCACACATGCCGTCAAATCGGTCGAAAGCGACATTTTTGAAAATAAGGAATAAGGAATAGGGAATAAGTTCCAATTGTCATGTTCGTACAATGACATGAGCTACCATGTGTGACAATGAGGTGTATTGATGATCCAACAGGTATTGTTAACGGCCAAGAGCTTATAGGCGGCCTGAGACGAAATCGACGACCGATAATAAGCTCGAGGGCCGTTATCCATTTCAAGTTGGCACTAATACACCAAGATTTCCCCGACAAGTTCATCTTATCACTACTATTAGCGTCAACTATGTGATTAACCATGAACGGTCCCACACATACGTCACATACAATAGCTGTTGGACCGTTATGGAAATTCAACGCTAAGAAACATTGTGTTACTGTACTAGGAACGCACACGAAGTGTTAAAGATGGATTATCTTTTTAAATAACAAATTTTAAATAGTTGCGTGGGTAAAAAATAATAGATATGAACTGGAGACCGTTCATGTTACTAGTTTTAGAACAGACCATTCGGATGATACCATACTGCGATATAGAGCACTGGGCTGTTCCTACGGCTAAGTAACCAAAGTCAAATGTCACAGATTGGTTGTTTGTATTGTTTTGTTCCACGGATATAAGCGCTAATAAGAATAATTAACGTTTATTTGTGACAAAATTGTTACATAAAATTTCTGGTCTCTCCTAACGGTAACCACTATTGTTCGTTAGCTGAACAAACACACCTTTTTAGACCAGAAAATATTGAAATAAAATTAATATTAATCGATAGAAGCATTTCCAAACAGTAGTCTTCGATTCAAATCTAATATTTTATACCCCGGTAACTATATACTACAAGTTTACAAAGAGATAATTCACCTTTAATAATTGTTAATAATACTGTTCGGCTACAATTGGGTCATGAAGTGGATTTTCATATGATCTGCCATGTTTTCCGGACTGATTAAAGATGGATTATCTCTTTCATATAACAATTTTGAAATAGTTTCGTGGGTTTAAATAACAAATATGAATTGAAGACCGTACCCATGTCCGGAAACGCTTCTATCAATTAATATTGATTTTATTCCGACTATTTTATTATAAAATGAGATTATTAAAGGTGGATTATCTCTTTGTAAACTTGTAATAACAAAATTACAGCTTTTGAAGTAAACGGACTCAATACATTTTGACGGGCGCTTAACGATTTTCATGACAAAGTCAACCCGATAAACCATAGTGGCTATCGCCCATACGAGTGTGACTTGTGACTGAATATATTTAGTGAGTCCATTTCCGTGACAAAAAAATCCACACTGGTAATCGACCATACGAGTGTGACGTGGTTTGAATAGCTTTCAGTCATGCCAACACAAGAGAAATCACACAGTCAATCGCCCATACACGTGTGATGTGTACCAAAAGGCACTTAGTGAGTCCGGTTCCGTGACAAAAAAATACACACCGGTGATCGATCATACGAGTGTGACGTAGTTTGAATAGCTTTCAGTCATACCAACACAAGAGAAGTCACACAGTCAATCGCCCATACACGTGTGACGTGTACCAAAAGGCACTTAGTGAGTCCGATTGCTTGACAAAAGAATACACACCGGTAATCGACCATACGAGTGTGGCGTAGTTTGAATAGCCTCTAGTCATACCAACACAAGATAAATCACACAGTCAATCGCCTATATACGTGTGACGTGTATCGAAAGGCACTTAGTGAGTTCGGTCCCGTGACAAAAGAATCCACACCGGTAATCGACCATATGAATGTGACGTGGTTCGAATAGCCTTCAGCCATACCAACACAAGATTATTTACAGAGTCATCGCCCATACAAGTGTGACGTGTTCCAAAAGGTATTTAGTGAGTCCGTTTCCCTGCCTAAGCGTATTAACACACATAGGTGACCAATCATACGAGTATATAAGATTGTTCCCAGTCAGCCTGACAACCCACACCATTGAATGCCCTTACAAGTGCGACCTTTGTCAGAAGAAGTTTGATGTGACATTGAGTCAGACAAGACTGATGACGTTTCGTCAGTCCAGTAACATGACAACATATATAATTCATCGAAATTAGGTGATGTAGTAGTTCCAACGGAAAATAGTTGGTATATTTGGCCTCACTTTTAATTGCATATTAATACCCTCGAAATTAGGTGACCCGACGCGTTAGGGACAGCAGAAAATGTTTGGTTTATTTGCTTCGTCTCTGGAAGGCGACATTAACAACAAATTTCGATCATTGAAATTATGTCACATAACGGAAGTATTAGAACTACGTCAAACGTGGCCAGCTATAAAACACGGGAGCCAGTAATGTGTTGTGTGGAAACCGTCCAATTGGTAATATCCCGTAGAGAAAATTATCCCAGTTTCAAGTTGGGTAACCCTAAACATAACAAATACTCCGCCGTATGATGTGGCGCTCTATTCTTCCCGGAGTTCGCTTGGCGGTAATTGTAAGATCGGTTTACGATTGCATATTACATTTTTTGTCTATATTATCTGTCGCATTTTGTGATTTTTTTTCTATTCTTCCCTCGATAAGATCCCCGGAAACAGTCGAACGGTGCTCGATTGTAATCGGTAAATATCCACTGGCTAAGATCCCAGATGTACAGGAGGGATAACTCTAAATTCACGCAACATAACTTTTACCTAACTAATTTAATCATATATATGATCATCTTATCAATAAAAACTAGATTATAAATATTTATTTTAACTTGTATAAATGTGAAAAAAGGAAGGATATCCTGAACAGAACATAAAAGAACACAACATTAGAATAACATTGCGTTAGTCTCTGGGGAAAATTATTGAGAATTTATTTACGAACACCACGACATACTAAAACTATTTTAGAGTAGTGTTCATAAAAACTGTGTGAGGTATTTAAGTTTGATGGTGTGGTGCAACTGCCGTTTATATAGAGTCCGAACTTTACAAAGTTAGTATTATCGTGACTTTAATTGATTTGTTTTAATTAAAAGTGTATTCTTTTATTAATTTCATATACCCGGTACATTTCAATTTGAACAAAAGTTAAATACTAGCCTACAACTTATAGTTAGACTAGACTCCTGGTTCAACTCAAGCATGCAATGACCCTGAAATGGCCCTTTTCACATTTATTATTTAGTTGTGCTTAAAGGTACTCAATCCGATAAAACTCCTCTCAATTACTATTTCAATGGCTTCGGGGGTCAAAAATATTTGATTCGAGTCGAGGAAGTCACCCATCAAAGCTCAGATTTGTTAGATATCGATTTTAGAAATCTATTATTTTTCATTATCGGGAATACTATCTGGCCCAGAACTCAGTCAAAATTGCGTTAAAATTACCTCTTGATTTTAGAGTTATCCATCCTTGTCTGTTTGAATAGATTTGGAGTACACATCCAGAGCAGATTACGGCAGTTATTAGTACTCATCTCGAGTTAATAAAAAATTTCAAAAATCAATATCTAATAACTCTGAGCTTTGTTTGATGGGTTCCTCGACTCGAATCAAATATTTATTACCCCCAAAGCCAAAGAAATAGTAATATAGGACCCTCTGATCGGATTGTTGTTGTTGGAATCTGTTGAGATGGGGACCCTCTTTACGGATTGAGTAACTTTAAGCGAAAATAATTTGCGCGTAAGTGTAAATCATTTGCGCTTGCACATAAAACAGTTGCGCTTAAGTGCAACTTTGCGCTTAATCGCAGATATGTCTATCAAGTTATTGCGCTTAAGCACAATCATTTGCGCTTAATTGCAAATACCTAACACTCCCTTACTTCCCTCTGATTGTGAATAATTGAGTCCATCTCATAGTATATTATTATGGGCCCATAGTAATAGCCCCATACAGACTCGAAGTTGAAGAAAAAACATATTTCCTTATGCATATCAGCAGCGATATATCTCTGTCCCTGGTGTCCCAAGAATTTGTGCCTCCCACCCAGAGCTCTAGTATAGTTTATTAAAGGGACATCTCCTGCACATATATATACCATTTCCATGGCCATAAAAAGGGAATTAGGGGTTACCAGGGGCTTGCTTCCCTCATATGGTGTACTTATTGACTTGAAATGGGGGGGGGGGGGCGGACCCCTATTTTCATATTATCAACATTCCTATCCCCAAGAATTTGTGTCTCCATCCCATATATCTAGTATATTTTATAAATGAGACATATCCTGTACAGATCTATACCATTTCCATGATCATAAAGGGGTCTAGGGGTTACTGGGGGATTGCTTCCCTCATATGGTGGCCTATATAGACTTGAGTGATGTGCTTAGGCCTGTGCCAATTAAAATTAATTCAGGGGGGGGGTCAATGAATATTAATTTTTATTTGCGATTAAGCGCGAATGATTTGACCTTAAGTGTAAATGATTTTTGTTTAAGTGCAAATGATTAACGCTTAAGCATAAATATTTACGCTTAAGCATAAATATTTGCGCTTAAGCAAAAATGATAGAAGTTATTTGCAATTAAGCGCAAATATTTGCGCTTAAGCGTAAATAAATAATAAATATGAAAAGGGGCTCCCATAACTATCACCGCCTTTCGTTCAGTTGAGTACCCAGCTTTTATAACAAATTACAGTTGGGTACCCAACTTTCATAAAAATTACATTTGGGTATCGGTACCAAAATTTACCCAAAAGTAACCCGCAGGACCTATGTCCTGTGCCTACAATTCTTCTCTCCGCTATTGTCAAGCTACAGGAGCCTGGAATTTGGTCAAAAACCCTCTTTTATTGGCGGAACCAGCACCCGGGACCTCAGGTTCCGCCAATAAAAGAGGGTTTTAGACCAAATTCCAGGCTCCTGTGGTCAAGCGTATCGTGGTGAATATATATCATACATAAACAAGTATTCACAAATTTAACAGGTTCATTTAAAAAACAGATGGCAATCACTAATTAAATTACATTCTGTGTGAGATTTCATAAAGCTGGGTACCCAAATGTAATTTTTTTAAAAGCTGGGTACACAATTGAATATTTAAAAAAGCTGGGTAGTGGGGTACCCAAAAGATCCATATGAAGTTTGGTGACATCGGATGGGGTCTGTATAGGGAACAGGGCCATATGAACGGCAGTCACGCCATACAATCAAACTCGAATACCGTACATAGTTTTTATGAACCCTTCTCCAAAATAGTTTTGGTATATCGTGGTGTAAATTCTCATTGATTTTCCCCCCGAGACTGACGCAGCGTTATTCTAAAGTTGTCACGGTTCTTTTCTGTTCAATTCAGAATATCCCTCCTTTTTCACATTGATACAAGTTAAAATAAATATTTAAAACCTAGTTTTTATTGGTAAGATTATCATATATACGGTTAAATTATTTAGGTAAAAGTTGTATTGCGTTGTTATGTTTAGAGTTACCTGCCTTGGAGGTGGGATAATTTTCTCTACGGGATATTACCAACTGCGGAAACCGTTGGGTTCACATATCCTCTGATGATTGAGTATATAAAATAACGGATTCGATGGCATTATGTCGCTATCCAGGCACATTAGGCGTGAATGGGGAAAAGTAAGGAAATAAATCCCGGAAAGCTGATATTTTTATATTATTTAGGCCATAACATCGCGGATACGTCACGAAAAGTCCCCTAAAATCGGAGTTGAGCTTTCGGAGTTAACCAATTTATTTCATAAAAAAATAAAAACTTATATATTTTTCACAATCATAGGAATAATGGGATGTTATAACAATTTTTCAGCCGAAACATATACCAAATGTACTCAATATTGTTCAATACACAATTCTCGAACCAGAGATACAAATTCAACGGGGGGGATTTGAATGAATTTCGCAGATATGGATATAAAATAACATAATGACCCCAAAAATGACGATTTTTTCAGACAATCTGTATTATTCGATGTCAAATTTCTCGGGCTATTCATTACGTAGGCGCAAGCAATTTGTTTTAAAAACTGCACAGATATCACTCCTCCAATATAATATGCGGGATTAGCAACTATACCTATGATAAGTGGTCAATACTTGTAAAAACATAACCCTACCCCCTAAACTGGCTCTCGTCACATTTTGCCCTTCCGCTAGTCCAAGTGCTTGTTGTAGAAAACACACCAACTGTGAAAAGGGCGATAAAAGCATGAAACTTGGCACATATGTTCCTTATACGCTACTGCTTATTTTCACATGTGGCGTCATTTGCAACATGCTCTTCTTAGCAACGGTTGCTATGCAACTACCCGGCATCGGATTAATGCATATGACTGATATTATACGTGTTCTAACAAACTAAACTACGTCGTGTAGCATGTTTATGGTGAACATATTTGTTGTCTGTTTTGACCTGACTGACAAATTGCCATATTACTTACTTACAAGGGGTGTCGGTTGCTAGGGACGCACACACAATCTAAAAATGCACATATGACTGATATTATGTTAGCTTTAACAAACTAAACTACACCTAATAGCACTTTTGTGTTGAAAGCAATTAGAATAGTTGTTGTTAGTGTTGAGATGGCTGAAAAAAATACCATATAATTCTTACTTATATGAGTGGTAACTGTTGCCAGGGTCATACCCGAAATACAAACATGCACATATGACTGATATTATGGTCGTATTAACGTTTTTATGGTGAAAACAATGGCTGAAAAAAATACCATATAATTCTTACTTATATGAGTGGTAACTGTTGCCAGAGTCACACCCGAAATACAAACATGCACATATGACTGATATTATGGTAGTATTAACGTTTTTATGGTGAAAACAATTATAAATGTTGTTATTGTGAGTCTAACCAGAATATGGGTACACTTATCCGTTGTGGTCCATCAGTTTAGATATCGGGAATTCAAAGTGAGAGTTGAAAATTTGTTGCTTATATTTAATATGAGGCATGGCCATAATAGTTATATAAGCCATAGACCCAGACAGCTAGTTATATAATGTAAGTCACGGACCAACTCTACTATATATGAAGAACATAGCTAGGGTCAGCCACCAATATGTTAGCCATGGCCCTAGCCTACAATAGTTAGGTTAGGAACACAGGCACATATATACTCACAGGACCCATGTCCATACATATAGGCTATGTACGTAGGATATGTATAGTCCATGAACCAGACCGCTTCATATAACCATACGTGTATGATATCTATGATCATGACCATGACACTGTTACATGGTGCAAATAACCAAGTGCCCACAGATAGACCATGTACTAAGATACCATAGACCAAGTCCGATGCACAATAGATTAGTGCACCATGGATTCAGGAACCTATATATGGTATGAACATATGAGACAGTTTTATGACAGACCAACCTATATATAGATATTGGACCGATGCCACATAGACGAAAGTTAAGGATGGGGGCCCTTATAAATAGCCCATACACATATGGCACTGTAGGTTGGCCATGGACACATATCCATACGTGTAGGCCATGGACCAAGGCCGATATATGTATGCCATGTTGAATTATACCCAGGCATAAGCAGGTGTATGTCTATATGTAGGATATGGACCCACCCCTCGTACGTGATATATCTACACCAAAGACCCAGGCAAGTTTAAATAGTGTTAATACACAAGTGACTATAATGGTGTATGCAGTGATACAGGTGCCTATATGTAGGACATGGACACATGTCCCTAAATAAAAGCTACGGCACCGGCGTTATCAATCATTTCATAGATTCACATATATGCTGGTAGGCCATGGACAGATACACATATATAGGAGACACGTGGACCCCATGCCTACGGGTAAGTCCATGCACGTGCATGGATCCACGTCTCTATACTATATGAATACCGTATACGTACGTCCGTTTTCAGCCATTCGACCAACGTCCTATAGCATGAAGGTCCCTATTGATTGGTCGTGTGCACCACCATAGCTTGGCTATGGACCCAGGCTCATATAGGTAGGAAATTGAGACGGGCCACTATGGACAGCCCATGTATCCAGGCTGATTTAGTTATGACTTTATTACAAGACATTTATATGTAAAACATGAACCCATCCCATGAATGTACATGTGCCATGACTATCTAGGTTATAACCACAGCCACGCATACGCTATGGACCCATATGAACACCACGTGTAGTGCAAATACACAAGTGTCTATAGTTATGTACACATGCCATGTACCCAGGCAAATCAATAGAACGAACCCTAAATAGTATATCATCGGCCCAGGCACCTTTCTATGACATGGACACAGTAGTTAAGACACGTCATTGGATGCTGTTCCTTAGTAACTGTGGGTTGGTAATGGGCCCATGGCTACCCATGTAAATGGGTATTGGTCACCGGTTCCAAAGGGTAGTTCATGGTATCTCAATCTGAAATGTATAGGCCACGCTCATGTACGAGCTCCTATAGACTTGTAAATGACTCATGACCATGTATTGACATATATGTAGTTATGGCATGGATATGAAATAAACACAGTTAGTTCATACCGTATAGCAACTGGTATGCGGATGCTACCACAACGTGATAGAGTGTTCTGCATGGATGCCATTGTTAAATGTAGTGCAAATGTCGGATTCCATGGAGGGGGGTTCAGGTGGTATCGACATAAATATGGGTCAATATTTTTACATGTCTCATCAAAATGTATTCCAAAAATCGAATCATGGAAGAAACAATAGTAAACTCCACACAGGTATGTGATTCTGATAAAACTAACTGAATAGTTTAAAGAAGATTTGTCAATGGTAGGTGGTTACCTAGCAACAATGAAACCTCAATACCAATTTGCCACACGAGAATGCGTCAGTACACAACACAACACAACAACCTTTAGTTATGCATTATTGTCAATATAAGCATAATATGGCATATTATGAAACAATTATATCATGCAAATTTCCCAAAACTCATACCATATCATGAAACAGTTATATCAGTTAAATTACCAGAAACTCATGCATATGGTATGCTTTCAAATGTGGGTATGTCCATAGCAACCTCTACACACCCGTTAGGTAACGAATGCGGCAACTTTACTGCCATGTTCACTCTAACAACAATTATAATAATTGTTTTCAATATAAAAATGTTACATGACGTAGTTTAGTTTGTTAAAACTACCATAATATCAGCCATGTGTGCATTTTTCGATGTCTGGTATGTCCCTAGCAACGCAACCGTTACCAGAAATATATACTAATTTTAAAGTCGAACCCACACTAACAATAACTATTACAATTGTTTCACCATAAAATGATAATGACGTAGTTTATATTAGTTTGTCAAAACTATCATAATATCAGTCAGCTCGGCATTTTTCGATTTCGGGTATGTCCCTAGCAACCGTTACCACCCCTGTAAGTAAGAACTATGGTAATTTTCCAGCCAGATCTACTCGAACAATAACTAATATTACTTTTACCATAAAAATGCTGCATGACGTAGGTTAGATTGTTAAAACTGCCATAATATCAGTCATATTTGTATTTCTTCGATGTGGGATAGTTGCCTAGCAACCGTTGTCAAGAACGGACCTGCCGCGACGTCTATACATCTGAAAATGATTAATAGTGTATAAGGAACCTATGTGCCAAGTTTCATAGTGTTATCACCATTTGTACAATTGTTACGTCAAACGCCAGGACTATTATGTGGTATTTTGCCTTTCAGATACTCAAAGCCATGGGGTACGTTTTAGGGGGTAGTGTTATGTTTCCGGCTATAAAATCTTAAAGATGGTGATGGTTCCATATATCTCATCACTTTCCTGTTCTGAACTAACCACTCTTCTAGTATAATGGTTCATGTTTTAGCTCATTGTCGTCTGAATATCTTTACTCGCCCTCTTTTGTTAGGAAAATTTTGAATCACCATGCGATTTATATGCTCTCTTCGCCAATAAATGTCATCACAATTATGGAATATCGACTGTTAGTAAGCTCTAGCACCAACTACGCATATCTATCGACACATGCTTTATGATGGACGGGTATGTGTGAAGATTGAGTCCATAAATTAGCCTACATATGACTGCATTCGCATATGGTCTAATGGAATTTCGTCAGAAATTGCACCATTGCGAAAAATCATGATATCTCAAAAAGCTCAACTCGGATTCTAGGGGACTTTTGCCAAGTTGTTCATAAACATGTTCTTATTAATCCCTGAAAAATTCAGCTTTCCGGGATTTTTTGCACTAGTGAAACCTAATGTGCCTGGACTAACTTTCAAATCTTAATGTTCTTGATGCCAAAAGGTTCAGTCTCCTTTAAAAATTTATTCAACACAATATACGAATACAAATAATTTTATTGTCAATTGTCAGGCACAGCAATACATAATGAAACGCATAACAAAATTAAGAATGAATGGAACGATGTTGTTGATGTAGTTAAATAATAATTAGACAACTTTATCCTCAACCTCCCCTTAGACGCTATATTTCTTGAATAGTAATGTATAATATTGTATAGCTTTATCCCTTATCGCCTCTCATCCGCATCAACAATTCTGCTATCTGAATCTTTTTTGTTTATTATGGTCAATAAATTAAATCAATATTCTATCATGAAGACAATATATGATGGTATACATATTTACTATTGCTATGTTGTACCTGTCAATTGGGGTCAGACTAAGTGGTGTACTATAGACAGGGAAGGTTGAGGTGTCTCATGGACTGATAACATAAGATAAAAACAATGATGAATTATTTTGAGATATCTCAGAAAACAACAAAACGCACATATCAAAACACAATATATATAGGTACACATTCTAGTTGGTAGTCTATATTGTTAATGGTCACTGATCCGAAATATTGCATACACTTATATTTCCCCAATTAGTTTTATTCTTGAAGTGTGTAGTTTATAAAGAAAGTCTTATAATTTTAGTAATGTACCAGATCTTTAAATCCACCAGCCATGCAAATTCGTCCACTGATTCAAGTTTACTGAAGCCAAAATATGATAAATCAACTTCACAGTTCACCCAGAAACGTCCATCAAGCCTGCTGGTACACGGCACATGTGTATGAACGATTGACTGTGTGATTTGTCTTGTGATAGTTTAACTGAAAGATATTCAAACCACGTCACACTCGCATGGTCGTTTACCGGTGTAGATTCTTTTGTCACGGAACCCGACTCAGTAAGTGCCTTTTGGTACACGTCACACGTGTATGGACGATTAACTGTGTGATTTGTCTTGTGATAGTTTAACTGAAAGCTATTCAAACCACGTCACACTCGTATGTTCGAATTACCGGCTTGTATTCTTTTGTCACACAACCGGACTCACTAAGTGCCTTTTGGTACAGTCACACGTGTATGGGCGATTGACTGTGTTATTTCTCTTGTGATGGTATGACTGACAGCTATTCACACTCGTATGGTCGATTACCGGTGTGTATTCTTTTGTCACGGAACCGGACTCACTAAGTGCCTTTTGGTACACGTCACACGTGTATGGGCGATTGACTGTGATTTCTCTTGTGTTGGCATGACTGAAAGCTATTCAAACCACGTCACACTCGTATGGTCGATTTTTTACCAGTGTGGATTTTTTGGTCACGGAACTGGACTCACTAAATATATTCAGTCACTAGTCACACTCGTATGGGCGATAGCCACTATGGATTTATCGGGTTGACTTTGTCATGAAAATCGTTCAGCGCCCGTCAAAATGTATTGAGTCAGTTTACTTCAAAAGCTGTAATTTTTTTATTATAAAAGTGGAGACCTAGTTTTTTTACTACAAAAGCTGGTGTTTTTTACTTCAAAAGCAGACCTCACTTTACTACAAAAACTGGCGATTTTATTACAAAAGTGGTGAGGCACTTCAAAAGCTGGCGTTTTTTACTTCAAAAGTGGAGACCTACTTCAAAAGTGGTCAGTTAATTCAAAAGCTGGCGTAACACCCCTGTCCGGAAAGGCTTCTATCAATATTGATTTTTTATTTCGAATATTTTATTGGGCTTGTTTATTTGTCTATTTTTAGAACAGAACATTCGGGTGATACCATATAGCGATATAGAGCATTAGGCTGTTCCTATGGTTACGTACCGAGCGTCAAATGTCCCAGATTGATTGGTTGTTTTGTGTTATTCCATAGTTATAAGCGATAATGGGTATAATTAACGTTTATATGTGACAAAATTACGCAATAAAATTTCTGGTCTCTGTTAACAGTAACTGCTATTGTTCGTTAGTTAAACAACCACACATTTTTAGACCAGAAAATATTTGAAATAAAATGAATATTAATCGATAAAAGCATTTCCGGAAAGGAGTCTTCGATTCAGATCTAATATTTTATACCCCGGTAACTATATAATTAGGGGATAACGGTGTGGTGTTTTGTGATTTCGGAAAGTTACAGAGCTAATATACTGTGGCAAATTTAGTTAATGGGCGACGGCGGAGCCCATTAACGGGTATTTGCCACAGTATATTCGCCCTGTACCATTCCGAAATCATAAAACAACACACTATTTTCCCCATTCTAATCCTCTTCGAACTTAAAACGCCATTTAGACAAACAAATGCCTCGTAATTATCAACGAAATGTGCGGTCATAGAAAACACTTCACGATTTTTTATTTTAAATTTAATGCGCTAGATAAAATATAGTCCCCCAATTAACATCGCTCTTATCGTTAAAAATGCCACCTCGGATAGAAATAAATATGCACAACAATTAGTTTCTGCATGTAGTTGTCTTTTTCAGAATTTTATCACTTACAAATTGCGGTTTTTATTTTACCGCGAACTTGAAGTTGAATTGAATTTGAAACAATGGAAAATTGTTTACTCAAATGAGATGTATTTCACGCCGTATTTGTCGCGGTTTCATGTCAAGAAATTTGGTCAAATGATATCGAAACAATGATATTGATGGGATATAACGGCGTAGTGTTTTGTGCTTTCTGAAAGTACATGTATACAGGGCGAATATGCTGACTGTCAAATTTCGTCAAAAGCGATGCTGCTGGTTTGTTTATATAGCAACGAGCTAGTAACGGAAGTCAGTAGACCGGGCGCCAACTTAGTTAGTCTATACATCTACTCCGTAACGTCGCCGGCATATACTGCGTAACGGTGACGTCACGGAGAGAAACGGAACAGTGTGCCCAGCTGGATTGGGCATAGGGAGGGAGAATATTAGAAATTTAGCTGACGCAATATTGGCGCGTAGGAATATATAACATTGAAGAGGTGAACCGGACTATACATTGCGACAGGTTATCGATGAATAACCCCCCGCAAATATGTGATGTTTCCGGGGGTATATTGGCTTAAGTGCATTAGAATACATGTTTACAAAGAGATAATCCACCTTTAAATAAACTCGCTGATTTATAAATATACCAACGTGAATAGTATACGCTACCCTTAAACGAAGAGCTATCAATCATGCTTAAATTGTGGCTGCTGCCTATATCGACCAATGGGTGGGTGGGATGTAGAACGTACAGCGAGCAAAACATAGCTGTTACTTATATGGTTGTGGTGATTAAATGGTTATTTTTGTAATATTATTGATCCAAAACTAAACAAAATAAGTATTGGCATAATTTGCCCGAAATAGGACGACATATATAAGCCCAACTATGTAAAATGAACCAACGACCTTGTGAATAGGCTAGTAGCCGCTATACTAATTTCAGAAATGTCAAAAAGTACAGTTTAAACCGTGAAATTCGAAAATTTGGTCAAATCATCATTTATGTTTTCGGGGATGTTTAACAAGAATTCAAAATTCAAATATCATGTCGATTTTGTCGACCTCACTTTCCTGATTCAATAACAGAATACCATTCCCAAATTCGTTATGTATTTTTCGAGTTGTGTGCCTTTAAAAACGGGGCCACAATTTCTCAGAATGATCCAAATTCCGTATTTTAAAGATGGATTATCTCTTTAAATAACAAATTTTAAATAGTTGCATGGGTACAACATAATAAATATGAACTGAAGACCCCTGTCTGGAAAAGCTTCTTTCAATTAATATTGATTTTATTTCGAATATTAAATCGGGACCGTTCGTGTTACTATTTTTAGAACAGACCATTCGGATGATACCATATTGCGATATAGAGCACTTGGCTGTTCCTACGGCTACGCAACGAACGTCAAATGTCACAGATTGGTTGTTTGCATTGTTTTTTTTTCCAAAGATATGAGCGCCAATAAGTAAAATTAACGTTTATTTGTGACAAAATTATTACATAAAATTTCTGGTCTCTGTTAACGGTAAACACTATTGTTCGTTAGCTGAACAAACACACCTTTTTAGACCAGAAAATATTCGAAATAATATTAATATTAATCGATAGAAGCATTTCCGGACAGGTGTCTTCAAGTTCGATTCAAATCTAATATTTTATACCCGGTAACTATATAATACACGTTTACAAAGAGATAATCCACCTTTAAGGTAAACTATTTAAAAAATGGAGGAAAAAGAAGTGTTTTCCCCAGTGTTTTATTAATTCCCTCACTCGATTATGCACACAACATGATTAATTTGTTAATTTATGAATCTATGATAACGAAGAAAAAATTTATCAAACAAAATGTGTGTTCCATTGTACAGTCACAGCCAAATTTGCCTCTGACACATAACTCGCGTGATGAAATGCAATATTTGAGTTCATGTAACTCAATAAAATGATATTCATACGCCTTGATTTTCTGATCAACCTTTTAAGAATTATACTAGATTGAGCGAATTGTAAAGGAATTAACAAAACAGTATTGAAGAAAATCAACTTATGGCCCTTTGAATCCTTAGTCTTCATTCACTTGTTTAAAAAAAACACATTATGGGGCATTTTTGTCCATTCCAAAAAGTCAAAATTTGGGGCATAAACAGAAGAAAAAAAAACAAAGAAAAAACAAACAATGTGTGGTTTAATGTGTATAATTATTTGAACTGACCCCCACAACACTTATGTGTTGAAACATTAATTTAGCCATACACTGGAGTAAGATTCCCGTATTATAAAGATGAGTGAAATCCAGAGACATTGAATGGTATAACAATTGAAATTATATTTTCTCCACACACAAACAAAAAAACAAACAAAATTATTTCAGAGGGAAGATCAAATAATTTTAGACAGTAAACTTTCGTTTATTGTTTTTGATTATACACAAACACCTTTACAATTTGACAAAAACGCCACACGAGAGCATTTTCGGGAAAAGACTATCTTAGAGTTCATAGGACCATAATTTAATTTTCTTCACAAATGTATTTGGAAAGTCCTACACAATTTGTTTACACTATATTCTTAAAAGGTGAAAGGTTTTAATAAAAGTAGAGCATAGGATATTAATTTAATTGAGTTAAATAACCTCAAATATGACATTTCATCACACGAGTTCTGTAGCAGAAGTACATTTGGAACACACATATTGTTTGAGAATATTTTCTTCTTCTTAATCCTAGATGCACAAATTAACCATCTTTTGTGTATAATCTAGTGAGGAAATGACTAAAAAAGTGAAATAGCCCTCCATTTTGCGCTTGTTTTTTTAATATAATTAACCATAAGTATTTGGCTCATTCTGAGAAATTGAGGCTCAGAAATCAGGTAAAAAAAAGACATGATATTTGTAGGACTTTTGAATTTGAATTTTTATATATACATCTGTGAATATCCATAAATTGATGATTTGACAAAATTGTCCCAATTTTTATTCACGAAATTCACCAATTTCTCTTTTTCTGATTTTATGTATGCTATTTATGGAGGTTTATGTACCTTTTACAGCAAAAACAAATTGTGTTGTTCTGAAACTATAAATCCACTGGACTGCGCTCTTCAAATAAGAGTAAGAAGTTAAAGATGGATTACCTCTTTAAATAATAAATTTGAAATAGTTGCGTGAGTATAAAATAATAAATATGAACTGAAGACCCCTGTCCGGAAAAGCTTCTATCAAATAATATTGATTTTATTTCGAATATTTATTGGGGCCGTTTATTTGTCTATTTTTAGAACAGACCATTCGGGTGATACCATATAGCGATAGAGATCATTAGGCTGTTCCGATGGCTACGCACCGAGCGTCAAATGTCCCAGATTGATTGGTTGTATTGTTTTATTCCATAGTTATAAGAGATAATGGGTATAATTAACGTTTATTAGTGACAAAATTAAAAAAAATTTGTTTACTTCAAAACTCGTTGCCTGTTTTGTTTTTTTACATCAAAAGCTGGCGATTTTACTTCAAAAGTGGTGACCTTATTTTACATCAAAAGCTGGCGATTTTGAAGCCTGTACATGAAAACCCTAGCACCTAGAATGGCGGCACTGGCCTGAAGCTTTCCAAGTGTTGGAAATTTTCACCCTGACGTGCACGTACCCCACTAGTCAAAGGTCGGAAAATCCGACTGAAGACCATTCAGTCCACAATTTTGGCTGAAAAGTAGGAACATATTCGACTATTTTGCTTCATTTATCTGCTTGGACGGATATTTTGCTTGTGTTTTTGTGTTTTCAGAAAACTGCTAGAATTAGCCATATGAGCGCCATCTTAAAGATGGATTATCTCTTTAAATAACAAATTTGAAATAGTTGCGTGGGTATAAAATAATAAATATGAACTGATGACCTCTGTCCGGAAAGGCTTCTATCAAATAATATTGATTTTATTTCGAATATTTAAAAATTATTGGGCCCGTTTATTTGTCTATTTTTAGAACAGACCATTCGGGTGATACCATATAGCGATAGAGAGCATTAAGCTGTTCAGATGGCTACGCACCGAGCGTCAAATGTCCCAGATTGATTGGTTGTATTGTTTTATTCCATAGTTATAAGCTGATAATGGGTATAATTAACGTTTATTTGAGACAAAATTAAACAATAAAATTTCAGGTCTCTGTTAACAGTAACCGCTATTGTTCGATAGTTAAACAACCACACCTTTTTAGACCAGAAAATATTCGAAATAAAATGAATATTAATCGATAGAAGCATTTCCGGACAAGAGTCTTCGATTCAGATATAATATTTGATACCCCGGTAAGTTAACTATATAATACATGTTTACAAAGAGATAATCCACCTTTAAACAGACGACCGTCCCTTCCGATGTTTGTAATTACCACGTCGTGCGTGTAAACAACGAGTTACCTGGCCACGAAGTACCCAATGATGCGCTGCGACCACGGGCGTAAGATGTTAAGCATCTACTAAATCAAATCCCGCCGTTCTTGCACTGGTTCGGTGCTCTTCTGATACATAGCTACCAATGATCGAAGACGACAGAACTTTTAGAAGACTCCCAGTTGGAGGACGAATATAACAGCCCAGCTCGAGACAGTATCTGTACACTCTTGGATTCCCCTTCCGGGGTTTTGCCATAACACATATCACCAATATCTTACTTCTAGACAGACCCTTTGAACAACCAGCACATTTCGGAAGAACCCCACGTTGATGCGTACCATCATATACATCCAGGTATGCTCTACCAAAACGAACTTCAGTCCTGAAGTTTTGCAACGTAAATTTCTTTCTCGTTTCCACTCGTCCTGATTTACAATATCTTCTCTCGTGGATATAGCGGGTAACAGACGTCTTGTATGTTTTACCACAGAATGTACAAGGGAAACGATTGCTTTTTGGCATAAATTCATTTCTTGTTTCCACACTGGCATTTGTGTTTCTGGCAGCTCGTCCTGATTTACAACATTTTCTCTCATGGATATAGCGGCTAGCAGACGTCTTGTATGTTTTACCACAGAATGTACACAGGGAACTAGTTTCACGATGGACATAGTACATGTGTTTCCGTACTCCTGACTTTGAGAAAAAACTCCGACCACAAACAGAACATAAATGCGACATAATCTTTCCTATATGACTCTTACACGTATTGTTCTCATGGAACCAGCGCGCGGAATACGATTTGAAAACAAGGTCACAATATTTACAGAGATTTTTGTTTTCACGTTTTTCTGTAGACTTTGACCGATGCGTAATACCTTCTCGCATCCTACACGATAGTTTCTCGTGATTGTAGAGAACATCTGGCGATTTGAACGCCTTGCCGCACAACTTACAGATAAATTTCTTTTCACCATGCACGTACATGTGACGTGTTAGCCTTCCTCGGCTGATGAAACTCATACCACATATAGAACAAACGTGTGACCGATCCGTGGATCGCATCCTACACGATAGTTTCTCGTGATTGTGGACAACATCTGGCGATTTGAACGCCATACCGCACAACTTACAGATAAATTTATTTTCACCATGCACGTACATGTGACGTGTTAGCGTTCCTTGCCTGATGAAACTCATGCCACATATAGAACAAACGTGTGACCGATCCGTGGAATGCACATACTTGTGGCTATTCAACGTTTTTTTAGATCGAAATCGTTTCCCACATGTTTCACATGAGAAATTCCGCTCCCCAGTATGACGAGTCATGTGAGTTTCCAGAAATAACTTACGGGTGAACACTCTTCCACATAAATCACAACTCAGCGATTTACTCTTACTAATCGTGGGTTTACTCTTACTAATCGTGTGTACACACATCGCTTTAGAATGGGCTATTAGGAGACACGGGAAGTCAAACGAACGTTCACACTTAGCACACGTTGTTTTGCTCTTATTTCGTTGGTTATAGTCTTCGTGATTCTCGAAGTCACGCAGTTGCTTCATCACTTTGCAACAATGATCACACTTATACGAAGGATTCACTGTGTGGGATGCACTCATATGCTTCGTTTTAACAAGATGGGTTGCAAACACCTTCCGGCAAATATTACATGTTTTACGATGAATTTCTGCGTGTCGTATCAACATTCCTTGAACGGAAAACGAAGCTGCACATACATCGCACTTAAACTGAGAGTTAGGATTATGTACGTCAAACTTGTGTAATTCATAATCCTTTAGCTGTTTAAAGATTTTGCCATCTGCACATACCCCACACTCAAAAGACGGCGTGACCGTGTGTACTTTTATTTTGTGAACCAGCATACTTCGAGTAATGACCTTTGGACACAAGTCACATTTCAGGCCCCTACGCACATGTCTGTCGTCTGCTATTTCGGCTATTGTCATACTCTCAGAATGATGCGCAATGTTACTATTTTCTTTGAGTTCGGTCCTAGACACAGTCGACAATTCATTGTGCTGTTTGTTCTCTTCGTCGTGAGAATTTATAACTAAATCCGTCCCGTCAGCTGAATCTGTGATTACGCATGTCTGTTCAGGGTCCGACATGTTCCGGTGATTGACTGTTGCGTCACTTTGGTCTGCGGTTTCTGAACGAGCTGAAATGTCTTCAAGTATTAAGAGGTCCTCTCGAGAATTACGATACTCGTCTGTTTGGAGGGAGTCTACAGCACATGGACACATTTTAGAACTACAGCAACAGAGAACGACTTGCACACCCTTGTCAACATATTTCAATTTGATATTATTCTCATTGCCATCTTGTGCTCTGTCTTTGTTATTTGAAAAGAGTCCACCAGTTGACATCTGCCATAGCGATGGATTCGGAATCGCCAGAGGATACGAAGAATGGGATCGTATATGTTGCAGGAGATCATTCCTGAAGCTAAATTCACTCGAACAGACACCACAAGAAAACATACCTTCCATCGATAATTCAATCATTATCTACTACTGTGTGGGAGCACTCCGATCTCTAACCTGCGCACATCTGAAAAATAATTCAGGTGTTACACATATATATCCCATTAAAGGGTTACTAATATCTGGCCATTTATATGACTCCAGCAATTTATTCATTTCCATTATAATTACCATGTTGTTAGCATTGTTCATAGAGCAAATAAGTTTATTTTGCACTATTTCATGGCTCAAATTCATTCATTTGTTACATATATTATATTATTATTATTGTGTATTATTATTGGAAGAAATTTCAACTCTGTCATGTTTAGGATACCCTTAAGTCAAATGGTTGGTTGGTATAAATTCGACGTTGCTAAACGGTCACCTATGCGTACGAAATTACGGACGCAAAACGCACTGGAACGGCGGAATGCAATGTTCAAATATTTCGGCAAGGTAGATAACCCATTTTTCGTAAACAATTCTGATATTTCCAATTTCTGGAATGCAAACAGGAAAGTAATATGGTGCGTATTGGCGATGTGTATGCTGGTTTAATATAATAGTATTTGAAGTTTTTATGGCTAGCATGTATAGTTACTATAGTTTAGATGGATAAATATTAAAGTATATAGATAGATATAATTAGATATATACTATAAAAAGGTACATACATATATCAAATATATCAACAACAGTAAATTGAAATATTCATTGTACATATATATCAGTAAATCCCTATATGATGTACGGAGAGTACAATGTCATATATTTATGTAATTCTCTATTCCAGATTTGATGTAGGGGTAGTACAATGTGATAATTGGACAATTTGTATAGTGGAATACATTAGTTTATATCAAAACAATGCTCTCCTTACATTTTCTTAACCTGGGAAGGCATAATAACCCATGCTAACTATGGGCATCATCCCCATAACAAAAAATAAAAAATAAAAATAAAACCATCGCTCCCTCATCGATTCTAAACAAAAATGGCCTGAAAATCAAAACACTTTTTTTTAAATTTATTTTAGGGCCGATTTTACAGACCGTAAATTAGGGCCGATGAGATCGGCCCCTGGTACTGAAAGGGTTAAAGTACACTAAATCTGGCCATTTATGTGACCATCTCCTTTTATACTCAGCAGTATATATACAACAAATTAAATGAATGAATTTGAGCCATGGATTAGTGCAAAATACACTTGTATGCTCTATGAACGATGCAAACAACATGGTATTTATAATGAAAATGAATTTATGACTCCAGCCATTTATTCATTTTCATTATAATTACCAATGTTAGCATTGTTCATAGAGCAAATAAGTTTATTTTGCACTATTCCATGGCTCAAATTCATTCATTTGTTACATATATATTCTGTTGAGTATAAAAGGAGATGATCTAGAATGGCCGGATTTAGTGTACAGTACTCCTTTAAACAATAATATATTGTGTGAATTATAGTATACATAGTGTTTGTGTCTCGAATCTTGCGATCAATGTTCACAAAACGATTATGCTCGTAACTTTCTATCACCTTACCTAGTGAATCTCAAATGCGGCTAGAATACTGTCCTGATTTTATAGCTGAATAGTGGAACTATAGAACTACCAAATGCGACGCGTGTTGTATATTATTCTCACCACCAATGGGATTCGCCATCAGACTCAAGCCAAACATGTAGCTGTCCTCAGACCTCACAAAACAATGTCATTCTTGATATATTTTACATGATATATTACAAACTGAGCGATGGACGAATTATTACTATGAAACTAATTTTTAATTCATTATATTTAATATATACTTTATTTGGCCAAACTTGGTGAATATTATTTTGTGTTATGTTTTTGCCCACAAGGGGACGGCAGGAAGACAGTCGTATTTGTTTTCCTATCCCCGATAATTCATTGTTGTTAAATTGTATGGTTTAAACAAATTTATTCGCCATATATGCATATAAATACATACATTCAGCAACGGGATTGAAGAACAAGTGCGGGCCACTTATAAGCTACTTCTCTCCCGATCACCAGACACTCAAGTGAAGAAAAAAATGAACATGGCATTGAACAATTATATATGGTATTAAAGTGTATAATGGTATAGGTTGTTGTTGCTAGTCTCTCCCAAGTTGTTCGAATGCATATAGTTCGAAAGTAACTGGTTGCTTTAAAGATGGATTATCTCTTTAAATGACACATTTGAAATAGTTGTGTATGTATAAAATAATAGATATGAACTGAAGACCCCTGTCCGGAAAAGCTTCTATCAATTAATATTGATTTTATTTCGAATATTAAATCGGGACCGTTTATGTTACTATTTTTAGAACAGACCGTTCGGATGATAAAATATTGCGATATAGAGCACTGGGCTGTTCCTATGGCTACGCACCGAAAGTCAAATGTCCCAGATTGATTGTTTGTATTGTTTTGTATAATTGACGTTTATTTGTGACAAAATTGTACAATACTGAAAATTTCTGGTCTTGGTTAACAGTAACCACTATTGTTCGTTAGCTGAACAAACACGCCTTTTTAGACCAGAAAATATTCGAAATAAAATTAATATTAATCGATAGAAGCATTTCCGGACAGAAGTCTTCGATTCAAATCTAATATTTTATACCCGGGTAACTATATAATACATGTTTACAAAGAGATAATCCACCTTTAAAGTGTACTGTGTTCATCGATCCTTAACAATGGTAATGTGGCAGGGCAGTGAATATGTTCCTACAGAGCGTTTGTGACTGTTTTCCTGTACTCAGAAATATTAATTGTATTATTTATTGTTTTTTGTTTTCCTAATAGAATAAACAAGTGCACCGCACAGGGTACCCCCCCCCCCCCCCCCCCGCCAAGGTGGCTTTCCGTTGAGGTTTCTTAATTTTATGAAGATTCATATGAAGTTTGGTGACGATTGGATGAGGGATGTGGCCTGTAGGGTGTGCCAAAGGATTTACTCAGGCCAAGAGAAAATCCAAGATGGCCACTGGCAGCCATGTTTTTCTACAAATTTCGGAAATAATTGATGGCTCACATCTAGAGTTCACCCCGAAGATCCATACGGAGTTTGGTGATGATCGGATAAGGGACGTGACCTGTGGGATGTGCCGAAGGATTTAGTCATGCAAAGAGCAAAATATAAGATGGCCGCTGGCAGCCATGTTTTTTTTGGACGAATTTCGGAAATAATCGATGGCTCCCATCTAGAGGTCACCCCGAAGATCCATAAGAAGTTGGTGATGATCAGATAAAATGGGTGTGGTATGTAGGGTGTGCCAAAGGATATAGTCATGCAAATAGTAAAATCCAAGATTGCTGCCGGCGGCCATGTTTTTCATTGAAATTTTTTTAAATTCGAGAGGTGATTATAAACATTCCTGTAAATTTTCAAAACAATTCTCCAATAAATGCCAGCTGCAGATTGTGCCGATGGATTCCAATTTGAAATCCAAGATTGCTGCTGCCGGCCATGTTTTTTTGACGAATTTCTGAAACAATTCATGACGCCCATCTATAGGTCACCCCAAAGATCCGTATGAAAATTGGTGATGGTCGGATGAGGGATGGGGCCTGTAGGGTGAGCCAAAGGAAATTGTAGACCCACGGATGAAATGATTCCTTCAGTTAGTCTTTAATTTCAATCTGAATACTCTCAGGTGCGTAACAAAAAAAATGTGGTGGCCTAGTGAAGGATGGAAATTTCACTCAATGTCTCATTGCCAAATAATAGTCATCCTTACTGTTCCAAGACTAACTTGAAGGCTGCAATAGTGCTTGATCGCTAATATCGATATTTGAATACTACTGAGTTAAACTTAAAACGCTTAGTGAAGACTTATTAAGCATTCATGTTTGGTAAAGGTTACACCAGTGAGCACTGAGCACTGTTCCCATGAAGACCGACCAGTCTAATGTAGCTCATTTTGTCTATTATAGACCGATCGGTGGTTCACCAGGCCCTGTTAAATGCCACTTGGAGGCTGGAGCAGTGGCGGAAGATCAGGTCTAGATCAACCACCAATCGATCTATAGTACTAGTAGCCAAATCAGGCTAAAATACACCTGGGACTAGACTGATTGGTGTTCCTGGTACAGTGCTCACCGATATTCTCAGTAAAGTTGAAAGATAAACTATAGAACATTTTGGAGTGACCCCCCTTATCCAAGATGCATGCAGGCTGTGACAGACTGATCATTCCATTAAAGCCCAATCGGGCTATAATAGACCGATCGGTGGTTCGCCCAAACTTGGAAGATGGTTGATGCAAACGTGAACGACGGATACAGAGACCACTACTTGAGTATTAATTCATCTAGGCATTGAAATTGCTATTCTGTGTAATTTTATAAATGGTATGTATTCCTTATATCTATTAGGCCTATTTATAGTTTATGTTTTTATTTTATGCAGTCTAATTAACTTTTTAAATTATTGATCCACAAAAACCTCAAATGTCCCGAAGTTGCATCAAAACACCTACATGTAGCACAATTGTCTAGTATCGCAAATCAATCACCAGTTAATAAGAGTATTCATTATGCTAAGCACATATAACTTATAAGCTGCTTACACATTTTAATTGGAACCAGCCGTTTACACTTTTTAGTGTGTTTCAACTTTCAGAACTAAAAAAGTTAAATAAAATCAAGAAATTAGTGAATTAAAAAAAATCAAACGTTAGAACTGATTCATTCCATGTTGCAACCCGGACATTTTATATATACAAAATGTCATTAATATTCAATGACACGATAGCGAAAGCGTGTCCAAGTTTGACCTTTTATTTGGAGCCGGCCTCAGTCTCGATATACACTAGAACTTACGGTGCTACTACTGATTCTATTCAATCAGCAGTAGCGCCTAATTTGCTCCATTGACCTATTAAGTGTTATCTGAACAAGCACAAATTTACACTTAAAGGGATACTGTACCCAAAATGTTGTTGTTGGTTTCTATAGTCTCCGAGTCGGAGAATGAGGTAACACTTTTTCCATTATTTGAAAGTCTGTTAAGTACGAAGTAGTGTTACGGATGGCAAATTTACCGGAATGCAAAAATACAAATTGTCGTTGTCGAGTAATTTTTGTACAGTTTTCAACCAAATGTATCAAATAAAAGTTATATTATAATAATTAAATGCATACTAGTCCCATATACTCATTTAAGTTATTGTATCGTCACTAGTGAGTGAGTGGCTTGAGTTTTCTCCCCGTATCATCATAATGTTTTAAACGATCGTGTATGCGATCGGTTTACCAATCCAGTATCCCTCAATTAATTTGATTACGTTTTGTACACGGAAATTCGTAATTTAATTGACGCCATTTTATGGCTCCAGTCATAAATTCAATTTATATCAAATTATTAACTTTGATTTTAAGATAGCCTATTAACCTGAGCGTTTAGAGAATACATCTTCGACTCAAATTACTTATGTTTCTATATATTATCGATATTAGATCGTTGTTATCACCGGAAATTTATTGAAAATGGCGTACAGTACCCATTTAAGCGCAAATAATTTGTGCTTAAGTGCAAGTAAAAATTAATATGCATTGATCCCCCTAAATTAATTTTAAATGGCACAGGCCTAAACACATCACTACAGTCTATATAGGCCCACCATATGAGGGAAGCAATTTTAATCCCCAGTAACCCCAATATACCTTTAATGACCATGGAAATAGTATAGATATGTGCAGGATATGTCTCTTTTATAAAATATACTAGATCTCTGGGATGGAGACACAAATTCTTGGGGACAGGGATGATGATCATATGAAAATAGGGGTCTCCCTTATTTCAAGTCAATAAGAACACCATATGAGGGAAGCAAGCCCCCAGTAACCCATAATTCACTATTTATGGCCATGGGAATGGTATATATCTGTGCAGGAGATGCCCCTCTACTAAAATGTACTAGAGCTCTGGGAGTGAGCCTCGGTGAGGCACCAATTCTTGGGACACCAGGGACAGATATGCTGATATGCATATGGAAATATGTTTTTTCTTCAACTTTCGAGTCTGTATGTGGCTACTACTATGGGCCCATGATAATATAATATGAGATGGACTCAATCATTCACAATCAGAGGGAAGTAAGCGAGTGTTACTGTTAGGTATTTGCGCTTATTAGCGAAAAATGAAAAAGCTGGTGTCATGTTCACAGTTGTTGGAAGATATTATCAAAATACGCTGATAAGTACACATACAATTACTTTAATAATAATATATATTATTATTACTGAAGTAATGGTGTGTGTATTTGACAATATCATTGGATTTTGATAATAATTTCCAACAACTGCAGCTGACAACTGTAGTAGTTCCAGGGAAACCCTAACGATTTACACTCTTTTGGGTTTCAGATTGGGTCTGTACAAATCCTATCTGAAGCTCATACCTTTTCTATTTACAGGCGATAAAGGACTCCTGGTGCCAGATTCTGCTTGGTTCTCTTCTTATGGTGACAATAAAGACAAGATTCCACCAAAAGTTCCGAAATCCGTACCTTGTTGTGCTAAATAAAAGACATTTATCATTTGTCAATTTTGCGCAAACACAATTTATTTCCTGGTTACGTTCGTTTGACTTTCTGTTCCAGCATGTCAAATTGTTGTCATGCGCAGTGCCATCGTTCAAATTGCACCAGATATCGGAGATACTATATACCGAGACCAACCAATAACAAACGCTAACTACCGAGAACAAGTCTAAATGTGATAATTAAGTCATAATAATGTTTAATTATAGTGAATGTATCAGTCTTGAGTGGATATAATACCATATTTGACATTTAAAATGACATATTATGGGTATACCGATAACTTGAAACATCATTTAAATTCTTTATTCTCATCACCCATTTAATGCATACACAAATATAATATAATGCATACATAAATAAACATATTCATTATAATGTCAGGAAACCTGAATTATAATGAATAGCCAGGTTTATTAGATATATATATAATATATATTATATAATATACATTATATATGTTAAATATGTTATATATGTTTTTACATATGACATATATATATATTTTATTATACATATTATATATATATATATATATACTAGCCGATGAGCCCGACGTTGTCCGGGCTATTCAAAAACCAAATTTCAAGTCGATAGCTCTACCCGTTTCCGAGATCCGGTCTGCGCATGCGCGAAGCTGGCGTCGCACGGGCTCGGCGACCCGATAAAATTCGTATCCGGGGCAAGATACATTCACATAGCAAATTTCAAGTCGATAGCTCCACCCGTTTCCGAGATCTCGTCTGCGCATGCGCGAAGCTGGTGTCGCACGGGCTCGGAGACCCGATAAAATTCGTATCCGGGGCAAGATACATTCACATAGCAAATTTCAAGTCGATAGCTCCACCCGTTTCCGAGATCTCGTCTGCGCATGCGTGAAGCGGGCGCCGCACGGGCTCGCCAATACGACAACGTTCACCGCCTGGTCAAACTACACACACGTACCAAGTTTCGTCCCGATCGGTCGAGAATCGTAGATTTGTATAAATGACAGACAGACAAACAGACAAACAAACAAACATACATACAGACAGAGGTCTTCAAAATATATATGAGATATAATATCTCATATATATTTTGAAGACCTCTGTCTGTATGTATGTTTGTTTGTTTGTTTGTTTGTCTGTCTGTCATTTATACAAATCTACGATTCTCGACCGATCGGAACGAAACTTGGTACGTGTGTGTAGTTTGACCAGGCGGTGAACGTTGTCGTATTGGCGAGCCCGTGCGGCGCCCACTTCGCGCATGCGCAGACGAGATCTCGGAAACGGGTGGAGCTATCGACTTGAAATTTGGTATGTGAATGTATCTTGCCCCGGATACGAATTTTATCGGGTCGCCGAGCCCGTGCGACACCAGCTTCGCGCATGCGCAGACGAGATCTCGGAAACGGGTGGAGCTATCGACTTGAAATTTGCTATGTGAATGTATCTTGCCCCGGATACGAATTTTATCGGGTCGCCGAGCCCGTGCGACGCCAGCTTCGCGCATGCGCAGACCAGATCTCGGAAACGGGTAGAGCTATCGACTTGAAATTTTGTTTTTGAATAGCCCGGACAACGTCGGGCTCATCGGCTAGTATTATATATTTTGGAAGATCTGTTTGTTTGTTTGTGTGTAATCGATGAACTCGAAAACGGCCGACCCGATTTTGATGAAACTTGGTATGTGGGGGTATTTTCGGCCGGGGGTGACATAGGCCTATTAATTTGCCCGTGCGACGTGACATTGACCTTGAAATCGGGTAATTTCAAGGTCAAACGCCCGAATATCACGGGATTTCGATGAAACTTGGTATGTGGGGGGCCTTCTGCCGGGGAGTGGCATAAACCTATTAATTTGCCCGTGCGACGTGACCTTGAAATCGGGTCATTTCAAGGTCAAACGCCCGAATATCACGGGATTTCGATGAAACTTGGTATGTTTGGGTACTTTTGGCCGGGGAGTCTCATAAGCCTATTCATTTGCCCGTGCGACTGACCTTGAAATCGGGTCAATTCAAGGTCAAATCCCGAATTTTGATGGGATTTCGACGAAATTTGATACGTGTGGTTACTTTTGTCCACTGAGTGTTTTGGGCGGGTTGAGTCGTCACACCGAACTGACCTTGACCTTCAAAATGATCAATTCAAGGTCAAATCGGGTAAAACCGGATGGATTTCGACGGGCACGTTTGTCGGGTACTTTTGTCCGGGCAGTGTTTTGGACTGGTCTAATCGTGACCCCACTTGACCTTCAAAATGGACAATTCAAGGTCAAAGCCCGGACGAAGTCGGGTCACCTTCTAGTATATATATATATCTACTATATATTTTGGGACTTCTGCCTGTATGTGTGTGTGTGTGTTAGTAAGGCCTGGAAAACTGCCCGACAGATTTTGACGAAATTTGATACCTAAGGGTATTTATTTCCGGGGATTGTTTTGGACGGGTCAAACGTAATCCCGACCTAACTTTGACCTTCAAAATGGTCAATTCAAGGTCAAATCGGGTAAAATCAGACGGATTTCGACGGGTACTTTTGTCCGAGCAGTGTTTTGGACGGGTCAAATCGTGACCCCACCTGACCTTGACCTTCAAAATGGACAATTCAAGGTCAAATCGCGCAATTCGCCGAAAAGCAGAGGGGAAACAGCCCGGACGAAGTCGGGTCCACATGCTAGTTATATATATATATATATACAATATATATATATATAATATATATTATATAATATATATTATATAACATGTATGTTATATATATATTATAATATAATATATATAAAATATATATATAATATATATACCATATATTCTATATATATCTAATAAACCTGGCTATTCATAATAATTCAGGTTTCCGGGCAAATCATTAAGCATGTTTATTTAAGTATGCATTATATTATATTTGTGTATGCATTGTGATGAGAATAAAGAATTCAATTGATGTTTCAAGTTATCGGTATACCCATAATATATTTTAAATGTCAAACACGGTATAATATCCACTTAAGACTGATATATTCACTATAATTAAACATTATTATGACTTAATTATCAAATTTAGACTTGTTCTCGGTAGTTAGCGTTTGTTATTGGTTGGTCTCGGTATATAGTATCTCCGATATCCGGTGCAATTTGAACGATGGCACTGCGCATGACAACAATTTGACATGCTGGAACAGAAAGTCAAACGAACGTAACCAGGAAATAAATTGTGTTTGCGCAAAATTGACAAATGATAAATGTCTTTTATTTAGCACAGCAAGGTGTGGATTTCGGAACTTTTGGTGGAATCTTGTCTTTATTGTCACCATAAGAAGAGAACCAATCAGAATCTGGCACCAGGAGTCCTTTATCTCCTGTAAATAGAAAAGGTATGAGCTTCAGACAGGGTCAAATAGTGGCTGATCTGAGTCCAATACATATGTATATCATGTATTTGACTCAACTGGGTCTACAACTGTAGTTATGTTGCTAGTGAAAAGGGCCTCCCATAAGATGCGTGTGCAGTCAGAATATGAAATAAATTAGAATCATTTAAGGGCTTTGTGGACCCAATTTTTTTCTAAAATTTCCCAAAATTTTATAGAGTCCAAATAAAGGATTCTGTTCATGTATATTAGTAATAATATAAACCGAGCCCATTGATGCAATATTTTGAGAGTATACTTCATGGTGGATTATGTTAGAAATACAAAATGTGAACTTTATTGAGATTTAAAAAAAAATAATTTACAGGCAATGGTCCAAGAAAAACAAAGTCCAAATCTAAGAATCAAATATGGGAATATGTACTGAACACTGTGATGAATGATGTATTACAAAAAGAATATTATATTTCTTGAGTGTTCTTTGATAAAATTACTTTGAACCGGTTGTTGACAAATGATATATACTTGCTTGAATGTTGGCTATGTGGGTGGTAGCAGGCACGGGTTAACAGCTGGCCATTGTAACTGCTCTGGACTCTGTTGACAATAGAATGCTAATCCTCAATCATACCCCTACCAGATTTCCACACTAATTCTAGTAAGTAGGTCACCACTCACTCAGGGTGAACACCATGTGGAAGTTTGACACCTGTTGACACTGGTAAAAAGCCATTCATACTGGACTGGACGTATCAGCCATGAAAGGTTGACCCATTAACTGCTGCCTCTCAGTCAACAATATTATGAAGTTAGTATATCATTTGTCAACAACCGGTTCAAAGTAATTTTATCAAAGAACACTCAAGAAATATAATATTCTTTTTGTAATACATCATTCATCACAGTGTTCAGTACATATTCCCATATTTGATTCTTAAATTTGGACTTTGTTTTTCTTGGACCATTGCCTGTAAATTAATTTTTTTTAAATCTCAATAAAGTTCACATTTTGTATTTCTAACATAATCCACCATGAAGTATACTATCAAAATGCTGCATCAATGGGCATGGTTTCTATTATTACTAATATACATGAACAGAATCCTTTATTCTGACTCTATAAAATTTAGGGAAATTTTGGAAAAATTGGGTCCACAAAGCCCTTAAGTACATTGCACTAACACAGGATTCCAAATCAAACTGAGGAGAAATAAACACGTCGTGTCTGCTCGCCAAGGGCTGGTGGAAAATATCAAGTTCAATAATGTCCAGAAAAGAATATTAGGCCTATACGCAGATTAAAAAACTTGGTCGCTTCAAACAGAACCCACATAAGAACGATCCATTACAATATTTTCCAAAACATGATTGAAACATACCCCATGTATACCACATGATGTTTGGAAAAATAATCTACGACAATCAATACAAGAAAACCATAATCAGAAATGGTAACGCCCTCAAGATCATATTATTAGCCATAAATATAAATTATATTATAAAATATATTGGTTACTTGAATGCACCGGCTTATTACTGCAGGTTTCTCATTCACCACACCAGAAAGCTTCTAAATGCGGATACAACATCGAAGGCATTGTGTTCCCGCCAAGAGTGCATGGCCCAGCCATTGTTCATACCTAAACATCGAAAGCAATTAACGCGGTCATAATATTTACATAAGACATCCAGCGAATACACACCCACGAAAACCCGAAATGTGTTGTCCTGTGAGAAATCCCATCGCTATAGCTCAATTTGACGCGGTCAGATTAGCCTTCCTACAATATCCTAAAAAATGTATAAAGTTTCTCAAATCATCGGCATAGTCAACAGAACTTTCACGAACTTGGACATGGACACTTTCTGATCGCTCTACATAAGCATGGTCAGACCTATAATCGAATACTGTAACTCTGCATGGAGTCCACATCGCAAAAATCAAATAGTCCAGGAGATATTGGTCGACCTCTGCACCCCCCCCCCCAGGACTCAACTTCACCCCACTAATTTTCTTCCTTAAGGTATCCTCTAATTTTTTTCACTTGTTAACAAGAAAAAAAAGTGGCCGCAGAGACTCCAGACAAGATGGCGTCCATCATGGCGGCCATTTTTTTTAAATGCACCATGTCTCTTTGATCGCCGTTATAGTAAAGATGATATCACATGCGGTCTTGTTTTCTGCTCGATTCGTTATGCTAATATACAACTCTTACAAATTAGCCAAAAATCCGACACCAGAATCCAATATGGCGACCAAGATGGCCGCCGAAATGTGAAAATATGCTATTTTTCTGACATGTTACCACCTTTCGTTTGTCTCTGTGGGAAAATGTTGGCATCTTTGCGTCATGTTATACATTTATCATATAGAGGAGTCATTTTTGACCACATCGGGACCATAATATACATTCATTGCGGGATATTTGTGTCCGATATCACGTTTTCCCAAATGCCGGTATAATAGGTCAAAGCCGAATCTACGTTAATAACGCGATGTAATGTTTCGAATCAATGAATGTTATTGCTATTATAACAACACCCATGCATATATATGTGCAGGAGATCCTCGAGCTATGATTCCTCTTATACCCGAGTTGAGGAATATTTACCCAAATCCAAGATGGCGGCCAAAATGGCCACCAGAAATAAAAAATCGCCGAATTTTACAATCAGTGAGCATTATTGTCATGAAAACTCCACACCTGCTTACTATTGTGAGTTGGGAACACTTAGGCGAAGAACTTTCCTTGTACCATATCCAAATAAAAGTACCCCAAATCCAAAATGGCGCCCACAATGGCGGACAGATTTTGAAAAATCACCGAAATTCCCTCATATCCACATCATTGGGCATTATTGTCGAGACAACTCCACCCATGCTTACAGTTGAGTTGGAAATACTGAGGTGAAGTTATTATCTTACATCTCATGTAAGAAATTGTTTTCCAAATCGTAGATGGCGGCCAAAATGGCGACCGAAATTTGAAAACAAGTCTACATTCCTTTACTTTCTTACGATGGGCGTTATTGTTTCGCGATTTCTATCAACCATTACATGTTGATATGGAATAATGACATGAAGTATTCATTAGGGTTTGGCAATTGATACTCACAGCCAAGATCGTTGCTAAATTGGCGGCTACAAATTGAAAAGAAATCGATATTTTCACATCTTAATTTCAACTTGTTGTCATAATATCGGTATGTATGGACGAAACTGTACCAGTTCAACTTGAATCTATCAAAACGCATAACATAGCTCGTATCCTTCTGGAAAGATGAAAACCACAATTAATATCGCGATGTGGCATTTGGAAATCCATTATCCACTTAGCGCCGATAATGGCCGTAAGCGTATGTGCGCCGAATAGTTATATCAGAACAATTACCTGATAACAGATTCTGATTTGTCACGTCACGTCCATAATTATATGGACCAGCTTCCATTTCTTTGTCTGATAAATCTAGGTAGCTCACACCGACAAAGTATTCACCACTTCCTGGGAGTAGGGTCCCTCTAATCATAACGTTTCAAACAATTCATTTTCCGGTGTCTAGCTTACGATTTTAAATATTTGCTCAATATGATATTTGTGCGTCATCTTGGACTATGAAGGCATATGACCGATGACTATACAAGCTTACAGAAGGTCATCTCTATGTATGTGTCTCATACCCCATGGGGATAACGACATGTACACCTGGCGAACCAGTTAGCTAGTCACTTCTCAATAGATGGTTCGTCAACCCACAAACTCAGCGAACGTATTGGCATATGTGGACAACTTCGACAGTGTTTCGAAGGTTGCTAGCTGTCTCATTCCCTTGGGCAGATGACTACCTGCTAAGGAGAAGACCATAGTGTACAGACTACCACACTTCTTGGCCATGATCCGAAGCAACCTGTGTGACGCCCCGCATTTGTCTCGTCGAATATCTCCCAGCAGAGAGGAACAATGCTCGCGGTGCTAGTTTATGGACATGCGCCATGATAGTAGGAATGAAATGGGCCACGGTATACACCACCCCTACACCTGATGCATGTTTACGATATAGAATGTCATGCGTGTCGGTTTTATTTGGTGTGGTAAGATTGTATTTCCACATCCGTTTCGAAGCCTTTCTGATTCAACTACGTACATTTTTGTCTGGATAATACTATGCTAGCCTCCCTCAAAACAGTCGGATGGACTGAAGGATAATGTCTTTATAGCATGAATGTATGCGTTTTTTGTTATCCTCTCTCAGGGTTAGTGTTAGTATGTTGGCGGTATTATTCAAGAAAATGTCAGGAACTGTGGTGCATTTATTTCACTATGTATTTAAAGAACAATTTACAGTCTCGATGGCAATGGCTGTGGACGTTGGGAAACGCGACCTTTATGGTCATATAGCTTTATATATAACTTTAGAATATAGCAGTTAATGTCTCATGCAGGAAAATGTTCGCAATGGTGATGTTACCAATAAATCAATTGGTGTACCAACGTTTGTTGAACTGAATGCAAGAGCATTTGTACTTTCTTGAACCATACCACGCAGCGTGAGTATGACATATCAAACTATCAAAGGTATCGCCTTTAAGACTATACTCCAGTCTTGGTGGGGTTTATACAGCAGTAGCCAATGGCACACGCCTGGTCCAGCTGTTTAAGAACGGCTTCCAAACGGATGGAAACATACCATCTTAGCATACAAGGAAAGCAAAGCCACACATGAGATCCTGTCTGAATCTAAAACATAACAAAATAAGGGGCGGTGCAGTCATGGTCCAATTTCATTTCCACTATCATGACACATACCCACAAACTAGCACCGTGTGTATTGTTAGCATCTGCTTGGATATGTTCGGTGAGACGATTGCTGGACGCCAACAAGCTTGTTCTTATGATCATGTTCAAGGAGTTTGGCTATATTATGCATTATGGTCTTCTACACCTTAGCAGAAATGCATCCGTCAAATGTCGGGCTTTCAACATTCGAAGCCATATTCAGAAGTTGTCCGGGTACGTCAGTGCATTATATGAGTATGCGAATTGATGAACCATATATTGGGAAGTGGCTGTTTGGGAAGATCGCCAGGTGTACACGTTGTTATCCCCATTGGGCCACCAAAGCTGACAATACGCAGATAGATAGGTCCTTCTGAAAGCTAGTATACGCATAGACCGAATACCTTTCTAGTGTATCGCACAAGATGACGCCTATAGTAGCATCTGAATTATACCATAAGCTATACCACGAATGAAGCTCGCTAAGAATTCCAAGCTTTCGAAACAAACACGTGAGCTGGACACCGGCATATGTATTGTTTGAAACATTCCGATCAGTGGCACCCTTCTACAAAGAAGTGTAGTAAACTGTTGTTGTGGGTGAGGTATATTAATCTGACGAAGAGACGGAAACGGGTCTAGATAATGCTGAATGTGACAATTCAGAATAAGCTCAGGTACTGTTGTTTTGATTCTTGGAAGTCATAATATGACTATTCGGCGCACCTATATACGGTTACGGCCAGTATGAGCCCTTAGTGGAAAATGGATTTTGAAATGCCACATCGCGATTGTGGGTTTTCATCATTCCAAAAGGCTACGACTTACATTGGAACTAATATATGGCTTATATTATGTACCGTTTCGTCTATACAAATCGATATTATGACAAAAAGTTGAAATTAGTATGTGATAATATCGGCTTCTTTTCAATTTCTGGCCACCAGTTTGGCCGCCATATTGACTCTGAGTATCACTTGCCAAACCCTAATGAATAATTCATACATATCAACATGTAATGGTTGGTAGAAATCGCGAAACAATAACGCCCATCCTAAGAAAGTAAAGGAATGTAGGCGTATTTTCACATTTCGGTCGCCATTTTGGCCGCCATCTTCGATTTGGAAAACCATTTCTTGCTTGAGATGTAAGGTAATTACTTCACCTCAGTATTTCCAACTCAACTATACGCATGGATGGAGTTGTCTCGACAATAATGCCTAATCATGTAAATATGAGGAAATTTCGGTAATTTTTCAAAATCTGTCCGCCATTGTGGGCGCCATTTTGGATTTGGGGTACTTTTATTTGGATATGGTACAAGGAAAGTTCTTCGCCTATGTGTTCCCAACTCACAATAGTAAGCAGGTGTGGAGTTTTCATGACAATAATGCTCACTGATGTTAAAATCGGCGATTTTTTATTTCTGGTGGCCATTTTGGCCGCCATCTTGGATTTGGGTAAATATTCCTCAACTCGGGTATAAGAGGAATCATAGCTCGGGTATCTCCTGCACATATATATGCATGGGTGTTGTTATAATAGCAATAACATTCATTGATTCGAAACATTACATCGCGTTATTAACGTAGATTCGGCTTTGACCTATTATACCGGCATTTGGGAAAACGTGATATCGGACAAAAATATCCCGCAATGAATGTATATTATGGTCCCCAATGTGGTCGAAAATGACTCCTCTATATGATAAATGTATAACATGACGCAAAGATGCCAACATTTTCCCACAGAGACAAACGAAAGGTGGTAACATGTCAGAAAAATAGCATATTTTCACATTTCGGCGGCCATCTTGGCCGCCATATTGGATTCTGGTATCGGATGTTTGGCTAATTTGTAAGAGTTATATATTAGCATAACGAATCGAACAGAAAACAAGACCGCATGTGATATCATCTTTACTATAACGGCGATCAAAGAGACATGGTGCATTTAAAAAAAATGGCCGCCATGATGGACGCCATCTTGTCTGGAGTCTCTGCGGCCACTTTTTTTTCTTGTTAACAAGTGAAAAAAATTAGAGGATACCTTAAGGAAGAAAATTAGTGGGGTGAAGTTGAGTCCTGGGGGGGGGGGGGGGGTTGCAGAGGTCGACCAATATCTCCTGGACTAAAAGCATTGTGTTAGAGAAATACAAAGAAAAGCCAATAACTACTTCGTCAAATCATAACTATATGCTACCGAGACCGAATGATAACACTCAATATGATGTCTTTAAAATATCGAATATTTAGAGGAGATCTAATCGAGGTATATAAACTGTTGAATGGTCATTACAATATCAATGCCTGTGACCTATTAGAAAGACATTCACGACATAATAAAAAGCTACAGATATATAAAATATTTCTTCACGCAGAGGGTGATAAATAGCTGGAACTCTCTGCCAGACTTCGCTGTTGAGGCTCCAACACTCGGTCAATTCAAAATATACATAGACGCACTCTTCTATTATATAAAATACGAGTTCAACGACAAGTAATATGTTCAAGTGACTCACAAGTAAATATCGAATGACATATATTTGTAAACAAGCATTGCAAATAATGTTATTGGGACGAAAAGTCGCATGACTTGTTCCATATTATGATGATGATGATGATGATATGCTTTTTTGATTGATAGAACAAACCACTATTATGATGATCGTGTTGTTATTCGTTTAAATTACGTATCAATTGACATGGTCATTACAATCATGGTACCGGTACCTATATATGTTAATGGAATTTAAAAAAAAGCAAAGAAAGGATCACACACCGCAATCGATCCGAGGATTCGTTGTGAGCACGGAATATTCGAGATGATGCCAACGAGGGTTGGAGAATTTCTGGTGCATTTCTTTTTTGTTAAAATGTGGTAACTATAGCCCAAAAAACTTGACATCTTTATCGTAAACATGTAAATGCTAACTTGTGGTCATATGAATGTAATGAATTGTGTTGGAGAATAAACTATGTTTAAACTAACCTCGTCTAGCCCACACTGCGATGATCTTATCCACGACCCAACCACCTCGGATACGGGAACATCCTTAAAAAGGAAGCCCTTTCACCGAGAGTTGGGAAGCTTATCAATCTGAACATGGGTTCGAACTCTCTTCCTCCGAAATTCTTGATCTGCCAAGCACTGTCAAAACGCCACAGCGCACTTCCTCCGAAATTGCATATGTGACCATATACGATTACAAAAAGGATAGGTACTGGCGCATATATCAAATTTATGGAGGCACGGACTCAGTATGAGTGTTAATTGCTTCATATATGTGTTTACCTCGGTGAGCATTAAAGTGATGTGAAACACTCCGGTAGGGTGATCAAATATAAATGGAGAATAAATAATCTCGTTCAAAGTAGTAATTTTTACAAATATTATATCCAAATTGACAACACACGCCGTCATTCTTATATATTAATTAAATGCAGTGACTCGATGGTGAAATCATTTTCGTTAGTTTACCGGCGATAGATGCGTCCCGAATCGAGTAGTAAATATTTACAAGTGAGCGTAGTTCAGATGATGTTTTCTATGTAGTGGCACGGTCGATTTGCATGAGATTTTCGGTGATGTTAGTAGAATGCTATATTCCTCCAGTTGGCCTAGCGCCTTGATACTGATTCACACTGGGAACGCCCATACGAAAGTGACGTATATCAGACGGAATTCTGTCGTATCTGGAGTCTGACTATGCATAAGATGATCCACGCCGGTTATCGAACATACCGGTCGATCAACGGTGTGATCATACGCCATAACGTCAGTATAACGTATGTCAAAGTGCCAGTGTGCATTTATCTTATCTGAGGCCGCAAAGTTTGGACGACAGCTACGCTCAGATCACAAACTGTTGATAGTAATATTTAAAAGGGCAAGTGATAGCTATATATTATATAGTAGGCTGATAAACTGATAGCAAAACAAATCCCAAACACACTATCTGAACGATTTTCGATACTTTTGTTTTAACTTGGTAACAACTTTTTTTCTTAGTTAATTTAGATTGAAGCAGGTTGAATTTATTCTTGGCCATCGAGTGTCAGATACCGCCCATACGTATGTCAGGATTTCCAATATAAATGCACTAAACTCACGTGCGTAAAGGTGGCTACGCGAGACAAAGTCATTTTAAATAGGTGCGTTGGTCACGAACACCACGTCAAACTCGTATGGGCGATCGCAGGTGTGTATTATCTTGTGTGTTACCAGGTTTTCTGAATCACTATATGTCTTATATATGGCTTGCCGGTGTGGAGTCGCTACGCTTCGATAGACTTGCGGTATGACTGATACATAACCACGTCACAATCGTATGGGCGATCCCCAGTGTTTAGCCAGGTGTTCGGAATCACGAACTGTCTTATATATGGCACACACCACAGGCCTATATAAGATGCCACACAATACTATAGACGGTCGCCGGTGTGGTCCTCTTATGCATTGTTAGATGTGACTGAATTGCTTTTGACACAAGTTACATGCGTTTGGGCGATCATCGAGTGTATCATCGAAGTCAGTAATTCTCCAGATATGACTGATTTAATTTTTGGACGCATGCACACGCGAATGGGAGATCGCAAGTGTGAATTATTTAATGTGTTTTTAGAATCATTGTATGTCTTGTCACACTCGTATGGTCGATCACCGGTGTTGGTCCTCGTATGCATGGTAAGACTCCATATATGCCTGCATTTCGTCTGACACACGTCACACTCGTATGCGCGAGCCGCGGTGTTGGTCCTCTTGTGCATGGCAGTCTCCATATATGACTTATTTCCTTCTGACTCACGTCAAAGGGGTTCAAATCGACTGGTAATTTTACATTAACGCTGATTGGAGCATTAAAAGGCTCCAGATTCAATCTCAAGAGCATCTATTTTTCAAAATTGTCCGGGGAAGGCCCCATGACCCCCTCCCGTAATCCCCCTCAGGGGATACTACTCGCCTCGACATTTTGTAGGAGACGACTCGCCTAAAATGATTTGAAGGGGAGCTCCTCATTGCTCACCAGTGATTTCCCACATGGAGAGGACTGGAACTGTGTTTATTTAATCAAATTGATGGTGTATTTACTTTACACATATTTTAACCTATTGATAATAAGGGACACAAGTGGGTATTTTACCTTTATAACCATAAATATTTGGGTTTTTAAAGGTTTTGTCACTGGTTTTGTTGGCATATTTTTCAGCCATGTGCTTTGTTTATTTTTTGTGGGTGTACTTGATCAGCGTTCTCTCAGTTCCGGTGCAGACACAATGAGAGACCCGTATCCTGCCAACAACACATTATTTAGTAGAATTTACAAGGTTTTCATCAATTTTGGGGGTGGGTGTCTCAGACCTGGGTGGAAAAAAACTTAGTCCCGGGTGGGTGTCCCAGACCTGGGTGGAAAAAACTTACGTTCCCGGGGTGGTGGGTCCCCGAAACTGAAAAACACAAATTTCCACCTTGTATTCGTAAAAAAAATTCCTGACCCACCCCCCCCCCCCCCCCCCCCCCCGGAAGAAATACAAATAAATTTCCAAAATGAGATTATTTATAAATTCAATCTATGTGAGGGTCGTGGCAGAAAGAATTCAGACTATTCTGCATGCATAATAAAATGCTATCTGCAAGCATTACAGATATACAGGTATAATACTACACTCCTTGTAAATCAATTCGCTTTTTTCAAACATGGGCTATAGTACTCCACTATATACATGTCAGAACAACATCACATCTTGACCATACTCGTATTTAAATTCGCGAAGTACTATTGTTCGCGCATGTGCAGTGTTTGTAGTTGTTAATTCGCGCGCTTTGAATTCGCACAACTTTGCGTGGGATGTAGAACGTACAGCGAGCAAAACATAGCTGTTAGTTTTACGGTTGTGGTTATTAACTGGTTATTTTTTAAATATTCTTGTTCCAAAACTAATCAAAATAGTTATTGGCATCATTTGCCCGAAATAGGACGACATATATATAAGCTCATATATGTAAAATGAACTAACGACCATGCGAAAAGGATATAGTAGCCGCTACTGATTTCAGAAATGTCAACACGTATAGTTTAAATCTGAGAAATTTACATGCATACAAGAGTAATTTACATGCATATGACTCATTGGACATAAACTGAAGTTTTTGAGTACTATTATTTTTCATTCAGCACACATACGGGTACGCGAAAAATACTACTGCGCAAATTTAAATGCGTCCTTTCTGATGATTGTAATTCCCGCGTCGGGTAACCGAATCACGATAACCGTGATAATGCGACGACTGACGTAATAGTCCAGTGCATTTAGCAAAAAAACAACCCGGAACTAATTGCTGCAATAATGACACAAACCCTCCATAAACAACATACTAAAATCAGCAAAAATCGGAAAAGGGGAAAGTAGTAAAATTCGTGAAATAAATTTTGGAAAATTTGGTTCAATCATCAATTTATGCATTTTCGGAGATGTTTATCAAGAATTCACAATGACAAGACCTTCAAATATAATGTCGATTTTGTTGACCTCACTTTCCTGATTCCAAATTCGTAATGTAATTTTCGAGTTGTGTGCCTTCAAAAACGGGGGTTTACCTGATTTCGGTGCCACAATTTCACAGAATGAGCCCAATTTGTGTTCTATTAATTACCTCACTCGATTATACACACATGATTAATTTGTGCATCTATGATAAAGACAAAAATATGCTCAAATAAAATGTGTGTTCCATTGTAGAGTCAAAGCCAAATTTGCCTCTGACACATACTTCGAGTGAAGAAATGCAATATTTGAGTTCATGTAACTCAACAATAAATTGATATTCATACGCCTTGATTTCCTGATAACCTTTTAAAGGTACTCAATCCGATAAAACTCCTCTCAATTACTATTTCAATGGCTTCAGGGGTCAAAAATATTTGATTCGAGTCGAGGAAGTCGCCCATCAAAGCTCAGATTTGTTAGATATCGATTTTAGAAATCTATTATTTTTCATTATCGGGAATACTTTCTGGCCCATAACTCAGTCAAAATTGCGTTATTATTACCACTTGATTTTAGAGTTATCCATCCTTGTCTGTTTGAATAGATTTTGGTGTACACATCCCGAGCAGATTACGGCAGTTGAAGGCAATTATTAGTACTCATCTCGAGTAAATAACAAATTTCAAAAATCAATATCTAATAACTCTGAGCTTTGTTTGATGGGTTCCTCGATTCGAATCAAATACTTTTTACCCCCAAAGCCAAAGAAATAGTAATATAGGACCCTCTGATCGGATTGTTGTTGTTGGAATCTGTTGAGATGGGGACCCTCTGTTCGGATTGAGTACCTTTAAGAAGTATACTCGATTGGTCGAATTGTAAAGGAATTAACAAAACAGTATTGAAGAAAATCAACTTATTCTTAGTGTTCACTTGTTTCCAAAAAAAAGAGCCATTTTTAGGCATTTTTGTCCATTCCAAACAGGTTTTGGGGCATAAACAGAAAATGAAAGTGTCAATGACACTGTAGCTCAACTTAGGTAGGGGAATAATTTAATGGTTGACAGTAAATGGAGGAATAGGAAAGGTGCTAATTGAAATGTCTAACCTGTGCCAAAGGGTTTAGTTATGCAAAGAGTAAAATCCAAGATGGCTGCTGGTGGCCATGTTTTTTTTTGGCCATTTGACTCGAAAATCACTCGTTCCCATCTACGTATTATTGTTAACATCCATGACAAATTTCATAAAGATCTGACCAAAGCTACGACCTGTAGCCCGCGCCAAATGATATAGTCATGCAAAGAGTAAAATCCAAGATGGCTGCTGGCGGCCACGTTTTTCAGTCGAACGACCCCAAAATGACTCGTTCCCATCTATATGTCATTGTTAACATCCATGACAAATTCCATGAAGTTCCGACCAAAGCTACGACCTGTAGCCCGTGCCAAAGGATTTAGTCATGCAAAAAGTAAAATCCAAGATGGCTGCTGGCGGCCATGTATTTTGGCCGAACGACCCCAAAATCACTCGTTCCCATCTACATGTCAATATTAACATCTGTGACATATTTCATGATGATCAGACGAACAGTACGACCTGTAGCCCGCGCCAATGGATTGAAATTTGAAATCCAAGATGGCCACCAGCGGCCATGTTTTTCGGCCGAACGACCCCAAAATGACTCGTTCCCATCTACATGTCATTGTTAACATCCATGACAAATTTCACGAAGTGCCGACCAAAGCTATGACCTGTAGCCCGTGCCAAAGGATTTAGTCATGCAAAGAGTACAATCCAAGATGGCTGCTGGCGGCCATGTTTTTTGGCCGAACGACCCCAAAATCACTCGTTCCATCTACATGTCAATATTAACATTTATGACATATTTCATGATGATCAAACGAACAGTATGACATGTAGCCCGCGCCAATGGATTGAAATATGAAATCCAAGATGGCTGCCAGCGGCCATGTTTTTAGGCCGAACGACCACAAAATGACTCGTTCCCATCTACATGCCAATGGCAACATTCATGACAAATTTCATAAACATCGGACCAAAGGTACGACCTGTAGCCCGCGCCAAAGGATTTAGTCATGCAAAGAGTAAAATCCAAGATGGCTGCTGGCAGCCATCTTTTTCGGCCGAACGACACCAAAATGACTCGTTCCCATCTACATGTCATTGTTAACATCAATGACAAATTTCATGAAGTTCCGACCAAAGCTACAACCTGTAGCCCGCGCCAAAGGATTCAGTCATGCAAAGAGTAAAATCCAAGATGGCTGCTGGCGGCCATGTTTTTTGGCCGAACGACCCCAAAATCACTCGTTCCCATCTACATGTCAATATTAACATCTATGACAAATTTCATGAAGTTCCGACCAAAGGTACGACCTGTAGCCCGCGCCAAAGGAAATTGTTGACGGACACACGCACACACGGACGACGGACGCCAAACCATGGCAATAGCTCAAACTTACAAAGTAATTTGAGCTAAAAAACAATGGGTGTTTACATGTGTATAATTATTTGAACTGTCCTCCCAGAACACTGAATTCTTGAAGTATTAACCATACATCGGAGTAATTTCCCGAAAGATGAGTGAAATCCTGAGACATTGATTGATATAACCATTGAAATGCTATTTTCTCAACAAAACAAAAAATTATTTCAGAGGAAAGATCAAATAAATTTAAACAGTAAACTTTCATACACCTTTACAAATTGACAAAAACGCCACACAAAGAGCATTTTCGGAAAAGAAGCTATCTTAGAGTTCACAGGATCATAATTTAATTTTCTTCACAAATGTATTTAAAAAGTCCTTCACAATTTGTTTACACTAATATTCTTAAAAGGTGAAAGGTTATGAATAAAAGTAGAGCATAGGATATTAATTTAATTGAGTTAAATAACATCAAATATGGCATTTCATCACACGAGTTCTGTGTCAGAAGCAAATTTGAAACACACATTTTGTTTGAGAATATTTTCTTCTTCTTAATCCTAGATGCACAAATTAATCATTTTTTGTGTATAATCTAATAATTTTTGTGTATAAACTTATGAGGAAATTACTAAAACAGTGAAATTGCCATTCATTTAGCGCTAGTTTAAAAAAAAAAAAATTAACAATACCATATGGCATTTGGCTCATTCTGAGAAATTGAGGTTCAGAAATCAGGTAAAAAAGGGACATGATATTTGTACGACTTTTGAATTTGAAATTTTTCTATACATCCGTGAAAATCCGTAAATTGATGATTTGACAAAATTTTCCCAAATTTTTTCACGAAATTCACCAATTTCTCTTTTTATGATTTTTAGTATGTTATTTATGGAGGGTTTATGTACCTATTACGGCAAAAACAAATTCTGTTGTTCAGAGTAAAACTATAAATGCACTGGACTGCGCTAATTTAAATACGAGTAAGAAGTTAAACAGATAGTCTTTTCCGATGATTGTAATTCCCACGTGCAAACAACGAGTTACCTGGTCGCGAAATGCCCAATAATGCGCAGCGACCACGGCCGTAAGATGTTAAACATCTACTAAATCAAATCCCGCCGTTCTTGCACTGGTTCGGTGCTCTTCTGATACATAGCTACCAATGATCGAAGACGACAGAACTTTTAGAAGACTACCAGTTGGAGGACGAATATAACAGCCCAGGTCGAGACAGTATCTGTACACTCTTGGATTCCCCTTGCGGGGTTTTGCCATAACACATATCACCAATATCTTACTTCTAGACAGACCCTTTGAACAACCAGCACATTTCGGAAGAACCCCACGTTGATGCGTACCATCATATACATCCAGGTATGCTTTACCAAAACGAACTTCAGTCCTGAAGTTTTGTAACGTAAATTTCTTTCTCGTTTCCACTCGTCCTGATTTACAATATCTTCTCTCGTGTTTATAGCGGGTTACAGACGTCTTGTACATTTTACCACAGAATGTACAAGGGAAACGATTGTTTTTTTGCATAAATTCACTTCTTGTTTCCACACTGGCATTTCTTGTTTCCACACTGGCATTTGTGTTTTTGGCAGCTCGTCCTGATTTACAATATTTTCTCTCATGGATACGGCGGCTAGCAGACGTCTTGTATGTTTTACCACAGAATGTACACATGGAACTACCGTTTTTTGACGTAAGTTTCTTTCTTGTTTCCACATTTGTGTTGCTGGCCGCTGATTTACAATATTTTCTCTCATGCATATAGCGGGTAAGAGAATTCTTGTATGTTTTACCACAGAATGTACACAGGGAACTACTTTCACGATGGACATAGAGCATGTGTTTCCGTACTCCTGACTGTGAGAAAAAACTCCGACCACAAACATGACATAAATGCGACCTAATCTTTCCTACATGACTCTTACACGTATTGTTCTCATGGAACCAGCGCGAGGGATACGACTTGAAAACAAGGCCACAATATTTACAGAGATTTTTGTTTTCGCGTTTTTCTGTAGACTTTGACCGATGCGAAATACCCTCTCGCGTCCTACACCAGCGTTTCTCGTGAATGTAGACAATCTCTGGCGATTTGAACGCCATACCGCACGACTTACAGGTGAATTTCTTTTCACCATGCACGTACCTGTGACGTGTTAGCGCATTTGGTCTGATGAAACTCATACCACATATAGAACAAACGTGTGCTCGATCCGTGGAATGGACATACTGGTGGTCATTCAACACTTTTTTAGATCGAAATCGTTTCCCACATGTTTCACATGAGAAATTCCGCTCCCCAGTATGACGAGCCATGTGAGTTTTCAGAGAAAACCGCTGGTTGAAGACTCTTCCACATAAATCACAACTCAGCGATTTGCACTTAGAATGGGCTCTCAGGAGACACGGGAAGTCAAACGAACGTTCACACTTAGCACACGTTGTTTCGCTCTTATATCGTTGGTTATAGTCTTCGTGATTCTCGAAGTCACGCAGTTGTTTCATCACTTTGCAACAATGATCACACTTATACGAAGGAGTCACTGTGTGATTTACATGCATATGCTTCGTTTTAGAAAGATGGGTTGCAAACACCTTCCGGCAAATATTACATGTTTTACGATGCATTTCTGCGTGTAGTATCAACTCTCCTTGAACGGAAAACGGAGCTGCACATACATCGCACTTAAACTGAGAGTTAGGATTATGTACGTCAAACTTGTGTAATTCATAATCCTTTAGCTGTTTAAAGATTTTGCCATCTGCACATATCCCACAATCAAAAGACGGCGTGACCGTGTGTACATTTATTTTGTGAACCAGCATACTTCGAGTAATGACCTTTGGACATAAGTCACATTTCAGGCCCCTGTGCACATGTCTGTCGTCTGCTATTTCGGCTATTGTCATACTCTCAGAATGATGCGCAATGGTACTATTTTCTTTGAGTTCAGTCCTAGATACAGTTGACAATCCACTGTGCTGTATGTTCTCTTCGTCGTGAGAATTTATAACTAAATATGTCCCGTCAGCTGAATCTGTGATTACGCATGTCTGTTCAGGGTCCGTCATGTTTCGTCACTTTGGTCTGCGGTTTCTGAGAGAGCTGAAATGTCTTCAATTGTCAAGAAGTCCTCTCGAGAATTACGATTCTCGTCTGTGTGGAAGGAATCCACAGCACATGGACACATTTTAGAACTACAGCAACAGAGAGCGACTTGCACACCCTTGTCAACATGTTTCAATTTGATATTATTCTCATTGCCATCTTGTGCTCTGTCTTTGTTATTTGAAAAGAGTCCACCAGTTGACATCTGCCATAGCGATGGATTCGAAATCGCCAGAGGATACGAAGAATGGGATCGTATATGTTGCAAGAGATCTTTCCTGAAGCTAAATTCACTCGAACAGACACCACAAGAGAACATACCTTCCATCGATAATTCAATCATTATCTACTACTGTGTGATAGCACTCCGATCTCTAACCTGCGCACATCTGAAAAATAATAATATATAACATTAACCATTTCAGTGCCAGGTCAGATTTTTGTATCAACCCATATACCCTGTGCCAATGCATTCTCTAATATATGCGAGTCGACCATAAGAGAATGCATTGCCCTAACAATTTTTCATCATTTGTTATTATTTTTTACAATTTTTACAATTTTAATAATTTTTTCTTATATTCTTTAACAGACTTATTTTGTAGGTTTAGTGCCAGGGAATCTTACGTTTTTCATGGGCATCAAAATTATTACTATGAATGCTTGGTGATAGTTTTGAGTTATAACATGCCCATAAGGTTTTATCCAGTTTGTTTTAAAATTTGCTATAGCATGCTTAAGCATACCCAAAAATAATTCAACCCAAAAAAATCTAAAAAATATAATTATTTTTTATTTTTTAATTTGTTTAGGGCCGATTTTACAGACCGTAAATTACGGCCGAAAGGGTTATTGTACACTAAATCTGGCAATTTATGTGACCATCTCCTTTTATACTCAGCATTATATATACAACAAATTAAATGAATGAATTTGAGCCATGGATTAGTGCAAATTACACTTGTGTGCTCCCAGTCGACGTAAACATCTCCGTAATAATTATAATATTATTATCAGATGAATTTATATGATATACAGAGTCGAAATTTATGTCGACTGGTGTGCTCCATGAACGATGCAAACATGGCATTTATAATGAATTTATGACTCCAGCCATTTATTCATTTTCATTATAATTACCATGTTGTTAGCATTGTTCATAGAGCAAATAAGTTTATTTTGCACTATTCCATGGCTCAAATTCATTCATTTGTTACATATATATTCTGTTGAGATTTGAGTATAAAAGGAGATGGTCTAAAATGGCCGGATTTAGTGTACAGTACTCCTTTAAACAGTAATATATTGTGTGAATTATAGTATACATAGTTTTTGTGTCTCGAATCTTGCGATCAATGTTCACAAAACGATTATGCTCGTAACTTTCTATCACCTTACCTGATGAATCTCAAATGCGGCTATAATACTGTCCCGATTATATAGCTAAATATAGTGGAACTATACAACTACCAAATTTGACGCGTGTTGTATATTATTCTCACCACCAATGGGATTCGCCATCAGACTCTAGCCAAACATGTAGCTGTCCTCAGACCTCACAAAACAATGTCATTCTTGATGTATTTTACATGATATATTACAAACTGAGCGATGGACGAATTATTACTATGAGACTAATTTTTAATTCATTATACTTAATATATACTTTATTTGGCCAAACTTGGTGAATATTATTTGTGTTATGTATATGCCCACAAGGGGACGGCAGGAAGACAGCCATATTTGTTTTCCTATTCCCGATAATTCATTGTTGTTAAATTGTATGGTTTAAACATATTTATTCGCCATATATACATATAAATACATACATTCGGGAACGGGATTGAAGAACAAGTGCGGGCCACTTATATGCTACTTCTCTCCCGATCACCAGACACTCAAGTGAAAAAAAATGAACATGGCGTTGAACAATGATATATGGTATTAAAGTGTATAATGGTATAGGTTGTTGTTGCTAGTCTCTCACAAATTGTTCGAAATCATATAGTTCGAAAGTATCTTGTTGCTTTAAAGTGTACTGTGCTCATCCATCCTTATAACAATGGTAAGGTGGCAGGGCAGTGAATATGTTCCTATAGAGCGTTTATGACTGTTGTCCTGTACTCAGAAATATTATTTTTATTATTTATTGTTTTCCTAATAGAATAAACGAGTGCACCGCCCAGGGTACCCCCCCCCCCCACCAAGGTTGCGTTCTGTTGAGGTTTATTACTTTTATGAAGATCCATATGAAGTTTGGTGACGATTGGTTGAGGGATGTGGCTTTGTAGGGTGTGCCAAAGGATTTACTCAGGCCATGAGAAAATCCAAGATGGCCACTGGCAGCCATGTTTTTCAACAAATTTCGGAAATAATTGATGGCTCACATTTAGAGTTCACCCCGAAGATCCATACGGAGTTTGGTGATGATCGGATAAGGGACGTGGCCGGTATGATGTGCCGAAAGATTTAGTCATGCTAAGAACAAAATCCAAGATGGCCACTGACAGCTATGTTTTTTTTTTACGAATTTCGGAAATAACCGATGGCTCCTATCTAGAGGTCACCCCGGAGATCCATAATGAGTTGGTGATGATCAGATAAGGGTGTTGTATGTATGGTGTGCCAAATGATTTAGTCATGCAAATAGTAAAATCCAAGATGGCTGCTGACGGCCATGTTTTTCAAATTCGAGAGGCGATTATAAACATGCCTGTAAATTTTCAAAACAATTCTCCAATAAATGCCAGCAGCAGATTGTGCCGATGGATTCCAATTTGAAATCCAAGATTGCTGCTGCCGGCCATGTTTTTTTTGGACGAATTTCTGAAACAATTCATGGCGCCCATCTAGAGGTCACCCCAAAGATCCGTATAGAGATTGGTGATGGTCGGATAAGGGATGGGGCCTGTAGGGTGAGCCAAAGGAAATTGTAAACCCACGGATGAAATGGTTCCTTCAGTTAGTCTTCAATTTCAATCTGAATACTCTCAGGTGCGTAACAAAAAATTGTGGTGACATAATAATAGTAAAGGATGGCAATTTCACTCAATGTCTCAATGCCAAATAATAGTCACCCTTACTGTTCCAAGACTAACTTGAAGGCTGCAATAGTGCTTGATCGCTAATATCGATGCTTCTTAACATTTGAATACTACTGAGTTAAACTTAAACGCTTAGTGAAGACCTATTAAGCATTCATGTTTAGTAAGGGTTACACCAGTGAGCACTGAGCACTGTTCCCACGAATACCGACCAGTCTATTGTAGCCCAATTTGTCTATTATAGACCGATCGGTGGTTCACCAGGCCCTGTTAAATGTCACTTGGAGGCTGGAGCAGTGGCGGAAGATCAGGTCTGGACCAACCACCAATCGATCTATAGTACTAGTAGCCAAATCAGGCTAAAATAGACCTGGGACTAGACTGATTGGTGTTCCTGGCACAGTGCTCACTGATATTCTCAGTAAAGTTGAAAGGTAAACTATAGAACATTTTGGAGTGACTCCCCGTATCCCAGATGCATGCAGGCTGTGACAGACTGATCAGTCCATTTTAGCCCAATCGGGCTATAATAGACCGATCGGTGGTTCACCCAAACTTGGAAGATGGTAGATGCAAACGTGAACGACGGATACCGAGACCACTACTTGAATATTAATTCATCAAGGCATTGAAATTGATATTCTGTGTAATTTTATAAATGGTATGTATTCCTTATATCTATTAGGCCTATTTATAGTTTATGTTTTTATTTTATGCAGTCTAATTAACTTTTTAAATTATTGATCCACAAAAACCTCAAATGTCCCGAAGTTGCATCAAAACACCTACTATCGGGCTCCAAATAACAGTGCAGACCCAAATAATAGTGCAGGGGGGAATTCCCTTGAAAGTTAATAAAAGTGCAGACCCATATAATAGTGCAGGGGAACTCTGAGCAAAACATCAACTGTTGTTAAACAAATTATTTTGATAGCAGGTCAAGTATAGGAGTCAACAAAGTATGTATCATGTGGTGTTTTGGTATGCGATATACTTGAATATTTACATGCATAAAGTTATCAGTAAGCTCATCATTTTGATATCAGAATCATATAGAAATCTTGAGTTTGTGCTGATTTCAATTTTCATAGCCTCAAAAATAATAAATGTGCAGACCCAAATGTCACCCAAATAAGCACTGTGCAGGGGGAAATTTCCCAAGAAAATAATAAACGTGCATGCATGTTTATTTGGAGCCCAAGAGTACATGTAGCACAATTGTCTAGTATCGCAAATCAATCACCAGTTAATCAGAGTATTCATTATGCTATAAAGCACATATAACTTATAAGCTGCTTACACATTTTAATTGGAACCAGCTGCTTACACTTTTTAGTGTGTTTCAACTTTCAGAACTAAAAAGTTAAATAAAATCAAGAAATTAGTGAATTAAAAAGATTCAAACATTAGAAATGATGCATTCCATATCGCAACCCACTGAACCCGGACATATAATATATACCAAATGTCATTAATATTCAATGACACAATAGCGAAAGAGTGTCCAAGTTTGACCTTTTATTTGGAGCCGGCCTCAGTCTCGGTATACACTAGAACTTACCGTGCTACTACTGATTCTATTCAATCAGCAGTAGCGCCTAATTTGCTCCATTGACCTATTAAGTGTTATCTGAACAACCACAAATTTACACTTAAGTGCAAATCATTTGTGCTTAAGTGCAAGTAAAAATTAATATGCATTGATCCCCCTGAATTAATTTTAAATGGCACGTACAGGCCTAAACACATCACTAAAGTCTATATAGGCCCACCATATGAGGGAAGCAATTTTAATCCCCAGTAACACCAAGATACCTTTAATGACCATGGAAATAGTATAGATATCTGCAGGATATGTCTCTTTTATAAAATATACTAGATCTCTGGGATGGAGACACAAAATTCTTGGGGACAGGGATGCTGATCATATGAAAATAGGGGTCCCCCCTCATTTCAAGTCAATAAGAACACCATATGAGGGAAGCATGCCCCCGGTAACCCATAATTCACTATTTATGGCCATGGGAATGGTATATATCTGTGCAGGATCTGTGCAGGAGATGTCCCTTTACTAAAATGTACTAGAGCTCTGGGAGTGAGCCTCAGTGAGGCACCCATTATTGGGACACCAGGGACAGAGATGCTGATATGCATATGGAAATATGTTTTTTTCTTCAACTTTCGAGTCTGTATGGGGCTACTACTATGGGCCCATGATAATATAATATGAGATGGACTCAATCATTCACAATCACACTGGGGTTAAGCTGCTCCGTGGGAAGCGGTTCGCTTGTGATAAAAGCTCCAGTGCGCAGTTTACAATGCGACGGTGCGTCTGTGATTATTTTGTGAAAAAGGAAACTGAAGTATTCAAAATGGTACGTATTATCTCTATAAACAGCATTATTCTATGGAACGTCGGTCACAAATGACCAACATGCTTCAACTGTGATTTATATATCGCATTTATTCGAACACATTTCCATACCATGCAGAAGCAGCTGATATATCACTTCAAAACCCGATTGTGTAACGAGAAAATTCTTAATAACATGATATTTTGTGTATGAAAACGAAATAATCTGAATAATGTCCCGTATCAATTGCTATAACAAACACCTCCGCCGTGCGATTGTTGTTGGCGTTGGTGTCTCAAACAACTAAATACTGAGAAAAATGCATTTTAACACCACCACGTGGACGCTCCAGTTCGTATTTCGATAAGCGCCAGCGCGTAGACCGCCGGGACTGGAGGGCTCCAGTGCGCATTTAAAAAGAGATTTAGGGAATTGCAGAGGTGAAAACGATCGAAACAAGTTCGTATTTATTATTTCAATCACATTGGCATTATTGGAGCCTAAAACATGACAATTATCGTGTGGTGTTTCCGGAATTATCAGTTATATACCAATAGTATATCCTATTATATACTCCAATCGATATGTATTTGAATGTACATGCAGTCCTGTGTGATTCACATGTTATTGTACGGATATAATTAAAACTATTCGTTTGTTGTCAGCCTAATTGATTTCGAATAGTGGGTTGATCATGTATGCATATTACGATGTGGGAGATTGACCATGGCATGCATGTATTCGCATAATTAATCTTGCAAAATAATTGTTGATATGCGGCTTGTGTAAGTCATAACACAATATGGATGTGCCATTATATATAAATGGCACGAAAACGGCATGCATGACCTATTAAAGGCAGACAATCCGATCAGGTGGTCCCCGTATAATCAGATTCCAACAACAATAACAACAACAACATTTTTCAAAAGACGCTTTAGTTATTAAAATCAACTAATTGCAAAAAATAATGCCAAATACATGCAATTATGGATGCATTTTAATATCTTTTCAGAAAGGTCCATTAAGATCATTGAATCCTCCATTGACCATTCCATACCCGCATACATCTGAAATGACAATAATGAAATAATAAGCGCAAGATAATCAGGTATAATTGTGGGTAGAGTGTCTTCATTGCGGGTGGGCAATATTGGGCAAATCAATTTGCAATACAGGGGTCCAGGAATTTTTTGTTTTAATTTATCATATTATTTTCTCAAAATACTATAATAAATTAAAAACATATATATTCCCTGACCCCTGTGATTTGCACTCCACCCGGAGTTGAAAGACATTTATATTTACAACATATATTTCAGATACTTTCAAATATATGGGGGTATATCGTTGGAGTTCCAACCAGTTGCAAACCTGTTTCAGGTAACAGTCAGAATATTCAACCTCAAGAGTGTGCAAAACAAAGACAGTCAATGACTGTGGGGTCGCTCACCAGACTGCAAAGACTGATAAGACTGGGACTCTGGAGACCACAACAGTCAGAACTTTTCATAATCACTTTAAAAGAAGTAGATATCTAAAGAGTTAAATCTAAAACAACAAATTTGGAGTTATGTCCCTGGCCCCGCCCACATTTGACCCAGTGACCTGATTTGAACAAATCTGAACCCCAGTCACCCAAGGATCCTTCATACCAAATATGAACCCATATAGCCTGATGGTATTTGAGAAGAAGTCACTTTAAGAATACTATGGAGGGAAAGAGTTATGGCCCTGGCTTCGCAACTATTTCAAGTAAACTCATTTGAACAAATCTGAATGTGAGTCACCTAGGGAACATTCACACCAAATATGAAACCATTCGGTCTTATTGTTCTGAAGATGTTTAAAAGAATTACTATGGTGGGAAAGAGTTATGGCCCTGGTTTCGCAACTATTTGACCCAGTGACCGCATTTGAACAAATCTGAATGAGAATCACCTAGGGAACATCCACACCAAATATGAACCCATTTGGTATTATGGTTCCAGAGGAGAAGATGTTCAAATAATTGTTGTCGGACGGATGGACGGACAGACGATAGACGGACGAGGAGTGATGACTATAGCTCCGCCGGAGCACAGGTAGGGTGGCTGTTTGATAATTAAATCTCTTATCTCCGCCCCTATTTGAACAAACGTGAATCCCCATCTATGAGATCCATTCATTTGGTAATTTCAGACATTAGATTTTAAGAGTTGAACTGAACTGATTTTCCTAAAATGACCCCAAATCTGAAAAAATCTAAACCCAGTCACCGAAGGACCATCCATACCAAACATAATCTAAATAGTCCAGATGGTTCTTGAGAAGAAATTGTTTTAAGAATTACTATGGAAGGAAAGAGTTATGGCCCTGACTTCTCACATATTTGACCCGATGAACTCATTTGAACAAATCTGAATGTGAGTCACCTGGGGAACATCCACACCTAAATATATAAACCCATTTGGTCTTTAATATGTATCTGGAGAAGAAAACAATTGATGGACGGATAGAGACATAATGACAGATGGATGGATGGGAGAACAGTCTGACATAGAGACTGACAAATTCAATCCAATATACCCCCCAAGTTTTCTTTGCAAAATCAGGGTATAATGAGTTCAACTGGATACTGGTGGTTAAGAACATAATATTGTAACAGACAAGCGTGAACATAGTGTCTGACATTTGCAGAATGAGGTCCCCAAAGGGTGAATTTAATGACACAATCCTGCAATGCGGGGTAGCATCACAAAATTCACCCTCTGGGGACCTCATTCTGTGTATGCCTCAACTGCTATGGGAGACATAGCATTAGATTGAAGTTCTCCAGTTAAAGTTGGTGACGTGCACCCATTGGGCACCTCAATTATGCATTTTATATTCACAAATTAGGGGATATAGAAACTAAACAGAAGGGCTAAAGTAAGTAAAAATGTCAATTTAAGTGCCTATATACTTCCCAGAAGATGAGGCCTAAGCAGAATGAGGACCCTGGCTGGTGTATTTGGTGATGCTAGACTGCTGTGCAGGGTAGCATAACTAAATTCACCCTCTGGGGACCTCATTCTGCAAATGCCAGATAGAAGACAAATTTAATCCAATATATACCCCCCCCCCCATTTTTCTTTGAATATTAGTCGTATGATTTCATCTGGATAAGTGGTGATTAAAACAATAATATGAAATGGCCAAACCTGAATTTAGTATGTCTGACATTTGCAGAATTAGGTCCCCAAAAATGTGGATTTAATGACAATATTCTGTAAGGCAGGCTAGCATCACCAAATTCATCCTCAATCTGATTAGGCCTCAATGGCCAATAAAACCAAGGAACAGATTGAAGTCCTACAGTTGAAGTTGGTGATACACACCCATTGAGCACCTCAATTATGCATTTTATCTTCTGCAAATTAGGGGGACATTGAAACTGAACAGGTGGAAAAAGTGACTAAATCAAACTGTCAATTTGATACTTAGGATACTTCCAAGAAGATGAGGACTAAGCAGAATTAGGTCCCTGGCAGGTGTATTTGGTGATGCTAGCATGCTGTATGGAATAGCAACACTAAATTCACCATCTGGGGACCTCACTATGTAAATGTCAGACACACTATTTCCAGACTTGAAGAAATCAAAGCCATTCACAGTATCATTGAATGTCAGTCATTAAATTGCTACAGATATGTTTAGATTAGAATAATACATGTCATCTGGCCAGTTTATATAATTAACATATATGGCAAATTTTGTAGTAAATTGAGAGGTGATATGGCTTGGAAGGGATGTTGGTTGATGGCAGGGTTGGCCCTGGGCCATATGGGAGGGGGTGGGTGGGGGAGGGTGGAATGTTTCCATAATTTCATTAAAGAGTAAAGTTTCATAACTCTGCAGATGTTATATATAATGGTGTCACTTTTTTTCAAATTTTAAAAAAAGTTTTAAAACAAATTGTCCCAGAAGATGAGGCCTAAGCAGAATAAGGTAATTGAGGTGTATTTGGTGATGCTAGCCTGTTGTATGGGGTAGCAACACTAAATTCACCATCTGGGGACTTCATTCTGCAAATGTCAGACACACTATGTCCAGGCTTGGAGAAATGAACAATGGACTATTCCTTGTAGACTCTGGTAGTTGTTTAGCTAATGTCATGTCTTGTAATGACAGATGATAAACTGGTCTGAAGCAAGCAGTATTCAGCAAGAGGATCGGGTGACCACACTATGATAAATTGGCTTTTTCAATAATACAGGCTAGAGTGTCCTCTTAAAAATTAATAGTGCATAGCAAAGGGGTGTGAATTATAAAGGGCCATAACTCTGTTAAAATATATCGGATCAAACCCATATTTTAACTTGATCTGTATATAAGCGTCAAAAATTCATATACCAAATTTGGTGTTGATCAGATGAAAAATGTTTGAGTAATCCTGTCTTGGATGAATTCTATACCAAAACAAGAGTGGAAGGGGTTAAATAAACAATACCAAAATCCATACAGATGAAGAACATGCTAAGAAAAATCTAGGTAAGAAATATGAGGCTGTGATGTGTCCTAAACAAAAATTAAAGGTCAAAATGCAAAAATTAAATTTTTTGTTTTTAAAGTTATGTCCCTGGCTCTGCCCCTATTTGACCCAGTGACCCCATTTGAACAAATCTGAACCCCAGTCACCCAAGGTATATCTGTACCAAATATAAGCTAAATCGGCCAAATATTTTTTTAGAAGAAGTCATTGTAAGAATCACTATGAGTTATGGCCCTGGTTTCTCAACTAATTGACCGGGTGACCTCATTTGAACAAATCTGAACACCAGTCACCCAAGGACTCTCCATACCAAATATTAGCTAAATTGGCCCAATGGTTATGGACAAGAAGTTGTTGTAAGAATTACTATGGAGGAATAGAGTTATGGCCCTTGTTTCGTAACTATTTGACCCAGTGACCTCATTTGAACAAATCTGAATGTGATTCACCTAGGGAACATCCACACCAAATATGAACACGTTAAGTCTTACGGTTCGGGACGAGAAGATGATTGTTGACGGACGGACGGACGGACGGACGGACGGACGGACGGACGGTCAGACGGACGGACGGACGGACGACGGACGAGGAGTGATGACTATAGCTCCACCGGAGACTTCGTCTCAGGTGAGCTAATAAAAGGAAAGTCTTAAGTTGAGATAAAAATGTGCTCCAAAGTGGGGGATACAGTTGGAAATTCGACACCCACCCAAACCAAGACCCTCTAGTCACGTCCCTGACACTCCCAATCGTGCATCAAGGTGTGAGCTTTCACTGAAGCAACATAGCGATACCAGTTCAACGTATTCCCAACTAAAATAAATGTCTAATAATCATAATTACGAATCCATATCACCATTATACATATGGTGTTATGGTTCTGCGAAGAATGCACTGCAAATGATATGAATATAATTATTATATTATAGTAATTATATATACTAATGTCTAATTATCGTAATTACATTCGTATCATTTGTATTACATTCTTAATTGTCTTAATTACATTCGTATTCGGATATTTATGCTATAAATGATATATAATATATTAAATTACAACATAAAACACAAGCTAATTGAAGAAAATGACACTGAGGAAAGCACACACCACCTTCTGTAGTTTTCGGTTGTCAGAATGTTGATTATCCTGCCAAAATAAGTCAATTACGATTCCATGACACCTACGCACTGGCGCTTTATTTCATCACAAGCGCACACGATGTGTAACCTGTTATCGCAATGGCACTGGGGCTTTTTGTCATGATTTGAAAGCTTTCTGGCATTGATTTAAATGAGCAGAATACATCGACACTGATTGGGGATTACTAGATGACGTATTAGCTTTATTGTTCAATATTGTTCCCGCTCAAATAAGCTTTTAAATACGGTCTATTCACCCGGTTACTTTCGGTAGTTTCCCATAGTAAATGCATAGGGAATACTTTTCAGCAATGCTAAACAGGGAAAAGGAGGGTATTGTGAGCAAAGATGTGACAAAACGTCCCTGATTTTGTTATAAATGTTATCGTAGAAGGGAGCAGCAGTGGAAATTCTTTTCTATTCCTTACCTTCAATCTGTGTTCTTTGAATGTTGTAAATAAAATAACTTCTTCTGACCGGATGCGCATTGGAGCTTCGCTCATGCGCACTGGAGCTTTTATCACAAGCGAACCGCTTCCCATGGAGCAGCTTACCCCCAGTGAATCAGAGGTAAGTAAGCGAGTGTTAGGTATTTGCGCTTATTATCGAAAAACGAAAAAGCATGTGTTATGTTCACAGTTGTTGGAATATTTCATCAAAATACGCTGATAAGTACACATACCATTACTTTAATAATAATATATATTATTATTGAAGTAATGGTGTGTGTATTTATCATTGGATTTTGATAATAATTTCCAACAACTGCAGCTGTCAACTAGTAGTTCCAGGGAAACTCTAAAGATTTACACTCTTTAGGGTTTCAGATCTCTTCAGTAGTGACCATGCAGATCTGGTACTCATACCTTTTCTAATTACAGTAGCAATAGGCAACGATTTTTTTCAAAACCCTTTTCCAGATATTCAGATGCAGTTATAGCAGCTTTGGGGTGTTAGGAATATGAAATAAAGTCAGTAGTAATGGCAGTGTTTGAAAAAAATGACGTTTTTTTTCAAATAATTGGACTGGGGTCAGGGGGTCGACAATTCGCAGTTTTTGAGGAATGGCAAAATTCTGACAACACAGCATAACGGCAAAGTTTTCGAATTCTTATGGGAAACCTATATGTTGTTCTCATCGGGAACGATCAATCTACATAATCAATGCAGAAATAGGAACTTTTCCTTCATAAAAATAGAAATTTTTGATTAAAATCCAAGTATACCCCCATCAAAAAGATGAATTTTTTTTTTCTTTTTCTCAAGTATGTTGACAATATACTATAAAAACTTTTGTTATTTCTATTATCAGACACTATTGAATACATTTTGATAAAAAAAATTGAGAATTTTGTGTCGAATACGTGGAAATATTTCTTGATAACCAAACTATTCCCCCTACCAAAATTTTTAAAAAGCTATTTTTTTCAACATTATGGAGCTATTCACGCAAAATACTACCTAACCTGCAGCAAAACTGTATATAGGTTTCATTGTCAGCCATTGGTGTATCGATATGAGAGCTGATATATTTTTTTTTTTTCAATTAGTTCTTAGAAAATGGACAAAATATGAGTGTCAACCTTCACAAAGTTCATGAGCCAAACTATTTTCAAGCGTATGACATAACTATATCTCAATTAATGTTGGAGGCATTGTTTTATGTGAACATTGCAACATGATAAAGTATGGTTTGAAATAACTGGTTAAGTAGATAAACAAACCAGTAGCCACCTGTTCGCAACAAAATATCATGTTATGGGCATTATGAGGCCATTATGATACGATTAATGATACTTTATGATGGAATGGTGGTAAAATATGCCCAAGAAGCTATTCTAATCACTCATTCGTACAGATCGACTAGTATCAGCACAAAATATTATTTTGCGCCATCATTCAAACGGGAGCGGGACTACATGCCCCGAGACAACACGCCCCTCTGCTATTTTCAGGGCGGGTTGTCCCGATAAATAAGGGTGGGTTGTCCGGAAATTGTTAATAGTGATTATGTTCTTTGATGATATATTATTAAAGGTTTTGACCAACAAAACATGTGTTTATTCATTAATTATGTCAAAGCATTTTGCTTGTTGTCCAATTAATCCTCTTCACAAATCTCCATATTTCTACATGTATATTGTGTCTATGTTATATGTTTGATTGGAGGTGAGTATACAAACAGCCTTCGAATGATGCTGACGGAACTGGGTATATTATCTCTTGAGTGTGGGTTATCTTCATTCTGCAAGCATGTTTCCTTGCATTCACTGCGATTTGGAGGTGCGAGACGAAAGAAGAGACCAGCACAATGCACTGGCAGACATCCAGCAGCAGCCTCAAATTAATCATTGTTCGTTTGTTAAACTTATTAAATTTTGTTTTTAATCTTCGTTCACGTTCATATTCATATTAGCCTATATACCGTTTTTTGTTGTCCATGTTGTTACATCAAATAAAAACCTATAAAGAACAACCTGGCAAGTTTCTTTAAACAAACATCTCATAATCCCGTCACACGTCCTAATTAGCCACTAATTACCGCTAAGTGATTTTAGGGGGCGGGTTGTCAGGGGGGCGGGTTGTCTTGAGTGAAAGGGGGCGGGTTGTCTCAGGGGCGGGTAGTCACGGCCCCATTCAAACATGTGTCCAAGATGTTTTGCTTCAACCCGAATACCAATCAACTTGGGGGTATGAATCCTGCGTACGGCTTCAAAACACCCTGAATCCCGCATACCGAAGGGGGCGGGGGGGGGGGGATGATACCTTCATGTATTACACCACATGTATCGTATGTCATACATGTAGGCCTAATTCAATTGTTGACTGAATTTTTTATTTTTAAACAAGTTAAATTTCAAGTTAAAATATCATTAATTATGGCATAATACACAATAAAGTGGCTAAGATAAATCAGATCTTCACAATCAACCAATTTCATTCAAATAAACTTAATAAAGGCAAAATGGTCAGCAGAATACATTACTATTCACTTCAAATACATTTGTTTACGTACGATCATTAATATGTTCATGGGGCCGCCATGTTTTAATCATGTGACTACATTAGCTGGTAATACTACAAATAGAGTGATCTCCCCATGGCATTTAAAAACATATTTTTTCCTTTGAACCCAGGACCAGCGCGACGATCGAAATACGGCTTTTTATTGCTAACTTTTTACTTTTTAACTTACCAGTGATCAATGAAGCGTAATCGATAGCAATCGAGGTGGTCAAAAAGTTTCAAATTCGGAGTATTTTCACGATTTCAACAAAAATCTTTTCACAAATATTTTCGCGGCTTTTTAGTTTGGTAAACGAAGGATATTCTATCCGCTGCCGAATTGTGCTATTTTTATTGGAAAAGGACACGTAATTGCTTAAAATAGCGGTGTTTACAATTACCGTCAGTCACGAGACTCTGGAGATTTCCTGTGATGTCATCATTTACCGACTTCCGGAAATACGCGAGTTATCGTTCTTGTTCGGGGTTGCATATTGCTAATTACAGGCGACAAAGGACTCCTGGTCGCAGATTCTGCTTGGTTCTCTTCTTATGGTGGCTCCAAAGACAAGATTCGACCAAAAGTTCCGAAATCGGCACCTTCATGAGCTAAAATAAAGACATTTGTCATTTGTGCAAAAAAAATTGTTGTCTGTTTCATTAAAATCATTTCCTGTTTACAAATAAGCACATGTCTGTCATGCGCAGTGGCATGGTTTCATAATGGTTAATAAAACGTGTACTACGCCCCCGACATCGACTCGGGGGGGATGTATAGACGGAAGATATATGAAAAAAATTAATTCTTTTGCTAAATTATATGCTACTTTGACAATTTATTACATATGTAATAAAAATATTACGGAAAAAATTACTAACATACTTTTTAATAGCATTTTTGCTTCGAAAATACACTATTTAGCCGGAATGAGAAAAAGTGTAGCTGAGTTACTTTATTATCCAATTCTACTAAATGTTGTATAATACTTTTAACAAGTTGTAGAAATATATTGGTGATATGAAGTAATTGTTTTATTCAGAGAAGCATAATCAGTTCTCACATTTGTCGTGGTGTCAAAAAATATCATCTATAGGCCTACTCCGGCCCGACTCGGGAAATTGTGTAGCCTACTCGGAAGATATATGATACAATTGCATCACTATTCGTATATACTTTATTATTTAAATAAACTATAAGTCAACAAAGTCATAGTTATAACAATGTTAACTTCATTTAAACAATACAAATTATTCTCCTATTATAATAAATTGTAGCCTACGTACATCCAATAAAACGGACGACCAGAGGATGGTGCTTGCAGCTGTTAGTGCAGGGGAAAAACCAGGACAACGCAAAATATAACAAAACGGCTTCCACGAAGTCTGCTGGTCCCAAGCCCAGATAAAGGACGAGGATAGTTAAAATGAACACTGAATAGACACCGAATGAAAAACCCCGACGTTGGCTGCATGCTGCGTCGGAGCAGGAGTACCGTACACTTTTTAATGTTAGTCACAGTAGTGAAACAAACGATCTTTATTTATACCATATATATCATGCATGAATAGACTAACACGGAATGCTCTTTTCCAAAGCAAATTTTTTTAGGTGTGAAATGTTCTCACATTACCGAAACAAACGCTAATTATACTAACCTATTTAGTGATACTTTAATGATAATATGGCCGTATTAATGTTGATAAATAGGCCTAATTAACATGCAAGTTTGAGAATTTTTTACCATACAGTTGACAGTGGTTACCATTATTCTGTTGCAGTAAATCGATTCTGATAACTAACGCTTATTTTGAAGAAATGTTGTCGTTGTTGTTGTTGTTGTATATACACAATACGAAAGCAAACCTTATGCGCGTTAGAATGCAAACACTGCTCGCGCAGAGCTATCAACGCGCGCCGGTGTGATTATGACATTTTTTGACACCACGACAAATGTGAGAAGTCATTAAGCTTCTGAATAAAACAATTACTTCATATCACCAATATATTTCTACAACTTGTTAAAAGTATTATACAACATTTAGTAGAATTGGATAATAAAGCAACTCAGCTATACACCTTTTCTCATTCCGGCTAAATAGTGTATTTTCGAAGCAAAAATGCTATTAAAAAGTATGTTAGTAATTTTTTCCGTAATATTTTTATTACATATGTAATAAATTGGCAAAGTAGCATATAATTTAGCAAAAGAATTTTTTTTCTTCATATATCTTCCGTCTATACACCCCCCCCCCCCCCCACGAGTCGTGTCGGGGTACACGTTTTATTAACCATTATGAAACCATGCCACTGCGCATGACAGACATGTGCTTATTTGTAAACAGAAAATGATTTTAATGAAACAGACAACAATTTATTTTTGCACAAATGACAAATGTCTTTATTTTAGCCAGGGAATATATACAACGGGAAGGTTCACTTCCTATTGGCTCAACGTAATGCATGACGTCGCCAGCATCCGCCATTCTGGTAGGATACTACAGCGAATTGCGTCATTGGTTACTGCAGCGCTATTCGCCTTGTGTGTAAACAAAATCGAAATAGTAGGCCTATATAAGGATAAACGATCAGACAAAAAGCAACATTTGTGACTATATATCATACTTTAATCCACCAAATTTTATTTTTATTTTAAAGCAAATGAGTATTTATTTCAACCAAATTACGCTGTCTTTCTTGCCAATTTTCGTTTGTTATTCAATTTCGAAATTTTGGCTGAGATCATTCAATTCATAATTGTGATGATGCCTATTTTAAATTAAAATGCCGGCGTACCAAATATTGAAACATAAACTTAAAATAAAATTCATTTGGAAACATTACAGAATAATTCCATGCGTGTGGGCTCTGGCAGCTATGAAGAGTCAAAAGTGTCGAAGTCAAAGTGTGGGTGGACCATGGAGCCCTGTGAGATTTTACACAATTCTGAGGCTTCTCAAGTCAATAACATCAATGCTAGTTCAAGTAGTTGCTATGTAGTAATGTACACTCATTAGGCTGCACTAGCCACACCCTTAGTCATTGCTACATTAATAATTTAATATTTGGAATCAAATACTTAGTCATTTCAAGCATTACCCATTAAAACAAGAATTCTGATAATATCAAATATTTAATTATATACTATACTATAGTATAGATTTATAAATAGGCTACGTGTGATTTTTTTTTGTTATGAAGAAAGATTAATTAATTAGTGAGTGTTCAAACATTTACAGGCTATATATAAATGTATTTTACTCATGTTGAGCCTTGCATAGTCCTTGGGTTCATGGTATATGAGAATGAGAATTTGGGAAATTTAGGCTACATATATATGCTTCTTTTTTATTATAACAAAGATTGAAATATTCACACACATCAAGGCAATATATTTTTATAACTATCGGTACATCAAAATTTCCCAAATAAACTCATCATATTAATAATGCTATATATGACCCAGAGATGCTATAATTTATAAATTCTTGAATAAATACTGGGTATTGTAAGTTATGTTTGCCAATATGTTACATACCAGTAGGCATGTAGTGTAGCCATGAATATAAGAACATAATGTCATCGGTTATTTTTGGAAAACATAGATGATGATTGTATCTCCATGGCACCTCATAATGATTGACACCATAAGGTAAATTAATCACGATTGCGTGACACATGTCTATCACATTGTAAGTACCGGTACCACACCATTTGCTGAAAATGACACAATATTATATAGTGCTGTATGCTAATAACAGAACTTTAAAATTATTGTTTCCCCATACCATAGACTATATTTAAGAGTAGGCGGGTAGGCCTATATATTATATGTGTGATTTTACTTAACTTATATTTGCAGGTAGGTTTAAATATTTAAACTGTTATACATGTATTTTGATATTGAAAATCTATAGATATCACACAAATAATTAAATAGGCCTACATCTGCCGCCATGCACTCAGGCTATGCATAGCCTATCCAACAGACTGAACATGTTTTCCATACAATTTAAGTACTATAAGGACAAAATATGGATATGAAATGTAAATAAAATATTTGTTACTTCCTGGTAAGTCTTACCGGTAGGGTTTTTTTGTATGTGGGTAGCAGGGTAGGTATAGGACCAGGGAAGTTTATGATATCATGGCCCAAAGATTTGATATTTGGTGGATGTTTTTAAATATCAAGTATTTCAGATTGATAAAATGGCACTGCAAACATAATGAAATGTAGTGTATAAAGTGTAACATACTATTTATTTGTAATACAGTATACTGGTAGCATGTATATGTGTCCCACCAACTCCTCTAATTGATGTAAACTCATCATATATTGATGGTACATACATATAGTGTATGCGAGATTAGTGAAATATATGCATGGATGCAGGACTCAATATAAATGGCATTAACTTGTACTCAGAATCCATAATTATTCCCAAATCAACTGGTATGCCAGTTTCATAATAAAAGTGGCATCTGGAATGTAAGCCCTACTGAATGGTGGAGCTTTTAAAGCATGTTTAGATTGTGGTTATATTCTAAGCAATTAATTTAAATGACCAAGGTTGTGAACTTTGATCCCATAATAGATCTCAATTTTTTTAAATTAGAGACATCACTCAGGTAATGTTGTGGACATAGTCAAATTATGAAAGACAGTCGTATTTGACACAGAAATCCCACCCAGTGAGTTTGTTTCCTAGTAGTAGCCAACTGGTAGACATACAAGTTAAATGAATTTTCAATTCGATCCATTCGAATATATCATATATGGATTACCACTTTAGTTCCTCTACTTCAGCGATATGTTGATCCCACAAATATCCTGGATGACACTTTGATTTGTAAATCATTTTCAAACTCCCACACTTTAAACTTATTAGTAAAAGTAAACAAGGAAGTAACGATGCGATGACGTACGTTCCTACCAGGGATCCTACCAGAATGGCGTCATGACAACTTCCGGTGATTACCACAAATGCGCGGAGTGAACCTTCCCGTTGTATATATTCCCTGATTTTAGCTCACGAAGGTGCGGATCTCGGAACTTTTGGTCGAATCTTGTCTTTGGAGTCACCATAAGAAGAGAACCAAGCAGAATCTGCGACCAGGAGTCCTTTGTCGCCTGTAATTAGAAAAGGTATGAGTACCAGATCTGGTCAATACTGACGAGATCTGAGTCTCATACATGTGTATATCATGTATGTGACCACAGGGGTTTGTCAGAATGATAGTAAATAAAAAATATAAGAGATATATATAGATATATAAGTAATAAATACAGAATAGGGGCGCAACTAGGGGATTAGCGATTGACGTCATGTTTTTGTATCACGAAAATTAGAAACATGAAAAAAACGTTTCGCTCGTGGCGCTCTCCATATTCATTGCTATTATGACTCTTATACATCAACGTGACCGCTGTGATTTACATTTAGCATGACATTAGCAATATCACCTTATGTTCTCTTTATATCACCGCAACGCCAGGTTTCATTTTCGAACCGTCTGCTGATTTCGTGGACACGCGACCATGTACATCCGTTGTAATTAGTTGGCGGTGTCGGGCAAAAATGTACACATATAATAAAAGGGCCGAGGAATCTGTGCCGTTTGCATCATGCTATCCGAATATTTCCGGGGCATGTTAATGTTAGCAACGATGTAACATTTAAAAGATTTAGGTCGAAATATTCGGACCACTGCTGCAAACAACTTCGTCCAAGAGTTGATCAAGTTTTACAGGACACCGTACCCAGCAGCGTGTCACCGAGGGCAGGTAACGCTTCGAAAATGAAACTTGCCGTTGCGGTGATTTAAAGAGAAAATAGGTGATGTAGTCAATGCGAAATTAAATTTCAGCCACATGCGGTCATATTGATGTATAATAGTCATAATAGCAATCTGTCTGAAGATCGCTACAATCGATAACGTTTTGGCTTTCCTATTTTCGAGGCAAAAATTTTATAAATAAACATTTGTAGGTCAAATCACTAATCCCCTTGATTCATTCCTATACTCTTATTACTATTTATTATTACTACTATTTATTATTATTTGTATATATTTATTATTATTATTATTTATTATCATTCTGACAAACTCCTGTGATCACAGTGATGTGACTCAACTGGGTCTGCCGAAGGGTACTGCGTTATGCAGTAGGTCCCTAGATTTGCGTAGGTCTCCGTAGGTCACTGAATTCGCGTAGGTCCCCGCAGTAATGTAATATATAGTAGGTCTACATGATTTATTGACTGATAAAATGGATTGATACCACTAAATGATCATGTTATATGTTACTTTGAATATTTTTTTTATAATTAATTTTCCCAAATCTGATGGGTTTGTTTGCTAAGTGATACTTAGACTAGAGGATGAAGCCTAACTAAAATTACGTGATTTCTGATCGGGAAAATAAGAGGATTAACTTGCTGGCTTCGGGATAAGATTAACTGGAGGATAACTGATTGTATTTTTGCATTTATTTAGGTTCCCGTAGTAATGCAAGAGTGCATGCTTTATAGAATAAGTAATTATGCCTAATATTATCAATTAGTGAACATTGTATATGATATTTCGTGTAGACCTACTATATATTACATTACTGCGGGGACCAGATTGACTGATTGAGAAGACGGTGACTTTATAAATGCAAGATGCATGTGGAGTCAGAATATTAAATAAAATTAGAATCATTTAAGCACATTGCACTCACACAGGATTCCAAATCAAACTGAGGAGGAATAAACACGTGTAGACTCGCTGGCCAAGGGCTGGAGGTAATCTCAAGTTCAATGATGTCCAGAACAGAATATTATTCGTAGATTTAAAAACTTGGTCGCTACAAACAGAACCCACATAAGAACGATCAATCACAATATTTTCCAGAATTTGATTGATACATACACATTATCAGTATGTACAGTGAAGTGATATGGGCTGCAGTATCACGCCGATTTGACGATGTCAGATCGCCGTATCAAACGATCTGCCGCATGCAGCGAATTTGATACGGCGAACTGACATTGTCAACGAGACGTGATACTGCAGCCCATATCACTTCACTGTAGGCCTACCGATAAAGCGTTTATTATATGACACATTTTCGGTTCATCCCATGTCACAAGGGCAAAACTACTTCGTTACACCATCCCATGTCATCACCGGGGCAAAAGTACTCCATTGAACATTCCCAGTCATCACCCGAAACTCCCAATTTAAGGGGATGGCAAAGTCTGTTTCATAAAAAATGTCTGGAAACGGGCTGACAAAATTGGTATTTTTCACATAAAAGCAGACAGAAATAGATATAACAACATGGAGATAATATATAGAGCATATATCGTTAAAGGAGGTGCCACGAATAGATGTGAGCTAAAAAGCTTTTTGTACCAGAAAAATGACTTTGAAACAGAGTATATCTGCAATATTATGGCATTGTTTTGGCATTCAAATGTGAAAAACTTTAACTTCAACAGTATCATTAGGCAGCCCATTATGATAAGTGACATACCGTTAAGAGCCAAGGAGCTATGCTTTAGATTAATGTTCACTGTATCGTTTGAAAAACGTCCGCTAAAACGTGTCAGTTTTTCTTGGGAGCCAATCGCCATATTTCTATTGTAAACACATGTTCATGATGTTGTTGTCATTTTTTAATTCGCGGCAGGTACATGAAAATCGACCAGAAAAGCAATTCGATCCTGCAATCGGGCAAGTTTATGATATGAAATCGATGCTTTCAGTTTGTTTAAGTTGTTGGAATTAATTTAGTTGCTTGATTACCCACGATTTATGAAGTTTTGTGCTGTTTACAGATGGAAATGTTGATATTTTATTTTTAGAATTACCAGTCTATATAATAGTCGAAAGCGAGATTACAAGATGTCGTTTTATTACGCAAATCACATAAATAGAAAACTTACATGTTTCAGAATATTGTATTATTCTAAAATCAAATAGCCTATATAAAAACATATTTTTGAATAGGAAAGTACCGTATTCCGACGAAATATGTCATATTTTACGACGGACTCCTTGTGCGAGTTCACTTCCGGTCAATTCTATTTTGGTGCACTGGGATAAAAACATTGTGGAGAAAAATACGTTTAATAACATTTGAATGTAAATTAATCGAGAAATTGTCGGTTATCAGGTACAATCATATAGCTTATAACCCATATATATTGATGGGCATAATCAAAAGCTTGATCCCATGCGCGATTGTCTATACTGATCGATTTCCATTCGTAATCGTATTCTAGTATTGACGGATGGGTTTGTTTGTAATCATGGCCGCCCCGCCCCCATGGCATGTGTATCGGTTATCGCAAAAATAATGTTAGGATATTATGGTCTCCCATACCAAGAAAAATAGTTCCTAAGAATGTAAACAATGCAAATGGAGGACATCTTGCCATTATTCAGGATGACAGTACTATTTTCACAGGCAGGGTATTTGGGAAAGTTCTTGTTTTTCCTCAAAATGATGTCTCCTTGTCTCTAGCCAGATTCTTATAGGACCATTTTGACTGTTCAGTTTGTACAAAAAGTTAACCATTGGAACTGGAGAAACGCCGTTTGGGGACATGATTTTTTGTCACTCTACCGCGAGTAAATTCTAACAGCTAAAATTTCTCTACTAATGACACGATCTTTGTTTATTATTGATTATTATGTGTGAAAAACATGAAGTTTATCCATTCTATGGCCGGTGAGTAATTATTGATCATCTGGAGGTAGGGTGCAATCCGCGGTGGCCATCTTGACCAAACTTTACCATCCCCTTAGGTGACACTCCACAGTTTCTGCAGGGATTGGTGCAAAAATAAGGGGGGCATCAATTCAATGAAAAATAACTGAAATGTGATCCCACAACACATATACAATGTATATATACCTGGGTTGAGCACATACTAGGCTTAAAGATTTTGGTACATAATTGTCATTTTAATGGTGGTAACAAGAGTTATGCCCCTTGATTGTGTGCCTGAAAAATGAAATTTTGATGCAAAAATGGCCAAAATAAGCGATTTTCAGGCCCGTGGGATACAAAAAACAGACAATCTATGGTATAGCCGCCTATGTTGTCTGGAAGAACACTGTTTCCTCACAATAATATCAAACAATTTCAAACTTCTCACCACTGTAATTGTTTTATAAATATTTTTCATGCAGATGACAAAATTTAGGTGCTAAAAAGTCACGCTGGTGTCTGGAGCCACTGTTTCGCAGAAATCGCTACTACTTCATACTGGTGGGGTCAAGGTCACCTGAAACAATATTTTTCAAAACTCAAAGACATCCTCTAAAAATCCACAAATTCATAACTAACCTTCTCTCAATAAACATACCACACCCATGGTGACAGAAAACACTGGTACTCTATTCTAAGAAATTTACCCCTACTGATCATTCGAAACTGTGGAGTGTCACCTTAAGGGAAATGCAATTTTATTAATCTTTAATAGGGGCCTCACCTCCATATTCTCTGCATTATACCGCTTAAAATGATATATTACACCCCATGCGTTATTGCAATCACAGGCAGCAAGATTGGGCGGGGATTTACATGCACCCCCATGATTTCGCCCCTTTTGGGTCTTTCAGAACCCAATGACGTTATGCTTGACGTAGTGACAAAATGGATATATTCAACCATCATCTATGGCTTGAAAAATGTCTGAAATGCTAAAATGTTGTATAAATATATTATGAGATGCATATTTTCCTCAGATTTCAAAATAAAACATAATATTTCATACAACAACTATCTTTAATACTCTCCCAAATCTATGGGTTAAAACATTCCAAGTCTTATTTAGCATTAAGGGAAAGCTTTACAAGGTTATGACATCACATGAACAATAAGTTGTCAAGTGAAATATGACCAAGGAAACCTGAATTATTATATTTCACACTTGTGAATAAGAAAGACTGAATATCTAATCTTGTTGCATACTGTGTAATGTCACAATATCAGCCTTTTCAGCTAAGATTCAAGGAGCATATGATGTCATGAAGAAGTACCCATCATCTGAAAAATCACCAATAACCATATACATGAACCACCACCACCCCACCCACTTCTCCGAGACTCCATATCCCCACCAATTTATATGACTAAAGACAACCTGTATTGGAATATCCATAGAAGAATGGTGTATCTACCATAAAATGTTTCTTCTAAATGAACAGATTTGCTAAAAAATGATTTTCAGTAACAATATCTGTCAAGTTGACAGATGAAAATGTTGCTATTTTCTGGTCTTGAATGTGACACTCCACAGTTTCTGCAGGGATTGGTGCAAAAATAATGGGGGCATCAATTCAATGAAAAATAACTGAAATGTGATCCCACAACACATATGCAATGTATATATACCTGGGTTGAGCACATACTAGGCTTAAAGATTTTGGTACATAATTGTCATTTTAATGGTGGTAACAAGAGTTATGCCCCTTGATTGTGTGCCTGAAAAATGAAATTTTGATGCAAAAATGGCCAAAATAAGCGATTTTCAGGCCCGTGGGATACAAAAAACAGACAATCTATGGTATAGCCGCCTATGTTGTCTGGAAGAACACTGTTTCCTCACAATAATATCAAAAAATTTCAAACTTCTCACCACTGTAATTGTTTTATAAATATTTTTCATGCAGATGACAAAATTTAGGTGCTAAAAAGTCACGCTGGTGTCTGGAGCCACTGTTTCGCAGAAATCGCTACTACTTCATACTGGTGGGGTCAAGGTCACCTGAAACAATATTTTTCAAAACTCAAAGACATCCTCTAAAAATCCACAAATTCATAACTAACCTTCTCTCAATAAACATACCACACCCATGGTGACAGAAAACACTGGTACTCTATTCTAAGAAATTTACCCCTACTGATCATTCGAAACTGTGGAGTGTCACCTTAAGGGAAATGCAATTTTATTAATCTTTAATAGGGGCCTCACCTCCATATTCTCTGCATTATACCGCTTAAAATGATATATTACACCCCATGCGTTATTGCAATCACAGGCAGCAAGATTGGGCGGGGATTTACATGCACCCCCATGATTTCGCCCCTTTTGGGTCTTTCAGAACCCAATGACGTTATGCTTGACGTAGTGACAAAATGGATATATTCAACCATCATCTATGGCTTGAAAAATGTCTGAAATGCTAAAATGTTGTATAAATATATTATGAGATGCATATTTTCCTCAGATTTCAAAATAAAACATAATATTTCATACAACAACTATCTTTAATACTCTCCCAAATCTATGGGTTAAAACATTCCAAGTCTTATTTAGCATTAAGGGAAAGCTTTACAAGGTTATGACATCACATGAACAATAAGTTGTCAAGTGAAATATGACCAAGGAAACCTGAATTATTATATTTCACACTTGTGAATAAGAAAGACTGAATATCTAATCTTGTTGCATACTGTGTAATGTCACAATATCAGCCTTTTCAGCTAAGATTCAAGGAGCATATGATGTCATGAAGAAGTACCCATCATCTGAAAAATCACCAATAACCATATACATGAACCACCACCACCCCACCCACTTCTCCGAGACTCCATATCCCCACCAATTTATATGACTAAAGACAACCTGTATTGGAATATCCATAGAAGAATGGTGTATCTACCATAAAATGTTTCTTCTAAATGAACAGATTTGCTAAAAAATGATTTTCAGTAACAATATCTGTCAAGTTGACAGATGAAAATGTTGCTATTTTCTGGTCTTGAATGTGACACTCCACAGTTTCTGCAGGGATTGGTGCAAAAATAAGGGGGGCATCAATTCAATGAAAAATAACTGAAATGTGATCCCACAACACATATGCAATGTATATATACCTGGGTTGAGCACATACTAGGCTTAAAGATTTTGGTACAGAATTGTCATTTTAATGGTGGTAGCAAGAGTTATGCCCCTTGATTGTGTGTCTGAAAAATGAAATTTTGATGCAAAAATGGCCAAAATAAGCGATTTTCAGGCCCGTGGGACACAAAAACCAGACAATCTATGGTATAGCCGCCTATGTTGTCTGGAAGAACACTGTTTCCTCACAATGATATCAAACAATTTCAAACTTCTCACCACTATAATTTTTATTTAAATATTTTTCATGCAGATGACAAAATTTAGGTGCTAAAAAGTCACGCTGGTGTCTGGAGCCACTGTTTCGCAGAAATCGCTACTACTTCATACTGGTGGGGTCAAGGTCGCCTGAAACAATATTTTTCAAAACTCAAAGACATCCTCTAAAAATCCACAAATTCATAACTAACATTCTCTCAATAAACATACCACAACCATGGTGACAGAAAACACTGGTACTCTATTCTAAGAAATTTACCCCTACTGATCATTCGAAACTGTGGAGTGTCACCTTAAGGCCAAGGTCGATGAACTATTTTTTGTTGAATTTGGTGATGATTCGCACAAACGCGTAATAATACAAAACAAATCTTTCGTAATAAGTCTTAACAGTTTAATTTTCGAACAAACACATGTTCTGATAAATAGTTCCCAACTTCCGGTGACCTAATTTCACGGGATACTGATACGGTATTCAAAGGATACTGATACGGAATTCATAGAATACCGATACGGCTCACGACCAGACAAGCGTTTTCCGACTGCTCGGATTTATCGCCAAACAATAGTGGCATTTGTAAGGGATTAGTGGTAGTCATATAATAAATATAATACCACATAATGTTTGGAAAGATAATCTATGACAGTAAATATTACCAATTATCTGTTTAATTTTAGTTATTGAATTTGTTTTTGAGGCATTGTTATTTGAAGATTTATCGATGATTTGATTATTATATAGCCAGATTTTAACATAACATTTTGTACACAAACCCCTTCGTTGTTTGGACTTCAGCGCCTCTTGGGTAATAAACTCATTTTCATTATAATTACCATGTTGTTTGCATCGTTCATGTCTTCACTCCATACCCGCTACTGGGTAAACAAACAACAACTAAGAGCATTAAGCTTTAAGTGCTACGCTAGGCGGTCGGACCTAGATAGCGTTTATTATGAAATAATAAAATCGCTCTGATGAATATATGTGCGCTATATATTCATGCAGACTATCTCAATATATTTGAAGCGATGAAAATGGATCGAAACTATGCGGATTGAAAAAATATAATATGTATTATAGCGCACATTCTATCTTGGCTCAACAGAATCAGTCACCCTTCTCAGACTGGGAAGCCTTACAGGAAAAACCAGACCCCTCACTTTATCATTATATCTTTTTTATGTGTTGGTCTGGAAACCTGTATCCGAAAAATGCTCAATATACCAGTCTCAGGGATAAAAACGTCGGATTCGTTTTCTTAGTCGTCATCCGATGAACAAACAAGATAGTATCTCACGTTTTTAAAAAGAACTATTTTCTTAAGAAAACCAAACAAACAGGTACAGAAAACTGTGTCCGACCGCGACGACAACTGGCACTAGATTGACCATTCACGCTTTTAGCGCATACCTGCTCACTCAATGACAATCATACATCACACCAGCGACTGAGTACCAATCACACATATCGATAATCACTGACCAGACAATATTCACGCGACAAAGCGTTCTTTACCCATTAACTCTGCATATGCCGTGAAGACAGTAATTTTCCTCTATACTCCGTAACGCGGAAAATATTATGTCTTCACTCCATACCCGCTACTGGGTAAACAAACAACAACTAAGAGCATTAAGCTTTAAGTGCTACGCTAGGCGGTCGGACCTAGATAGATTACAAAAAGAACGGGCTGCAAGGCCAATCATTATAGCCATACTATAGTTTCGATCCCAGAAATTTTAACTATAACTATATATATATATAGTACTTATATATCGACATGTATATATATGATCAACACATTTCCGCATATCGCCATCAAAAATAAATATATCATAAATTTATCATAAATGCTCAATTTTGGATAATGCAAGTCTTGATTCTATCGAATCGCGGACGTAACCGTCCTTTGCACTCTCAGTGCGCCATCGACCATGCCTCTTGAGCATATGGTCGTTTCATCTGCATTTGCAACCGCGGTTTCCCCGCCTGCTCGTAAAGAGTGAATACCAATATTTAAACTGTACTGCCAATATATATAGCATAGCATAAACGAGAAACATTTCGTTCATTCCATTCCACATGTGTAACTAAATATTGTATTTAGTATGATGAGCTTTAAATAAACCACAATTAAAAACAAATGGCGGAAGATAACTTCCTCGGACAACAAATTCCGTACCAATGATAGATATTTGGAAATGAGCAAATAAGGACAAACACTTGTATCCATTTGCTGAAAGCAAAAATTTATCCCCGTCTCCCAAATAATAGTTCTACTTTGAAATACCTATATTGGGTTCGGAAAATTACACATATTGTGATATCGAATCCCACACACTACCGCCTCGACTGACCTCTACATATATGGCTCAATTTTCAACATGAATTGTGCATACGATAAATATATGCACTGAACTAAATGACAAGGCATTACAACCTTGAACCTGAATGAACACTTTCCAACGCCTGAATGTTTATGCACATTCCTCACAGTGTTTTTTGCTTCTATCAGAACATATGTCCACCGACGACCCGGCCAAGCACATTAGCTCATCCGAAGAAGAAGAAGTATTGCCTCTGCAAATCTTCAAAAACTAAACACCTTAAGTCATCAGCTGAAACAAAATACATGTAAATATATAAACACCTCTCTTAATTAAATAAAAAATATTCAAAGCAACAAATGCAGATACGGATTTTATGAAAAAGTTCAGATATTGGCACTTTCTCAAGAATATTAACCAAAATTATATGGCTTTTGACAAAATGTTTGAACTCGCCATCTCTATTTGCAAGTTTTGGCCAAAAAGCCGAAGAATCCCATAATGGGACCACCAAAGAATCGTAGGATTGTTCAGTTTCCACTATTTGTAAAACTCTTGTATTATACTTGGTAATTTATTATACCCCTCCAACTGTGCATATATGCATCAGTGCCAATCGGATTATGTGCAGAAATGCATCAATGCCAATCAAATTATCATATATAGATCAATATATTTCCCATTTCTTTTCCAGATGATGGAAAGTCTCAGTACTGACACTCAAAGTGTCTGTGACTTTAGCTTTGCTAAGAGCATCAGCTTTCGAAATTTGATCCCGTGGAATCCAAGCTAGTTTGAGATTATTATCAAACAGCGTGCACATGCGTTCTATGTATGAATAAATTATGTACAAACCATTACTCTGATCCCCGACAGCATTTTGTATATCAGATTTAGATAGTCAGTTTTTAGAAGCACATTCGTACCTTTTAAATTATAGGCGCAAAAAATTATAAAGCACGAAAGCACGCTTTAATGCCTCGGGCTCTCTCTATGTTAAACTCATCAATGCCACATGTCAAGAAATCTGCTGATTTGGCTGCCATCAAGGCGTTATTATTATTGTTATTTAATCATATGTTGTTAGCGAATGCATCAATTACACATCAGAGCAGAATAGTAAGCTTTATGCATGTTTCCTAGATGTCCGTAAAGCCTTTGATACTGTGTGGTTAGACGGCCTATTGATCAAACTTTACAATCGTGGTTTCCGTGGACATATATGGTTCATACTACGGGAGATGTTGTCGGGCTTTTCGTGCTTCGTCAATTATGGTAAATCAATGTCAAGGGAAATCAAAATACTACAAGGGACGCGACAAGGGGGAATTTTATCCCCTCTTTTATACATGTTGTATATAGATGATCTGTTATATGAACTCGAGGCATCGAACTATGGTCTTCGGATTGTCTCCACAAACTGCGCGTCGCCAACTCAAGCGGATGATATGACGCTCTTTTCGCTCACAAACGTGGGCCTACAACGCCTCTGTGATATTTGCTCAATGTATAGCCGATTGTGGCGGTTTACATACAACGCACAGAAATGTAAAACCATTGTATTCAATGAAAAAGTGAAGAATCTGCCTGTGCATCCAAGGAGATGGAAACTTGGTGACGGGTATGTAGACGAAACTGATCACATAACCCATCTTGGCATAACGTTGCATAGAAGCGACTTCGCTCGTGAGTTCATCGACTGTATTGTCAACAAAATAAGATCCACCTACTTCATGCTGAGCAATGCTGGTATGTATGCAGGTGGAATCACCCCTCAAAGTTGCGAAACTCTTTACAGATCCATAATTATTCCAAAGGGTCTATACGGATCTGAACTATTGTGTGGTCTATCAGAAACCCATTGGTCAACTCTTGAGAAAATTCATCGCTTCTGCCTCAAGCATATCCAGGGACTTCCTGTACGTGCTCGCACTGATATCGTTTTGGGGATGCTTGGCATCCATCCTATCAAGTCATTGATTGATGCCAGGAAACTCAATTTGTTTGGAAGCCTATGCCGTATGCCTCCTGGCAAAGCTTGCAAGGAAATTTTTGTCACAAGACTTCACATGTACTTCACGGGACAACTGGAAAACCCAAATTCCTTCATCAGCGACATTAACAACACTCTTGTTGAATACAACCTATCCGAGCATATGCATCAGTATGCTCATTTCTGCTCATTTCCTCTGAAATCCGAATGGAAACGCATTACAAAAACCGCGATTAACGACAAATGCGTACAGAAATGGACAAAGAGAACAAATTGTGACACTTCATTTGCGCGTTTTCGAGAAATTCAACCAAACCCTACTATGTGTCACTTATGGAGAACATGTCGTAAATACCCTATGCATAAGATTGCATTTATCACAGTCGGTCAGCTCATCGCAGGAAGCGCATTCTCTCAACAAAACACATGCACATTATGCTGTCAGTCACACTCTGATATTATCGAGCACGCACTTATCTCATGCAGTAGCCCACTTATGCATTCCCACAGAAACGAAATGTGGTACCAGATGATTGATCGTTTCGGCATACCGCTATTCGTATGGGCCACGAGTCTCAGCAACAGCGACCTCGTATTGCTCCATCTCACACATCTTCCACGTGATATATTCACATTTCTTGAGCAAGTTGAGGATACATCAAAGTTTACGAGATTCATTGTTCTTCACACAAACTTAATTTGGAGGCGCTATGTCGAACTCTCAGCCACTACGCATGACGGTTTGTGTTAAACAACCTTTGATCTTTGAAGTTTGAACGTTACGGGTGTTCACCATAAGTCGTACTTAAATGTACCACATTCTGTCCTGTCCATAAAATCCGAAGACGACAAATTAAATAAACATGAATAAATTAATAAATCATTATATATATATGTATGCATAGGTATGTGTATATGAGGGTGTGATGGTGTGTGTGTGTGTGTGTGTGTGTGTGTGTGAGGGTGTATACGTGTGTGTATATGTTTTCTTGCGCTAGCGTTTGCACTGTCGCAACATCATCCTACATATAGTCTATTCCACTTAATGGGTGCATACATTTATAGGGGAGCTATTGTCGAGCAAGGGCATTGCGTTTGCTGACTCTTTGGGGAGAGAGATTCTTCTAAGCGAATCCAACTCCAACTAGAGTTCCTTTTGTAATTGTATGCACCTGCTTATGGTGTGCTATTGTGACAGTGCATCATAACGTATGTATGTACGGTTGTGTTTGTGTCTGCGCCATGTGTTAGATTGTATATGCGTACGGGTGTGGTCGAGAGGGTGTGTGTTTTCTGTTGATGTGATATGTAAGCTCGTGTTCGTGTACATACAATTAGAATGGTATTCTTTTCCTCGGTAGTTTGTTCTCTTGTCTGTCTTTTCATTACTTCTTGATTGCTAAATGTATTTATGTTACATTCATGTATACTATGTCTTGTTAAATCTTCAATACTGGAGGCAATAAAGATATATATATAATGAACAATAATCAGCAAATATTTGTAGACAAGACTACCCCTTGCCCATGCAGCTTCCCTGAAGCTATGTGTATACACACTGCATTCTACTAATATCATATATACATGCGTATCTATATATTATAGTGCACTATTTTCCGAATGGAAAGTAAGCTGTGGTGGCTCTGTCAATCAAACGACCACTGAAAACTCAGCTTCGGCTTCTTGAGAGCCATCTGACCTCGATAAAAAATCGAACTGGCATTCAAATTCCATGCCTGGCTGAATAGCCCCGAACTGTTCAAAAGTTCCACCGTCATCAACAGACGTCATAACCGAATGGAAGCATTCGACATCTGAATCGAAAGATTCATTAATTATAAAATAAGCTTAAATGAGCTCGTACCCGGAACCGGGTGCGTTACAGAACACATAATGAACACATACGTCATCGCCGAATAGAAGAATTCTACATCTGAATCGAAAGATTCATTATAAAATAAGCGTAAATGAGCAACACAAAATGAACACCCGCTTTTGATAAACTGTTAGTTTCATTTCATCAAATGATCTTTCCAAAAATATTAATTCAGTCAAACCTCTTATTTCAACAACATCATCCAAATGCCATCAACCCTTTATTGTTGTATGTAAAACTTTGTGTGTAAACAGATCTTTCTGTCAAACACTATCTGAGTTGACAGTATTTTGCCAACCAAACTGGTCAAGAATTAGACATCTGAATCAAAAGATTCGAAAGTAACTCACGTTTACTTTAACGTTTCTCTGACCAAATTTTTATTTACAAATGTACATGTAACAACGGATTAAAGCTATTATGAATGCTTTCATTCCTTTCATCGGATATTATGATAACTCCGCATTGCATGTCCCAGTATAAGTAAAATCGGAAAGTTTAATTATAGCATGCATGGTTCCAAATCGCTTTATATTTTCAGCAATGATGAAGCCACAATTTCAAGTTATAAATCAGACTTTAGCGTCTGTGTGAACTCCTGTTCTTCACAATTCGAACAAACCGCGATTCCGTCACCAAAAACAATATCTATACTGGTCGATTGATCCTCGCGTATCGTAAGTACTTCGATTTCCATCATTACTTTGGTAGATACTAAACCGACTGAACGTAACACATATGTTACAACATTATATAAACAGTATTTAACCCTTGAATTACACAGTATCTAACTCCAGAAAGTTGATACCATCTAAATCCACGATATTTCCACTGAGACTAGCTCTGCAAATTATAAATGATGATTATGCCACGCGTGTGTAAAATTGTCCTTTTTTACACATAGACAAGACAAGATGATAGGAACATCTTCATATTTACAATATTTCTTGAAAACATGATGATTGCTATGATAACAACCTAATACAAGTCATTTCTTGCCATTACGATGTTTTGCAATTGTTAAAGATTTACTACCTTTGGAGTATTGCACAATTCAGAAATACCACCTTTCTCTGAGGTTTTTCAATTTCTTCTGAAACAATTTCCGAATTGTCCAAAGCGCGGACTTATTATTTTTAAGACTCATGCACTCAGGTTCTGACAAATTGGATAACATTGTCATTTCGTATGATAGATAACATTCAAATATGCCAAAGGCTGTTATGAACCAATTTCTCGTCGGTCGTGACCGATTTAATTCCCAAGATCATAGAACGAAAATCATTCGATTCTAGAGAAACTATAGTTTCTAAAAATACTTATCTGTGTAACTGAAGAGATGGCTATTACTAAGATAAGACAGCCCGACAATGATCAGCTTTTCCACAGGCAAAACCTTGCCCTTCATGCCATGTCCCCTCACTTCCGATCCCAAAATTATGATATTTGACAGCTGGTGTAACATCTTCTTCAGGGTCCAAAACGTCTCGAAATCCAACACCTTATCCCCTTGCAAACATTGATCATTGGTGCATGTTTGTTAAAAGTATCAGCTTTGTAATGGTCCAGCTCCGAATTTATTACATAATGTGTCCCGTTACATTCTTATGTTTATTTTCACTGAAGGTTTGTCCATTTTTCCTCAAGCTATATATACGCTGAACAGATGAAGCGTCTGAGAATAACTATTTTCTTAAGAAAACCAAACAAACAGGTACGGAAAACTGTGTCCGACCGCGACGACAACTGGCACTAGATTGACCATTCACGCTTTTAGCGCATACCTGCTCACTCAATGACAATCATACATCACACCAGCGACTGAGTACCAATCACACATATCGATAATCACTGACCAGACAATATTCACGCGACAAAGCGTTCTTTACCCATTAACTCTGCATATGCCGTGAAGACAGTAATTTTCCTCTATACTCCGTAACGCGGAAAATATTATAGAGCATGCACATGACTGTATTTTTCATTAATCCATGTCTCAAATTCATTCATTTCAATTGAGCATAAAAGGACATGGTGTCATAAATGGCCGATTTAGTTTACAGTCCCCCTTTAATTATTAAGGCGATATACCAGTATGGCTGTCGGTAGGACAGGATTAATTTCATCCAAATTACACATAACTGAAGATACGTCCATGCAAAAGCTATCAAATTGAACCGAAAAGTCACAAATATATGGGCTATATGGGCCGGTGTGGACCACCTCATGACTCGCAAATTCAAGAGTTACTAAATAATTTTCCCACTCACATCATACAGATAAAGGGGTCCATTGTATTGAATTTTGAGCCAATAAAGGGCGACACGAGTTAGTAAACGTTTCCTCTCACAAATCAGGTTATAATACGGGCAAGCACTCTGAGTGTGCGTGGACAAATCACCCGACCATGCATACCATTAGTCAGATGTCACAAGCAAACGGGCGATGGCTCAATATGGACATTCTGTAGAGCAAGTTCTAAAGGCTGCTGGAGTTAGGCCACGGAAAGATTTTCCACACTATGTAAACATATGAACATACGTGAGTGTGCTTGATTTCAGTGTGATGTATTTAAGAAAATTTGAGGTTCACGGTTTGCATTTATTTATTTGTGTCGGTCATCTACACACGTGGTGGGCATTCGATAGGTGTGCCAATGTTATATTCTATGGAATAAACGATTTAAGTGAGAAGAGGCAGAGAAATAAAGTATTATTAAACATAATATGAGATTAGTGAGAGAAAAAGAGGAGTTACACGTAGATGCATTTTTTCACACGACCATGAGCGGTATATTGCATCTATAGGATGGCATGTGTTGGTTGAAACGCGACCAGAGTTCGATGAACGACTCCTATCGTTTTTATCATATTAATACGTGCGATCATTGGTGTGGACCTTCGTGTGTACATAGTCAAATATCCCGAATGTGCAAATGATTTTCCTAACATCACAAGCAAACGGGCCATTTATTTCACACAACTCACATCGATATGGGCTATTTCCTGTGATATCTCTTATGTACGGTCATTGCCAGTCAATTTCGTGAAATATGTCATACACGAATCAAAACATATGCATAAACATAGTTGTTTGAACGATTCCTATCACAAATCAGATTCATACGGACGATGATTGTCGAGGACCATCTTGTTTGAAAGTTAAACCGACAATGCAAATTATTTCCAAATATCACAAGCAAACGGGCGATTTAATTCGCACAAGTCACGTTGATAGGGACTAGTGTCTGTAATATATATCATGGTCAGATAATATGTCAGTAGACGTAATGTAAAATGTCTTACGCGAATCGAAACATATTCCTAACACGAGTTAATGAACCATTCCTGTCACACATCACATTCCTAGGGGCGATGACTGTGGTGGACTGTTTTGTTTGCCGTACATACGATTTTGCACAGACATTACAGTGATACGGTTTAACTCCGGTTTGAGTCATTGCATGGTCCGTAAGGAGGTTAGAATCTCTAAACGACATCTCACACACGTCACATATGTATGGACGCTCATTGGTGTGGATTCTTTTGTGCACAATCAAATTACTGGAATGTGCAAATGATTGTTGTCACACCTCGCATTGATACGGGCGACCTCCTGTGTGGATCCTCTTGTGAGCTGTCAAAGAAGACACCTGGACAAATGATTTTCCACAAATATCACAATCATACGGGTGATCTCCTGTTTGCATTCTTTTATGTGAGACAAGGCTGGTGGAGTTAGTAAACGGTTTGTTTTACTGTTTTACATCACATATGCAATGATCACCAGTATGGATTCCGCCATGTCTCGTATTATTACGAGAATCACTAAACGACCTCCCACACACATTGCATCGATATGGTCGAACACCCGTATGGATTCTTGAATGCCTCGTGAGATCACCAGATTTAATGAAAGATTTACCACAGTTTTCGCAGCAATAATATCTATCACCTGTGTGGTATCGTGTATGAATAGCAAGGCTACTGGCCACAGTAAACGATTTATTATAATGTCTATCACCTGTGTGGTATCGTGTATGAACAGCAAGGCTACTGGCCACATTAAACGATTTCTCATAATGTCTATCACCTGTGTGGTATCTGGTATGAACAGCAAGGCTACTGGCCACATTAAACGATTTCTCATAATGTCTAACACCTGTGTGGTATCTGGTATGAACAGCAAGGCTACTGGCCACATTAAACGATTTCTCATAATGTCTATCACCTGTGTGGTATCGTGTATGAACAGCAAGGCTACTGGCCACATTAAACGATTTCTCATAATGTCTATCACCTGTGTGGTATCTGGTATGAACAGCAATGCTACTGGCCACATTAAACGATTTCTCATAATGTCTAACACCTGTGTGGTATTGTGTATGAACAGCAAGGCTACTGGCCACAGTAAACGATTTATCATAATGTATATCACCTGTGTGGTATCGTGTATGAACAGCAAGGTTACTGGCCACAGTAAACGATTTCTCATAATGTCTATCACCTGTGTTAGTATCGTGTATGCACAGCAAGTCTACTGGCCACAGTAAACGATTTCTCACAATGTCTATTACCTGTATGGTATCGTGTATGCACAGCAAGGCTATTGGCCACATTAAACGATTTATCATAATGTCTATCACCTGTATGGTATCGTGTATGAACAGCAAGGCTACTGGCCACAGTAAACGATTTCTCACGTGTGGTATCGTGTATGAACAGCAATGCTACTGGCCACAGTGAACGATTTAGCACCTGTGTGGTATATCGTGTATGAAAAGCAAGGCTACTGGCCACAGTAAACGATTTCTCAGGTGTGGTATCGTGTATGAACAGCAAGGCTACTGGCCACAGTAAACGATTTCTCATGTGTGGTATCGTGTATGAACAGCAAGGCTTCTGGCAACAGTAAACGAGTTCTCATGTGTGGTATCGTGTATGAACAGCAAGGCTACTGGCCATAGTAGACGATTTCTCATGTGTGGTATCGTGTATGAACAGCAAGGCTACTGGCCACAGTAAACGATTTCTCACACACTTCGCACTTATACGGGCGCTCTCAACTTTATTCATCAAACGAATTCCAAAAACAAGACGTGTCTGCGACGGGCATTAAATTTTGATCGTCTTGCTCATTGATTGACAATAATCGAGAGTAAAGTTCACAAATGTTGGTTTAAAAAATCAATATGCATAGATATCCGATAGAGTATTGAAGAAACAATTGAATTATTAATTTTCTCTGTACCAAGAAATTTATCTGATTATATTTACATACACCTGATATCTCTTCCGATTTCCCCATAGCGTTACGGTAGACACGCCCCCTTATTCAATGCGTTCATAAACCTATGAACGTAACGTGACGTCACTTCCAATGTCGTTCATTGAACATATGAACATATTGAACATATTGGTCCCGGAAATCACCGGGGATTGTCGGACATTACCGACTGCTTGAGTATCTAGTCAGCCAATACGCCAAGGATTTAATAGCAAACAATATGTAATCGAGGTTCACGATTGGATGGCTAGTGGCATCTAATCGCGAGCACGGGTTCACGAGATGTTCGATTGACTATCAGAATGACGGTTATCATATAATCCCATAATATGTCAAATATAGCGAATTATCGAAAAATGAAATACAACGAAAAAGCGAAATATGAAAATACAGCGAAATAGCACGAAAAATCGAAATAGGAAAATACAGCGAAATAGGAAATTATTTTTATAAACGAAATAACGGAGATATTTGAAAAAGTGTTTTTGACGAAATAACGGACATATTTGGAGAAGTGTTTTAAAGAGCGTAAGTATATAAATATAAATAATAAACGGCGGATTCAACGTGGTCATGGGTTTTGACCGCGATAAAAAATCAGCAAACTCCGCATGAACCCCGAAATTATTTTTATAAACGAAATAACGGAGATATTTGAAAAAGTGTTTTTGACGAAATAACGGACATATTTGGAGAAGTGTTTTAAAGAGCGTAAGTATATAAATATAAATAATAAACGGCGGATTCAACGTGGTCATGGGTTTTGACCGCGATAAAAAATCAGCAAACTCCGCATGAACCCCTTCGGGGTTCATGCAGTTTGCTGAATTTTTCTCGCGGTCAAAATCCCATGACCACATTGAAACCGCCGTTCATTTCTTATATAAAACAGAAGTGAACTTGAAAGTATGGTTAAATATTTGGAATTTGCTTTGATACAATATTAAAATTCTACGAAAATAGCGTGACCTTTACCCCCGCATTAAGTTTCACTTTCGCTTTCAAAATTTACACTCAGTCGCAGGTCTACACGTCTTGTTTCTGGAATTCATTTGATGAATAAAGTTGAAAATTTGGGCACAAACACATCGGATGAAAGAAAAAAGATACCGGTATGGTGGCTTCGGAATGACTTGCGGAACATATATTATATATGGGCATTTATAGGTTATGTCATCGCGTTTAATTAATTACACATTCGCGACAAATTATTGCTAAAAAAAAATTGATTGTATAACTAGGTCAAATGCCTCTGAGCGGACAGGGAGAATGACGATCCGATTACTTCGTCAGAATTCGTTAGTTTCCAATACGATATCTCGACTTCGCTTCGTTCAATTTCGCCGAGTTATATGTCAAATCAAGGAATTGTATTGCCAATAAGTTACATTTTGAAGATATTTTGGCTGCAATTATCGATTTCTCGAATTTATTAGGGTTTGATAGTCTGTGCGGTTTTAGCCAAAATCGATCATTTGAACCTTGTCACTGGTATATATTCTATATCGGCAGTTTAGTAATTTTCCCCAGGGCCTGTGGGTTCAGCCACATGTACGTGTAATTACAATAACCGTTTGTAATTATGGTATTGCTATGGAACCAGCGGACCGGATGGAAGAGTCCAGCGATTTTGCGCCCCATACTTACACGTTGATAGATATCATATACCATCTAGCTGAACGTGTTACGCGCGCCGCGTGTATACTAATGTACAAATTCTTGTTTCGCCTGGGCGCTGCCATACCGCTGGGTGTTCTAATTATAGAATGTTAATTAAATGTGACACATTAAAAGTTGTAGTGCGACCCCGAGGCCGAGCCCGGCAAAAAGTGTACTTGAGAATTTCAATTTCGTTTATTGGCGTTTACATTATGTCAATAATGTTGATTTTTGGTTTGTAATAAGCTATGCCAATTACAAATAACAGAAATGAAAAAAGATTTTATAATTACAATCATGGGTATATAATATATGATCTTGAGTGCGTTACCATTTTTGACTATGGTTTTCTTGTATGTACTAGTCGGGTATAGCGAGAAGAAGCGATCACAATTCATTCACCCCGTAGTACGCTTAATTGGATTCAATCAAGTTACAGACAAATATCTGCCTGCACAGCGTTCATATCTCACTCAGTTATCAGAAGATTGGATTTCCTCTTTGCTATAAGTTTCGTGTGCTATATACACGTTGGACACAAAACCACAAACATCTATAAAGGCCGTGTACGTGCAGGCGACACGATCGCGTGAGTCTGGCGACTTCCATTGGCAGTGGCAACACACGTTACAAGTTACCAGGGACGTGGCTAGAGGATTTCCGTTCGGGGGGTGTCCACCTTGGGAAATTTCAGATATTTTACATATTTAACTCCATACAAAAGCACACGGCTACTGACAAGAGACCACGACACACCGGGCTTATACCATGGCTGTTCGGCCCGGTGTGAGAACATTTTTTAATTTGAACAAGAAAATCTCAAATCCTAGCATCTAGACTGGCCTCAACTGAAGCTTTCCTATAGTGTTGGAAATTTCAAACCTCATACTCCCCCTCAGGTTGGAAATTGTCCAACTGATGACCATTTCAGTCCACAAATTTGACCAATTATAGTAAAATATTGTTAAACTTATTAGCATTTTTGTATTGGCCACGGGGGAGAGACAATGACACACCGGACCGACCATGATTCGGCCCGGTGTGCGAAAATTTTGTAATCTGAACAAGAAAATCGCAAAATCCTAGCATCTAGACTAGCCTCAAGCCCTCCTAGAGTTGGAATTTTCCAACCTGACACTCCACTTAGGTTGGAAATTTTACAACTGATGACAATTCCAATGACAATGTTGACCAAATGAATGACAATATTGTTTTCTTAAATTAACTAGCAGTTTTTGACTGGCCATGGCGGAGGGACCAGGACACAAGCTTTCCAAGTGTTGGAAATTTCCAACCTGTCATGCACCCCCTGAGGTTGGAAAAATTCCAACTGATGACCATTTCAGTCGAAAATATTTACCAAAAATAAGAAAATATGCAAATATTGGTCCAAAAACAATTAATTCCCCCCAAGAAATTGTTTGAAAATCAAACTACAAAAACATTTTCAACCTACTGTTGGTGTGAAATTTCCAACCTATGTATTGGCAGGTATGAAATATCCAACAGTTGAAAAAAAAACCCTGTCGCCACGTCTCTGCAAGTTACACGTACGTGTGGCTGAACCTCGATATTTATTCGTTGAGACCCATGTCAAAAATTCAAACCAGGTATATCCGTTAATAACCAAAATTCGGACCCAACTCGGTGATTCTGTAATTTTAAGCCCAGGGATACTTCCACTCTCAAAGCTCCATCCAACTCGAAATCAGAGAATATAGCATAGAACAATATAATGAAACTTTGCGTTTTAGCCTATTTTAACCCGATAACTGTCCTGCTTACTCGGGAAATTCGAGAAACAAAAGTGTGGGGTTAGGGATGTGGCTAGAGGGGGGGGCGGTGTGGGGGGGGGGGGTGTCTCACCCCCAACAGAGAGCTATATTTTCAATAGTTGGAAATTTCATACCTGCCACAACGAAATTTCACACCAACAATAGGTTGAAAATGTTCTTGTAGTTTGTTTACAAAACAATTTATTGGGGGGAATTTATTGTTTTTCGACCAATATTCGCATATGTTCCTATTTTTTGTCAAAAATGTTGACAGAAATGGTCATCAGTTGGAAATTTTCCAACCTTAGGGGGGTGACAGGTTGGAAATTTCTAACACTTGGAAAGCTTGTGTCCTGGTCCCTCTCCCGTGGCCAGTCAAAAACTTCTAGTTAATTTAAGAAAACAATATTGTCATACAATTGGTCAACATTGTCATTGGAATTGTCATCAGTTTTCCAACTTAAGTGGGGGTGTAGTGTTTGAAATTTCCAACAGTAGGAAGGCTTGAGGCTAGTCTAGATGTTAGGATTTTGCGATTTTCTTGTTCAGATTAAAAAAATTTCGCACACCGGGCCGAACCATGGTAGGCCCCGTGTGTCATTGCCCCATCCACATGGCCAATACAAAACTGCTAATTAGTTTAGCAAAACAATATTTTACTACATTTAGTCAAACTTGTAGACATAAATGGTCATCAGTTGAAGAATTTTCCAACCTGAGGGGGAGCATGAGGTTTGAAATTTCCAACACTAGGAAAGCTTCAGTTGAGGCCAGTCTAGATGCTAGGATTTGCGATTTTCTTGTATAGTTTTCAAAATTTTCTCACACCGGGCCGAACAACCATGGTCGGCCCGGTGTTTCCTGGTCTGTTGTCGATAGCTGTGTGCATTTGTCTGGAATTAGACCACTAGCTGTTTTTTTGGGGGGGCAATTTTCAGGTTAAATATCTTAATGTTCTCATACCGGGAACATAGCAGCATGGCTTATGAATATATAGGAAATTAGGCCTGAGCATGAGGTACAAGGGGGGGGGGGTGCAAATGGAATTATGCAAAAAGTTGTGTTGGTGTGATTCCGACTCAAGGGGTGGGGGTGCAGTTGGAATTTCCCAAGGTGGACACCCCCCCCCAACGGAGACCCTCTCGCCACATCCCTGTGTGGGGTGCAAAATGAGTCCAGAGATTGATTATATCAAGCAGAAATCTCAGCTCTGTTGTCACATTTTATATGAACACATTCTGGCGGTATTATACCAGCGAAGTATGGAAATACGAAATCCATTTACAGGATTAAGGATACAATGAATTGGAAGTTAGCTTCTTCTGCCATAGGGAAGCTGTAGAATTAATTAACTTTCACCAGATAAGTATCCTTGTATTATGTATATAATTAAGTACATAATAAGCTCTATCGATTAACACGAGAAAGCGCGGATACTCTGGCTTTTCGGCCATTGATTTGTATTTTAGAAAAAGAAGAACGAATCTCTTGAATCGGGATGATAATTGATTTGGAGATTACGACTCAGTTGTCTGTTGGCGGAAATAAAAGATCGACGCATGAGCAGAGAGACCAAGACGAGGTTATGTTTGAAGCATCGGGCGCGGTTCATACACCGAAGTATCCACCGTTGCTGTCTGCGGACGTCACAGGACGTTAATTCATATATTCGGGTAAGCTTTCGAACATTGCTATCATTTACTAATATATATTGAACTTGATTACATTTGCGTTCGACCAGGTGGTGGGGAGGGGGAATACAAAATTTGCAGGAAGCTATACCGGGGTGGGTGGGTGGTCTGAGAGGCAAAAAAACAACGCATTTTTTACAATCATGCAATATTTTTACTAAATACCTTTGAGCTCATATTTGTATCAGTTTAAAACATATTATAACTTCAAAAACACCTTATTTATGTTACTGGGACCTCGTATGGGCCTCAGTGGAGGTGACATTAAGCTGGCATGTTGCATATGGGACGGTCAGGTGGAAACTACCTTCCCGACACCCTTCGGATAGACGCTTCGTGAAAAGTTGAACTGAAATATATAAACTTGTCCTCATGTAACTGAGACATTTAAGCCTAGATCCTTCTGTGCATGAAAAAAGAGCGAGCAACTGTCTCATACATTAATGTGACTATCAATGGCTAGAAAATAACTGTCGTTAGCGCATCAAGCTAATCATAAATTATCTGTTTATTAAGTCAGACGATCGGTTTCTCTCACATCATCTAAAGTATCCAAGTCTGGCATAGTGACTGCTTGTCATTCAGTACAATAAAACCATAATCAGAAATGGTAACGCCCTCAAGATCATATTATTAGCCATAAATATAAATTATAATATAAAATATATTGGTTACATAAATGCACCGCCTCAGAATTCCGTTAAAACAACTAATCCTTCAAATTATAAAAAAAAACTACGGCTTATGACTGCAGGTTTCTCATTCACCACACCAGAAAGCTTCTAATGCGGATCAAAAATCGGAGGCATTGTGTCCCCCCCCCCCACAAGAGTGCATAGCCCAGCCATTGTTCATACCTAAACATCAAAAGCAATTAACGCTGTCATAATAGTTACGTGCTGCAACTATAAGACATCCAGCGAATACATACCCCACGAAAACACGAAGTGTGTTGTTCTGCGAGAAATCCCATCGCTATAGCTCAATTTTACACTGCCAGATTTGCCTTCCTACCAGTGTACACGCTGGACCGAAAAAAACTTTAGCCAAAAGTTTAGCCAAATGAAAATTTTATTAGCCAAATGAAAAAAAATTTAGCCAAATGTTTTTTGGCCAAATTAAAAAAAACTTTGGCCAAATTAAATCATCATTTTCTGGTCGGTTCACAATTGATGACAAAAACGTAAAATCTAACAGACACAGGTAAAATACACAATAATTTAAATAATTTTTATGAACTAGAAGTATTTTTATATATATCATTTATTAAAAATTTATTAATCTTTATGTGAAAGAGTGATTTGGGGGGGGGGGGGGGTAACCCGGGATTGTCCTTCTTAATGTTATTATTTTTTTGTTTTATATAAATATTTTTTTTTAAATCATTAAATATTTATCCTTGCGAAAATATCTAAGTGACATCTGGAAACTAATAACTTAATATTGTTACGCCATTATCAAATTACAATCTGTCATAAAAGCATGCATATTATTTTGACTGTATCGGTATTGACGACAAATAGCCACAAAATATCTGTCGTGATTCACATTTGGCTGATTAAGCTATTGTCATACACTTGGTGCTCATAAACCTCGACCGTCATAAATACAATGTCATCATAAACATGCATTGTGCGGGAATCCCGTGAGTGACCAGACAGACAATGGGGGATTACGGGATTAAATGTAAAATAATAACCTTTTGCTGTTTCGTGCAGAGTGACGTAATCTTTCTCCAGATTAAAACAGCCTGTTACGAACAAATTGCTTATATACCAGCGTCAATGCACACTTTACAAAATATTGCTTTCTTCACATTGTCATGATTCAACCACGGTCGGTTTAATGTCCATGCGTCTTTGAATGTCCGTCTTGTGAAAACTAAAGATGATTGCATATCACTTTGTGATCGCTTGGTTGATAGAGTTGTCGATCGGGTTTCCCTTTGTACTGTCCGCGATCGGGTTTCCCTTTGTACAGTCTGCAATATATTCCCACTTACGATATTTTCGGACTAGATCGTTCATATCACAGAATTGAAAACCCACTTGCCAAAATTTATGTTAGATTTGGAATAAAAATATGTTTACTGTACACTAATTGCTAAAGCTTACCTTTTGCTGTTACGGAACGATATTTCATAAGTACGAAAATAATTAAATACTTTCGTCACCTAACTTCGTCTTGAATGACGATCTATTGAGCGCTTTTATTAATTAGCTTTCTGACTCCATGCTTTCAGTCTCCATTTGGGGTAAAAAAAAATTTAGCCAAAAGTTTAGCCAAATGAAATTTTTATTAGCCAAATTCGAAAAACATTAGCCATTGGCTAATTTGGCTACCGACAGCGTGAACACTGCTTCCTACAATATCCTAAAACAATAAAGCTTCTCAAATCATCGGCATAGTCACCAGAACTTTCACGAACTTGGACATCGACACTTTCTAATCGCTCTACATAAGCATGGTCAGACCTATCATCGAATACTGTAACTCTGCATGGAGCCCACATCACAAATATCAATTGTGTTAGAGAAATACAAAGAAAAGCAATGAAACTAGTTCGTCAAATCAAAACTCTATGCTACCGAGACCGAATGATAAGACTCAATCTGCTGTATTTAAAATATCGAATATTTAGAGGCGATCTAATCGAGGTATATAAACTGTTGAATGGTCATTACAATATGCCTGTGACCTATTAGAAAGACATTCATCAGGAAGAACAATGTGGACATAATAAAAAGCTACAGATGCCCATTGTTAACAAGGCCATAGGAAAATATTTCTTCACGCAGAGGGTTGTAAATAGCTGGACCTCTCTGCCAGACTTCGCTGTTGAGGCTCCAACACTCGATCAATTCAAAATATACATAGACTCATTCTTCTATTATATAAAATACGAATTCGACGACAAGTAATATGTTCAAGTGACTCACAAGTAAATATCGAATGACGATACACATATTTGTAAACAAGCATTGCAAATAATGTTATTGGGACGAAAAGTAGCAAGACTTGTTCCGTATTATTATTATGATGATGATGATGGTTATGATGGTGATTATGATATGATTGATAGAACAAACCACTATTATGATGATCGTGTCGTTATTTGTTTAAAATACGTATCTGTTGACATATATACGCACCCGTTCCCTAATTAAAATCAACATATTTCGACAATTTTAGGGGACTTCCGCGAATTTGGGGAACTCCGCAAATAGACGTCCTCAAATAACGACCTACTGCGAATTGTCACAACCGGAAAAACACATTATCTATTTCTAAAATGCCCAGCGAACCACAGCTTTCTAAAAATCTGTACCACAGTATACACCAGAGGGGCGTTAATAATAGAAGTTACTCCAGCAGACTAACAACAGTGGTATGGAATAATGCTAGATAATGGACTGGTTGAAAGACTAATCAGGAAATAGTGCGTGTTTATTTCGTCTGAAAATATGATTTGTAGCATTAAATTAAAGACTATGAGGCAGGGTTTGCGCTCGCCCCAAATTCCCACTTCCAACACTTTGGCGAATTGCATTATTGTTTTTTAGCGACTCTATATTTTCTGTTGTCACTTTTTTCTGACCAATATTTTTGGTGCCACTTTTGAATAGAGTATTTCCAAAAACAAAACAAGCAAATTGCCTATTATTATATGTATATATTTATTTTAACAATGATGTGCAACATTTTAACAAGAAGTACAAAGTAATCATAACAGTTAAGAAAAACAACATTACAACATTAATAGTAAGTTGCTCGGTTTAGGCTAGGGTAGCGTACGAAGATGTCGAATCAACCACTTAAATTGGACTATCGGTATTATGTTTGAATGTCCAAAGAAATTAGCAACTTTCTTCATTTAGAAGGATGTTGTGTGTCTCACGCATTGTTGTCGAAATCACAGTAGAAGGCCGAAAGCTTCAAGAAATAGCATTTTCAGACGGGAGTTTTTCTTGTACATACTTCTTTCTTCTGAAAATGTATTTGCAATACTGAATAGTACTATTATTAAAGGGCATCCCAGCAAATAGATGACTCACCGAAAAGATCATATAAATAATTTTTCGTCTATACATGTTGTAAACGAAGAGTTACCGACATAAGCTGGATCCCAATCAACAATGAAAACAACACACTGCTAGAATATCGGATATTATAAAACACAAATAATGAATTACAAAACTATAGTAATTCACAAAGAAATGCTTTTGTTATATTCTATGCTATTGCATGAATTGTGGTATTCCGCCCTCTATGGGTGTTTACTGCTTCGCTGTTTTGCCCGTGTCAGTGGGGATATCTCACAGGACAACACATTTCGAGTTATCTTGATGTATCTTCGCGGATGTCACATTGTTGCAGTATGTAACTTTTATGACCGCGTTAATTGATTTCGATGTTTAAGTATGAACAGTGACTGGGCCACTGTTGAAGATATTTTTTGCGGGAACACAATGCATAAAAATATAACAGTTAACTTTGCTGATGGTGTATGTCTCAGTTGGAATGTACAATAATATTCCAATTGATTTTAGGTCCGCATTTAGAGGCTTTCTGGTGTGATGAATGAGAAACATGCAGTAATAAGCCGTAGTTTTTGTAATAACTTGAAGAATTAGTTGTTTTAACGGAATTTTGAGGTGGTGCATTCATGAAACCAATATATTTTATATTATAATTTATATATATGCCTAATAATATGATCTTGAGGGCGTTAACATTTCTGACTATGGTTTTCTTGTATAGTATATTGCCCTGATTAAAAAAAAGCAGACGGCAGGACTGCCATGCATGTATTCTGAAGTCTTCTGCCTCTCTATGTTTAATTCTCTTCAGAGCTATGGCGATGATTATAACCAACGACTTCGTGAAAGCAGTTATGTTTTGGACATTCTCGATCTACGCATGCGTGATAGGATTCATGTATATCATCCTTAACTTGAATGATGGTGGAACTACGTCACCTATGCCCAATCAGGGTGTGTATATGGACCCGATGTTTGCAGAAATAGCCCACAACGACGAGTACCAACAGTGGCTCCGGGCGATTCAATCTGAACACTTGGACATACCGCTTAATGCATTCTCAGAAGATCTTCTCGGAATGGTAAGTATAAACGCATATAGGCAGGGACGTGGCTAGAGGGTCTCCGTTCGGGGGGAGGGGTGTCCACCTTGACAATTCCGACTGCACCCTCCCCCCTTGAATCATACCAGAGACAAGGTTTTGCATAATTCCATTTGCACCCCCCCCCCCCCCGAATAAAACCGAAACACCCACTGAATCAGACAAAAGTTTTTGCATAATTTCATTCCCTCCTTGCATCTAAGTGTTCACAGGCCTTAATAGCCTATTTATAAACCATGGTTCTATCTACCCGGTATGATAATATTCATATATTTTGAACTGAAAATTGCACAAATCCTAACATCTGGTGATCTAAATCCAGACAAATGCACACGACTACGGGCCATAGACCAGGACACACCGGGCCGACCATGGTTGTTCGGCCCGGTGTGAGAAAATTTTGAAAACTAAACAAGAAAATCGCAAAATCCTAGCATCTGGACTGACCTCAAGCTTTCCTAGTATTGAAAATTTCAAACCTCATACTCACCCTTAGTTTGGAATTTTTCAGTCAAACATTTAAACCAAATGTAGTAAAATATTGTTTTCTTAAACTCATTAGCAGTTTTTTATTGGCCACGGGGAGGGACCAGGACACACCGGGCCGACCATGGTTCGGCCCGGTTTGAGAAAATTTTGAATCTGAACAAGAAAATCGCAAAATCCTAGCCTCTAGACTAGCCTTATATTAAGCATTCGTATAGTTGGAAATTTCCAACTGATGACAATTCCAGTGACAATTTTGACCATATTATTTTCTTAACTCGTTTGGGACGTGATTCTTTTGAGAAAACATTACTCACAGACGAGATTGTTTGCAGAAATGCTCATTTTTATATAATTTTATAGCAATTTATGCGTTTATTCAATGTTGGGTCAGACCATTTGCCATGGCAGAATTCTCCGCGTGACAACTCATACAATATGAGTGATCATCCGTAGTCTATAAATTTTCTAGAAATTTTGGGTAGATACCAACAAATTGCGACCGGTTACCATAGCAACATATTTTCGGAAATGTATGCGTTCGGGGCTGTAATTTCGCTATATGACGATACCTTTGCGACATTTTGAATCAAATATAAATTATTTCCAAAGTTAAATGATCCAGGAATATTTTGCCAACATCTGGAACTAGCCTTGCTCAAAAATCACCCATCACCGACAGAGGGCGCCATTCAAAATGGCCGCCAAACCCCCGTTTTCTAACGTTAAAATGCTTACTTTCATATCATTTTATAGCACTGTATGCGTTAATTTAATGCTGGGTCAGACCATTTGACATGACAGAATTATCCACATGACAGCTGATAATATATGGGTGATCATCCGTGATCTATAAATCTTCCAAAATTTTTATTTGGGTTTATTCCACCAAATTGCGACTGGTTGACATGGCAACCGATTTTCGGAAAATTTTGCGTTTGGGGGGCTGTAATTTCGCTATACGAGATGTCTGCGTGCGAAATTTTTAATCAAATGTAATTAATTTCCAAAAAATTGGATCCAGGAATATACTTAAATTGCTCTCGCTTCTTGTTCCTTCTGCCAAAGGGGTCAAGATTCACCTGCCATGGTGATTGACAACCGAAAAAATTGTCTACGCGTCTACGGCTTAGGCTACTGGGCGCCGCCATTTTGGAACAATGACGTCACGAATCACGGCACGCGACCCCCACGTGACGCCAAAAATAGGTTACATCTACATGGACCCCTCACTGAGTGATCGGCCTATATTGAATACATGATACTATGCGAAAAAACATTTAAATATAAAAAATTAATTCGCTGATAACATGTGCATGAAGTGGGAAACGGATATATCCGTTTCCCGTCCTGTAGGTAATGTTTTGGGAAACGGATATATCCGTTTCCCGTCCTAAACGAGTTAAATTAACTAGAAGTTTTTGACTGGCCAAGGGGAGGGACCAGGACACAAGCTTTCCAAGTGTTGGAAATTTCTAACCTGACACCCCCTAAGGTTGGAAAACTTCTAACTGATTGCCATTTCAGTCGAAAAAATTTACCAAAAGAAGGAAAATATGCAAATATTGGTCCAAAAACAATTAATTCCCCCCAATAAATTGTTTGAAAATCAAACTACAAGAACAATTTCAACCTATTGTTGGTGTGAAATTTCCAACTAATGTTGTGTCAGGTATGAAATTTCCAACTGTTGAAATTTTTTACCAAAGTTGGGAGACACCCCCCCCCCCCCCCAACCCCCCCCCCCCCTGTCGCCATGTCTCTGCATATACGGTGTATTCGACCCCAAGTTCATGTGAGCTTGCGAACGGCTTATCGCCAGGATGAGAACTGTAGCATGCAACGATGTCAAAACAGAGAACGAACCCAGAGCAACAAAAGAAACAGTCATGTTCGTGAGTTATTACGCCCTATACTATGGGTGTTTACTGCTACGCTAATCTAGCCTTGCCAATGGGGCGAAGGGGATATCTCGCACGACAACACATTTTTGGTTTCACGCGATGCGAGTTATTTTAGGAAATTGTAGTAAGGCTGATCTGGCCTTGTCAATGGAGCTGTAGCGATTGGGATATCTCGCAGGACAACACATTTCGGGTTTTTCGTGGATTTATCTTTGCGGATGTCTCGTTGTTGCAGTATGTTTAGGTATGAACAATGGCTGGGTCACTCATGAACATTTTATTGCGGGAACACGATGCATAATATAACAGCTAACTTTGCCGATGACGTATGTCTCAGTTGGAACGTATTCCGTATTCCACCCTCTGTGTTAAGTGGTATTCCGTATTCCAGGGGGGTAGGGGGTGGGGGCCTCTGAATGAGAAACCTTCAGTGATAAGCCGTAGTTGTTGTACTAATTGGAAGGATTAGTTGTTTTAACGGAATTCTGAGGTGGTGCATTCATGAAGCCAATATATTTTATATAATAATTATATATTATATATATGTCTAATAATAAGATCTTGAGGGCGTTATCATTTCTGACTATGGTTTACTTGTTATTTTTATTCCCCGTTACGACCGTGTTGCATGGTCTCGCTGCTTGAATTATCGGGTAGTGATGGATCTTAGTGAACCCATTAGTCATTCGAAAACCCACAATAATGCAAATTAGAACAACCAGTTGGCCGTTGAAGGTGGTGATGGACTCGATTGCATGTGAATAGAACGGCTGCATGACTGACTGAAACACGTAGGGTTGCTGTACCCAACGCTGCTTGCAATGCTACTCCTGGTTGGCCACTATCATGTGTTGACATGAATAATGCTTTGTTGTCGTTTGTCGTTTCATCCGCTGGACCACAATACGATATAGTTAGACTTATTAGTCGAGAAAAGACATATATGTAAAAATTATTGGAAGATCAATCCACTTCCATGGACGTCTTGTGTAGTTAAATTTCTCGGTGCTTCTTCCTATTTTATCCAGAAAGTAAGCATGACATAATAAGGTTTAATGTGTCTTTAATTTGCTGTTGGACTATTCAGTGTGCCACTATAAACCTATTTCTCTGTCCGAATAACTCCATATGTTGTTTTATTAATCTCCCACAGAAGCCAATAAAGTTTCTGGAAAACTACAAGAATCCGTGTTTCACAGACGAATCGGGCAATCTCCAGTGTTTGCCATATTTCCAACTCATCGGAAACGAGAAATGCGGAACCACCGACCTCTTCAACCGTCTACTATACCACCATCAGATTGTGCCCAATGACGGAGAACTAGGCAAAGAGACATACTTCTGGTCATGGACAAGGGCAGGTACGCCGGTGGATATAGTTAGTAGATGCACATGGGGATAAGCAAACCGTTTCCCTCTCAGGCATGTAGATAGGCGGGCCACCTTATTATACTAATTACCATGCCTTACTATGGTAGAATTATAGGAAGCACTGGTTTATATTAGTATAAGGCTGTGATTTCTATTTACCACGCATAACTATGCCATGCTTTTCATGGAAAACAATTATAGGATGAGTAGCTCCAATCATGTGATAGTTAACCAATGCTTTCTAATGTATAGTAACCATGGGAGGACCATGGTTATCATTTCACACGTACGAATTTACCATGGGTTGCTGGCCATTGGATTGTCGGAGTGCGCAGTTGCCCAACTTACCACAGTAAAACACTGGTTTTACTAGAGTAACCATCGTCATCAAGAGTCATTTGCCGTGTACGAATTTAGTCTATCAATGAAAAGCACTATATACATGTTATAGCCCTGAAAAACTTCATTCCACTACAGCCTAACAGCGACAGTTATAAATGGGAACATGTCTCTATTCCGAAGGTTCGCTATTCCGAAGGTTCACTAATCCGAAGGTTCACTAATCCGAAGGTTCACTATTCCGACGGTTCACTATTCCGAAGGTTCACTATTCCGAAGGTTCGCTATTCCGAAGGTTTTTGTTATTTTAAAAGTTAATTCTATATTCTAAAGTATTGAGAGGGTTCTTTAGTACGAAGACTCTTTTTATGAAGGAAATAACTTAAAACATTAAAAAAATTAATGTGATTTTTGTTTTCGTGGGTTTCCTTGAGATTTAACCCTTTTATATTTGGCGAGTAGAACGACATATATGTCGTCTATCGGATGAGGACTAAAACGACATATATGTCGTTTTAGGAAGTGTTATTTTACGTAGACATAACTTCAATAAATCATCTGATTTATAAATGATTTACATAGGAGTTATTTTGATTAATATAATGTCCCAAATGCTAAAGGCGACTATAACAGTGGGGCTCTTACGGTCAATCAATACTGGAGCGCTATACCTTACTGTATAGCAGAATACCGCTGAATGGACCTGACTGCAATTCTGACTTTGTTTTGATTTTAATGTTGATGTTTCTTTCAAGTACAGATTGCCAGTTCGGGTAGAATGCATCTCTAACTCGTAGTTTATTTCAGTCATTGTGTTTTCAACTTTCTATAATATTAAAATGATAAACTGATACTGTCTTCTTGCTATTAATAACCGACATCTGGGACAAATTAGATATTAGATTGGGGTGTATAAATGTACGGGGGGGGGGCAAATTTTGATTCATTTCTGGCTAAAAACTCCCATAATAGAAAACCTTCGGAATAGCGAACCTTCGGAATAGTGAACCTTCGGACTGGTGAACCTTCGGATTAGTGAACCTTCGGATTAGTGAACCTTCGGAATAGCGAACATTCGGAATAGAGAACCCTACCCGTTATAAATATAGCTTCATCTATAGAACGGCAAATGACTGGAACAATTTGAAAAGTGGCCATATCTCTTGGAGATGACTGATTATGATTCCTTCTTGAAAAATCTGCTAGTTCACTTTAAATTCATTGACACATCATCATGTAGTTGACTTTATATTATTATAATTATTAGTCCACACACTCGTTCGATGGGCCTTAGGGCCTTTTACGAGTATATCATATAACTGTAAATGTAAAAATGATTCATACGTGATTTCTTACAAAACCTGCTTTCGAGCGAGTTAGTCTGTCGTTTGAAATACACCAATTTTTATTTCAAACAGGATTTTTCTTCAAACAAGATATTTCATACTTCAAGCTATCAACATATGCGCAGTATTTTGAAAAAGCTACGAAAAAAATTGCCGCAAAAGAAGAGAAGCGATACGGAGAAATAAACCACCCACTTGTAGTTGGTAAGATGATTTTTAACTATTATGTCCATACCCTAAATATTGCATCAGTTATTGCTGTTTCGAGACCAATTCAGACTGAAAAATTCTTCAGAAATCTGTTTCTTCTAGTTTCCCAAATGTTGCAGCAGATATCATTGTTTGGAATAAACATTGTTTTTTATTCCCATAAAAAAATAGTATTGCATAGAACAGATATTACCATGTGTGAGTACATAGTAATACAAATTAAGGTAACTATCAAGTATTTGTTCTATAACTGATACGAAGGGAGAAGACAGTAAGAACATAGCTTTTCTGTGAGTCGTTCTTCCTGTGTGTATCTTGGGCCCGCCAAATGTTATTGTGCAGGTCATTGTTAAATTCAGGGCTCGACAGAAGCTAGGCAACAAGCCATATTTCCGACTAAATCCTGAAAAGTTACCCATAATTCTGCTGTGGTTAAAGGCACGTGCGGCCTTAATTGTCGAAAATATTCATATTTGTTCCAAACACCGTAAACAGAAAAACATTAAAACGCATACAGTTCCGTTCATATATACCATGACCATCGCGTAAACAGCATGTTATCATAAAGACCTACTATATTTTACCTAAGCAAGAGCCTGATTGTGTTACAGAAGACAGCACAATGCTACTGGCTAATCACACACAAATGGCATAAACGCTCTTTATTAGTTCCATATCAGGTATTCACCAACAAAGAACGCTCTTTATGTTTACCATCATAATATAAACAAACACCAGAAAAGTAACTTTTTATGCTCTTGTTTACATAACAATGGTCAAACATGTGACCATAACATACTGTTTATGCGATATTTCTTATTTGTATACGTACAAAGTATATCTACATTTTGATGTTCTTTCTGTTTGTGGCGGTTTTTGACGGGTGGATATATTTTCACAGGATAACCACCGCCAAGGCCAACCGTGTCTTTAAGAAGTCGATTACTTAGAGCATTACTGTATATGGACAATCGCGTAAATGTAGATGGAATCCTACCAACGGTACGGTATTACCTGGTTATGGATTGAAAGCCACAATGTTTTTCGATTCTTTTTAAGATGAGGTGACCATTTTTCACCATTGTAGGAAATCTCAGTTCCCCAAGCTAGGAATCCAATAGAGAAGATGCAACTATTTTTTTACATTTAAAGTGGACATCGTTTCTTAAAGGCCCACTTAATTTTCGAGTCACCGATTATTTATTATGCCTTGATATATGGTTTTAATAACAATCTATGCCATAAAATATGTTTAAAATACTATAGTTCATCGCCATTATGAACGTCTGTGTCTCAGAAGGTGCACATAGAGTATTACAAAATAGCTGAGATCATAAAATCTTTTTCCCCGTTATGACTCCCAGAATGCAACATAATTCAAATTATAGTTTATTTTCAATGGAAGGGGAATAACTCTGTATCTAAATATATATAGTTCCATCGAAAATAATAGACTTTGTGTAGAAACTTCAGCACAGAACAGACGTCGGGTACTCAACCAAACAAACATGTTCACAGTTATTACATCGCATAAGTTGGAGCTTCCTCTTACAAATGGTATATAATATAGAATATGTTTGGTATAATGTGATCGGGGGTTCGAAAATTAAGTGGGCCTTTATCTATAGCTGTTGAATTTCATATCTCAGAAATAGGCGACACATATTTTTCAACAGAAAACAAATATTACTAAAATCGTCATAAAAATCACAAAACCATAAAGATAACTTAGTGATCTATAGTACACACATTGGTGTATTAGTTCAACTAGATTCACGTTGTTCAAGAAAATTAATATTCTTTTGAACACCAGAAAGAGTCAATTTGATTTAATAGATCAAAATTTTTTGAAATTGATTAGTATCTTTTCCCCCGCAAAAAATAAACCAAATACGTGTACTGGATAAATGCTCTTTCCACAAGTTTGGGGTTTTGGTTTCAATTATGGAAGATTAAGTTTCTGAAAAATATTTCATGACCGTCAATTTTGAAATGACCACATCTGTGCTACCCTAATGTACAAAATTAATGTTCTATATCCATCGATTTTACTATCAAAACTCACATGGCCCTCATTTAGCTTAGTTGTTAAGGTAAATCGTGCGCGTATCAAGCTATTATAAGACATCTGGCAACAGCTATATGGTTCTAATCCCGACAATGTTTGATTGGTGCTAGACGCAATGAGTATGCGGTTTCTGGCATCTATCGAAAGTTTGTCATTTGATTAAAGGCCCACTTAATTTTCAAACCCCCAGATTACTTTATATAAAACATATGCCATATTATATACCATTTGAAAGAGGAAGCTCCAAAACATTGTATTATCAACTTATCCGGTGTAATAAACTGTGGACATGTTGTTTTTTGTTGAGTTGCCAACGCGTTTTGTCACCAAGATTGAAGTAAAAATCAGTATTATTTTCAATGCAGGGCGGAATAACTCTGTATATTAAAGATAGAATTCTTCCTATTTCATTGAAAATGTTTGAATTATGTTGCATTCTGGGTGCCAGAAGGGGGAAATCTTAAGCATTTTTATATTTCTGTTGGCAACTTTATGAGACACAGATGTTTCAAATAGTGATGAACTATAGTATTTTAATTATATTTTATGGCATAGATTGTTATTAAAACCGTATATCAAGTCACTATAAAACAAATAATCGGCGACTCGAAAATTAAGTGGGCCTTTAACGTGAGTTGGTGATTTATAACTGATAGTATGCGGCCGTACTTCGGTTCCAAATAAGCATATGGCGCGGATTAAGATTACACGGTGGACTGTTCTGTTCAAATTAATAAAAATATGGTGCGGAATAACAGTACAGGATGACAATTTCCTATGTGGAGGCCAGTCAGTCTGCTCGCTATACATGCAATCATATATTGCTTCAACTGAAATATATGAAGTGTATATGTCCATGATCTATACTTTTTGAAAATTGAGAACATTTCAGAGTAAGCAACACTATCAATTTGTATGATAAATCACAAGGGGGAGAAAGCTCGAAATGCATTTGGATGAGATTCAGAACATGGTATAGGAGTTACCAATCATATTTCCAGCAACATGCCTGACTTGAGTTATGACTCAAGAAATTCTGGTAGGTCTGAATCGAAGTATAGATGGTCTGGTGCTCACAATTTTGAAATAAACATACTTTCCCACATAAGCGCCATATCGTGTGGCAAAATTTCAAAAATTAATAAACATACGGGTATTGTTATTTTGACCACAATAGTATATTTGGAAAGCGACATAGAACTAACCAACAAGTTGTGAAAAGCACACCATCTATCATATTCCTCATAGATTCTCAAAATCTTTTTTCTCAGTCACAATATATTTCATTGTGTCTTATTATGAAATATCCTTTCTTTTGATGTTTAATTCGAGAGTATCAAACGAAGGGAAGTGGATATATCGTATCGAATACTAGCAAACCTACCGACAAAAAGTGGTCGTCAGTTTCCTTGTCCGGTAAGTAGTGCACGATTATACACGGATACCAATTATATTATTAGATCACAATTGCCGAACTTGCGAATTCCCCGTGGGATATGTCGACTCGCTTAAATAGACATCGTCAAATTATGTATCAAACGAAAGAAAATGTTATACCCTATGACATACACTGGGGTATAATTACAACTATACTTTCGCTCTCGCTTAAATACGTGCATTTGATTGGTCAATGCCCTTAGATAGGGCATACGCTTGGTAGCGACAAACTCTATCAGCGGAGGGAAATGTCGTTTCCCGCGTCACAACGCGCAGTGATACTTTAAGAAATTGGGCGAAATGCACCAACGGTCGCCCCGCATCATGACGCCATTTCCTAAAAGCGTCCATAGTTACCATACCGTGAAAATAAAATTAACGAATTAGACAGATCAGTGAAACTATGAAATGCGACAATTTAGTTGGGGATGAAGGAATGTTTTACATAACTATTCCACCATTAGTATTAGCATTTATTCAATTTCGTGCCAATACTAATATGACATGACAGTGGTCATGAGAGCATACTAGAATGCACCTTTGTAGCGATTGTTTACTTTTCGAGTTTGTCACCGGAGACCGCAAATTCGGTGGGGAAGTTTGGGAACATAGTGCACCGCTTCGGAATTGCTATCGAATCGGATTGTTTTTATGACAATAGATGTTCTAGAATCGTTTTAAATAAGTGAAATTTACACCAGCAAGTACAGTTTAACAGTTTATGGGTGTGGTGTCTTGCTTTAGTATAGTTGGAAAGATGGAAACAGAGATCGAGTTCTGTGTGTTCATCTCGAACTTCCGGTCAATCGCCCAATTTATTCTCGACCTAATTTTCCGTTAAAAGGCAACTGAAGACCAGACATAAGTATCACTTGATAAGTTTGACTATTTTAGTGTTTTAATATAGGTTCTTTTAAAAAAAAACTAGTTTAATGATCCAACTAATATGCCGATTGTCGTAATTATAAGCAATCAACGTCGTTTTCGATGCATCTGTATGCACTCAGTATGTAATTCGGCATCAGATACTTCTATACGCCGACAGATGCATCGAAAACGACGTTGGTTGCATAATATTTTGTCTGTGTTGACAATTATTTTAGAACTATTGAAGATATTAGGCGGACAGGGAGACTGGCGACCCTTTTTACTCCCAAATTTCCAGTAGATATTGCAAGTTTTCGGTACGATGTCTCGGCTTCCCTTCGTTTGATATTATGGAATTATACATAAAAAGAAAGGAAATTTCATGGTCACTCAATATGATACACTAAAATATATTGTGACTGATTTGATTGAAATTCTATCAGTAATATGATAGATGGTGTGATTTTCCCAAAATACGACTTGTGAACCTTGTCACTGGTATAGTATATATTGGTATATCTGCTATTTTCCCCAAGAGCCTGTGCTTTTAAATATGTCCTAGTATGCACAAGTAACACTAATAATAATCAGCTGGCACAACTTGAGTTGCAGCTATTCCATGCAGCTATAGTTTGCAATCTAGACATACTAAATAGGGATTTTGAATGACCTAAAATATTTGATTAAAATATAAATCCTTTTAAATTTGATGATACACATACAATACAAATACTTTTTCCAGTTGATGGATTTGATTACAATTACTAATTATGTGACAAACGGAACACTTATCATGCCCATTTGAGCGAAATTGCAGCAGGCAGGAATGGACTCAAGGGACAGGGGACCTCACTTGAGTCTGATCATAACCACATACTAACCATGGGAATAGCAGCATGTGTGTGAACTGGTCCGAACAAGAGTTCAAATGCGATGAGCGGTAAAGTCTTATCCGTTCAGACATGAAGCCAGAACTTGTCTTTTTAAACGATACTTCGAATTAGTATGAATCAAATGTGTCATCTTAGGTAAGACAGCGGTTAATGTGTATTCATGTCGATTGCAATTCAACCTTCAACCGACTATAAGACTCTGCGTAATTATATTATAGTAACCTGACCACACATGATCTCTCTTCAAATCGAATATTTGTTTGCCAGGAGACGGGTCGCCGATGACGTTCTGGGATCTCAGTGGTTGGACCAAAATACCTCAAAACGCTGGACTTCAAAAACCGATGTACACAACCGGACATCTCATACGACACGTCATTCCAGAATGTAAAATGATCGTCATGCTGCGGAATCCAACAGAAAGGTACGTTAAATAGAAAACAGTTAAAGGTCCACTTAATTTTTCGAGTCCCCGATTATTTTTGTTATAGTGACTTGATATACGATTTTAATAACAATATGAATCTATGCCATAACATATGATTAAAATACTATACTTCATCACTATTTGAAACATCTGTGTCTCAGAAGATGCCCACAAAGAAATAGAAAACTGCTGAAATCATAGAATGACTTACTCCCTTTGGTACCCATAATGCAACATAATTCAAACTTGTTCAATGGAAGGGGGAGAACTCTATCTTTAATATATAGAGTTATTCCCCCTGCATTGAAAATAATACCGATGTTTACTTCAATCTTGATGACAAAACTCGTTGGCAACTCAACAGAAGCAACATGTCCACAGTTTATTACACCGGATAAGTTGATAATACAATGTTTTGGAGCTTCCTCTTTCAAATGGTATATAATATGGCATATATTTTATACAATGTAATCTGGGGGTTTGAAAATTAAGTGGGCCTTTACAGTTTGCACTGAAGGTAAATGAGTTTGATCTGATCTGATGAACATCAAGACAATGATCTTTGACTAGTAACCAAGGAAAGTGACGTGTTCACATGAGAGTGTTTCACTCCTACACTTTTCAACATTTGGCACGAAACATGTTGATTTCAGACGAACGAAAATTAATATATCCTTTTAGTTAAGCTCAAATGGTCCAACCTTATGCAATGAGTTCGACACTTTCCAACAGCTGAAAACCTTTAGGTATCAATTGAAAAACAGCGACAGCTTTGGTGCAAATGAAATTTCCCAGAGCTGGGAGTTTCGGTCTGGTTTACCCTTTGTTTACTAAATGGATCCCCCACCCTCTATAAGAGTATATATGGGAATGGTCTATTATTAATTTGGATGGGTGCAGGAAATATGAGCAAACGACAGATAGACCAAAATATAATACAAGTGCAGAAGATTGTCATATTCTTTGATGGGGAAATGTTTAGATAATAAATTCAACACACAGCCCGTTTGTTGAACTTATTATCTGAATATTTCCTACTGGACAACTACTCGTCAATGAGTATTTAGTAAAGAAATTGTTAATGGGTTGATGAAGCTGGAAAGTCTGAATTCGATCCCTAACAAAGGCCTTCGGTATACATTTCCTGACCAGGCATAGCCATGGCAACCGCGACACATTCCTATATTTTCGATGTACATGTATCACTGACCGTATGGTTGGGTTGGTTAATACTCGGCATCTCGTTTAACTAGTCGGTTGGTGATCGACTAATCAATCGAACGACCAAACTGGTGGGCGGAGATGTTGATTTGTCCGTTCACTCCTTGGTTGAACAATTTTTCCATTGATTACCGATTGATCTTATATATGCAGTGACAGGACAAAAATGCACACAAAAAACCCGCTGGACATCAATATGCGATATATACAACAGGTCATCTCATACAATTAATTCCAACATGCAAACCTATCGTCATCCAACAGAAGGTTCAGTTAAAATTTGCAATTGTTTAATGAAGATCAATTAGTAAATGGACGACGAACATCAAGACAATGACCAGTATAACCAAGCCCATATGGCCGTACATGGCGTTAGGGATGGGGGCATCACGCCCCGGTTTTGGTCAAAATGTTAAAGAGTGGGCAATTTCACACAAGAAGCAATAATAATTGGAATTTTCCAAAAACTAAACTTATCTGAAATTGGGCCAATATTTAGAATGGAATATGTTGATTTTAGACAAAAAATATTTTCCCACACTCAGTCAAACTGGAATGGCTATCAGCTCGAAATATTTCCAAACAATGAGAGTGATAGGTTCATAATTGCCCTGCAGTTGAAAAGCTTGTTGTGTCAGCGAAAACAGTTCAACCCATATGGGTATAACGTTGATCATTTCGGTCTGGTATAATGGGTGGATAAGTTGAACATTCCAAGTTGGACATCACAAGCAAAGGCATTATATACTCCCTAACCATACTGATTAATTGGTGTTACTTTAATTGATTAGCCGGTTGATGACGAGCGTATTAATCCGTGCTATATAAATTTATTTACATGTAGTATAATGCTATAACGCAATTTATATAAGATCGCGATCATACAGCATACTAATTATGGGATACTGATACCCACACCAGCTAGAATTTTTATTTTCTACGTACTTGAGGAAACGTGACATATCGTAAACTAACATCGAACATTTTCGCAATCACCATCAGAAATATTCTGAATGTTAACTTGTCATTGTACGTGGTGTAACGTCATATCACTCCACTCCCTTGTCTTTTTTCAGGACCTACTCTGATTATCAATTCTTAGGGACGCTAAATATAAACCAATATCGCACAAGTGCTCATGATTTCCATCTATGGGTTATGCAATCCATATCCTCTTTCGATAACTGTGTAGCGGCGATGGGAAATAGTTCGTGCATAATGAATAGGAATTTTACCATATCTCTCCCGGTAAGTTGAAGTTATTGCTATTTTCTCCTTTTTAAAATAACTGATAGACAAGACATTTTCTGCCACTTTGTCCCACTTGGTGGAGGGCAGATATATGCCCGCGTCAATTAAGTATTCACTTCGTGCCAACGTTTTTAATGTTATGATTATATGAATTAGGTGAAGTTTGGTTCCCTTTCTATGGGGTCGAACGAATGAAAATTTACCTAGTATTGTTTTATTCGAAATCGGCTTATTCTTAGTGGATACTATTTGGCATATAGTATTTATTTTGTTCTATTGTCTGATAATAACGTATGTCATATTTTGAAGATCACTTTTAGGCTAAGATCGAGGAAAATATAAGTTGCTGCTATTGATTTTAAGTTTTTCACTGATTAATTCATCATCGAAATTCGAAGTTGCTTTACACAATTTTCAGCCACCGAAATAACAAACTAAGATATACTATGTTTCCCACTACAGGTTAGAATACATATCAGTATGTACTCGACGATAATGAGAGAATGGCTTCGAGCGTACAAGCGACACCGGATAATGGTGATAAAGACCGAGGAATACTCAGACGATATAAGGGGTACCCTCCACGACGTCACAGATTTCATGGATTTAGGTAAAATTAAAATATAGGTCACATGTGGAGTGGATCGAGGTCAACGTAAAACATATAACATGACGTCACAGGTTTCGTGAATTTAGGTACATGTAAATTAAAAGATATAAGGGGTACCATCCATTTACATGTTTGCAGATTGCATGGCTTTACATACAATTAAAAGGTTGCAAGGCCATCGCTATCTTGCTGTAGACAAACTTTAATATGCAATATGAACGTCGTGTGAGAAGAGTCAGATACCGAACGACATTATATTTTTGCGAACTTAAAGGTACTCAATCCGACTCCATGGTCCCCATATAATCAGATTCCAACAACAACATTTTTTTAAATGCCGCTCAGTTATCATAATCGATTCATTGCCCAAAAATAATGCTAACCACTGTCAACTATAGTATAAAATTGCCCGAAACGTGTTATTTATCAACCTGTTGTTCGACGAAATTTGGCCTTATTATCAACAGAAAGCCTCTTGATTTTAGAGTTATCTTCATCCGCAATTTGGTCCGAGACCGTCGGCTCGTCGACTGTTTTCTGGACCACTAATAATTCTCGACGGTGAAAAATAACAGATTTAAAAAATAGATATCTAATAACCTTGAGCTTTGATAGGTGATTCCTCGATTCGAATCAAATACTTTGCCGACCCGCCCCGGATCCAAAGAAATAGTAGTTTAGGAGCAGATAATGCATCTTTAACTGCTCAATGTGACGGTATGTCTTTTGAAATAAGTCCATAGCTAGGGGTACGTTTACACATTCCCACGTTTGCACGGTATGTTTTGCAGAAAACCTTATGGTGCCAGAATATGAAAGGCAACATGCATAAAAATTGCATATTTACAAAATCTAACGACATAAGAAGAAACATGTCGGTATATTTTCCTCATATGACGGTGCTACTAACACATTGCTTTAAAATACCTGTATGATGGATTCGTGCGAGATAATTGCATGCTATTTACAGGCAAATTTAGATAGCATGGCTACAGGTAGAACTACATAGCTTTTAAAGGTACTCAATCCGATTTTATTCGAGTCGAGGAACCCACCCATCAAAGCTCAGAGTGATCAGATATCGATTTTTTAAGTTTGTTAATTTTTGGAGATGTGGACCAGAACCACGTGCTCAAACAGACAAATTGCGGGTGTAAGATGGACAACACTAAAATCAAGTGGTTATTATTGTTAATAGTAACCACTTGATTGTCGAGTTATCCATCTTACAACAGCAATTTGTCCGTTTGAGCACGTGGTTCTGGTCCACATCTCCAAAAATTAACAAACTTCAAAAATCGATATCTGATCACTCTGAGCTTTGATGGGTGGGTTCCTCGACTCGAATACAATATAGTAATTTAGGAGCGTCTAATCGGTTTGAGTACCGGTACCTTTAATTCTCATTTAGTAAGCTGTGGTTCAGATGCATTGCATACGCATGTTGGCATTCGGTTGCTGGCACATTCTAGCTTGTTTTCCCGAAATGCATGCAAGAGAATGCCTAGCATGTTTAAGAGCGTATGAACGTACGCGTAGGAAACACTCAATATACGCATTGTCGTGTCATTCGATTGGAGTAGAATTGTAATAAAGAAGACATTGTAGTAATTGTTCATGTTGCATGTGCACAGATCGCCCGACTTTTTCTTCTTCGTTTTTTTATAATTTAAAACTAGCATTTAACCAACGACTATGAAAACAATCTAATGTGGTCATATATGTAGCCGGCATGATGATATCATTTTTAATGTATTCGATATTTACAAATAAATACCGGTATTCCATATATACAGATCTATAGGGCCTATTATACGACTGTTATTAAAGAAATGAATATAGTGGGTGTGTTATTGGGGTGTACGGCGCTGTGGTCGACCACAGCGCCTTTTCCCCCAATACGAGCACACACCACTTCATTCATTTCTTTCGTCTATATTTACAGATACATACAACCATAACGATCTTGAGTTAGCCGTGAAGGATAAACGAAAGAACGAGAACCCGAAACGAGACGAACCGATGTTAGAGGAGACTCGGGAGTTACTTGATTCTTACTTCGCACCTTACAACCGAGAACTGGCTAATATGTTAGACGATAACCGCTTTCTATGGAATACTGATCCAGGATGACGTGATCACAACGTTCTTAATTCGCCTAAATTAAAGGCATGCATAGTTTTTGAGATCCCACAGTTTGAAGAAATCGGTGTAGCATACCATGAGCTGTTCACAAAATTCAGTGATTGGGTTTGAAGTGACGACATAATTTTCGACCATTTTTAACAGTCAATAGCCAATGTTCAAATTATAAAACTTAGCAATTTGAGGTATTACACTCTTAACTATAGTGAGATGACAATTGACTTATTGTCCCTTCCTTGTAAAAACGCAGCCAAATTCCTGAAGCTTTATGATTTATTGGCCAAACAAAATCCTGGCTTCAAACCACATGTCCCAATTGTGGTGGTTTTTCGTCGACCTGGTGTCGGGTTATGTCAGTGATAATGCTAAAATATCCGAACACTTCGTGTATCTTTAATATAAGTTAATGTTCTCTCTCTGGTACATTTTATGATTAACGATTTCAGTGGGGAATCACGTGGTTTCGATTTGATGAGTATCACACATTCAGAATTGCCGAGGCGATCGTAAACACAACCAGAAACTGTGAAAAGGGTAATAAACTATGATCATGATATAGCATTTTGGTAGCTAAGATAATATGTGCTATACTATTTTTCAAAAAAGCTGATACCTCATGCGTGTCCAAACTAATAGAGCAGTGTTTGCATTAACATACTGACCAAAGTTATCAGTCGGAGTATTCCACGAACCTTCGACTGGCAACTTTGGTCAGAATGTTAGAGAAAATTACTCAGTGTTTCCGAACAAATAAGGTATCAACTTGTTGTAGAAATACACCAGCATATGCTCGTAACAGTCAAAATGCTATGTCTTGTGGCAGTTCCTCGTATATTATGTTTTTATGCGTTGCACTTGCCTTGGCCATTTTGAAAGCGTGGTACTCACCAACATCGAAACCTCGTGATTCCCTATAGGGTACATTTAAGGGTTGAAATGTGATAACGCCAGAAAATTGAAATTTTAAATCATTCTGTGTCATGTTTCGTTTATTTTCATGCCATGCATCACATTTTGGAGAATGAATGTAACTTTTTATAGTAATTTTGGTGAACATCATTGTTTATCGTCTGCATTAAAGAAACAAGACTTAGTGTACTTGAAAGACTGAAACGGGTATACATCGTTGGGATGTTCAATTGTTGTAAACTAAACTCAATTCTTTACATAATCATTTACTTATCTATATATACTTTAATTATCAGTGTAAATATGTACATGCATGCCACACTGTGACCAGGTTCCGTCAACCAAACTTTGTCAACCCGTTAATAAATCTGACATACTAGTAATCAAATAAGATTATATAAAAGACAAAAAGCTTCTGAGGAAAGATGTGTTTATTAGTGTATTATTATATATGTCTATTCTTATTGTTGGTGTCGCGTAACTTTATATCTCATGGATTGTCGATTGCCTATAAAATCATTGTCAATTTTATATTGTTTCTCAAAACTTACCAAAGATGTGTTTATATGTGGCTGTCGTAAGGGATGTCCAAATTATAATTCCCAAATGCAGACCTCTTGAAGTCTTTATTCATTCACCATTGTACATACATAAGTGATATATACATGTAATGGTATTAGAATATATATAATCATAAGTATAACGGTCAGTACACAACAATAGTTTTGAAATAGAAAAGAAAGTGACGTGGAGTGCAATGATTAAGTTATCCAGGAGAGCAGTTTGCAGTTTCATTAATAAGTCGGATAAACTTACATAACTTTCTCATAATATGTGTCTTACTATTAGCTAACAGAATTTTGAATTTCTTTTCATTGTGATTTCTGACATATGATTTTGGTAAATAAAGATGTCTTTCACGGGCAAAAAACTCGCAGTCAAAAATAACATGGTATTCATTCCCAGTGACTTTCTTCGTACAAAAAGTGCATTTCCGATTAACGTACGATGTGTTGTTCCAACGACCAATTTCCACTGGCAGGAAATGATTCGCGGTTCTAAACCTTGCTAATGTATAAATATCTTTGTGGTTCAATGAGCCTAGATAATTTTCCATTGTAAATTTATCTTTTATAAGTTTATAGGCACGACCCTTTGACGATGATTCCATCGAGGCGTACCATTCTTGTCTAAATTGGTAGCTCAGCTTTCGCTTTAATGTGGATTCTACGTGTTTATCGTCTAAACCGTTTCTTTGGTATAACCATACATATGATAAACCAGTATTATCTAAAATTGCTCGGAGCGATTTAAGCCATGAAAATTCATGTATTTTTTCATCTGAAAGTGAATACATTAAATCGTATAATTGACTACTCAATCGGTTACATTTACCGGCTAATAATTTCATCCAGAATTTCACTATTCGAAATTTGATTTTCACATGTAAGGGTTGTCTTCCCAATTCCCCATATAACTGGGCGTTGAGGGTTTCAGATGTAGAATCAGTTTGCAGAATTTAAGATGTACTCGTTCAATCATAGAGTTATCACCCGTACCCCATACCTCACAGCCGTATAAAAGAATCGATACAACTAATGAATCGAATAATTTTAGCTGTGTCGAAATTGAAAGTTTGTTTGTTCGCCCAATTTTTTTTACTTCGTACATCGCTTTGGTGGCTTTGGTCGATACTTGCTTTTTCATTTCGGCGAAAGATCCTGTTCGATTTAATATTACTCCCAAATAGTTAAATGTGTTTACGACTTCGAGTTCTTTGTTGTTATATCTGAACGATACATGCTTCAATTTCCGTTTTGAGAAACAAATAATTTTAGATTTTGGTATATTAACCCTAAGCATCCAGGTTGTACAGTAATCTTCAAAATAATTAATTTGTAATTGCAAATCTGCTTCAGATTCTGAGAATAGCACCGTGTCATCAGCATATAGTAGCGCGAAAAGTTTCAAGTATCGATCGAGTCTATCTTCACACTCTTGAGATATTGATTCTACACCAGACTGAACTTTCAAGCTATGTGAAATTATCTACTCAGCATCCACTAATTAAGATTGGAACATTTCCAAATGATACCCATTTCAGCGAAATTTCTTTCCGCTCGAAATTAAAGCTAATTTAGGTCTGAAGTTTCCGTTTATGTTTGGAATGAGTTTGTTGGAAACGTTGACAAAAATTGGGGAGTGAATCACCTTAAACCGCCTATCGCCATGGGGCGCCGTTCTTCTATTTATTACCTATTTTGTGATATCAATAATTCATTTTGTGATCATTAAATATTTTATGATATCACAAACTGATTTTAAGATATCACTAGTTCCAATTTGTGATATCATAAATTGATTTTTTTATATCACAATTTAGAATTTTTGATATCACAATATAGTAAGCATTTAGTGATATCAAAATTCTATTTGGTATATCATAAAATGTTGGGGAATTAGTGATATCACAAAATGATATTAAGATATCACAAAATGGAATTAGTAATATCATACTAATATTATAAATAATTTTTGTGATATCACAAAATCGAATATAAGATATCATAAAATAAGTAAGCATTGGTGATATCAATATTTCGATTTTATGATGTCATAAAATGATTTAATGATATCACAAAATGTTGAAGGAATAGTAGTCCGGCTATTGATACCACAAAATGAATTAGTGATATCACAAGTTAAATTTTATATCACAAAAAGAACTTTTGATATCACAAATCATTTTGTGTTGTCGTAAAATATTTAATTATATCATAACTTCGATTTTGTTATATCACATATTCATTTGGTGATATCATAGACTGAATTATTGATATCACTAAATAGAATAAAAAATAGAAGAACGATGCCCTATATATTGCCACATTCCGGGCGATAGCATGCATCTTATCGCAAAGGCATCCACGCACACAAGCGCAAACGATTGTGTTGAGTTTATCGAATTGCAAAATTGAATTACTCCCCTTATAACAGAATTAAATGTTTTCACCAAATGTGTGTGGTCTGTTATTATTAGTTCACTATAATATTCCTGAATAGGGTTTGCAATGCTAAAGCGACGTTCACTGTTCATTGAGGCTTGTAATTACAACAATATAAAAATCTAATTCAACCTCGTGTTCTGCTTTGTTCTGTTGGTAAAATGTTGAATACAAAAAAAATACAAACAAGATACAGAATGCCCTCTAAACAAAGACCTAGTAATTCTCACAAAAGCACTGAAACGATTTGAAATTAATGATCAATATACAATTTCAAAAGAAAATAGCTTCTGGCATAGCATTTCTCGTTTCAAACTTGTTATTTCATATGTCATGAGTGGTTTGGTAATTACCCTCATTCTATAGCATATGAACTAATTACAAATAAAAAATAGGTTTTGCACAAATTTTCCCGGTACCCTGAATAGACCTTTAACACCAGAATTTTTTTTACACGGACACAACGACGGAAGCTGATCTCACATTTCTGCATGGTGGAAGTTTTTAATCAAGATGAAAACAAATTTACTAATAATATTTTACCTAACTGATTCAGAAAGGATACTAAATGGCCATGCATGAGCTTGTCAGAACCAAAACACGTGTCTTTATTTTTGAACGGGGAATCTCTATTACAAGACCATAATCAACCTCATTGCGTCGTTGTGTATTCGCCGCGCCGAAGTTTGGATGTTTGATTCAAACCATTGTACATTGTACAAATAACAATTTGAGAATTGTAACATCCCACTTCGTCTTGACAGCATCACTTTGTCCCTCCAACAATATAGCCAAAATCAGAAGGGTTCGTCAACATAGCACTATAGCAGGAGGACCAGTTAATCATTACTTTGCTAAATGGATTCTCCAATTTAGATATAAAAGTATACATAGGAAGGATCTAATAGTTATCTAATAGCCACTGCATCCAAAAGACGATTATATATGTGTTAGAATGTTGTTGGAAATGAAGCAATTGCTCGGGGTATAACGCGTAGTAAGTTTAGATATGTGATACCACAGATGATACCCGTGGCATCGAGAAGCGTATCTGGGTATCCAGTCGATTACACCGAAACAAGGGAATTTCTTTGTAGGTCACGATGGCATTATTGTGCTCTATTCTGGGTCAAGTTGGTCTGAATTGAATTGCTAATTAACAACTATTTAAGGTTAAATTATGTCAAATGATAAGATTTATTAGCATGTTTATACAAAAAGATTTGTGTGCAATTGATGACAATGGGTATACATGTGGGAAATAAATGGATCATTATCTCAAGTCAGGGAACAAACGATCGGCTTATCTGGTGACAAATTGTCAGTTTAATGCTAATTAAGCTGTCGATATTAGGTATCCCACGACTTTTACCGAACATTGTCTTTAATGGCACCTGTTGTCTTCCTTGTTGTAACATCCGGTTGGCTTCTGTGTGGTAAAATTTAGGGGTGGAGGAATAGGCCAATGCATTCTCTTATATATGCGAGGCGACCTATGGTCGACTCGCATATATAAGAGAATGCATTGGCACAGGGTATATTCGACTGTCCCGGGGTTAGCCCCCCCCCCCCCCCACCCAAATCACTACTTCAGGGTGGTAAAATACAGAATAGACATGGAAAAGGCAACGGTTCAGCAGTGGATGATTAAGTCGCCAGACCTTAATCCTTGGTAAATCTTAGTGATAAAAATCTCAAAATTGATCTGGCCAAGAGTTCCTGGATGTCGGTCGGTAGAAATTATTAAATATGTTATGGCACTGGTATTAACAATCAATTGGAGCCAAAAAATAAAACACATTTTCTAAACTTCTATGAAATTAACATTATTGAAATTTCATTATCTTTTCCAGAATTGATCTTTTTCACAAGTGCAGCATATATATTCATAATGGAGAAGCAGGGACGTGGCTATGAGGGTGTCCGTTGGGGGTGTCCACTATGCGGGTTTCCCCATCTGCGTCCCCCTTGAATCCGACCAAACAAGTTTTGCATTATTCCATTTGCACCCCCTTGCATCTCAATGCTCAGGCCTAATAGCCTATATATTCATAAATCATGGTTCTATATACCGTTATGAGAACATTCAGATATTTATTTGAACCCGAAAATTACATAAATCCTAACATAACTCATGGCAAATGCACACGGCTACGGACAACAGTCCAGGACCACCGGACCGACCATGGTTGCTCGGCCCGGTGTGAGAAAGTTTTGAAAACTAAACAAGAAAATCGCCAAATCCTAGCATCTAGACTGGCCTCAAGCTTTCCTAGTGTTGGAAATTTCAAACCTCATACTCTCCCTTAGTTCTCCATGGTTCGGCCCGGTGTCGGACAATTTTGAAATCTGAACAAGAAAATCGCAAAATCGCAAAATCCTAGCATCTAGACTAGCCTCAAGCCTTCCTAGAGTTGGAAATTTCAAACCTGACACCCCCATTTAGGTTGGAAAATTTCCAACTGATGACAATTCCAATGACAATGTTGACCAAATGTAGGACATTATTGTTTTCTTAAATTAACTAGTATTCTTTGACTGACCACGGGGGAGGGACAAGGACGCAAGCTTTCCAAGTGTTGGAAATTTCCAACCTGACACCATAAGGTTGGAAAATTGGAAAATGTCCAACTGATGGCCATTTCAGTCCAAAATTTCCAACAGTAGGACAATATGCAAACATTGGTCCAAAAACAATAATTTTTCCCCAATAAATAGTTTGAAAATCAAACTACAAGAAAATGTTCAACCTATTGTTGGTGCGAAATTTCCAACTAATGTTGTATCAGGTATGAAATTTTAACCAAAATTGGGGGGGGGGGTGAGACAATGCCCAACCGCCTAGTCGCCACGTCTCTGTGGAGAACTTGAGATTGAACACTTCTAACTTCGCCCGTCACGAAAAAACAGACTATACTATTCGTCACGGTGCATGCTGGATATAGTGTGTCTGCCACGCGCAGAATGGGGTCCCCAGAGGGTCAATTTAGTGACACTACCCCGGGCTAGGATCACCAAATTCACCCTCCGGGGACCGCATCCTGCTTATATAGGCCTCATATTCTGGGAAGTATCTATAATATCAAATTAACATTGTTTTTAGTTCCCCAGTACAGTTGAAATTGATGATGTGCACCCATTGAGCACCTCGATTATGCATTTTATCTTCTGCAAATTAGGATATATAGAAACTGAACAGAATGGAAAACGTAACTAAAAATAATGTCAAGTTGAGACCAGAGGTACTTCCCAGAAGATTAGGCCTAGGTTGAATGAGGTCACCGGAGGGTGAGTTTGGTGGTGCTAGCCCGCTGTGCGGGGGTAGCATCACTAAATTCACCCCTCTGGGGACCACATTCTGCAGACACACTATGTTCAGGCTTCGGTGCATGTATAATTGACGGGAGATCGTGGCCAATCATATAACAACTATATTGTGTTGATACAATCCACAGATAGCGTCGTGTGTGAATTGCTACACACGGGTAGCGGCCAAGTCGGTTAAAAGCTCTTCAGAGCTTCTGTTTGTAAAATGCTTTACCTCCGACTTTAAAATAAAATTTATCTTATTTTAAATCGATTTTAGTATAGCACGGTTCATGTCTCATTGTCAACTAAAGAAATATCAGTCTTATTCTGCATGGACTTCGTTTTGGAAATAGAACATAGCTGTCTGACTAGTGGTTAATATTGTAGGTTATGTCTAGCGGTATATATGGAATTATTTCAATATAGACCTCCCTAATATCGTATCTGAAGACACAAGAGATAGAGAGAGAGAGAGAGAGAGAGAGAGAGAGAGAGAAATAGAGAGAGAGAGAGAGAGAGAGAGAGAGAGAGAGAGAGAGAGAGAGAGAGAGAGAGAGAGAGAGAGAGAGAGAGCGCGCTCTATGCTTTCTTGTGTGATTCAATATCATATTGATTTTCTATGTTTGAAACTATTCGTGTCATACCCGTTGATTAGGTATTATATGTTGGCTATGGGGAGCTATATGGATTACCTGCCAACAACAAAACCCCCAGTTTATTCTACCATATACTAGCTGCCAACCTTTAAACACGCTTGTCCATTGCATTGTTGTACAGTTGATTATTTTATAACCCAGAATATATACAGAAAATTCAGGGATTAAAAGTAGACCAAGCTGCTGCAAAAGTCGTGTTATCTATGCGATAGTCCCTTCGTGTGTGTCGTTGACCATTTTACCCGTAGCCCCGTTTGTTTGAAGCACGATATCTAGGGTTTAACCCTTTACCCAACAGAACGGCCCAGTGCCAATGCATTCTCTTATATATGCGAGTCGGCCATAGGTCGCCTCGCATATATAAGAGAATGCATTGGCACAGGGCATAACTGTAACCATCACAATGATAAAATGATAAAATTGTCAAAGAATGTAGAAAAATATTATAAAAAATATTTTAAAAATGTAAGAAAAAATTATAAAATTGTTAAAGAATGTAAGAAAAATGGTAAAAAGTGTTAGGCCAATGCATTCTCTTATATATGCGAGGCGACCTATGGTCGACTCGCATATATAAGAGAATGCATTAGCACAGGGCATAACTGTAACCATCACAATGTTGTCAATGAACCTGTTCCAATGATATCCATATTTGTATGGTGTTATTGAGACAGACGGAAGATATTTTTTAGGCTGTTGAAGCTTTATTTGGGCGTTTTTGGCCGTTTTGTTGGGTAAAGGGTTAAATGGATTAAGGCTTGGGAAATGAGACGAAACTCTCACCTGACGCAAAGGCCCCACAATGAACGGATGAAGATATACCTTAAATCGACAAGAGACACTTCTCCTCCTTGCAAATACTATATTTTTATGGACCGAAAAGAAATATGGCCATCATAAAAAATTATTATCACATAAAGATCGGAGGTATAATGGATCTACTCCCCGCGCCTGCGTATAACCGGCCAGTAATGTCATGCGCGATGAATAAAATTAAAGTTCTTACCGAGTTACACAATAGGCGCAACGTGCATCTGATGATATACTGCGCATGCGTTACATGTGCGGCAAACCGGAATGAATGGACGACTGTCCTTGACAAGATTGAGGCACGCGACGCTGTGTAAACTGTTGCACGTGGTAGACGTCAGGATTGTGACTGCTGTGACTAGTATAGCGGTATAATGGGTGTGGTACGGCATGCTTTCGAATAGCATTATATCAGTTCTTTCTGCGCACCATGAACACTTTGTTTTTAGGAAATGCCCACTAGATAATCAACTCGTACAATTCATGTAGGAAACGCTGGTCAGAACGGATATTCAATTTACTGCTGAAATCGACCTTCTATTTGGTATATCAATGGTGAGCAAGGAGTCGAATATTTGTTTATTTGAATAGCGCAGTCTTACATCTGAAATAAGATCTGAGGCCTACTACGAGAAATGAATACAGTGGGTGCATGTGTTGTTGGGGGATACGGCGGTGAAAAACTGAGTTTATTGGTATTTTTTTTATTTTTTTAAAAATTTGCCGAAAATTTGAGACTAGCCCACGCAGCACATTAAGTCAGCCCAATATAAGATTTCCAAACACTTAGCAACGACTCGGACAACGTGATCGATATAAATAACTGGATTCAAATGCAATTCGGCTAAACTTTGAAAAGCACGCCCAATTATTCTGCTGACCGCTTTTAGTGATTAGGTCAGATTATGTCAACAATTTGTGACGTCGTGGTCGTGTTCTGGTCTGTCTGTTATTGGGGGGGGGTCTGTGTGTTATTGGGATATGAAACGGGTGGCCCAATTGGCAGTTGACCAATCACCGACCACGATCTATTGTAACACAGACGGGCTATGTTAATATTTATATTTATTGCAGCAATACACCGTCTGTATAGTGTAGATCACTTTAATTGTCCAAGTTTGATATCCATTTCTGAATAGAAGTCCCCACACCATGCTCCTATCCTCCAGGATGGTACGAGGTGGGGGGTTTATACGTTCCAAAACTTGTATTCAAAATCATAATTGCCACTTTCAATACACCCTATGTTGTATTTTATTCTTGACCTTGTATTGTTGTAGCGCACTAAACGTGTTTCAATATATTGAACACCACCAGAAACCTCTTGAAAAATAATATGAGATGCAGAGACTTTGTGACAGTTATACCATGCATTGTCAGAAACATTATGCATATATAGAAATAGTTTGTATATTTTCTCTTGGGGTGAGAATTAATTTATTTTGTGACGTAAGCAAACTCCATTTTCTATCGAAAATATATTTTACTAGCATGGTGACCCTTTACTAGCATGGTGACCCTTTAGGAGGACTATTATCATCAGCATGTCTTTATGCATCTTTTTCGACTTGGAAATCACATTTTGTGGGTGGTCCGAATGAAAGCTTGAGCAATGTTGAACATACTTTCGTGATATTTGGTATGTGGTGCAGTGGTTTGCATTTGAGAAAAACGCAAGTCAAGTTAAAAATTGGATGATCACAGCCCGATGATTTTTGACGGAGTTATGCCTCATTTTGTCCGCCGACCCAACGGGTTCGGAGGACTATTATAATCAGCACGTCCATGCGTCCGTCCGTCATTCCGTGCGTGCGTGCATCCGAGGTTTCCGGATGATAACTTTAGTTAGAGTGAACCAAATTAAATTAAATTTGGTATGTGGGTTTACTAGCAGAAAAGACAGGTCAAGTTCGAATTCTGGTTCCGTCCGCCAATTTTCACCAGAGTTATGCCCCTTTTTTTTACTTAGAAACCCCCTGAAAGTTGGTTTCCGGATGATAACTTTAGTAGAGTTAATCGGATTCAAACCAAATTTGGTATATTACTTTCTCCCAGCAAAACACAGGTCAAGTTCGAACTTGGGTTCTGCCCGACCATTTTGGCAGAGTTATGCCCCTTTTTCGACATAGGAAATTAGGTGTTTCTTCTGTTTTTTGGTTTCCGGATGATAACTTGATTTTGGATTGTTTATATGCAAAACCCGTTTTTTGTGGATTACTTATATCAAAATACAGCTCAAGTTCGAATTTCGGTTTAATCCGATAATTTTTGCGAGAGTTATGGCCCTTTTTTGTCTGCCCAAAACCCCAAAAGTTGGTGTCCGGATGATAACTTTAGTAGAGTTAATCAGATTTAAACCAAATTTGGTATGTGTCTTTCTCCCAGCAAAACACAGGTCAAGTTCGGATTCGGGTTCCGCCCGCCAATTTTCACCAGAGTTATGTCCCTTTTTTACTTAGAATTTTTGCCAATTTGAGGTTTCTGGATGATAACTTTAGTAAATGTGTACTGAATGAAATTAAATTTGGTAGGTTTACTAGCACTAAAGACAGGTTTTTATGCGCAAACAACGGTCGTATCAAGCCGACGCTTAGAGGCGGACATGAGGTCTACCGACCTTTTATTAGACTAAAAATAAGTATTTTTGCTTGTTTGGATGACAATGTTTGACACAATTTCTCGATAGTTGGTAAATAGTTTCAAGTTCAGAAAACACAGGTCAAGTTCGATTTTGCATGGTCACGGTCCAATGATTTTGACGTAGTTATGAACCTTTGTTCGACTTAGAAATTATAATTCTTGTGTTTCTAAACGATCACGTGATCGAACAACAAAAGAATCTGTTGTTTAAACAGTTTGATTAAAAAAACATTCTTTTTTTTCTAATTGATTTTTTTTTAGATTCAGCTCCATGCTCAAATTAACAAACATTTATTTTTTTAATTTGTTTTAATTAAATTTGTTTAAATAATTTTTATGTAAAACTAACGCCGTTAATTTGGTTGAAATCGGACCAGCAGTCTGAGAGAAAATATGTGCACATACGTATAAGACAGAGGGGCCTGCGGCTCGAACAAATTCCATAGTTTTCTGTTTCAAAGGCTCATGATAACTTCGAAAAATTCTCAATTTCAAATAATCAATTGCCATTTGAAATCATGACTGTCTGCGAGAAAATAAATAAATCTCATTGCATATTTTAGTTTTTTTGGCAGCCATTTGCAGGACAATTTTTTATCGGGATAAAGGACCAAAATCAACCTAAAAAAATATTATTCAACCACGTTTTCAATAATCTGGCAGACATAAATACTCAATACTGATTCTTCTTTTCAGACATTATGTAGTTTTACAGTGATTTTTCCTTTAAAAAAATAGTTCTGCAAAAAACATATCAATGAAAAACATTTTCATTTATTTTCACGCAGACAGTCATGGTGGTAGACTGAGCACATACCCTAGTTGGGTTCATAGTCCAGAATATAGTGTATTTTTTGAAAATATCTCCAGTCAAACTGTCTATCGACCTACATGAAAAAATGGTTGTTTTTTTTAAACCACATTTTTCATAATTCGAACATATCTCTCATATTGTGAGGTAAACAGCTATTGTTATAGTACTATGGCATACATTGGATATAAGAGATACTGATTTTTCCTTCAAATTGATAGTTTGAAATTCAGATTTCTTGAAAATTCACGAATTTATTAAATTTATATCCGAGTTTCACGCATCATTAGTGTTGGAATTCGCAGACGATCGTTCGATTTGATGAGTTAATTCATTCTTGGACAGCCGCGCACATACCAATGCCATATTGTTCACGCTTGTCTGAAACTGATCAGTAAGGTTTAGATCCAAAATCGGCCGTCCGGAAAACCTATAGCTAATCACGCCATTCAAATAATTTGAATGGTGAAATTCATGCGTAGTAGTGATATTTTGTCAAAACAAATTAACTACATGTTATAAAAGAACCATGCACGCATGGACACTCAAATTTCATGGTGTGCTAAAAATGTTGGACATTTCGCGCGAAGTTAAATCCTTCATTAAACTTTTTGTCAAGATAATCAATTTAAATATCGAGGCAATTATGTACTTTTACGGAAAATAAAACCGACTTGAGTATGTATATTTTATTCATATATAACCAATGAACCCGAGATGCAAATGTCAAAATATTTAAACAAATTGCGATCAATAGATTTATTTCAAACGCAGCAAGGACGTAGCTAAAGGGTATCCGTTTGGGACATTCACCTTTTTTGAGTTTCCAACTGCACCCCCTTAAACCAGACCATAATCCAGGGAATTCCATTGACATGCCCCTTTTGTCAACTCATGGCCAATACGGTCAAAACAAAACATTTCACATTAAATGCTGGTTGGAATATAATTTTTTTTAATCTGAAAATTCCAACTGATGTTTTGTTAGGCACGAAATTTACAACTGTTTGTCCAAAGTGTGATATCCCAACCCCTGTCCCTACTCCAAACTCCACCTTAATTGATGGCCATTTTCCGCGTCGTTCTGTCGTCTCATTAATATCCATCTATAACAAGTCATATTTCATATTTCCTATTATAGATGCTGGTGTATTATAAAATAATAATATTGAAGCAAGACCGTTTATTAAATCCAATGCTCAGGTATACCTGCAGCTGTAACAAGTGCAACACCAGGCGTTGCATATGTCCCCGGCACTCAGTTTAGAGAGTGGCCAATACTAAATATTTGTATGGTTGGAAACTTTTCTAATTTCAAGAAGTGGGTATCCTTTCCCCCTAAACTTGGCTATCAACACACCAAAGCACAACCAAATTTGATGATCCGTGCCCAAGTTACAAGCTGCAATTTTCATAGACACAACATTCAGAAATTCCCAAGTCAAACAAGGGCTATAACTCCGTTGAAAATGAATGGACTGAATATGAAGTAAGGTAATACCATTTCCCCCCAAGCTGTCAAATCACCATACCAAAGCACAACTGAATCCGATCATAGTTGCCCAAGTTACAAGCTGAAATGTTCTTTCGGACACAAAATTCAATATTTCCGTATAAAAAAGGGCGCTAACTCTGGTAAAAAATTAATGGACATAACCCGTAGTATGTCTGTATCCTCTCCCCAACATGCGCTACCACCATGCCAAAGGACAACGAAATCCGATAATTAACACCAGAGTTACAAGCTTAAATATTCTTTTGGACACAACATTCACAAATTTCCAAGTCAAACAAGGACCGTAACTCTGGTAAAAATTAATGAACGAAACCCGGAGTACTTTAGACCATATGGCAGCCCCCATAGCATTCACATGGCCACAAGACAGTCACCAGCGAAGATCGTTAAATTTCAATAAATATATCTCATATCAACCGTGATTTTCTAAAATTGATAAACCAAACGATAACATCCAAATCACATCAACATACGAGACTTGATCCAACTTGGATGTCTTAATACGCAAAACTATATGGGAACACGAACACTTCAGCTTTGGGTGTATGGTAGAATTTTAGCAAAGCTGCATGGCATATGTAATTGTCTCCGAGACATGACGAGCGTTGCAATGTATAGATGCATGGGACTATGTAACACACAAGGCGCCGAGTTTTAGAAGATGCATGCTTTTTTTTAATCCAACCCCGGCCCGTAACGTCGAGCGAATTAATGTCCGACGTCTCAAAAACACATGCAGCTTCTAAAAATCGGCGCATTGTGTGCTCTGTATAGTCCATGACATGTACACAAGGAAACGATCGGCAGGTCTCTGAGACAAGTACATATACATATAGCATGCCTCTGTGCCACAAATCTAACATATACATGTATACCTAACGCAGAGAGACCTTAAACTGTGCATATAGTGTTCTAAGTGCGACGTCGGAACACAGAGGTCATATGAGCTTCATTTGTGTAGGTCGCTTTGTGTTGGTACTGACGTCGGACTTTGAGTCGCAAGGCCCGCTCGCCGTCAATGGCCGGGGTTCGAATCCCACTCAACCCAAAAGAAAATGTGAATTGTCTCAAAAACACATTCAACTTCAGTTTTATAGTTAGCTCGGTGTGAGTAATTGTCTAGAAACATAAGTTCCTGTCTTTATCCCCACGCATGTGATTATTTTCTCATGTCTTATATAGATAGTTTTAGTTATGAATGTGTTAAAGCGATGATTGTACATGATTTTGAAGGAATGCAGTTTGTGAAAGAATTTCCATCACTCTCAACATATGCTGATATAATGGAAAACTATCGATATGTATCTGTACACAATTTCGAGGGTTATATGAGGCTCGAACAATATGAAAAATAAGTATACCTGGGGGACATAACTGCTGCCCGTGTAGCCTGTATATAATGTAGTGTGATGGTTTAATGATAATTACAAAGCTGTAAAAGTTCACAAAAAGTCAGAACTTTGATGCACGCGTATTCAACATGTTCATATTCAGTGCAGGCCAACACCGTACGTGTGTTTGGCTATACAGGAAAATTGCCCGATTTTATCCCTTTGATTTATCTGCGCTCGCAAGACAATATATTGAAATTCAACGATAATTTTTTTCTGTCAATTATTTCTCAGTTATACCATCAAGTGGAAGAAGCTTATTTACTGACATTCGCTTTGTGACAGTCTGCTTTTGGGTTTAACACTGTACAGACGTTTGTTTATACCGACCATTGCTGTCGAAAATAAAACAAACATTATTTATTGCATGGGACTATTTATATATATGCCAAGGATAATCGGCATATATATAATTCAAGTGGAGAACCCCATCCAAATTTGATGGAAATTGCGTATGTACGTACCCTTTGGCACAAATGTCGGCAATAGAAGAATAGTGCTATTTAACATGCTCCTTGGATCACTTGTTTGATATGCACTAGTTCGGTTAGGGCCTTCTTTGATAACATCTTATCTTCAACACGTGAGATGGGTGACCCTCATTGTTGCCTATAACTCGCGAATATCCTTCGATAACTAGATAACACACAACGTCTAAACCACAGCATTGTCACAGATACACCATGATCGACAGTGATGTCTCACGCGGTGCAATCTTGTAATATTTTATCACAAGTGACAAATATTTGAAATCACTAAACAATTAAACCATACAACGTTCTATCTAACACTTGATCTATATAGTTCTTATTCATATGGTTTTGAGACAACAAGTCTTCTATCCGATACAAGAGTTATAAAGGGCACACAAAAGATAAAACTACAATGCATAATGAATGTCAGAGGGGTCTTTGTTCAATAGCGGTCTAAGAACTGAAACACCTCTGATATTTTTCACGGGGTCCCAGTTTTAAAAGGAAGAGGTTAATACGCCGTATTGCGTCTCAAGCGCGAAGAAAGTGACAACTATGTGGGGGTCACAAGAAAATGGGGTAGTGTTATAAAAGTATAAGTCACTATTATGCGTATATATGAACAGTGATGTGATTTCTTATCTTCCAGCAAACGCTTGTCCCTGTCAGAGTTTGTCACTGTGTAAAATGATAAAAAAAGAGGACTTTTTATTTGCTGCTTGGGGGTGGACCTATATGACCTATGTGTCTCAATACATATAATGACGAGACCGCAATCGACCGAAGACAAACTTCCTATGTGCTTTGAGAACAATTCCCGCACTAAAAACTTATTGACAGAATGGAGAATTAGAGCGGTAGTTTTGTTAACAATTTTCGCTCGCTCCTTAGCAAAATAGCAGCAAATTAGAACTCTTGTGTTTGACTTACCATGAATGTTATAGTCCATGTGCATTTTGACTTTTGTGTTGATAAAATAATCGGAGAATCAAATCACACCGTTTCGCAATACAGTTCTTTGGTTCTAGAGGAACTTTCCCAACGTAAGGTATATACGGAATGTTCTCCGTAAGGTACGGAATTTTCTCAGAATGATTTGTAAACAACAACAGTCCGAGGGTTTAACACATATAAGGAAAGCTTACATTCGGTACGTAATGGCAGTGGTCAGACCAGCATAGCGAAGGGACATAACTCTTCCTTGCAGTTTTGGCATTATCACCATGCGCGTGAGGAGAGTTATCTTCTCAATTTAAGAAAGTATGTAAATCTCGCGCTCTCTCTCTTCCTTAATCTGGTTGAATGCAAGTGGTCTTATGTTTTGTCAATTTTATTCGAATTGTCAAACCTAAAAATAGTTTGCTTAGCACATGCATTGACGGAGTATCTAAAAAAACGACATTGTGTCTGTAATGGAATAAGAGATGTATTCTTGAACGCCCACTCTTCTGGATACTCGTGGCTATGGCGGTCAGCGCTAAAATAAATTAATGTGCATAATTATGCACTGAATGTAAATTCAGTTATACCATATCCGAAGAATAATATAAATTATATTTTCACGCATCTGGGCCATTCTCGACTACCGGTTGCACCCACCTACCCGCAATTCATGTCAACAACACGTCATGTCTACGGAAAATTAGGGAGAGATTAACATCACGTCCGGTCGCGTGCTCGTCAACCACCTCATTAATATTTAGTATCAACATCATAATAATAGACACCATTTTGACATTCGCTGTCATTTGTTTACTGTGCGCTCGACGGTGGTCACAATTTATGACCCACGTGGTGTATAACATTCAGCTAGAAACAAATAATATCATTACATTTATCACCTTCTAATTACTGGCCTGCACATCTGTTCACGAAAAAAAATGTATATGCTGTTTCGCATCGCATGTACTTGCGAAACCACTGCATTTAATGCAGGTTCTACTTCCGCACACTTGTAACATACAGTGTGCGTGAGGGTCTGTGTGTGTGGGGGGGGGGGGTCGAATATACTATGTATACAATTAATATAGTTCAGTTAAGCAGTTCAATGTAATACCAATATATTGTTATTCTCCAACCATCGAGTTGTTTAGCCACGCTATTTGAAATGAAACGATCCAATACATATATATCCGTACAATAATCACACATTCCTGTCTTTTATTGTGTCCATATAATAGAGAATAAGTACGCTGTATGTATAATACATGGCGTTACGTTTTTGAAAGGGTACGGTCTTTGCTCATTCAAGAAAGCAACAGACCACATTTCCTACCTGAAAGCTACAGCACCACAGCTTATACACCACGTCACTGTTGTGTTTCATTTTAGTCTGGTTGATGGGGCGTGTATCTGAACATATTAGTGCCCAGGCAGTTTTTGTGCAATTCTGTAATCTCTGTGTGGATGACCGTGACACTGTAGATAAGAATATCCAGATTTCGCTGAAATCCTCGGTAGGTAAAGTTCATAATTCAATATGGCGCCCAAGAAGGCCGTCAGTATTGAACAATATCGAATATGTAAAAAAAATCCGCCTATTATTTCCACTTCTCATAATATATACACTTGAACGCAAATGTGCCATTTCCATGGACTGTTATGCTCGTATTTAAGACAAAATGCAGTATTCAGTAGTCAGTACCATGTTTTGAAACCAAAATCGCCGTATATATAACCAATTTGTTCTAAGTTGAGTCTGCATTTTGACTTCGACGACCAGACTGCTTCGGTCATGGTCTATCAGCCGTTAGTTCCCTTTATGAGACCAATATTGTTGCAGTAAATGTTTATTAGAAAAACACGCACTGCATGTATGAACAAGTGTGTACAGTGGAAAACCAGAATGCACATACACTAGCATTTTCTTGACCCAGTCCTGTTTTGGAGAATATGACCAGAACATATCGGTGTCACCTACAATGATTGGCGTCACAACCCACACAAAAGACAACACAGACACCATCCGCCGTCGCCAAGAATCCAAGATGTTAAAAGGGGACAACCGACGCCTCTCCAGTGCATGGCCTCCTTCCGTGGGCCATGTGACAAGAACATTCATGCAGCATCAAGAACCGAAAAGGCCTCTGGTCTGCTGGATTATCGGGAGTCGACCTTTAATTTCCGGATATGCATGATATCAAGACTCGGGATCCTTCGTGATTGTCAGTCTGACTGAATGATGGGGCAGAGCCAGCGAAGAAATGTCGCCGCAGTCGAATGCCCTCTGTGGTGAGACAGTGATCGAGAATGTCCGATCACTCGAATAATGTACAGTAATGCACTAAATAATCGACTCCTTAACCACAGCAGAATCAGTGAGAGCCTTCCGATGAATGGCAACAAGTAATATTTCCGACTAAATCCTGAAAAGTTACCCATAATTCTGATGTGGTTAAGGAGTCGATTATTTAGGGCATTACTGTTTCACGTCGGGCGCATTCGAATCCGTGTTGTGTGTTGTTCACGAGCGGCGCGTTATTAACCTTCCATGACTGTATGGAGCTTTCTGAAATTTTGTGAAAACCCTGTACCAACTACCAATGCATTATCTTATAGTTGCGAGTCTCCCACACGGAGCCACGCATACATAAGAGAATACATTGGCCTAACAATATTTACCTTGACCTTGTGTGCCAGTGCATTCTCTTACATGTATATAGACCGCAACTCCCGTCACGAAAGGGCTAAGACTGGTGACCGAGAACAGGCTTTTCGGCTAATCGAAAAAGAGAACTCCGTGACGTCATGTTCGCGGATTTAGATTATCACTCGCGGACAACCGGGTAGTGATAATCCAAACCTGCGAACATCCGTACTGTCCTTCAATGTTCACGCCGGCCAGGAAATATCGGTGGCCAATTTATTGGCATTTATGAATTTCTCTGGCAATTTCTCAAAATGTTCGGCCAAATTGTAAACCCAAAATATATGATCATTCAGAAAATCGAAAAACAGTTTATTATTTAAAACAAAAGGCAAAGGAAAATAAAATAAAACACGTCCGCTGATAAATTTCGAAATCGTCTTATATGATAAAATTCACACTGCAAGTGTGCATCAATGAGAGCCGAAACAATTAAATAGTTCAGGCGGTTTATTATTTCAACATAATTTGCCTAAACTGTTTGACAAAGAATAGTATTGTATTGCCAACAGTGTTCTCTGCCATCGATACCCAACATAAACTTCTAGATCTCTCAAAGTAACAAGATCGAGGAAGAAAAATAAATATTTCCTGTATTTCATGACTCGCATTTGCTGTCTACTTTTCCTAGTTTAAAAAAATACATAACCCAAATGATAAGCTACATATATCATAATATAACGTCACAGACCATTAACTATAATATCACAATGAGTGCGTAAATGTTATTTCAAGAGCGAAAATTCCGTCTCGCCGTAGGATCTAAGGGTCCGAAAATCGACCCATGGGGCGATTCATGGCAGGGTCCAGTTCTCGCGCTCAATTTAACACAATGTAGAACAAATTTGCGATCATTCTTGAATGTGATAAAATGACTGATACGCGCGTTTGGATACGTGAGCTAAGTATGTGTTTGTTATGAGTAATCGGCTGAGATTTATATCGTACACGATAAACAACGGGAGGTGGGTTATGCATGGCTTGGTCTAAATACATTAACACTGAATAGGACAATGATTGACCACAGGACTTGCTACAACTGCCCAGGTAATATACCATCACGGCCCAGGTCCGTTTACTCCAATCATGTAACTAAAGTTCTTGTGGTGCTTCTGGTAATTAAGAGCCTTTCTTCATATTATCTTATTGTCATCGGAGAAGCACTGACCATATGTTTCAACCTCTTGTTCTCCGTGGGCATAAGGTTCACTTACATTTCGCACCTGGAATGATGGTCATTTGATACAGTATTGGATTTATTTCGCAGTGATTTGTATTTAATGCTGTGGGAATTCGTTTATAGTGATCTGTTTATAAAAAAAAATACTCTCGAAATGCTGTAGAAGAAATAACAACAAACATCATGTCCCGATTCGCCATCTCCAGCTAAACCCCATGGTTTAAGGTCGAAATTGAAATGATCGCTTGCCTTTCTGTTACACTATATATAAGATAGATATGTTTAATCTTTCAACGAAGATATATGGTACGAAGAAAAAAAACGGAATGACAATAAACAATACAAAGTGGAGTCTCGATTCTTATTGCTGTGTTGTGCTTTTTTTATTATTGGCCCTGGCTAAATTTGACAATTTGATTAGTCGTTTTCCGCTTATCACTACCCACTTGTCGGCGCATGGCATAGGATTTAACAAACTAGTATATGGAAATGTATGATTTGGCAGATTGACAGGTTGCCAGCCTGGTCCGTCGTTGGCTAGTGTAGTGACTTAGCGACAAAATTTTGTCATATTGGAACGGACTGGCCAAAAGTGCCATTTTTTTATATTATGTTAAGTTAGGTGTGCTCTATTAGAAAGTGAACTGATCAATATTAACCCTTGTTTCCAGTATAAATCCAAGATGGCGGCCAAATTAAATCATTATTTCACCATGACGTTCCAACTGGTATATAATTTAAGGCACATGCATAATAAAGGCGTCATTCCATCCGGCATTGTCATATTTTGAAGATATTAGCAATCCAGGCTGACTAAATTTGAAAATTATAACTTTTTGGACCAAAAGCATGAAATTTTGTCATAAAAACATTCTCGTTTCAATTATTTCGGAATAATAAACAGACAATTTTTCAAAACTGTTTCAGTGCAGATTAAAGGTTAAGATCTTAAAATTTTCAGAAAAGTATACTGCAAACAAAATATACAACATCTAGGACAAATCCATAACCATATGTTATACATTTTGGATTATGTTACCCCTCACCCCAAAAATCATGAATTTTTTTTGTGTGATAAACATCCGATAGAACATGGATGAGAATCTATAAAGGGCACTATTCGATCACATTTCTAAATACTGTAATTGCAATTACACACACAATGACCAAAGTTGAAATTTACAACTTTTTCGACTAAAATATGCAATTTGGTAAGAAAATCCTCGTCATTTCAAATAGTTTGGTCCAATAATGGTCATTTACACATAGGATATTTGCGATAGTTCAAAATGTTTGGTCTTAAATGTTTTGGACATATATACTGAAAACAATGAATACATTTTATGTGGTTATTATGTAACAACGTTTCAGAAAATTTGGTTTATGTTACCCCTCACCCCAAACATCACGAAAATGTGACTTGGTTGTAAAGATTCAATAAATCTTTGGTTAAATCTTATAAAATGATTTTGTAGATGACAATTAGTCATATATTGTTATGTAACAATCTCATTGACAGTATACTGTTTAAATTTACAATTGTATGCCTAATAACAGCTATATTTTATGGTAAAATAACCATCATTTCAAATATTTTCAACCAATATATGGGCAATTTCTCAAACATTTCCCAAGATCGTATACCACATCCGGCCTTGAAAGTTTCGAAAATGACTGTCGAATACAACACATTTAAAGGTGTATACATGTCATGTCTTGGTGAAATAGAATAAAATTCAAAAAATCTATTATACCATAAATAATTTGAAGGTTTTGACTTATATAATCTACAAATGTAGCATACAAGAGGGGGTATATTTAGACATGTAGTTCAGATCACAACTTTAATTTGTCTATCAATAATACACATAACATAAAGATGGTCTATCTTTGTTTATATTCTGTTCTTAAATTCATGTTTGTTATGTTGTACATTTATAACGATAATGTACACAGTCTGATCATACCAGCAGATATATAGCAACTCATAGATTGTCATGTTATAATCACCAGTGACCATGTTGATACATTGAACAAATATTTTAGGCATTCTTAATATCACAATTACAACTGCATAATTATGAGCATGGTAAATCAGCTATTGCACATTTGCACCTGTTACAAGTTTGGGATTTGCAACAACACTTGATGAGTTCTGAACACGCAGCTGCAGCTTCTGGTAATGTAGTCCAAAATGGTTTACATCCATGATCTTCAACTGTCCATTCCCAGTCATGCGGGCCATGTATTGGAATTGTTATGTCATGACAAGTGTACCACAATCCTGCCTGGTATATGGGTCATTTCATATGCTGTATTTGGGCCCCTTTTGAGCGACAAGTTTTGGAGAATTCTCTTCATATGCCTCGTTATCAGCAACTTTTGACAACCTTTATTATAATTAATGGTAATGAAACGTTCGAGTTCTTTGAAAATATATGAGGACGAATCTAGTTGAATAAAAGGTTGATTCGCCTATAGAAGAAATGTACATGTATCTGCGATAACGGGATAATATTTCCATGCTATCCAGAAACTTTTTCTGCCCTTTATATGGAAGAACAAAGTGGTATAAAAACCAGATATCGAATGAAAATTGGGTAGTGATAACAATTGTCATCGCCCAGAGCGGAAAATGTGCTGTTGTCATGGTACAATGTTTTAGTTTTGCCTGTTCCTAGAGAAACACATGTATCACCACCACTGTTAGCATCCGTAAACTTTGAAAACAGACCGATGACCATTACCAGGACATCTGTGTCAACAATCCGAGCACGGATGGTCGTCAGCCCACAAGAAAGCGCATGGATAATGTGCGGCACAATTCTAATATCAGCTTCCTCCTTACAACAGTTTCTCAAGATTTACTAGGAAGAATTTGCTATTTTGAGAGTTGACAAACATTCTGTCATGTTTAATACTTTATCATCGTGTTCTGACGCATTACTTGTCAGGAATACAAAAAGTTCAAGCTTATTGTCAGAATGACGGAGGAAGTCGTTCCATTTTTTTGGAATCTTAGTTTGGCCACCAACTTTTCGTCCAAGACCTATACCACGATTCTCATTATTGCTGCCTTTTGTGCTGCCTTCAAAATACCTATCCCACACAACACACATGACATTAACACTTCTTAGTTTGTAGAGTATAAAATTCATTGGTGACTGTAATAATTTAAAAGTACATGTAGATCTTATCGCAGGCACAATTATATGCACAAGAACGCCTCCATCAAATATCTTGCACGTACTTCCAATATTTTATTTCTTGTAATAGTGTGTTCGAACAACATTTGGGCAGTTCAAAAAACCCGAAATCGCTTCTCCGCTATTCCAAACGATCAAGTGCAGGAACAGGAGAACATCAAATTGAAAGGAAATGGAGCGTTGATAGGTTTAACAGAGAGCTCATCAACAATAACGAGATGGCTACAACTCCCCGAACCAGACGTGTTTTTCTCTCATGAGAGTCGGCTATTTCCCCCGCCTTATCAACGGGAGGTAAATTCAAGGGGACACAATCTGATTTGCTGGGATGTATCCGGGAAGCAATTGGAGATATATCGGACCCACCTAAAAATGTTCAGTGCAAGATATTTGATGGAGGCGTTCTTGTGGATATGATTGTACCTTTGATATAGTATCTACTTTTAATGATTACGCCCAGTCACTAATGAAGTTTCTACTCTACAGACTAAGAAGTGTTACTGTCATATATATGTGGCGTGGGACATATGAAACGAGCTGCCTACCAGGTAGGATTGTGGTACACTTATGTCATGCCAAGCTGCAGTTGTGTGCCCAGAACTCATTACGTGTTGTTGCAAATCACAAACTTTTAACAGATGCAAATGTGCAAAAATGCTGATTTACCATACACAGAGTTATATATAGATGTAATTGTGTGCTTAAAATATTTGTTCAACGTATAAACACAGGCAGTGGTGATTATAACATGACAATCTATGAGTTGCTATCTATCGGCTGGTATTATCAGTCTGTGAACATTATAGTTATATAACATAACAAACGTGAATTTAAGAACACACTATAAACAAAGATAGGCCATCTTTATGTGTATTATTGATTGACAATTTAAAGTTGTGACCTGACATGCATATCTATATATACACCCATCTTGAATGCTAGATTACACAAGTCAATGATATTGGGTCAAATATATCAATTAATGGTATTATAGATTCTTTTATTTTTATTTTATTTCACCAAAACATTACATGTATATATATACCCTTATATGTGTTGTATATATATTGGATGTTCATTTTCGAAACTTTTAAGACCGCATATTGTATATTATTGCATATTGCCATTCTATTGGTTGAACATATTTGAAATGATCAAATACATTGTTATTAGGCATACAATTGTTAATTTCAACAGTATACTGACAATGAGATTGTTACATTATAATATATGACGAATTGCGATCGACAAACTCATTTTATAAGATTTAACCAAAGATTTATTGAATCCTTAAAACAAGTCACATTTTCGTGATATTTGGGGTGAGGGGTAACATAAACCAAGTTTCCTGAAACGTTGTTACATATTAAACACATACAATGTATTCATCGTTTTCAGTATATATGTACAAAACACATAAGACCGAACATTGTGAACTATCGCAAATATCCTATGAGTAAATGACCATTTATTGGACCAAAATATTTGAAATGACGAGGATTTTCTTACAAAATTGCATATGTTTTGTCGAAAAAGATGTTATATTTCAACTTTGGTCATTGTGTATGTAATTGCCATTGCAGTATTTAGAAATGTGATCAAATAGTTCTATCGGATGCTTATCACAAAAACAATATTTCATGATTTTTGGGGTGAGGGGTAACATAATCCAACATTTCTAAAATACGGTTAAGAATGTGTCCTAGATATTATATGTTTTGATTAGAGTATACATGTCCAAAAATGTTAAGACCTTAACCTTTGATCTACACTGAAACATTTTTGAGAAATTGTCTGTTTATTATTCCGAAATAATTGAAACGAGAATGATTATATGACAAAATTGCATGTTTTTGGTACAAAAAGTGATAAATTTCCAAGTTGGTCAGCCTGGGTTGCTACTATCTTCAAAATATGACAAAGTCAGGTTGAATGACGCCTTTATTATGCATGCGCCTCAAATTTTTATACCAGTTGGAACGCCAGTGTGAAATAATGATTGAATTTGACCGCCATCTTGGATTTATACTGGAAACAAGGGTTAATATTAATCAGAAACCTGTTTCTAGTTCACTTTCTGAAAGAGCACACATAACTTCACAAAATATAAAAAAAATGGCACTTTTGGCCAGTCCGTTCCAAAAAAAAAACGCTAAGTCACTACACTAAACCAGGAGAGGTTCCAACGGTATGTTGAATGTATTTCAGGAAACTACAAGTTCTTTGCACGACTGATGGTCGAGAATTCTGTAAAATTGTTGTCAGTTTCAATAAAGAATAGCGTGATTTATTAAAAATTGGAAAAAGAACCTCGCGTTCTGTGTCAAACAGCCGTTTAGAATAACATACACTGGACTTATTAGAGACATAGTTTACGTTACAGTTTACACATATACTAATCGGAATTTAACAATGGTCTAACAATAGTTAATTTGTCTTTGTAATCCAATGCTTTCTCTTATATATTAGAGACTCGCATATATAACAGAATGCACTGGCACATGATCTTTAATGTTGCACCAGCGCTTCTCCCGCCATGAAAGGGTTTTAAACCTTGTGGTTTAAACTCGAGATGACGAATCAGACGATGGTGTCCAAACCGAATTCAAGGTAAAAATGAGTTTCTGTCAGGTGGCAGTCAGGTGACCTCCATTCAGAAATCTTAGTTCCTTAAAGCTGGACATTCTAGAGAATTCATGAATTTATCGTCAACTGGACATCTTTATTTAACTATAGGTTGTGCTTGATTTCATTGGAAGATAATTCATAAGCCACAATTAGGTATCGTGGTTTAGAAGAATTTTTTTTTATAAATACTAAACAAGAGATTGCATTACCGGTGCCGGCGTGTACGCAAACTTGTCAAATTTTAAAAAATGCAGGACAGAATACAAATATATCTCAGAGATTGAGAATTACTCTAAAAGGGAAAATCACTTCACTTCGCCGAATGCTCTTATGATGGTGAACATACCTAACAAATTTCATTGATATCCTATAACATCCAAACACAATTGTTTCAAGATAATCAAATGATAACTCTTGAACTGAAAATGAAAATGTCATTGCGCGCCCTTTTGAAAGTACTCCTGGTGGCAACCCCGATACAAAATTGCATTCAGATCCGATAAACTAGGTTGAGATATATGCCCTAGCGGACGGACGGACGGACACGATTTAAGGCAAATATTTTGTTCCCACGCTTACTAACGGAGGAGCTCAATGACTATATTTAGATTCCAAAGAAACATCAAGTTGATACGAGTTTACGTTCGTGCACTGCGGGTACAGGTGTCTCAGTCTTTGACCCGAAATCACCCGATATAGATCGAGCCACTAAACCTGAATTCAAACTCAGCATGGCGTAACGTGGCATCCTTATAACGGATCTATCAACAAAAAAGATATTACATTCATCCAATCATGACCTATTGTCAAACTTCCCTGTTATTTTCGACCGTTAGCTCATTAATATTAATGAAACCCATTAATTATAATATTATGCAAGATAAAAGCAACATGCTGAGTGATTCCATTGTCTCGTGAGCGTCGCTTCTTCGTGTATCGATTCAGAGTTTCCTATTCAATGAAGGCACGTCGGATAATATATCGTCTCGTTTGTTTAAGTCTCATTGTAGTTTGTGATTATTAAGTTCACGGAAGGAGAATTAGATCAATTGAAAGTAGCGGAACTTGGATATTGGCGAAAACACCTGTAGCATAATTTGATCATATATGTGAAAGTTTTCAGTGGTAATTAATGGATTTTTATCTGATGTAACAACTGTGTGAGAATTTATTTTACATTATGATAATTTCGATGAAATAAAACTCAGAATGCAAAAATATTACCCCCATGAGCGTTCGCGTTGCGCATCGGTGACCAATATGCGCACCTATTGGACCATGCATCACAAATCTAACGACTTTCGACAATCAATTGATGACTGATAGGCTTCAATTGAACTGACATATGTGCAAATTTATAAGTTTATGAACAGAATTTCTTCGTTCAGTTAAACGAAAGACATTATCCATTTTAAAAGCAATTTACGCTTGCTTGATTTGTAGATATCGACATATATAACAGCGTTATTTGCAATTCACTTATACACTTTCTCTCGTATCAAATTTAATATGGAAAACAGGATAAACAACCTTTCAACGATGATAAACTGGCCTCGTTTCTCCCAACTAGCACCCCCGTGCTTCCAATCAATCAGAAAAAAAATCATACTTTTTAGTTCCAAATGTTTTGTAAGTTTGAGACAGAATTCTGTGCTACATTTAGTGTTCGAACCTCCACATTTTGATGACACAAAAGAGCGTGCAGAATCACAGAGGTGAAGTATATTCTTATGAGAATAAAACGATTTGTATGATATTCACAAACTTCACCCTCACATTGTAAATATGAAGTGAAATCGCAACCGTTTCTACCCATTGTTAACGGATAATCAGTCATATGGGTCGTTTGTTGAACTTATTATCTGAACATTTCCAACCCAAGAAGATTAATCATTCATATCTTGTATTATCTGTTTTATGTCTGTCATTTGCTCTTATTATCTGAACGATCCAAATGAATAATATACCGTTCCAGTGTATACTTTTATAACTGAATGGAGGAATCCATTTACCATGGAAAGGGTTATGTTATTGCTTATTTTTGTTAAAATGTCAGTGATATATTTGAAATATTCACTTTCTAAAGCTAACATTGAACCTTTTGATTATTGTTTTGTCAGCTAAAAAAAAAGTAAACATGATTGCTGGAGCTCCTCTCAAACATGATGGGGTGAAAAGAAATTGCTGAATATTATGTATGTCGTCAAGTTTTATACCTGATTGTTAACAAAATGGCTACTTTAAGTGTCTGTATGGACTTGAGGTCATGTAACTCAGTAAACTGATATCCATATGCCCTAGTTGTTTTTTCTCAAAACCTCTTGAGTATACTCTTTGGAGGAATATCCAAAAATATTCACATATATTATATCACATTTAAAGGTACGGTTGGCCTTGGCGGTGGGTATCCTGTGAAAATATTTCCACCCGTCAAAAACCGCCACAAACAGAAAGAACAACAAAATGTAGACAGACTTTGTCCGTATACAAATAAGAAATATCGCATAAACAGTATGTTATTGTCATATTTTTGACCATTGTTATGTAAACAAAAGCACAAAAAGTTACTTTTCTGGTGTTTGTTTATATTATGATGGTAAACATAAAGAGCGTTCTTTGTGGGTGAATTCCTGATATGGAACGAATAAAGAGCGTTTATGCCATTTGTGTGTGATTAGCCAGCAGCATTGTGTTGTCTTCTGTAACACAATCAGGCTCTTGCTTAGGTAAAATATAGTAAATCTTTATGATAACATGCTGTTTACGCGATGGTCATGGTATATATGAACGAAACTGTATGCGTTTTAATGTTTTTATGTTTACGGTCATTGAAACAAATATGAATATTTTCGACAACTAAGGCCTCACGTGCCTTTAAACAAATCATCTCTTTATACGGCCACGTTCCTTCTGGACAAAGATATATGATTTCGTATACTCTTACATGAAGGACATACCCTAAACATGCGTTGAAAACATTTGATAATGTCATGAGAATCCTCACATCAGAGAGAAAAGAGGAGGCACCAATTTAAAAAGCATTTATAAATAAAGAGCGTTCACAGTATGTTATGTCTTAATATGGTAAAATAAAGAGCTCTAATCAAACAAATGTGCAAAGCTTGTCGTTGAAAGTTTATATAAATTGTGTATATAAGTGTATTGTCAACCCTGTTTGGTCCTATTAACATTACGGATCAAGGGACCTGATCCGGTGCGTGACGTGTGTCGCATCAAGTATAAACTTCTTGTCTGGTATCTTGTTGTGAAGGATTATTAATATGTGTGTAGTCCATGCCCTTCCAGAACTAATGCTATCGATTGTTAGGGGTAGGATTTGCCTGCTGGAGCAATGATGGCCACTCAATGTTGTCTGCTTGTTTTGTTGCTTACAATGAACATTGACATTTGATGCTTTTTGTGCCTTTGTTGACACTTTTTCCTGATCTGGTGAGAACATGTTTATTGTGAATCTAAGGGGATTGGAAGTTGCACCGTCTTTAACTGGCTTTATTTTTGAAGATATTTCGATTCAGAATAGTCAGAAAACGAACTAAAATACTTACAAATATATCTGTACCACAGCTAACTACATGCATGCGTCAGAAGTAAACACTCTGTATATGTAGCGATGGTACTGAAACTGGACTGTAAATAGCATTTAACTGTCTGACAGAATCTATCATGTAGGTATTTGAAGGCAAATGTCAGCATCACCATTACATGCGGAAAATCAGAATGTTTACTTCTCAAGTCGTTAGGTTTGTTTGGTATAGTTGCATTTTATACGCATGTTGTCGTTAAAATTCTGGAACCGCGTGATTTTCTATGACGAAATGCCGGCAAAATACTATAACAGGGCAAATTTAACAGTGTACGTGTGTGAACGCTGCTTTATACTGATATATAAAATGCATCGCTCCAGAGGGCGCATCTCGATCAAGCTGAGAAGGCCAATCCTACCATGGCATTAACATATTCATAAGTCTGTTGACAGTGCAGCAATGCAGTATTGTCGATATGAAAAATGAAGATTTCGGCACCAGTTGGACATTATTTCCGAGTTTTCATTTTTATTCATGCTCTCTATAGTTGTACACAGGATAACGACAGGTCGTTAACATTTTATCACTCTTACTTTGTCCCTAACATAGACCCCCTGAATCGAAGTGTTGTACTTTTTGTTGCACAGTGAGTCGGAACGATCAAACCTGAAGCAAATTTGTTAAAATATTTTAATGTTGGTAATTTGTCAATATTGTTAATAATTGGTGTATGTACCACGTGGTGAGAGATACACTGAGCTGCATTAATTTGGTACCTTGACAGCATCTTAACACTGAAAAGGCTCTCCGCTGGGATCACCATACTGTGAAATCTTTTTGTTAGAAACCTCTAATGTGACGTCCTTTCACTTATATGAGACGTTCTCGCTTTTAACCTTGTCCTCTACTTTTGAATAATGGATTATTGCATTGAGTTTCTTTATATTTGTGTCAAACGTTAAGACAATAATTTTTAAACAACAAAGTCAAGTATATAGCAGGGGCGCCGCGGAACAGGGAGCACAGAAGAGCGTTTACCCATCTCGTTCTCAACCAAGGGATCACAAACTGTCCCTTTGTGCGCAATAAAAACTTTAAATATCAACAGAAGCATTGTCTTAACCCTTTACCCAACAAACCGGCCAAAATCGGCCAAATAAAGCTTCAGCAGCCTAAAATATCTTCGGTCTGTCTCAATAGAACCATACAAATATGGATATCATTGGAACCGGCTCCTTGACCACATTGTGATAGTTACAGTTATGTCCTGTGCCAATGCATTCTCTTATATATGCGAGTCGACCATAGGTCGCCTCGCATATATAAGAGAATGCATTGGCCTAAAATAAAATCTTTTTTTAACACTTTTTACCATTTTTTCTTACATTCTTTAACAATTTTATAATTTTGAATGTGTTAAGCCAATGCATTCTCTTATATATGCGAGGCGACCTATGGTCGACTCGCATATATAAGAGAATGCATTGGCACAGGGCCCTTCTGTTGGGTAAAGGGTTAACAGCAAAATCTGATAACTTAAAGGGACATGTAAAGTCTATTGTTCTAAGTCATTTGACGTGATAACATTTGAGGCCTCAGAGGAAACGAGGATAATTTTCGCTTGGGGCACTATAAAGAGCGTTCCGTGTATGTTCTATCCGGTTATGGTAAACATAAAGAGCATTTGTATAGCTTGTAAGTTGTTAAAACTTGTACCCCAATCCCGTTGTAATGAATTATATTACAATAACATATGTTTAAAGTAAATTTGTATAGCTTATGTGCAGGAAGCTGTTCATGTATATAAACAGGTGACAATTCGTTAAGTCCCATATTGACTCCGGGACGTGAAAAGGTGAGATATTAGGACAGGACACGAGTTATGTAGCCACGTCATTCACGAATGTACCGTTGAAGTGGTGTCTTATTGTGCCACCCCCTCCCGAAGTTGGTTCGGGGCATACAGTCGATGGAACCGTCCGTCTGTGCGTCCGTCTATATCACATTGTAACTCAGATGTTAATTATCGCATTTCTTTGTCCTTTTGTATGGTGATAGCACAGGTTGGGGGGGGGGTGTGTGATACGCATATACTACGGGTTTCGTTTATTAATTTCCATCAGTTAAGCCTTTACCCAACAGAAGGGCCCTGTGCCAATGCATTCTCTTATATATGCGAGTCGACCATAGGTCGCCTCGCATATATAAGAGAATGCATTGGCTTAACACATTACAAATTATAAAATTGTTAAAGAATGTAAGAAAAAATGGTAAAAAGTGTTAAAAAAAGATTTTTTTTTTAGGCCAATGCATTCTCTTATATATGCGAGGCGACCTATGGTCGACTCGCATATATAAGAGAATGCATTGGCACAGGGCATAACTGTAACCATCACAATGTGGTCAATGAGCCGGTTCCAATGATATCCATATTTGTATGGTTTTATTGAGACAGACCCAAGATAATTTAGGCTGTTGCAGCTTTATTTGGCCGGTTTTGGCCGGTTTGTTGGGTAAAGGGTTATGCCCCTTGCGTGGAAATTTGTAAAAGTTATGTCCGTACGAACATTTCAGCCTGAAACTCGGTCATGGATCATCGGATTTGGTTGTGCTTTGGTAGGCTGATAGCCGAGCGTTGGGGAAATAATACCCACTTACAACGGAGTTCGTCCATTTTGTTTTACTACCGGAGTAACGGGCCTTGTTTGACATGGAAATTTGTGAATTGTGTGTCTAAGCGAACTTGGGGGAAAGGACATTCATTGTTACTATAGTTACGACCCTTTTTTACTCTACATTTTGCATTGTAACTCCGGTAGCAATGGTCAGAATTGAATGCTATTTGGAATGCTAATAGGCATGGATATGGCACAATTGTAATTTCGTATAAGGATACATCAAAAGCCCACAACCATGAACTGTTATCCTTCTGCCATAAATTGGCAGGACAGCGACGCACTGTTTATATACAAATGTGGTGTTCATAGTTCATTACACGTCAGAATGACATAATTATATGCGATGCTATCCAAATATTTCTTATATATTTCAAAGGTATGATAATTATTTCATTTACAGTTTCGGTTGCGTGGTCAAGTCCAAAGTCATCTGAGCCGTCACCGTATCTCCATTCCATACGCATGAGGATGACGGGGACCACACTAGATACTGCGTAGCTGTTTACAACGGAGGTGTTTTTGGTAGACTATTTGACGTCTCTGGAAATTTTATCTGGAAAAAATATGCATTTTAAAGCCAAAATACACCTAATAATATTCGCTTTTGAATTGTTACCGATATCGAAATAGGTCGATAAATACACAAACTTCCTTTATACATGTATTGTTTGTCACAGAAAGACGTATCGAAGTCATAAAAACACAGTACAATACAATGTACCGTGCCATTTGCATTCATCACTGATAATTCTGGAATCTGTCCGGCAAGGTATATTTCGCTATCTTACGTACTGTTTTCTCTTTGTTTTATTCATCAACATTAAGTAGTACCATACACGTTTCAGGGCGAAGACAGTTATAGATTTGCTAGATCGCCTACATGTGAACTCATTACGAGACCGCTGATTAAAAAGTTCGAACCGGCACCAACGAAAGGATCTGAAATTTATCGAAACAAAACACGTATTTTCAGCGCTATATCGACGAATTTGTTCGGAAATCTTCTGGGAGTTGCGCTGGCACAACATTAAATCCCTGTGTCAATGCATTCTCTTATAAATGCGAGTCGACCATAGGTCGCCTCGCATATATATAAGAGAATGCATTGGCCTAACAATGAATCCACTAATTGAAGGTACACGAACAATATTTGGTTGGTGACACATTTCCCATTGAGGGCGAAATGGGTCAAATGGCCACGCCCCTTTTTGCGCGAAGTACTACCACCCGCCGTGACTATATCTCCAGAACCGTTGGACATAGGGAGTCGAGTGACCACTCAAAATGTGCGGAATGGCCACATTATGGGGGGTCAGTAATACATTTTCATATCCAAAGGTCAATGGTTTTGAAGATAATTGCCAAAAACCAAAAACAATCCATTTTAAGGGCCCAATTTTGGGGTTCAGCACTTTTATCTCAAAGCTGAGCCCCCAATTAGAATTTTATTGACCTATATCCATCGGTGCCACATACAGGTATCATTTCTGATATTTTCTGTACCATTATCGGATGGGATTGACCTTCAAGGAGCTCTTGACCCTGAAAATAGGGTTTTTGGATGGAATATATTGGTCGTAGAATGAAAAGCAGACATTTTCCCAATAACAAAGATGTTGAGGAAATCATCAATTATGGGGTATTTGATCAGTAACCTAAAACTCCTACAAAAAGGTTACCTGGTGATATAATTTGAATGTAGTTCATCTCTTGTTATCTAGATTTCATGGCCTTTGATGTGAGATGGCTGCCAAAATGGTTATAAATGGAATGACATATATCACATTAGCAATATACTTGTAAATGAGTTCAATGTGTTATTTTCTTTAAACTTATGGGAGAACAGGGTGTTTTTATGGTATTCTAATGTTGAAATGAATTATACTCAGTCCACAAGTAGGTTTAGTAAATGTTGAGTTACTACAATTTGATCAATCAGTATGATTCGGTAGTCGAGCAGGTTGTGTCTTTATCAGTCCCACATCAATTTTGATTGGCTGCATCACCATTTTGTATAAAGGTTCTACAATTTCCTTAACACGTACATTATTTTAGAACAAATAATGGCTAGCCTGGCATGATTGCCTATATTTATATCCTGATATATGTATACGTACACGTAGATGTATATTTGCCCTAAATTGTTTCTGGTTCAAATTTGGGAGTTTGTAAGAAAATAAGTCATAAGAAAGATTCAGTAATATTAAAATATATTGTCCTGTTCAAAACTAACAAATACATGTCCAGTTATAATAAATACACACATTAAAAATATAGGGCTTCCATAAATACAGAATATTTTCCAACTTGACAATCGTTCATTGTGTTCAACTGAGTGAGTTCATGTGAGATTCATGGAAATTTATTTGGCAAGCTTGATTCTAAAGTGTCTAGCTTTATGGGCTTGAAATTCCGAATGCAATCCTGTTGCGTTGTGAGCTCAGAGAGAGTTAGAAGAAAAATACAAGCATCAGTTGATATGCAGATATAAATACATACAAATCTACATTCTGCAGGTAGCCATGCTATGCAATCCTCCCTCATGTTTCAACTTATCAAGGAAAAATGATCACATTACCAATGACTATGATAGTCAGATGTTTTTGTAGATTTGTGGATGTTGTAGATTTCTGGATGTTGTAATGCAATATAGATCTCCATTATAGTTGCACAAATTTATTTTTCATTTCGTCCCTTTAAATTGACTTTTATTTTTTATGTATGTATATGTGCCACTCCAAAAATGTCAGTAAAAGTACTGTAAACCGTTAGGTTTGATGTTATAGGCACATGAGATATATATATATATATATATAGATATATATATATATATATATATATATATATATATATATATACTTTACTTGTCAAATATTGTGAACCATGCAGGTACGTGTATGTGTGTCAGTCGCCTTATGTGTGTGATGTACATACGGTAACTATATGTATATTCTAGTGAAATTTATGGTCTGCACTCTGCAGTATTTCAAAAACATCCTATGGCCATGCCTACGTATACGTATATACACTGATTCTAACACAATGGTTGTCAGGTTATAATCTATGTTTGAGGAAAGTTACTATGTATTTTTCATTTGTGTTGCATTTGTCAATATTAATGGGTCCCAGGAGCCCAGATGTTACTAGTGCAGAGCCCATTTAATTTTCATGAGACTGGTGGATTTCATGTCTATACTCCTAAACAAACATGACTCTGAGTCTTATCAGACCAAGACGGTATTGTGTAGGTTTTACTAGAATTATATTTAGAAAAGACTCAACCATTATTTTTCCACTGCCCTATATATCACAATATATTCATTTGGCAGTATTCATCCCAAGTTTAGTGGTGATGCTATTAAATTTGGTATGATATTCAGGTAGAGGAAAGCGATCTGAACAAATCGAGGATAAGCCACTATGTGTAGAAAACATTAAAAAACATGTATATTGTGAAATATTTCAATAATGGGTGCTGGTTTTTACAAACTGGCCATAATTGAGATGACTATTCCTGTTGTTTACCAAACATCAGCGTACACATTAAATATTTTGAAGTATATATGTTCTTGAATGTTTCATACAGACACTGACTTTTGCACAAATTGCTCGGATTAGCCAAACAATGCAAAAATAACCAACTTTAGGTAAAATGATGGTACTTAACAGAATCGCTTTGACCTACAAACATCATAGCAATCCAGCAGGACCCATCAGCATAATATAAAATTAGCAGGACCACTTAACCTGGGGTGGTATTGAAAATGAAAATATCTTTAAAATGGTAAGTTATGAGGGCTATTACCTATTATGAAGAATTATGTTAGTGAAATTATAGACCCTCATCTTCTCCAACCTGCAAGTGCTGCAACTATCATGGCAAATCAAAACTAATTCCATCATTTCCTAAAACTTTTTGTGAGATGATGTGTCCTTTTGGAAGAATTGATTACTTCTGAAATATATACTGGTATATATGGTCATCTCTCATCTGATTACAACATGTTTTTACTATGCCCAGATGCAATACCCATTTTAGGATCGCAACATGTGGCTGCTGCATGAAGCAAACAGCTGGTCATTCCATTTAGTAAAAGTGTTTAGCATGTTTCATAGCTTGGTCACTTAAATCAGATCAGCTGTTAAATGTTGATAACAAATTTTGAAAACCTGTTTTGTTCAATCTGTACATTTCTGTTGATTAGAGCACAAGTGTTACCTGATTTTTGGTAAAGCACGCCAGTTTCCAAGGCATGTTCAGTCGTGAAGAGCTCATGTTGTGTGTCGGGGTCAACACATCCTCAGCAGCAATTTCCAGCTAATTCCATTGTGTGTGGTCAATTGTGCTCTTAAGTCGATCAGAGAATTCGGATAGTTCTTTAAAAAGTGTCATACATATGCTGTGGCCTTGGTGGTATTGTATACTTGTGGTGCGTAACATGCTGAAATCGGTTTTTGGCAATTATCTTAAAAACCATTGACTTTTGGACATGAAAATGTATTAATGACCCCCATAATATGGATTTTCAGGATCAAGAGCTCCTTGAAGGTCAATCCCGTCCGATAATGGTACAGAAATTATACCTATTAGTGGTACCGATGGATATAGATAAATAAAATTCGAATTGGGGGCTCAGCTTTGAGATAAAAGTGCTGAACCCCAAAATTGGGCCCTTAAAAATGGATTTTTTTTGGTTTTTGGCAATTATCTTCAAAACCATTGACTTTTGGATATGAAAATGTATTACTGATTCCGCACATTTTGAGTGGTAACACGACCCCATATGTCCAACGGTTCTGGAGATATAGTCACGGCGGGTGGTAGTACTTCGCGCAAAAAGGGGCGTGGCCATTTGACCCATTTCGCCCTCAATGGGAAATGTGTCACCAACCACAAATTGTTCGTGTACCTTCAATTAGTGGATTCATGAAGAGTTTTGCTCTGGACATACAAGTGCATACAAAACCACCATGAGCTACTAGAGTAACAAAGTTATCATTTTTATGTTTTTTTCTTACATTCTGTAACAATTTTTATAAAAAAAAAAATTATCAAATTTTTTCTTACATTCTATAATATTTGTTAGAATTTTTTTTTAGAATTTTTGTCTTACATTCTTTAACAATTTTATCATTTTTCATATCTGTTTTCATTTTTTTCATATAATGGTCGACTCGCATATATAAGAGAATGCATTGGCACAGGGTATTTTCAGCGCTTTATCAACGAATTTGTTCGGAAATCTTCAGCACATGCAGTGGGTTCAAACGAGCCATGCCCGATTAAATAGTCATGTTTTAATTCAATTTCAATGATCACATGCAGTAGTTTCGTAGACTAAACTATAAATCGGCACGATGAATATTCAATCATCAAGTCTAGTTTCAAGTGTGCCTGCGTGACCTCATGTCTTTAAAAATGAAACAAAATGTGTCATTCCGAGGTTGCGCGGCATGCACCAACAATTTGGACTGAGAAGTTGTCATTATTATTGACAGCGGTGGACATTAACGCCGATATCTTCACACCCCGGGCGTGTGGCGGCCACGCATACGCGGGTAACTAACACATAAAGGCATACTTATCAAATTGCATTGGAGGCACTTCATATAGAATTCGCAACAAAAGTCGTACTATAGGTGACGAGATAGTTGCTATGTGGTGGCGAAATTAATTGATGCAAACATATTAACTCATAGGGCTCTAATCACCACATACCGACACCTAGTTCGCGTTTTAATGAATATTTGTCATCTCAACAACGTTTTCTTCTTTGTCCGGCGTCTTCTAGCATATACACTCTTATATAGCTACCTGGATATCACAGATGCATATCATACATCGTTATCCCTTGCTTTAGCATCTTTCTTCTTCCCATGTAGGTAGGAGGTCAATAATCCATAATTCAACAACGAAGAACTATACACCGTTGCATATCACCCTCAAAGAACGCAAGACATTGGTAAGAATCATGAAGTGAACCATGGTTATATACAAAGTCTATGCGATGCGAAATGCTCGATATACATAATACCTCTTACTTCCATGTCATCTTCCGATGGAGCAATTTACATGAAGCGGCGGGGTCGTCACCCCAAGCTACCACATGTCGTTCAGCAAGGAAGCGATACATGAAGGGGGAACGGGTATTTTCGGGACACCGGGATCGACCCTTTTTATTTTTCGGGAATTGGGATCGTCAGATATAATTTTCCGGGAATCGGGAACAGAATTCCACCGGGACCCGGGAAAGGTTGAAATTATTTTCCGGGACCCGGGAAATTATCCCCAAATTAATGGGGATTTCCATTTTTATTCAGCTAATTATGAACTGATTTCCCCAAAAATGCACACATAGATCAAATGTTTATTGAGTTATATGTTTATTAAACCGTTGTGTCAAATTAAAAATATATAATTTATTTAACTCTTTTTAATGTAAGTTCTCTGTAGGGAGTATTCAGCTGTTGTCGATACCGTGCATCTGTAACAACTACCAACAAAGTCTGCTGGTATCCAGTAAATTTTAAAGTCATTTATTTACACGAGTTTTACCACTTGGTCAATCTAAGCTGTTGTATCTGGTGACTTGTGTACACCCGTGTTGTCTCCTATTTCTCAGTTGGTTTGTGACTTGGTTTTTCATACTAACATTCCAGTTATGGGGCACAATCTCAAATCACAAACCGTCTTAGATATATTGAGACCACATGAATTTGCATACATCACCTGGGCATTTAGGGAATACCTGATTTGCGGTAGTGTAGATCAGTGTAAAGAGTGATCTGTTGATTCTGTTCAATGGATTTGCATATAGGTTCGCATTTTATGTCATGTAAAATGATGTAATTGACCAGACATGTAGTAGCCAGTCAAATCATAAGATAGCATAAAAATACAATATATGTACATTGATCTACATTACTTGTGAATATTGTATGTTTTGTCGATACTCTATATAATATTTTAATTCCTGGGAACTGGCTCTTTTTTTTTACTGGGAACTGGGATTTGATTTTAATTCCTGGGAACTGGGAAATGGCATATTTTTTTCCTGGGAACTGGGATTTGCTGATTTATTTCCTGGGAATCTTGGATTGGATCCCCCCGTTCCCCCCTCATACATATACCTATCTGGATCGTAAATACCATAGTTGCTTCCGCTTTAACGCGGACATTGTGGCATACCTTCACTGCACGTCGCCAGACAAGCACCTTTGCCCTCAACATGGCGGTTTTGATAACGCACTTGATCTGGAGAGGTCTTCAGCAGACGTTTGCAAGCAATTCAAATTAATTGATTTTTGTTTGACTTTCGAATCAACATGGCTTTACAAAATATCATGGACTGATGTGCGACGAGAGGAGGCACGGGTTACTGTAAACAAATGACAATTTGGAGGTTAAGTATTCGATTGAGCTCCAAGTTTATCAAACAAGTCTCTCCGAAAGTTATCTCATTGATCACATTTTGTATGTGATGGACTTGAGATATAACACGCGAGCTAGAGCATCTATACACGGAAATATCCGTCATGTGATGTGGGGACAAAGAACAGACACACGAATTGCTTGTACTGTCTCGAAAGCGTACTCAATATGTTCCCAGATATCATGGAATCTGCATTATGGTCAGTGTTTGCCCACTGTCGGAAGAGATGTCTCGCGCGTGGAGTTGACACTCACTTTGATTAATATGTTCATTCGAAGGTTTTAGATTAACGACATTGTGATAGTGAGCTGCCGTCAAAAGTAAATATATGTCAAATAGACTCAGTGGCTATTCATGCTGCTGGTGAATTAGTGACCAAGTACATTATGGACCAACTGTCGCTGGGCTATATCGGTATCATCTTTAATGGCCCATGAATGTTTGTGCCATATTCATATATGATGTCAATAACCTTCTGATGCCACACGATAACATTCGTGTATCATGAAAACAAAAGCAGAACACACCAACATTTGGACATGGAAAGGTATAAAAAAAGGATTTGTGTACAGCAGAACATCAACACATTCGGCAACATGTATGTTCATCACAGCATGTATGTTCCTATATCATCTCCCAAACTAATTATATAGTATACGAATCTTCGTCGAGCCATAATAATAATAATAATTAGTTAATTATAAAGCGCAACTAATATAAAAATACTCAGTTGCCTTGTACATAGAGAGAAAAATAGAAAATATACAGAGTCAATATGCCCTCTTGAACAAGTGTGTTTTCAATAGTGTTTTGAATATTTCCAGATTCCTACAACTTCTTAATTCCTACATCCAAATGTGATGAGCGGCCCATGGGAATCTTCTACCATCATATGTTAGACCCTTAGCTTTGTACATATATTTGTATTTCTTCGAATGAACTTTCAGTTTTGCCAATCCATATCAGAGAGGTAGGAAAATGAACCATCTTATGAATGTACTTGAAGGCCAATAACAGAAGTCAATTTTATATTGGACGTGAAGTTATTTGAATAATTCAGGGGATATGTGGCAATCTTAAGTAACTGTTTGACAACACGAGCATCCATGTCCTGACTCTCTACAGTTTGGACAGGTTCTCATTCATCCTGCTCGCATGAATATAAGCACAATACTCAGCTCGTATTGGCATTATTTGAAAACTCAAATACGCTCTATGGGCCAAAACGCTGGTTATTAAAAACAGTCCTATATGGGACTAATTCAATGTGAATTATAGCCGTATTGTGCTTATTTCCACGAGAGCAGACTGGAAAATAACACGAATAAATCAACTGTTGCCCGCCATCCAACGGAATATTGGGTATAAGTCCAATATGGGCTTATTTCATAATAATGCCAACAAATAATAAATTGCAATACTACTAAATTACCATGTCCGTTTAACAACACTAATAATACTAAATTACCAGGTCCCTTTAACGACACTAATACTACTAAGTTACCATGTCCGTTTAACAACACTAATAATACTAAATTACCAGGTCCCTTTAACGACAATAATAATACTAAATTACCAGGTCCCTTTAACGACACTAATACTACTAAATTACCATGTCCGTTTAACAACACTGATAATACTAAATTACCATGTCCGTTTAACAACACTAATAATACTAAATTACCAGGTCCCTTTAACGACACTAATACTACTAAATTACCATGTCCGTTTAACAACACTAATTATACTAAATTACCAGGTCCCTTTAACGACACTAATAATACTAAATTACCAGGTCCGTTTAACGACACTATTAACCCTTTCTTAAATATTCATTAGCGAGTAATTCTCTCTAATAAATAGGCCTTTATTGTGAATTTGGGGGTGGACCCGGGAGGATTTCGAAGGGCAGTATGCCCTCCCCTACAACCCACTTTGGAAAATTTTGAGGGGTCATGGGTATGGTTTAACAATGCTCATGACACGATGAAAATGAAGTTGAAAATAATCTAACTTTTTTGTGTGTTTCTTTCACTTTTTCTTGTTTTTCTGTTGATGTAGTTGTTGTTGTTGGTTGTGGACTTGTGATGGCAAACTGGTGGCTCCGATCTTAATGTTCTTGTTACATTCGTCTAGGATGTCCTGAACTTGTCGCTTTGCCTCTGACTCAACAATGACCAGAACAGCGGTCAGCTCCGCCGCTGTGATGGAGGAGGTGGAGCTGCTGTTGATGTTGGTGGAGACGGAAGACAATGGGCTGTGATGGTATTCCGGTGTCTTTGGTGGAAGTGTTTCCATCTCCACCACGAAGTCTGCGGCAGGGGTGTCTGTGGTGATGTCGGTCTCACCTGGTCTGCTGACTCCGATAGCTCCTGTCTGGTGGTAGCTTCGGTGGACGAGGGGTGGTGATCATAATAAATAGGACCCCTGCACTTTTATTATATGCCGTCTGTTCCGGAAAACCTCACATACGAATAAGCGTCCATTCCAATGTATACTTCTATAGCTGAAGGGGAAATCCATTCAATATAGGGTTAATATGGTAATAAACAGTTTCGTTGTATATGAAGTATAGATGCATCATCTTGTACTCTACTCAGGATTAATTGGTTACCAGGCTGCTGGCCCCTATATATTCAGACATTTACTAACGCCTTTCAATCTTTCGGATTGTTTTTTATTCGATTTGGTATCATGCATAAAACTGTACAATGCCGATAGAAGAATGTGAGGGTGACACACAATCAAGAGTTTGATCGTGTGTAGTGAGTGTCGGGTTGGACTGAAATTCCCAAGTCAATGAAATCTTGCAACCAACAATTTAGAAATGTTTTCAAGAAATGACTCACACCAACAGTCTGATACGATTACTTGTTTACTTTCGATATCTCGATCCTGATGGAAAATCTACCTTACAGCATTTTGACGAAACCAGACTATGTAAGATGAGCTCGCGTGTATATGACCTGACAGATCATCACAGGAGACTGATCATCCTCCCATGTGTGGGATCGGAGAAAACGTATACATCTATACTGGGCACAGGGCTCGTCTCTCAATTACCCATGTTCGTTCTGTTTGATGGCTATAATTATAAGCTGCCATGGCTGGTATAATAGTTACCACGAACAAGACACCCAACCACAGACAACCTAATAATTAAAGTCTATTAGTTGTTGTGGGATACGATCACCAATCTTATACGAACTAGATACTAGAAAGCATTTAATTCCACAAAATTGCGCCAATCAAAGTGAGCGGGAAAGCTATATACCAGTTTACAATATCACTGCTATATACACAATCGTGCATACCATAATTTCCTAAATATATTTCACAAATTTCTCCATCACAGACTGTTCGTACGTAATCATCAATTCGCGGACAATTTCAGTATCTGAAATGAAGTCTATAGATACGTGCAGAGGTTGGTGGTGGTTTATGGGTAGGTTAACACACTGGTAAGTTTGCACGGTATTTTTTGCAGGCATTGCCTCATACAAAACCCTATGGTGACAGAATGTGAACGGCAACATGCACATACAATGCATATTTACCTAAGCTAATGCATGAGAAGGTATAATTATGTAGTTCTACATGTAGCAGTGCTACTAACATTTGCTTCCAAAAGATCTATACGATTTATTTTTGCAAGGTAATTGCACGCTGCCTATAGATGTCGACAGCAGCGCTGTAGGTTTCACAAACGTTTTTACTTCTCACGTAGTCAGATGTGACACAGATGCATTTTATATCTAATTTGGGTTCTTTTTCTGCCACAGAATAGCCGAAATACTTTTAAAAAAAATGTTTTAGAGTGCGTGAACTTACCCTGTATATCGGAAATTCTATAAGAATTGCATAACGATGACAGAAAGATGTAAAAAAAAAAATAGAAAACAAACATTGACGACGCTACTCTATATACTAAGATTCAAATTAAAGCTGAACGACGTCAGTTTACAATTAACAACTAACATAGCAAACCATGTTAAACTAGAACGTGTTGCGCATGCGATTTCTGACGTCCATGCCAAGTATTGGACGATGGGCCTTGCGTGCGAACTTAAATCTATAAGGAGCATATATACACGAATGTCCAATATAAATTTTCATTCGGACATGCAATTTCAGAGTTTGACAGTTGAACCACACGCCCTACATATTATACTAGTCTTGCCAGTTGTAATGTTATAATGAATGGTAGTATTAACTAACAGTAACTTGGAGCCCAGCTATTGTGATACGTTATATCAGCTAACTATAAAGTTTCTTGCTGGATCGTTTGCGTCTATTGAGTCGACTTTCATAAACATAATACATAAACACATCATTGTGTCTAAAATTCCACCAAATATATGATATCTATGGGACATGCCGGCAAATGTTTGAACACATATTACCCGTCTGTGTATATGTTTGCCCAAAACATACGCAACTGGATTATTAGTCTCTTCTTGTCTTTTGCTGACATCTTTTCTGTCGGTCGGGCTGATATGTCAATACAATTACGTTAGACATATTGTTATTTTAACCTCATGCTGAGAGATGCTTATACCTTATTTGTGAAAGGATTTGCATATAAGACGCAGGTCCGAGGCTGGTGGCAGACTGAGGATTCGAGGTTAAGAGTTCAACGTGTCAACCGTGTTCGCGCTGTGACGTGACTATCTGGTTCTTGCCATGGTTTAGTTATCTTGATAAGTCAACTTTTTATCTTGATTAATCAACTTAATATCAACTTGGTCATCAACTCACTATTGATTGATCACATTTGTTTACTCGATTGGACAGTTTTGTTTAATTGATTAATAAACTTGGCACCTAGATATTCATCTTGATTAATCAACTTAGCGAGCGCGATCAAATCAAATTATTTTGATTGGTCAACTGAACTATCTTGATTACTCAACTTACGAACTTGACTAATTATCTTAGATATCTTGATTTCAACTTTTATTGATTAATCAACTCTACCTACTTGACTAATCAATCATGTGTCTTGAATAATCAACTTGACCCCAACACGTGTATCTTGATTAATCACTGAATTTAGCTCAACTTATCAATCTACATAAATATTTTGATTAGTCCACTCGACTGTCTTGACTAATCAACTTATACACTTGATCAATCAACTCAGCTATCTTGATTAATCAACTTGGTCTCAGACGTTATCTTGGTTAAGCCACATATGTATCTTGATCAATCAACTCAGTTATTTTATTAGTCCACTTACATATCTTGATTAATCAATTTATTGACTTGGTAACTCAACTTAGCTATCTTGATGATCAACTTAACTAAGCGGTCATATTTATGAGTTTAATAAATATGTCATAGGCATACCTGGATAAAATATAAATTCCGTATAAAATTATTCCGATTATTCGTCGATCTAGTTTGAGAAGGTAAATTTGAAAATTTATGACGGACATATACAGATACGGGCGGCCTTGGTGGTGGGTATGATAGTATTTTGAGTTGTAAGTTGTAGACGCACCAAATTAGGGTTTTACAACCGACATATAATGCGCGCGAATCTAAATAAGGAAATGACGCAATATCGTGACTCTGCTTATAAATAATTCACTGTGCTTTTTGCGAGAAAGTAAACAACACTCGACTTGCATTTTCTCTGATACAAAGCGTGGTTTGTGATTAATATCCCATCCGTATCATCATTATGCTGTACTATTAGAATATTCTTGAGGCATTATCATAATTTGATAAATATTATTGATAAATTATAACGATGGCCACCCGTCCCTTTAATTATAAGTGCTTATGGAAATTTATATATATGCCGCGGTTCGACATCTTGGAAAGGTTTATGCAGTTAAAATATAATTTTGACATAAAAAAAAAAATAAAAAAAATTTAAAACTGAAAAAACAAAATTGTGCACGCATTGAGCCACATGCAGAGTTGGCGCTATCTGATTTGCTGCATTTCGATTTGAAAATCTTGAATTTTACTTCATGTACATTTTAAGTAGGCAATATATACTGTTATATAATTATCTTCACTAACTCCATTAACTTGGTAATAAACCGCAGAATTCTGGTTATATAAGTATTGTAATTACGCACATCTGTCGCTATGTGGAGGCATTCCGCATTGGACTGTTACATCGTAAAATTCTTTGCACTCCAAAACATCGAGATTCAAATGAAACGCATCTGTAGGTAGATCGGATAAGTGTTCATTCGTGATATGTTTTATCAAACAAAAAACTGATTGTGAAACGGCGTGTCAATGACGAAATTTATGGCTAAATAAATCACAAAGCGTCATATAACATGTCATTGACTTCATATACTGAACAGAGATGGGTCTCACTGTCCAAGTCCAATATGAAAGAATTTGTTGTGAAATTCTCTCCGTAACGACAGCTGAGGTTAGTTTTATGACAACGCAATTACGATACGAAACCCATCTCGATGCTCAAGAATCGGTTGTTAAATTATAATTCGGCAGTATCTAAATTAAATCTACTATCACCGTGAACATATAATGTAGTGTTGTGTTCCATGGGTATGTGTATCAAGCATTCAGATTGTAGTATACTTCCACAACACAAACCATGCCACCAGGTAATGCCATCCTTAGCTTATGCTGCTTCCGTCACGTCCCTTGTGATATCTTTCTTTGCATCTTATCTTCCATTTTTTCTCTATAAGTCAATTCTTTTCTTTACTCGTGACTCCTTATAAGTATCCACGACTTCATTCCAAGCCACCTTCTTTACACTCAAACTCTCTACACTGGGCTCATTCTCGTATTCGAGGGATAAATAGAAATCAAGTTAAAACCATAATATTGTCCGAATAACTGTATACCGACATAGGAATGTGGTTAAAGGGGTACTGTACACCAATTTCAATAAATTCCCGGTGACAATAGCGATCTAATATCAATATTATATTTTAAAATAACTAATTTGAGTCGACGATGTCTACTGAAAACGTTCCGGTTAACAGGCTATCACAAAAGTAAAATTGAATTATTTAATATAAATTAATTTATGGCTGGAGTCATAAAATGGAGAATTATGCCAGTACGAGTTACCGTTCTTGAAATCGTATCTGTTGCGTGTCTTTTATCGACGGCCGTTCGCGAACATTATTGAGTTGCAAACAAAACATGTTACCTGTAAAAGAAAGGCCCGCTATAACCGATTCGGAAAAAAGGAGAAAGAAACAAGAGTCATAAAGCGTCAAGTATTTTTTATAGGGAGTGAGATTGTTCGATGGAAGAGATTGAAGGCATCAATCGAAGCTGTGAGCAATGCACTTCCGGTTCTTCCTGCGACCTGAGTCTTCTCCGATGAAGGTCAAAAACATGGCGCGTAGTTTGAAATCATAATATTTTCTTTTCCAAGATCAATATTTTCTTCACTAAATTAGGTTTATACGAAACTCATAAAACACGAACACAATCTAACTTGAAAGTTATTTCAATGGGAGTAAATAAAAAAATTGTCTATCCCTGTGTACAGTACCCCTTTAAGTTCGATGGGTTCAATCGGAGTAAATATTTTTTAAAAGAAGGTAACTTGTCCATTCATCATTCCAAATTTAAATCATTCATGCGAGTATTGTGTATATGTGGCTTGTTATGTCGATTTGATTTTGAGCTAAATATTGTTTACACTTGCTTGGTTTGGTCAATATATGTGTTTATCACATAAGTGGCCCCTAAATCCGGCTTCATATTTATCCCTATATATCCAAATGTATTAAGCTCGTCCACTAAATTCGATTCGAGCCGAGCTTTAGCGAATTTAGTGCACTCTGTTAATACATTTCGTATACAATTGCGACTCATTGGAGACCCTCAATTTATTACTTCCATTCCCGAAGAACATACATGGTGCATTACACAGAAAACATATAAGTAGCAGGATCCGATAAAACAGTTTATACAACAATTTGGGATATATTGCTCAAAGCATTGTACAAATGTGCAATTCAGAGTCAATACAGATGAGAGATGGATAGCGCGAGTGAGTCCAGAGAGAGAGAGAGAGAGAGGGAGGGAGGGAGGGAGGGAGGGAGGGTGTTAGTGAGAGAGAGAGAGAAACAGAGAAGTGAGATAGCACGCACATATTGAACCACAGTGTTATGTCTATCCCATAAGCAATGGCTACTGTCGCATATACTGTTTCTATGAAGGTAGGACACGAGACTTTAGTGACAGAGAGCAACAGGCAACACATTTGTCTTACTTTTATATCACACGCTAGTGGTTACTTTTTCCATGAAGAACCCGAAATCCAAAGTGCTATGCAGTTCGTTTGATGTACCGACATGCCCGGATGAGAAATTGTGTCCCGAATATCACAAGTTGATCGCAGCAGAGTTCTACGATCGGTGGCGGATCAAAGTCAGTGCCTCCTATACAAAAATAATGAAGACGATTTGGCTCCACGGAATCCACGAAAACTAAGACATCGATTGCGTATGATCCAACAAACCTTACCAGAAGATGTAGCGTAGTTGAGCCATTGCTGTGGAGGTACACGGATTTGTTATATGCTCCATCTCGTTTTTTATAAACTGCTCTACAAGATGGGCTGTCATTATTTCAGCCACAATGCTATGTCATGACAGTTTATTAACGCCACCGGTGTATACTGTTCTACAAATTTTAGAAATCTGTGGTCCCATGGGGATTTTATAAATAGATAATTGTTTTTTCCGGTTATTTTGGGACGCGTTAAAGTTGTACTGCGACCCCGAGCCGGTAAAAGCTGTAGTTGGAATGTCCAAGTTCGTGAAAGTTCTACTGACTATGCCGATGATTTGAGAAGCTTTATTGCTTTAGGATATTGTAGGAAGGCCGTGTCAAATTGAGCTATAGCGATGGGATATCTCGCAGGACAACACATTTCGGGTTTTCGTGGGGTGTGTATTTGTTGGATGTCTTATAGTTGCAGTGTGTAACTATTATGACCGCGTTAATTGCGTTCGATGTTTAGGTACGAACAATGGCTGGGCCATGCACACTTGAAGATTTTATGGCGGGAACACAATATTTTATCCGCATTTAGAAGCTTTCTGATTTGGTGAATGAAAAACCTGCAGTAATAAGCCGTAGTTTTTTGTAATATTTTGAAGGATTAGTTGTTTTAACGGAATTCTGAGGCGGTGCATTAATGTAACCAATATATTTTATATTATAATTTATATTTATGGCTAATAATATGGTCTTGGGGGCGCTACCATTTCTGACTATGGTTTTCTTGTTGTGTGTGGGGGGAGAGACTGCACATAGCGTTAATTTCATTGGGACATATCTCCGATGCAGGTCGAGACCACAGTTGTATTCACGCTGGGCCGAAAAATCTTTTGGTCAATGTTTTGGCCAATTCTGATTTTTTTGGCCAAATTAAATCCTCATATTCTGGTCTCACAATTAATGAATATCATTGTTTTATTTAACATCTAACATTCTATATAATTATGTTCATACCTTCAAATACCGTGTCTAATCTTCTTTAATCCATTGTTACTTGACAATATACCAGTAACCACCATCTACCATTCAGCCTTATGACAGACACGGAATTCATTAGTGTTAATTCTCATTACTGTTTTAGTACATTGTTTCATAGTGCACTGCCATAAGTATATTTTTTACCAATTAAGCTGTATCACCTAATCAATTAGCATATGGTCATACTATACATTTGATTCTCATGTCGGTCCCGTTACAAACTCAATTTGGGTATTTGAATTTGGCCAAATGAAATTATTTTTGTCCATTTTCGAGAAAAAAAATTTGCCTTTGACCTATGACAGCGTGAACCCTGGTGTCAACATGGCCCCTCCACTCGGTAAACCCTCGTGTCACCATTGCCCCTCCACTCGGTAAACCCTCGTGTCACCATAGCCCCTCCACTCGGTAAACCCTCGTGTCACCATAGCCCCTCCACTCGGTAAGTGAACCCTCGTGTCACCATAACCCCCTCCACTCGGTAAGTAAACCCTCGTGTCACCATAGCCCCTCCACTCGGTAAGTGAACCCTCGTGTCAGCATAGCCCCTCCACTCGTGTCACCATAGCACCTCCACTCGTGTCACCATAGCCCGTCCACTTGGTAAGCAACTGGCTAACTTCCAGGTCCACGAATAAGGTTTTCCAACCCGCGCTTATCTGTAATTTACCAATGTAGTTCTCTCTCTTTCTTTCTCTCTTGACAGCTTATGTCGATCTAATGTGCTGTGCACCTTCTCGGCTGAGCCACCACTTGGACCCCCGTGGTTAGCATCCAACGAACGACTGAGCCCGTTTTCATATTCGAAATTGAACATTCCCACCCCATGTATATCATGCACATCACGTCGGCCCGTGTATTGGAGTAAAATTTGAACCGCGGAGACATTTCAGCTCATTATGCACATATGATCAAT